>CM060427.1:149034626-150235876 GCA_030545235.1 Helianthus tuberosus | reverse complement strand
TACTCGAACAAATGAGTCGACACAAGTCAATAGTGAAAATAATCGCATGATAACGTTATCCGTTCGGATGAGATTAGCCCACACGGATGGGTGTCTTTGAACGGATGGAGATCCGGATGATGTAATCCGTGCGAGTGAGGATTCGTTCGACTGTCTTATCCGTGCGGATGAGTATCCGTGCGGATGAAATTTGTTCGTCCGGATGGTGTGTGGTTGTATGTAATCCGTACGGGTGATTTGCAATGACACGGATGCGGATGGTTGATAAACCATACCGGTGGTGTGATCTGCGCGACTGAAAATAATCCGACTCTTAGACTCAAACCACTCTACGACAAGTGATAGATTCTTTGACTTCAAGTGAGTTGTCCGTTGGTAAGAAAGTCTTAATCACAAGCACACCTGCTTAAAAAATTAGTTGCAAATCCGTGCAATAACAACAATAACAACAGCAGCAACGGTTATCATTTTCACGATTTTTTCGAACATAAAAATCACGATATCTTCCAAACTATATGGAATTTTGATCTGAAAATTTCTAGGCTTGTGGATCATGTATATTTGCTCATCATATCCAAAATTCAGCCATTTTCGACCGCAAAAACCTGTTCAAATTGACAAAAATCAGATAAGAACGTGAAGAACAAGAAAATATGAGAAATTTGACAAATCTGGATAATTTTGGCTCTGAAACTGATCAAATCTTGAACGAAATCGTGCGTTTGATCCTCGCAACCGAGCACCTGCTCTGATACCACTTGTAGGATCATCTTTCGACTCCGAACGATTGCGTATTGACTCGTACGACGTGCGGAATCCGTGTACGAGCAAGACCGAACACACGAGAACGTAATCAAACTGTGATTCTATTCAAAGATCTGAAATCGTTACATGAACCGTGAATCACCTAGACACTTTCTCTCTCTAGTTTCTCTCTCTAGAACTAGAGCTCTCAAATGTAGCAAATGAGCAAAAGTGTTCAAAGACTCTCCAAAAGTCTCTAACACTAACCTTAACTCTCCTATTTATAGGCCAAGGGTTATAAGGGATTTCCCCTTATTTACAATATTGCCACCTTGCCTTTTACTAGCTAGAAACAACATAAAGCCTAGTTTTTAACAGTTTCTGCTACGGTTTGAGATGACGGAGGCGATAGACATAAATGCACTAACAATAATCACCGATTCAGTCGTTACCCACCTAACCCACACATAACCATCGGTTCGGCCAAAATTAATGAATGTTATTCGTTATGTAACTACAACCAACAAGTTCGTTCACATTATTGAAATCGTTATTAGTTTAGTATAAACCATCTTAATTGTTTTTGAAACCATTGTTAAAATATCGAAAATCGTTTTGATACATATGAATCACCCCAAAACAATTGAAAACAGTAAAATAGGGGAACTATGTACTCACATGAAGTGCAAAGTATACTCAATCAATAGAACTTCAACAAACTCAAGTAAATCAGAGAAATCAAGCAGCACCTAGTAATCGAATCACTAGTCAAATATTCGACACGTCAATCGGAAGATCGGATAGAATGAGGTCTTGTAAACCAAATGAGTGTTGGAACTCATGTGATATGGTTTAACAAAGTCTACATTCTAGATTGGAACCTAACCTAAGTGCTTTCGACCCGTTACGACCCATTAAGGTAGCTTACGCTACTTTAACGCGTCGTGCGCGCAAATGCGCGTTCGAGACGTCTAACTTATCCTATGACAAGTATTATATGCCTAAACATGTTTAAATATGTTGCATAATCAGTTATGTGACAAAAGTTTATGTTACATATGCTTAATTATCAATTATGCATGAAAAGGGCATTTTGGTCATTTACCTAAGGCATATAAACTACCTATCATACAACTAATTAAACCTAAGTGACCATAAGGTATAACCTCGGAAGGTGATTCCCTATGCAACTATGGTCACTAAACATGTTTGGTCGGATCCTAATGATCAACCAAACGGGTCGAGTTCGAAAGTCTAAGCGGGTGTTTAGTCCGCTTGACTTACGACTCTACACAAGCACTAAACTAAAAGTGACGAGCTAAACATGCTAAAACATGTTTAGTTAAGTTAGAAAACAGGTTTTGGTATCAAAACAAACGGTTTTGATACCCAAGAGTAGTTTGGTTACAAAATACGCACAAATATGCATTTTGGCCGAAACTACGACTCGTCACTACGCCTAGTCAACGTGGTAATCAGTAGGTATAGTCACAAGGGACTATAACCATCGTGATTACGCTCACGTTGCAAAGTTCAACAGAACTTTGTGTTGACCATTGACTGGTCAAAGCTGAAAGTCAAGCTTTGTTTGACTTTCATGCTTGAAATACAAGAACAAGCAAGAAGAGGACTTACAAAGGGTCCAAGAAGGTGTTTTGATTCAAAATTACTCAGGTATGAGGTGTTAAAACCTCAACTTAGAGCAGAGATTGAATCAAGGTGTGAAAAACCCAAATGAGGAAGCTTGCTATTTATAGGAAGTTAGGATCAATAGGATGATTCCAAGTGTTTTGAGGGTGTAATCTTGGCCATACATGTGGGTACATGGTATTAGAATACAATGGGGGCCGAAAACCAGCTCAAGGTATTGCAAAAGTTGCATTAAAACCCCTGAATTTAGCCCAGATTACTGAATCTAAACTTTCTGTCTGATGGTGTCACACGGCCCGCGTAAATATACATTAAACCTTACGCGGCCCGTGTAAGGAAGTTTGGCAGATTGTCAAAACAGGTCCCTGCACATCAGAAACTTGCATTTCGGCTCATTTTTGACACGTTTAAGCCTTGTTAACCTCATTTAAAGGATCTAAAATGAAGTTAAAGTATAGGGAACTTAAAACATGCTCAAAACTATCTCGGATGTTGGCTCGTTTGGTCGTACGGTTGCGTTGTTCGGTTAATTACGACGGAAGTCGTAACGAACGCAAAAACGATCCAAATTAAGCGACGAATGGAATTTTATCAAGCCAATCACTAAAATAAAATATTTTAATGATTACATAAATTTTTGGATGTCCGGATATATTCAGAACGTAAGATATGCGCGAAAATGCAAACTTGTGCACTTTTTGACGCTTTTAGTCCCTATTGATCAAATAAGTTTATTTTAGCGTACCGAACCCCTCAAAGCCTATTTCTAAGCTATGTAAAGGATATTTAGGGTATGTTTAACTTATGATCAAGTTTCAGAATGTTCATTACTATACAAATCGGTATAGTTTCGCAGTTTGACACAAATAGTCCCTGCGATCGAACAAACTTGATTTCAACACACCAAACCATCCAAAGCTTATTTATAAGTTATGTGGAGGTTATTTAAGGTATGTTAAGCCTATGTCACTATTCCGGAGTGTTTGTCGCATTATACTAACTGCGTTTACGCACCAGTTTGCGTATAACCTTCCAGAAAGTGATTTAAAGCTTGAAATTGGAATCGAATCAAATTGTAAAATCATCAAACACAATTACACATATAATAACACCAAAACAAATATAATAACACCAAAGCACATTGTTTTATTGATAACTGACATTGTTTTATATTATACATCGATTACAGAGCACAGTTGTCACAAGCACCGGCCGTGATAAACTTATGCTCAGATCTGGAGCTCCGAGATCGTTGTAAACACCTATATCACCAAAACAAAACCATTCCGTTAATCGAAGCCCTAACTTTGAGATGAACGAAAAGAAACAAACCAACATGACTAAGATGATTGTACCTGAAGAAGACGATCTTCATCTCTACAGACGACGAATCGAAAAAACCTAATCAGTCAAAAACTTATAGATGAAGATCGGTTGAATCAAGGGCGTTTCCATCAGGGTTTCCATCGGCTCTCTCTCTCTCTGGGTTATGGAATTTGTTTTGCAGATCTGGTTTGGGGAATAATGAATTTGAATTTTGAATGAGAAACTGTTTGAGGAAACTGGAAAGGTGGAAGCGTTCTGACGTTTAAACCAGATAAACTGGTTTGAGAAGGGTTTGTTGTATATGCTTTAAAAATTACACATAGGATTAAACATAAAAAATGAGAAAACTATCAAAATTACACCTAGGATTATATAAGGTGGAGGGCTTGATATTGTGACACATAGGATAGAAAACTTTTCCTTTATTATAGTAGAAGATTTTTTTTAAATAAATAAGTAAAATTACCGATCTACCATCATGTGCAAGTCACATGATCAGACATAACTTAAATTTTTAACCTGGTTAGTGGTAAATGACGAAAGGTGCAACAAGTTTTTCAAATAAAGGATTGTGACTGTAATTATTGAAGTTAAAGGTTATCCATTGCAATTTGATACAAACATAAAGGACGAAAAGTGTAATTTACCCTAAATCTAAATATTTTTTCACAATTTCACACAAACCAATGAACCATACAAGGTTAATATATAAACTGATTGTTGAATGTTATCATCTTTCTAAAAACGCTAAAAGAGCCGTACGATTCGCTCAAATAAGTTTGATTATTTTGTTACACTACTTTTATTTTGTTTATTTTACAACAATTATCGGCGTATTGTGATTTCATGATATATAATTGATAGGTTTATATTACAAGTAGTGGACCCAATTTTTTTTCTCGTCGTCCAAGGCCCAAATTCTTTTTATAATTCTCGGAGACGGCCTGCCGTAAAACCTTTGCTTTCTTAATTAAAATAAAAATTGAAATTGTAACAGATGTTGAATAGAAATTCATTTTAATTGAAAAACTAAAATTCAGTTAAACTTAAAAGAAAACAGTTTTATTTTAGGGAAAAAAACAAATAAACACAAATCAAATATTAAAATATACTAATTGAGAAACGAACAACCAATGATCATTTCTGTTTCGTCTGGTGAGGCAGCAACGATTCATAATTCATGCGGTTTCTATTCAGTAATCACTCCAGCTGATCTCTCGCATATGTCAACCCGTTTGGGTTCGTAACTGTCAGCCATTGAGTGATCATTTACACACTCACCGGTTACACCATCGATCCGTTACGTTATGACCTCCGCATAACATCGAAACACCGTCGTTTAATATGTTACCAACTTTATGGTGGTCGGCGTCGCTAGTTTACCGGAAGACAGAAACACCGTCGTTTGCTATGTCACCAACTTAATGGTGGTCGGCGTCGCTAGTTTACCGGAACACAGAGATAATGCGTAAAGGAGACGAGAGTAGAGGAGAATCTGTAAGCTTCTAATATGGTGGTTTGGTGAGATTTTTCTAAGGGGGTGTTTGGGATTCCTTCTCAAAAACAACTTATTAACTTATATAAGTCATAAGTGAGAAGTAAGAATTTCTTACTTCTCAAAAACAACTTATTCACACACAAAAACAACTTATATAAGTTAAACCAAACACTTTAAAAACAACTTATTAACTTTTATAAGTCAATAAGTTATAAGTTGCTCCAAAATAAGCTAACCCAAACACCCACTAAGAACTAATTTTGTGTGAGAGTGACGATCTCAGATTTAGAGAGAAGAAAAAGAAAAGCTTTTGAGAAAAATTTCTAACTAGTTCCACCTGTTTCTTTTTTCTTCTGAACCCACTAACCCGTTCCACCCGTTTGTTTCTTTTTAATTCCAAACCCAATTTGACCCGTAAAATCTTTATGTATTTTAGGGTGACCCAGCCAGACCCATTGATTACTAAAAATAAACCCAAATCAGCCCATTGTGATTTAAAAAAAAGACCCAAAACGACCCATTTTATGCATGTGGGTCAGAATTGCCCGCTCTACTAATACCCCTTTACTCGAACAATCTTGTATCCACAGCTGGGTGAACCAAGTCATATATTTCATCTTTGCTCTTTTACCTCTCCTACTTTGACTATAATGGTCAAAACCAAAATTTTCCAAAATAAGAACTGATATGAATACATTAAAATTTTCTAAGAAAAACTTAATATATAGAGTTAAATGCCATTTTAGTCCCTGTGGTTTGAGCCATTTTGCCAGTTTAGTCCAAAGGTTTCATTTTTAACCTGTGGGTCCAAAAAGGTTTCACAGTTGCTATTTTAGTCCACTGGGTTAACTTCATCCATTTTTTCTGTTAACGAGAAGGCCAATTCGGTCATTTTATATGACTGAATTGCCCTTTTAGTTAACAGAATTACATACAAAATGAACAAATTGGCCTTCTCGTTAACAGAAAAAATGGATGAAGTTAACCCAGTGGACTAAAATGGCAACTGTGAAACCTTTTTGGACCCACAGGTTAAAAATGAAACCTTTGGACTAAACTGGCAAAATGACCCAAACCACAGGGACTAAAATGGCATTTAACTCTAATATATATGCATGTTAAAACACACCTTATTTAAGGCAAGCTCATTGAAGCTCCTGCAGAATGTGCAATTTTGCCACTAGCATCTTCTGTTAGTTGCTTCTTACCAGATTTTGCCCTTATTACATATCTACAAGAAAAAGGTAGGATTTTTAGCATTTTGCCCAACTGACCATACAAAACAGGCAGCAGGGCAGTTTATTCATACAACAAAGAATTTCAGGTAGAAGTGAAACTAATAGAGCTAAAACTGCGTATAAGAGCTTGTTGCCTTGATACCATATTATATTATCTTGTACACAAAATTTTGTCAATAACTGTGAGAATGAAGGAGGGTAGTTTCAACCCATTTACTTATGAATGTCAAGACGGGTCGGTTTGGTTTGTTTTTCACCTTTTCTATCTCAAACTGATGAGACATATATATAGGGTCATATGGCTTTAAAGTTTACAATTTATTAGTGAAGCGGGTCTTATAATGAAGATTGTTGTTTACTGTAATGTGTTTTTTTACCATTTATTTCACAGTTTCTAAAAAAAGAAATACAAAAATGCTTTGTGATACCACCCCTAATTTGGATTTATTAGGTTGAAAACAGAGACATATACATATAAATTGAACCAATATAAACGGGTTAGTAGATACATGAACACGTATATACATATGAATTAGAAATTCATGTAAAAAAAGAAACAGGCATTCTACTTATAAGTTGGTACAAATCCAAATAAAGAAACATAAAATGCTTTAATTAAGTTAGGTTAAAGCCATCTTACATTGAACCGATTAAAATCAGAGTTGAAGTGAAACGTGGAGAAGTGAATGGACACTGTAAATACACGTTCGTCTCTCTCGGTGGTATGAATAATAGTCACATAGGCTGTTATTGCTGATTAAGTTAATTGGGCCAGTCCACCTTCTTAAACAAGCCCAACTTAATATTACTTGTACCATTTATAAAAGGTCATTTGATATCTTAAACTAGCCCAACTTAATATTACTTGTAACATTCATAAACGGTAATTTGATGATAGAGTTATTAAAATAAAAATAAAGTAAGGGATAATTAAGTTGGGTTAATCCGCTTCTTTTAAAAAAAAACTTACATACAAACTTTTTATTGTATAAAATATAAGAATTTCGTAATAGAGTGAAATTAATAGGAAAGTTGTTACTATAAGGCTAAATGAAGTGTATTTACTATACATGAGAATGAGAAATAGCATGTAAAAATTATGAAGACATGATGAATGAAGCAAACTCTCAAGATTGCTTATGGTGAATGTTGGGAAATCAACCAAAATAACTAAATTTGGGGATAATCATAAAAGTCAAAATCGGGCTCGAGATAAAGTGAATTTGTGTTACATCTCTCCAAGTATTTTGGATCCCGTGTTGTTGATTTACAGAAATCTTAATAGAAAATATTCTTTCTTCAACTGCAATTTTTAAAAAAACAAGGGTATTGTGGTTAAACTCAATGCTTTACAAATCCAGATCAACAAGAATGTATATGTTACAAAAAGAACAACTTAATAAATGCTTCTTAGAATATTGAAGAATGATAATCAATTTTAGTTTGTTTGACATTAAGAATCTTTAAAAGGAACTAGTTTAACACCCATTCGGTGGACGGGTTATGTTGATGTATTGTATAGTAATAACATGAATGAAAATATGAACACAAAGAAATAAAATAGAGCGTCAGATTACGCAGAACTATACAAACAACGTGATAAACAAAGCTAACATATATTAAGCGTACATGAAATTACACAATATGACAAACAAAAACACTATTCTTTAATTTGTAATCCAGAAAATAACATGCCTAGTATAACAGTATGCAAAGTCATCTTTTAATAACTCTTTTGTACTAAAAGAAGTCTCATGTCTCAAATGAGAAAAAAAAAAAACTAGTGTATGATACATGTACAAAGATTGCCCTTCCACTGCAATATAGGGGTAAGTTCACCATTTTGTGTATGGTTTGTTTTTTATGAAATCCATCTCACCTGACCATCTAATTTGTATCTTTTGCAAAGATCATGCATTTTTTTCAAATTTTTTAATTCTTTGTCATCAGATATATTCACATCATTGAAAACAACTTCTACAATAATGTTTGCTAGTTCATTAAGCTTTTTATTTTCAGCATACTACTCAACCTGACTTGTACTGGTCTTCACATGATCACTCGTAATGTTCGTCACATGATCAAGTATTGCCATATATAATTGGTTTTAAGGGATCACTCTTCAAGAAAAATAGCCAATCATAACCAACAGACTTGTAGCAACTCCCTCACGACCCATCCATTTAGTGTGCGTTTGGTTCGCATGAATTCAATGGAATTTAAGGGAATTGGAATCTAAATTTCATCTCTCAAGATGTTTTGTTCACACAATTTGTTGTAATTGGAATTTCATTTCCAATCTTCATGTGTTTGGTTGACAAGGGAATTGGAATTGGAATTCGGCATGAATTCATTCAAATTCCTATAGTTAAAGGAATTCAAAACCCTTCCTATATGTGAAGAAACTAAAGTAAATTCATTGAAATCTTCGATCATATTGACCCGCACCATTCATATTAAAAACACAATTTGTGATTTTCAAAGACGACCCTAATTAAAAATACATCCATTCATATTACCAGCAACCACATGTAAAAACAAAAAAGAATACAAATTCATTCTCATTCATATTGCCCGCAACCAAAATAGAGAAAGGGCAGGGGCGGAGGGCAAAAGGTTCCTGCAACGAATTTTGACATTTGAATTTTGACCATTCATTCGTATTGGGCTTCAAAGAAAAGGAAATTGTTTGGGTAAATTACAGTTTTCGTCCTTTATGTTTGATTCAGATTGCAATAGATACCCTTTAACTTCAATAATTACAGTCACAATCCTTTATACACTAAACATATTACACCTTAGATCATTTGGCCCTAACCCAATTAAGTTTTTTAGTTAACTTTGATCACACAAGGGTAATATAGTCTTTTTACCAGTTTATTTAAAATTATTCTAGTAAATAAAACCAAAATAATTTTAAAGATCAATATAGATACACCCATCTATTTATATAAACAAATTTTTCTCTTCCCCATCTCTCTTTTCCACCATCATCGTCATCTACCCCACCCACCACACCTCCAGCCACCACCAACCCATATCAGCACCCGACACCACCAACCCACTTTTCATCTTTCACTATTTTGAAACCTGCTCACAAAGAAAGTGTTATGAATTTTGACTCTTCAAAACCCACATCCCAGCAAATCAAAATCCCTAAATAAGAATCAAGAAAACAAAACGAATCTAGATTTATTTTCGCCGTACAAAACACGGATCCAATCAGATCTGTTAATCAATGTTTTGAAAAAACGCAGGTTGGTTTATTTGGCTGCAAGAATTCACGAAAAAGAGGAAGAATGACACTAGTAGAAAAAGTGTATTTTTTTTTTTTTTTTTTTGCGGTGTAAACGGTTGTTTCGTGAACCACCATGACTGTTCACCTCCATCATTTGATGTTGATGTTGACCGGAAACCTTCACCATCGTCGCCTGTGTGTGGTGTCCCGACTCTCTCTTTTCTCTCTCCCGGTTCAAACTATGGAGTCTCTGTTTAAAGTGGGTGAATTATAGTATTTGATGGTTTTCTATAAACCATGGCTGGAAGTATTATTTTTGGTGGTAATTTGAATCGCTGAAATCGTTATTTTTAGGCGGATTTGTATTTTTTTAGGCGGTTTAGTATATTCAAGATATTTAGAATCATTGTTTTGGGCGTGATTTAGCTACAGACCACCCAAATATTTTTTTCTTCTAGCAGAGGAAGCTGGATGGTGGTGGTTTGTCAGACGGATACAGCAACTGGATTCGGTGGTGGGGCTGGATACGGTGGTGGTGGGCTGGATACGGGTGGTGGGGCTGGATACGGTGGTGGTGGAGGAGATTGGTTGAAGATAGAGAAGGGGGATAGATGAGAGAAAGAGACAGGGTTTTATGTGTGTATGTAATATAATTTATTTAAACAAATGTGTAAAATTACTGATCTACCCTCTTGTGCAAGTCACATGATCAGACTTAACAGAAAACTTTAACCTAGTAAGTGTTAAAAGACCTAAGGTGCAATGTGTTTAGTGTATTGATGGAGAGTGTGAAACCCGAGTGTTAACGTGCTTATCATGTGTGGTTTATTGCCGTTTACGTGATTATATACTTCGAATATGTTCACTACGAGCTTTCGTGAATTTACAGGTTTATTGCGTAATTTGGTGAATTTAAAGAGGTTATAGATGATGCGGAACGTTTGTGGATGGAAATCAAAATATATTACATCATTGGGGATGTGTTCGGGTCGAGTGATTGCTTGAATGTGAAAGAAACACGAAACCATGAAGTCCAGGGGGGCTGGTGTCTGAGTTAATATGTAGCTTATGGTATATGTAACGTAACATACGGCCAAGAATCAAAAGAAAGAAACAGAGAATAAAGACGGTAACCTACGGTCGTCACACGTAGGTTACGGTAAACAAGTTTGGCGATATATGCATATATTTGATGGCGCTAACACAAAAGGCAGAAAAAAACAAATCATCATGTGGACTTGGACCAACATAAGGGACACACAAGTCAACAACATCATTATGGACGGTGGACATGGCTTTGAAGGCAGCCGTCATATATAATCATGTGCCTTTGGTTTTGTTTAAAAATCAAATCATCATCATCACATGCCAGCCGCTATATTCACAAGGAGAAGAGCAAGTCACGTGGACTTTTGGTAAAAATGGGCGCAGACTTCGACACATGCATTGGGGGATTTGATTTTTCATTTATTTATCAATCATCCATCATTTAACATATATCATCAATATCACGTGGACTTCTTGTTTGGGCCGAATGGTTGGTTTGGGCCATATTCATAAGAGGAGATTTGTGGATTATTTGATTGGGCCACATTCACATGAAGGAGGGAAGACACAACATAATCTTCTTCGACGGCAGACAAGGGTTTCAACCATGGTTCGAGTGTGTGAAGATCAACCCAGCAAGATGAGCGGTTAATCTCCAAATGGTTTCCTCCGGATGGAGGGTTTTTGTAAGTTATGTGAAACTTTGTGTTTGATACAATCGTTTTAACTTGGTGATCTAAGCATTCGATGCTTTTCACCATTGATTTGATTTCTTGATTGTAAACAGTTACATTTATTTAAACCTTAATTTCTAAGCATTCAGTTCCCGAGAGTTCTAGTAATTGGGATATATTTGACATGGGGTTAGGGTTTGTAATTGTAATTGATAATCATTCGATAACCTCCCGTTGTGTATTGACCGGAGTACTTAGTCGTTGGTTATCACGATTAATTAATCGAAGTTAACACTTATGTCTATGTAGGTAATGATTAAACACATAGTTGAAGTTAATTGCAAAACCTGAAATCTGGAGGAACCATTTCCTTCCCTATTGATTTAAACCTTAGTTTTTGTTCGTTAATTTAGATAATTCTCATAATCAATCAAACCGATTTTTCAATTCAGTAGTAATTAATTAATACTTTTCATTACGACACTTTCCACAATCCTCCTCTGGTTCGATATCTGACTTATCCTATCTACATAGTTTAGTTGGTTTTTGCATGTCCATAACGACAGACATCAAAATGGCGCCGTTGCCGGGGAGGCGTGCGCAAAGTGTTTAGTGTTAAGTTTTTAGTAAAATAGATAAAAAATAAAAAAAAATCCAAAAATAGTATTTTATTCATCAGATATTCCACTGTTTGCTTTTACCTTGGGTATACTAGTTTTGTCTGTGCAGATTTATTGCAGATCTTATTATGGAAAGTGCTTACTGGTCATGCCGAGGTTGTGGTAGTCCATGTCACACGCGTGACGATTGTCCTGTGTTCCGAAAAATGTGTGAAGAAGAACAGAAGAGAGCAAATGAGTTGGATTTTTATTCTGATGATCATGTTCACCCATACTATTCTTATTCCGATTCGCTGCGAGTTGCATATGATTACCAATCGGATACAAATTATTGTTATGATGAGCAGACATGGTATGAGAGTAGCTATGATCCGGGGATGGTACAAAGCATGAGTTACCAATAGGAGTATGACCATTGTTATGATGAATACTCCCGACTTTCTTATGAAGACCATCCGGTACACTATCAGGATGCCTATCATACCCAGTATACAGTTGATCAGGATGAGTCTGAATGTGCACCCCATTCATCTAGTTACTATCAATCACCCCAATTTAGAAGTCTTATGGAATATATGAGACAACGAGAATTGGCATACATTGAAAAGGAATTGGCGAAACCTGACCTGTCAATAGAGGACCAGTTGGAGATGTGGATTACTAAGTATAACCTTTTGATGGCTGAAGTGAAGGATGATGGGCCAAGAATGACTCCAATAAATGCCAAGCCAGGGATAGATGGGTGTCTCTACAGATGTCTCCTTCTCAAGTAAGGGATGAGGTTGTGGAGGTTAATACCACACCGGTGATTCTCTCAATTGTTGAACAGTCAGATGTGGAGAAAATTGTTGACGGTGATGAGGAGAAAGAAGACATTCCACAAAATAAGTGTGGGGATGCACGTATAGAGAGGAGGAAGGTGATGGTGAAGGACATCGGGCGGATCATCATAAAGTGGTTGTGCAATAATCCAACTTATCTGCTGATATGGAGTAAAAAGAAACGCTTGTGGAGAGTTAACTATCGAGTGTATGTTGGGAACTCGATAGGAAAGTGCGGATTGAGGCCGGATTGCAGTGCGTCAGTGGACATCTTGATAAAAATTAGACCCCGCTGGATCAGTAATGTCAGGTACCGTGCATTCATGGGAAATACAAAGGGTAAATGTGCACTGAGACCACCATAGCGTATATCAGGTACGGTCTGGCTGAAGACCTTTAAACTTAGCGCTCTCGGGAGGCAGCCCGAGGATGTAGAGTTTGTATTTTGTTTTGGTTTCGTTTGGTGTGTTGTGTTTTGACAGGTTTATACAATTCCATCTTCACGGATGCAATGATTCAAGTGTGGGGATGTTTGACAACATTCCCGATAAGATCTCAAAGAATCCATGAAGGGCGTATGTTCCGGTTAAATCGCAGCAGCTACACCAATACAAACACTCACTTGATTTCTAATCAGGTGCATGTGTTTATCTATCCTGTGTTTTATTTATTTTTCGTGTATTTGGTGGTGTGAACTTCTTGTGTTGGGAGTGGTTTCTTTGTGTTGAGTCGTCTAGTTGTTAGCCGTTCATGGTTTGTTAGGTGGTATTTCTCGAGTTTAGATTATAAATTGCACCATACATTGGGGACAATGTATCCCAAGTGTGGGGATGCGGTAACTCGAGAGAGGGTTGGTAGGATTGATGATCTTAAATGCTTGAATTGGTTGAAATTGAAAAAATTTTAAAATTCTTGTCTCAAGTATGCTTGAACTTCATGAAAACCAACATTTTCAATCGCTAAAGGGTTTCTTGCTGATATTAAACTAACTTACATTCCTAGTCATGGCTGCCCCTTTAAGTTTCGTGAGAGTATATTTGACAGTTGTCTTAGAGAAGAATTAAAAAGAGATGCCTAACTAGGGGTAACATGCTTTAGGAATTACACATGTTACGTGTCGGTAACCTATATTCCTTTTGTTCGGTGAGATATTTGAGCCTACTAGATTGTTAATTGAATTACTATAAATGTTCAATTGTTGAGTGTAGGCCTTATGTTACTTTGTGTTAGAACTTGTGTGGTTTGATACATGCCGAGACTGTGCTTTAGCGTTTACACATAGATGATAAAGGCATTAGGATCACTTCATTGTTTCATATGTTGATTGTTTATCCATCTTACCCTAGTAAACCATGTTGAGCCTTTCACCTTTCGTTTGTTACGCCTCGTATGACCGTGTGATTACCAACCATGAGTGGCAATTGTGTGTTAGATGTTTGTTGAAAAAGAAAAAAAGTTGAAAAGAAAAAAAAGGAAAAGAAAGAAAAAGAAAAAGAAATAGTATTGATGTTCGTGTTAAATAAATGGGTCGAAAATACCCAAAGTGTCGTTAGTTATTGTGAATAAAGTTGTCATGGTTTGGTATGTTCATTTTTGTTCGCCATATAAATATAAAAATGCAAAAATATTTCCTTACCTTTACCCTTAACCCAAAACCAGAAAAGTCCTTTTGATATGTGTTACGTTACTTGATTCAGTGGACGTGTGATTGCCATTCAAGCTTATGATTGCAAAGTAGCGTATTTGGTTTGAGTGCATTACATACTAGCACATTACACGCTAGTCTTGATTAAGCCGAGAGGAGTGATTATTGTGAGGGGCGTGTGGCATGTGTGTAGTATCATAAGCATGTTAGTTTTAGTTAGGTAAGTCTTAAGCTGTTTTGAATGCGTATCATTTATCTGTCAGATTGTCAATCTCGATTGTGTCAGTCTATGGGACGGGTATGACTTGGGATCTTAAATTGTTAATTCGGTAAGGAATTCAATGGTGATTTGTTAATAAGGTGAGTAATGTTTGTAAAGGTTGCTTGAGGACAATCAACGTTAAGTGTGGGGATGTGATGGAGAGTGTGAAACCCGAGTGTTAACGTGCTTATCATGTGTGGTTTATTGCCGTTTACATGATTATATACTTCAAATATGTTCACTACGAGCTTTCGTGAATTTACAGGTTTATTGCATAATTTGGTGAATTTAAAGAGGTTATAGATGATGCGGAACGTTTGTGGATGGAACTCAAGATATATTACATCATTGGGGATGTGTTCGGGTCGAGTGATAGCTTGAATGTGAAAGAAACACGAAACCATGAAGTCCAGGGGCTGGTGTGTGAGTTAATATGTAGCTTATGGTATATGTAACGTAACATACGGCAAAGAATCAAAAGAAAGAAACAGAGAATAAAGACGGTAACCTACGGTCGTCACACGTAGGTTACGGTGAACAAGTTTGGCGATATATGCATATATTTGATGGCGCTAAGACAAAAGGCAGAAAAAAACAAATCATCATGTGGACTTGGGCCAACATAAGGGACACACAAGTCAACAACATCATTATGGACGGTGGACATGGCTTTGAAGGCAGCCGTCATAATTAATCATGTGCCTTTGGTTTTGTTTAAAAATCAAATCATCATCATCACATGCCAACCGCTATATTCACAAGGAGAAGAGCAAGTCACGTGGACTTTTGGCAAAAATGGGCGCAGACTTCGACACATGCATTGGGGGATTTGATTTTTCATTTATTTATCAATCATCCATCATTTAACATATATCATCAATATCACGTGGACTTCTTGTTTGGGCCGAATGGTTGGTTTGGGCCATATTCATAAGAGGAGATTTGTGGATTATTTGATTGGGCCACATTCACGTGAAGGAGGGAAGACACAACATAATCTTCTTTGACGGCAGACAAGGGTTTCAACCATGGTTCGAGTGTGTGAAGATCAACCCAGCAAGATGAGCGGTTAATCTCCAAATGGTTTCCTCCGGATGGAGGGTTTTTGTAAGTTATGTGAAACTTTGTGTTTGATACAATCGTTTTAACTTGGTGATCTAAGCATTCGATGCTTTTCACCATTGATTTGATTTCTTGATTGTAAACAGTTACGTTTATTTAAACCTTAATTTCTAAGCATTCAGTTTCCGAGAGTTCTAGTAATTGGGATATATTTGACATGGGGTTAGGGTTTGTAATTGTAATTGATAATCATTCGATAACCTCCCGTTATGTATTGACCGGAGTACTTAGTCGTTGGTTATCACAATTAATTAATCGAAGTTAACACCTATGTCTATGTAGGTAATGATTAAACACATAGTTGAAGTTAATTGCAAAACCTGAAATCTGGAGGAACCATTTCCTTCCCTATTGATTTAAACCTTAGTTTTTGTTCGTTAATTTAGATAATTCTCATAATCAATCAAACCGATTTTTCAATTCAGTAGTAATTAATTAATACTTTTCATTACGACACTTTCCACAATCCTCCTCTGGTTCGATATCCGACTTATCCTATCTACATAGTTTAGTTGGTTTTTGCATATCCATAACGACAGACATCATGTATAAAGGACTGTGAGTGTAATTATTGAAGTTAAAAGGTATCTATTGCAATCCGATACAAACATAAAGGACGAAAACTGTAATTTTCCCAAATTGTATTCATCTATGGGCTAAGACCATCCCTATTCCCACACAACCCTACTAAACTATTCATTAAAAACTAGACATGGTCCAAACCAACATCAAAGCCTACACGAATTTCGTTATAAACCGTAAATATTTTAACCCTCATATTTTGTTTTATTTTATTTTACATACTTATCGATTCCAAAAAAAATTGATAATCAAAATTGATGAACTAATAAATATTTACAAAACCATTTACCGAGTTTGTAACTAATTATTAACCTATAAGACCATGTGTAGTGGTTTAGCCAAATAATGCCCCCACCATGGGGCATTATTCGACACGTGACAGTCCAGTCAGCATGGGGCGTTATTGCAAAAGTGGCGTAGTGGGAATAATGCCCAAATAATGCCCCTTCCAATCATTAAAAAGGATAAAAAAAGAAACTTACACTTGGACCACTCACATTGGCCAGTCAAACATGTCATACTCAAACCTTTGTAACCTTGAGCGTAAAACGCCAGTTAACTTTTTTTTCAAAAAAATTGAAAAATAACGCCCTATGTAATGGAGGGGGAGGCGTTTTTGGGCGTTTTTTTGAATTTAAAAAAAAACGTCCCACTACACATGGTCTAAATAAGCAAGTTATATGTGCATAAAAGGTTGTACCTTTAGTTTTGGGAGTCTTTCAAAAAAAATTGAAATTTTCCTTTTTAACCCTAAAGTTTTAGTGTTTGACAATTTAAGTTTAAACTTCTAATCTTTTTTTTTTTCCTTTTTAACCCTAAAGTTTTAATATTTGACAATTTAACCTAAAGTTTTAATCTTTGACAATTTAAGTTTAAAATTTTTAATCTTTGTTTCCTTTTTAACCCTAAAGTTTTAATCTTTGACAATTTAAGTTTAAAGTTTTAATCTTTGGTAATTTAACCCCTTTGATTAATTTGATTTTTTACTTCTAATTCAAAAGTTTCCATCTTTTGCGATTTAACCACTTTGATTTTTTTTTGCTTATGTGTTGTAATCTTGGCTTTGGGGGTTTTAAAAAAAGGTTATGCATATGGTTGTTGTAACCTTGGCTTTGGGGTTTTTCAAAAAAGAAATTGATTTTTTTTACTTTACACCCAAATGTATTTCATAAATTACTTTTAACCTAAAACCATTTGTTTTTTTTTAGTTTTAACACAAATCTTTTTATCTTTTGCAATCTATCCTCACAACTTTTTTTTTAACTTTCAACTTTGGTCCTTTATAGTTTTCATTTTCTGCAAATTTTTCGCTTTATGCTTCGTTCTAAATTTTGTGACTTAACACATCGCAACGTGCGTCTTTGGTTTAGCGTTTTTACGTTTCGTTCTAAATTTTGCGAGTTAACACGACGCAACGTGCGTGTGTGGGTGAACTTTTTTACATGGTCTATTTTTTTCCCCGTTTGACAGGTTCAACATAACGTGCGTGTCCTAAATCGACTTTGTTATAACTAAAGAATCCCCGCCGCATTGCGGCGGGTCGTAATTCTGGTTGAAAAATAAAAACTCGATAAAGTGTTGTAACCAGGTTTGTAAGTTGTAACTATCATTTAGAGTAAACTGCCAAAATGGTCCCTGAGGTTTGGTTACTTTTGTCACTTTAGTCAAAAACTCAAATCTTTTGATTCTGGGTCCTTGTGGTTTCAGTTTTGTTGTTATTTCATCCAAAATCAAAATCTCATCAGATTTTTTAGTTAACACCCAATTTTTTTTGTCTTTTTCTTCTCTTTTAATGAAGAACAAAATGGTCTTTCAACGTTTTATTATAAGAAAAATAAAAAGTCTGACCATTTTGCCCTTCATTAAAAGGAAGGAAAAAGACAAAAAAACTGGATGTTAACTAAAAAACTGTGACCAATTTTTGATTTTGAATGAAAATGGCAACAAAATTGAAACCATAGGGACCAAGATTCAAAAGCTTTGAGTTTTGAACCAAAATAGCAAAAGTGACCAAACCTCAGAGACTATTTTGACAGTTTACTCTATCATTTAAAACCAACAGAGGCAAACAAGTGATCATTGCACGTCAAATTAAAATTCTTTTTTTTTAAACATCAACCTTTCTTCTCTATTCCTTTTAAAAAAAAAGAGTTAATTGCCAAAATTGTCCCTGAGGTTTGGGCATGTTTGTCATTTTCGTCCAAAATAACACTTTTGTACCATATTGCCCCCAACGTTTGTAATTTTTTGCCATTTTCATCCAAACCACTAACTTAGTTTATTTTTTCTGTTAAGTTGAGGATATTTGGATGAAACTGACAAATATAAAACCACAGGGATGATTTTGGCAATTTACTCAAACCCTTTTTAATTTCTTTTATTTAATTAATTTTGTTACATATATAATAAAAAGAATATACATGGAGTTTTTAGAAGAAAAAAAATTAATAGTTTTGTTACATAATTTTTATAAATTTTCATCCAAATCACTAACTCAGTTTATTTTTTCTGTTAAGGTGAAGGATATTTTAAATTTTACAAGTTAAAACAGAAATTAATTTACCGCTTCTTTATATAAATCAGTTGTATAAAGAGAAAACGTCATTGGTGTGCAACACATAACAATCGATTACAACTTTTAGTATTTATCGGTTGTAGAGATAGAAAAAAATTGTAAAACGTTAATATTTTTTAAATGAGTTAAGCACCTAGGAAATATGTTGGTAGAAATAAAATATTTATTTAATTAAGATTATGAGGGTAACTAACTAATACTTATTCTGAGTGGCTTGAGTAAAGAAACTTTTGGTTCATAGCATTATAATTACATTTTGGTGGGTAATTTTAAGGTTTGGTAACGATACGTTGTCTGATAGAGGGGGGGGAGGCACTGGCTTCTGTTTTTCCTTAGGAGCGAATTTAAATGAGTAGAAGATGAATTACAAACTTGGTACATATAATAAGATTTTTTTATTTGACCTTTTTTCAATAAGGTCACCAGCATTTTAGTTTTATAAAATTTAGAGGTTTAAGTATATTTTATTTTTATAAAACCGATCTATATAAAAAATTAGAAATTAATTTTTGTCTTAGTTTATAAACATCCTTCGCCTTAATAGAAAAATTAACTTAGTTAGTAGTTTGATGAAACTTTATAAAAATTGTGTGACAAAGCTATTATTTTTTTCATATAAAAGTTGCATGTATATTCTTTTTTATTATATATGTAACAAAATTAATTAAATAAAAGAAATTTAAAAGAGTTTAAGTAAATTGTCAAAATCATCCCCGTGGTTTTATATTTGCCAGTTTCATCCAAATATCCTCAACAGAAAAAATAAACTAAGTTAGTGGTTTGGATGAAAAATGGCAAAAACTTACAAACGTTGGGAACAATTTGGTACAAAAGTGTCATTTCGGACGAAAATGGCAAACCTACCCAAACCTCAGGGACGATTTTGACAATTAACTCTAAAAAAACTTATTCCGACCAAGATTCCACCCTCGGTCAAACCAAAGCAACTTTTTGTTGCCTACCACTGGGTTGTATCCCGGCACATCTCAAATTTAATACCTCGACATTTTGATAGTTTGTAAAAAAGTTTAGTTTATTTAATCAAACTAATTAACCATCTCTTAAATAGTATCACGAAGTAGTGAAAATTAATATATCAATAGAGTAAATTACGATTTTGGCCCATGTGGTTATATCACTTTTACTCTTTTAGCCCCAAAAGGAATTTTGTAACATCTGAGCCCCCAACATTTTTTTTCTAACCCTTTTGGCCCCTAACACTAACCCCATCCATTTACTTTTAGGGGTCAAAAGAGTTAGAAAAATAAGATATTGGGGGTAAAAAGGGTTAGAAAAAAAGACGCTGGAGGTTAAGATGTTAAAAGATTCCTTTTTTAGCTAAAAGGGTAAAAGTGATATAACCATAGGGGCCAAAATCGTAATTTACTCAATATAGTTTTACTAATTTTATTAGTGAAATAAAACTTGTGGGAACTGACTTTTCTACTTAGCTTAAACTTAGTTCCGTGAGTTATAACCAACTGGGGTAGCTCAGTTGGCCACCGACACCCATATTCCAACACTTGGATCGTTGGGGTCTTGGGTTCGAGACGTGGCAACCCCACCTCTCTTGAACCCCAAGTGTTGGGAGGGTATTTACCGCCAGGGATCCTTGTCGGGTGGTGAACTGGGAGGGGGGATCCCCTCCGCGGTCAGGGGTACCGTGCACCTACCCTTTTTTTTAGTTCCGTGAGTTATGGGCCTATAAGTTGTGCTTAAAAATTAATGGATTCCGTGAGCTGTGGGCCTATAAGTTGGGCTTAAAAGTTAATGGAAATTGCGACCCAGCTTACTAACATGGACAACAAAAGTCTAAACTCTAAATGAAATATGTAAAGACAATCTCGTTTGACACCGGTTGTTTTCTTTCACGACTCCACGTATAAAAACCAGCAAACTAGCCACTGGGTGTGCAATATTTGACGGACTAACTCAAAAATAAACCGAACCAAATTACATACTTATATCCCAGTCCTCTCTCCTCTACATTGGTGTTCGTAATGTTTGACAGACGCCACTAGAACATCTTATTTGAAAATACATGACCTAATCTCACCAAATCCATGACTTTGCCATCCCATTTGTCACTTAACGCACGCACACACACTTGGCTTAAACTTTGTCATCTCATGTTTGAGTGAACTGATTTATACTCTTGCTTTTAACAATTCATTTGGATTTATAATGGTTTTAAAATATCCTAGCAAAGTCTTTTAATAATTCTTAACAACATAATTTGATATTAATGGTTATATTAGCACTGGTGTTTTCTGGCTAAACTAAATTATTTTTATTATTACCAAATTAAGAAACAACTCTATATAATTTGTTGATACCAGGCTCATATCTACATATATAAATCGTAGGAAAAATTACACGTTTTGTCCCTTATCTTAATACCATTTTTCAGACGGTTCGTTAGGCGGTGTCATTTTCAACGAACTTTGACAGGTTTTGGCCTTTATAGGAAAAATCCATGCATGTTACGTCCTTTGGCCCAAATTCAGTTAGTTATTCTTGTTAGATCTGATCATGTGGACCCCATATAAGGGTATTGTTGCCTTTTCACATCTTAGTATATAAATAAACCCTTTTTAATAAAATATATAAAATCAACTCTTCCCTTCCCACCCACTCTATTCTTTCTCTCCTAAAAACCCTGACACTCTTTCTCTCTCTCTGTAAAAACCCACCATAAACACCACCATCCACCATGTCCTCAACCACCATCCAGCAACACAATTACCATCCAGCACCGCAACCACCATCATCAACTGCATCTCAACCATCCACCACTCTCATCAGCCTTCAAATTAAAATGTAGAGAAAGAGAGTGTGTGTGAGATAGAGAGAAAACCCAGAGTGAGACTAGAGAGACAGACAATCGGATGGAGAGAGAGAGACAGAGAGGGGGTGGGTTATGGTAGTCGATTTGGGGTTAGTTTTGGTCTGAAATAGGGGTTGCGGTTTCGATTGCGGTCTAAAATTGGGGGTAAGGTGGTTGTGGTGATGAACCGAAAGAAGGGGATGGTCGGAGAGATATATATAGAGAGAGAGAATAGACAATCGAGTGGGTTGTGATAGTTGGAGAGAGAGTGGGTTGTATGGGTTGTGATGGCCGGTGAAGGCTGAGGTGGGGTGGTTGGGGGCAGAGAAGGCTAAGGTGGTGGTGGGCAGGGTGGCGATGAAGCTAAGGTATGGTGGGTGGGGGTGGTGAAGGTTGTGGTGGTGTAGGAACGTGGGTTGGGTGCGGTTACATGGATCCATATTTGTTTATTTTACAGGCGACGACTAGAAGTTGTAGGGATTTCGATGACCGTTCAATTCTCCGATTAAACTCCGGTGGAGGTGGTCGTAGGTTGGGGGTGGCTGGGAGAGAGAGAGAGGTGAGAGGAGAGAGTTGAGTAATATAAAGAGAGATATTTATTATTTATATATATATTATAAATATAAATTTTTAAACTTTAATTTTGATTTATAAATTTAAATATTTTAACTAAATATTTTAATTTTTGATTTATTAATTTAGTCCTTTCAGGTGTGAAATTACAAAAATGCACTCACACGATCAGATTTAACAAAAAAATTTTGACTGCATTAGTGCTAAATGATAAGACATGCAACAATTTTCCCTATAAAGGGCAAAACCTGTTAAAATTCGTTGTAAATGACAACGCATGAAAAAGGGTATCAAGATAAAGAACAAAACTTGTAAATTTTCCAAAATCTTAATAATAATATAACCCTTTATGAATACAATTGCCTAATCCAATTATAAAATTACATATATATATATATATATATATATGGGAAAGTTCAAATGAAAACCACTAGTTATTGTGAAAACTCGAAAACTAATTAAAAATGCCAAAACAACATACCATTTTTTTTGCATACCAACTTTCGTAGCTTTTTATATATATATATAAAAAATTTCAAAATTTTTTTTTGTAGTGCACATGTGTAATACTACACATGTGTATGTGTACTACACATGTGTACTACAACAATTTTTTTTTTGTGAAAATTTTTTTTATATAAAAAAACCTGTGATTTTTTATAAAAAATTGAAAAAAAAAAATTGTGTGTTTTTAGGCTTTTTTTAGTTAGTTTTGGAGTTTTCACAATAAAAGTGGTTTTCATTTAAACCATCCCCTATATCTATATCTATATCTATCTATATCTATACTACTTTAATAAGCATATTAGAAGGACAAGATGGTAATTCAACAAGGTGTTGAAAAAACACTTAATGCACAATGTACAAGTCTTAAGGCACAAGAAAACACAAACAATTTACCCTTTACCCGGATCATCATCAACCGTCCATCTTTTTCACTTTTTCACACGGATCACGATCTGGACCGTCTATTTGACTTCACACGGATCGAACACTTCCTTTCTCTCTCATTCCTCACACATCTCACAAAACATCTTCAGACCTTCTCTCTCTTTCTCTCTCGGCGACTCAAGAAAACACCAGATCGCAGATCTTTGAGGATTCCACCCCCAAATCTCATTTCAAATTCATCTTTTCTCTTTTCATTCTCCTTCTTGGATTGTTCTTTTCCCAATTCACGTTCGTAATCTCTCACCCCATCTGATTTTTTTTTTCCTATCCATCACTAAAACCCTTTCTCTCTCTAAAATTTTGTTCCGATCTCATCTGTTTCTATCTTCGGTGTCGATTATTGGTGGTAATGATGGTGGTTTATGGTCTCTGGTCCTCGGTGTTAGCAACGGCGGCTAGGGTTTTGGTTGTTTTTTGTGACAGGCCGTGGATCTAGATCAGTGTGAGATTCAGGAAACTCAGCGATTACTCAGGTTTTGTTCCGATCTCATCTGTTTCTAGGGTTTTGGTTGTTTTTTAGCAACGGCGGCTTAGGTTTTGACTTTGTTGTGATTCAGGAAACTCAGCGATTACTCAGCGAACCAGGTGAAGTTTTTGTTTTTGTAATTTTTTTGTGTGTATGTTTATTTAATTTTGTGTGTTTTGGAATTTTGGTGACTGAATTTGCATGTGGATCTAGATCAGTGTGAGTCTGTGTTGTTAGTTGGAAGTCTGATTATGGTGCACATTCTGTGGCGTTATCTGGAGGGTATGAAGATGATGAGGATCATGGAGAGTGGTTTCTCTACACCGGAAGGTATATTGTGTACATTTTTTTAATAAAAGTAAAGCTAATTAGGATGGTGTCAATGGTATGTTAAGGTGTCATAATCCTATGCTGTATCCAGATATTTGTTTTGAAAGCGTCTGGGATTGCGTATTATGACTGATTTAGCTGTTTGTTTTGTTTTCGAGAGTGTTTTAGATTGTTTAGTTTGTTTAATATTAGCTTTGAGAGATTTTTTGGGATTGCTTATTATGACTGAATCTGCTGCTTATTTTGTTTGATATTAGCTTTGAGGGTGTTGTTTAGTGTTTCGTATTTGAACTGTTTGTCTGACTATTGTGAGTGAAATTTGCAGCTTGAAGTTCTTTCTCTGCTTCTTATTTTAATTAGGATGTAAGAATACAAGCATTGGTTAACTTGTGGTGTTATGAAAGGCAGGCATCGCGTGCTGAGCAACACCGTAGTTACCGAAAAAATAACTTCTTCAGATAACAAACCGATCTCTGAACCGATATCCATCAGTTCTGAGCCACAAATCAATTCCAATATATCTGAAAAAACTTGTGACAGTATATGGACAGAAGAGACACCGAATTCAGTTACCAAAAATGCTACGGTTTCAACTTCGGATCATACCAAATCTGCTTGTGAAGAAGATGATATTAAATGTGAATCTGTTCCCGATAGATCTGAATCGGCTGTTCTTGTCATCCAAGCTGCTGTTAGAAGATTCTTGGTATGCATTTTTTTATTATTTTATTTATTTCTTTATTTGTTTTCAAGAGGTGTTTTTTCATTTTAATTGTGTTTATTTTCAGGCTGAGAGACAACTGGTAAAACATAAGAATGTGGTCAAACTGCAAGCTGCTGTGAGAGGACATTTGGTCAGAAATCATGCTGTTGGAACTTTACGTTGCGTTCAAGCCATTGTTAAAATGCAAGCTCTTGTTCGTGCGCGTAGACAGAAGGTAAAAAAAAAAGATGAAAGAACATTTATAAAAATAATAGATAATAATAATAATAAATTTCTAATAAAACTATTATGTTGTTTCAGGGAGTGCAAAATGTAGGAATTGATTCACGACCAAAGTATATTTCCATTGAGAAGCTATTAAGTAACCGACTTGCTCACCAGGTATATACAATACAATCATATTCTGATCTTTTATTTTGTCCGAATTATATTTTAATAGATGGTAAAATAATGGGTTTTTTTTTTTCGTGTTAAAGCTATTGGAATCTACACCAAAGACGAAGCAAATTAACATCAAATGTGATCCGTTAAAATCTGATTCTGCTTGGAATTGGTTGGAGAGATGGATGTGTGTGTCTTCACCCGACGTTTTGGAGTCACATGCACCAGAACATGATCAGGACAAAGTTGTAATGAACTCCAAAAATGAGGTTGAGACTGTAGCTACTTCTGATGTTGAGGAACTAATGGTGCCATCTGAAGAAAAAGAGAACTTGATTCACATTGAAGAAAGTTTCATTGTAAAAGCCCATGAAGACGAGAAGCCAGTAACCGAATCAATTGAGAAATCTGATTCTCTACCAGATTGTGAATGAATCTTGGGGTATTGCATGAAGCATTTTGTGTGTATCCAAAGGCTGTGCTTTACAATGTGCTATTCTTAGTCCCACCTTTAAAGTTAGAGAGTTTCAGGTATGATCTACGTTTTTTCTCATTTTTGTGACGCGTTAGTGACTTTTGATTTTATACGAACCTAATTTTGAATCTTGGATTGTTTTTAAGGTACAGGAGAGCTCTGCATTTCCGATCTCTTTGATATGGAAAGGTCCCGCTCAAGATTCTCAGAACGGAAACGTCGAGAATCAACAGAGCAGTATTGTTTTTCCCAAGGGAAATCCGATTCCCAGTGTGAAAGCGTTGACTTTCTTTAGGGCTGGTACATTTACGGTAGACTTGCAATATGCAGATGTTAGTGAATTGCAGGCTCCACCGAAAATCAGTACTTACATAGTAAGAGTTGCTCAAAGATTCAATTGTTTCACTGCATGTCTTCCAGTCTTTTGAACTATCCTCATATTCTAAATTTTTATTGGATTGTGATTTTGCACAGATTGGACCGTTTCAAGCAGCGAAAGGTGAGCGCGCTAAGGTGAAGCTCTTCAAGCAGTGGATGAATTAATGGAAACTCTTCATGCACGTTGGCCAAAAGCTATAGTCCAGGTTTATATATTTTTATATGTTTGGCTGTTAACATAAATCTGTAAATATATTTACACTTTTTATTATTGGCCAGTTTGAAGACTTTCAATTCAAATGGGCTTTTAAAACTCTTGAAAGATACCTAAGAAGATCTGCATGTTCAATGATGACATACAAGTTAGAATCTATTCCTTGGTTTAGATGTTCTAAAGAATCGTTGGTTTTTAGTAGGGTGGATATACATGTTGTGTTCTTTGTAGGGAACTGCTGGTGTTGCATTAGCTGGATTACTCGGAACTGTTAGAGCACAAGGCCGACCATTATCAGACTTTGCAGACCAAAAAATTGTTGTTGGAGCTGGAAGGTAATGCGGAATATAGTTGATTTCTTTCTTCTTTATTCTTTTATGGTTGGTTACCGAGGAAAACTTACTAGGCTACTTGCTATACGGTTTTCAGTGCAGGGCTTGGTGTTTTGAACATGGCCTATCAGGCGGTTGCAAGAATGACAGGAACAAACGCAAAACCTCAATTTATTTATTTATTTTATTTCTGAGCGCTTATAATATTTTTGTATTTAGGGTTTGATTACAACAGAGAGAGTTGGTATTGACTCAGCAGCTGCACCATTTTCCAAACCTATTGAAGAGGTTAAATCCCTAGGACTTCATGAGGGATCTGATCTCCTTGAAGTGGTGTGGTACATCTCTTTTTGTTAACCTCAAAGTGACATATCCTTGACGTTTCAAGTTTTTTGCTTTATGATGCGATTTGGGGATGTCGTTTTCTGGCATTTTGTAGGTAACAAAGGTCAAGCCTCATGTTCTTGGTTTTTCCAGAGTTGGAGGTGTTTTCAATGAGCATGTACGTATTTTTTTCTTTTACCTGTGTTGTCCTAGCTAAGTGTAGCTATAATAAAAATTCTTTTCATGAGCTTATATTATATTATGATCAGACCATGAATTCTTCAAGTACTAAATAAGTTTCTAAACTTGCTTTGTTACATTCATTCATCAGCCATGTCTTTTACTTGTATACGTAGGTTCTTAAAGCCATGCGGAGTTCTGATTCTCCTAAACCTGCCATCTTCGCCATGTCAAATCCCACATTGAATGGTTTGTTCTTTTGTGAATCCCTTAGATGTAGTACTCTTTTCGGATATAAAACATCTTTTATTAATCATTAATAGGTGGCCATGCCTTAAAACTTTAGGTTAATTGGGGAAAATATCAATGGTTGATGCAGAGAGGGGGCTATTAATGAATGCACTTTAAGATCCAGATAATCAATAATTTGTTTTGCTATCTGACAGGTAAACACATGGTGGTGGAGCTTGCCCGATAGGAGGTTGACCTTCCCCGACAGATGGTTTAGTGGTTGCACCCTTTGTGATCAGCCACATTGACATCACTTGTAGCATATTTGTTGTTAAAACTTATTTCGAGAAGCTTTCTTTAGATATTATCATTTCATACCATACGAATTGAGGTTTATTAACATGTTATGTTACAGTTTTTTTTTTTTTTTTTGCTAGCAAAGCTACATACTTGTATTGAAATAAATGTTATTTACATAGTTGCCTTCGTCGCATCGTGCAGATGTTAGTGTTTTCTTTTTTGAAATGCTATTTACATAGTTACCCCCCCCCCCCCGCGTCAAAAACGTCAAGCTTCGCCACTGCCGAAGGCCTCATTGTTACTGATGATACGATTCATCATTCAAAACCGTTGATTTACCCAAATCTCTAAAACCCCTCGTAACATAACTAGAATTACACAATTTTCTTTGTTTTCTCCTGAAGCCGGTAACCGACCGTCACACAATAACCACCAAACGCCATCACGAAACTACCAATCGACGCACACCGTTGATTCGCCGCCGCTGAAGAAGCCTGCAACCGACCCGCACGTTCTGCTAGAGGTGCACAAACCGGTTAATTTTAATAACCAGTTCGGTTAACCGGTTATACCGGTTAATTTGACTTTTTGAATTTAACCGGTTAATGCTTTAACCGGTTATTACTTTAACCAGTTATTTTTTTAACTGGTCCGGTTAATTACTTTAACCGGTTCGGTTAATTAACCGGTTATTTTCGGTTATTAACCGGTTTTTTTTGCCTTTTTTTTGAATTTTTCGGTTATTTTTTCGGTTAACCGGTCTATCGGTTAAAAAACCGGTTAAAAAAAACCGGTTAATAACCGGTTACTATACTAAATACTTATAACCGGTTACTAACCTACGGTTAAAAATAACCACTCACCGGTTATTCCTAAATCGGTTATTAACCGGTTACGGTTTCGGTTAATAACCGGTTACGGTTAATTAACCGGTTATTTTGTGCACCTCTACGTTCTGCTACACTGCCACCATTGTCGTCGCACGCCACATCGGAAACTACATCCCCGTACATAGCCCTAAACTCACCAACCTAAGTGATATGTTTCCCGCCGCATCGCGCGGGTAAACGACTAGTATATATATATATATATATATATGGTTGAGTTCATTTCAGAATTCTAAATAACTACAGACATTTCAGAACTCTTAATAAACAATCATTTTATACATAAGTTTTTGTATTTAGGATATTTTTATCATCTATTATATGTATTTCTTTGACTACATACATGTTAAAAGTAGTTTATGTTTTGGTCAAAAATTACCTAAGCAATTAAGTGATCAAATTAGTTAAGTGAGGTAGTGTGCTAGGAATATATATGAAAAATGTGTTAACAAAATTAGATATGAAAACAGTTTCAAGATACGGCTCAGGATATAGAGCTGTATCTATGATCAAACAATGAGCGAAAATGTAATGGTGGACACGTGATGTACGAGGAAAGCCCTTGATCAATCTAGATCGCCGGCATAAAACCTCGGGAGCTGACAATCGCAGCTTCCTTGTTCTTCTATTGCTTCAAATATCAGGATACAGTGCAGGATGTGGTGCGGATCGACTATGTGTTACAATGTAATTCGAATACAAGTGTTGTGTGTAGTGTTTGCGATGAGCTAGAGAGAAAGTGTTTGAAAATGTGTGTGTTGAGTGACTTAATCTGATCCGCCCCCATCTATTTATAGTAAAACAAATGTAACTAACTATCCTACATAACCGGGATCCAACGAATATTCCTTAGTTGAAAGTTGGAGACCTGGTCTTTCGGGCTCAACGTCTCTCCTTTAACAAACACGCCCGAGTCTTGAGGAAATGAAGTCCATTTGACCGTTAGCAAGTCCCAGTCTTTAACATGCACGTGATTAATTCGATATACATTAGGATATCACCCAGGATGTCAGCAATATCCCCGTCCAGTATCCTGTTCATAGATAAACAAGACAAAGCAGGATATTAGTCAGCATGCATACTCAGAAAATGGCCCATAACAATTGTCCCCAAATATATCGGTTGGTATACCAATCCAACGGATATATTTTAAAAACTTTATCTCGTCGATCGAGGCAATTAAAATGAAACGATGGTTGAAATGACATTGTGCCTTTTTCAATGCAATATTTACTCTTTACCCCCCTATATTCAGCCTATATTTAGCCAAATCATTTCTGCTTATTATCATCATACTTCAAGCGATTTTCAAGTAATCACTTTTCTCTTCATCCTCTATCCTTCTTTCTTTTAGTTTGCCCAACACCCTTCATGGCATCACGAACAAGATCTCGATCGGACGGACCGGCCTCAACCCTCGTAAGTCAAAATCTCATCCGTGATCCAGCAAAGGAAATCTGCTGCTTCAACAACGACGACATCGCTGCTCTTAAAGATTCCGGCGCCTTCCCCACCGGAACAGTCTTTCGCCCTTTTGATCGGGAAGCCCAATCAGACGCGTCATCTGACGAGTGGGTTTGTTTCTTCGCCTACCCTTTCTCTCTTGGACTCCGGTACCCATTTCCACCCTTCATCTCTCGCTTTTTTGAACTCACCGGCCTTAGCTATGCCCAGACTATGCTAATGGTCTGGCGAGTTTTGATAGTGCTGGATCAAATCAAGTCTCGTCATTTTCCTGACCTGTTTATTGAAGACCTCCCTATAGCATACCGATTGAGATCCCACGGCGATCACCGTTTTCTTCTGTTTTCTACCTCCAAGAACCCTTTGGTTCTTAAGGCCACCAAGAACGAGGATCGATGGCGACGAAAATTCTTTTTTGTAAAAAAAGACTCCATTGATAAGGGTTTCAATCTGTCGGTTAAATGGTTAACCAAGGGTAGGATTTAGGGTTTTAGGAAAATCCCCAATTATATCCTCAAACTATATCCCAGACTTATATCCTGATGTTTTTATGCAGCGAACTTCAGAGATTTAGTGCCTCCCAGTGCAGAATCCGAATCCAAGATCAAGGAAATCTACCGACTTCCTGCCAGTGAAAGAACTTTCTCCCTGTCTCTCACAGATTCAAGCCAGAAATCAAGCTCAGAAATGTCTGGTAAGCACATTCTCAGCATATATTTTAAATCAATTATTTTTCAAAAGTATGATGAGTTTAAGAATATCTTCCCTTGTGCAGTACCAGTTGTCAACCTTGAAGGTTTCCAACTTGACGAGTTGGATTGCTACTCCAGCCTTGCACCCATCAAATAAGAATCCAAGCCAAAGTCGTCAAAGCCTACCTCTTCAAGGACTGTTTCTGCTTCCAAAGCCCCTCCGGCATCCAGGGCCCGGGCATCTACCTCTCGGAAGAGAAAGGAGACGGACTCTCCAGCTGTTTCTGAGACATTCTCTCTCGAGAATCATGGGTTTAACGAAGCCACCTCATTCCTCAAACAGGTAAAAATTTTCTCTCGATATCCTGCACAAGTATGTTAGTCCTTATCCTGCTTATTTTTACATCGATACCTGTGTCCTTATCGATAGGGCTTGGATCGTCTTATGCACTTGTATGAAGACGCCTGCGGGCTTAACAAGATGTTGGAGATCAAGCTGGAGAAAGCTGAAGCCACCATAGCTGATCAGGGAACCATTGCGGCTGCCAAATCCCAGCATTACGAAGACAAATACAAGGCAATGATCCAGGAACACCAAGCTACCCTCCATAAAGCCAACGAGGATGCCCAAGCCAAACTAGATGCCGCCCTTCTCCAATACCAGCAGAATATGAGTTCATATCGGGATAGCCTCAAAGCATCCGTGGTCGTCTCTCTTCTCCAAGCCAGGATAAGGATGGCTTATGAGGCCAGGGATTTGGGTTTCGAATGCCCCTCCTGGGACATAAAGACTTGGGAAGCGAGACTAAAAGATCTTGGAGGTCATCCCGTTGCTCATCCTGCAAAGCATGCTTATGAAGAGCCTTCTAAGGCGGCAGAGGAAGTGGCCAATGCTGATGATGGTGATGCCGAGAAGAATCCTGAGACCGATGCTGGTGCAGATGCTGGGAAGGAGGCTGTTGATCAAGAGGGTGCCGCTTCTTAAGCGGCGAAGTGGGCGATGATGGATGTACGTGCCAAGGCCGGAGCCCACTTTTAAATTTCGTGGTTGTGGTTGTGTAAACAATTTACTTTTCCTGTCTTCGAACAATTTTATATTTCCTGCATTAGAACAATATGATGACCAAAGGTGGATGGGTCCTAGGTTTTAGGATGAAGCCCTTGGTCATCGATTAGTATAACCTGTTTTGAATGTGGTAACGGTTGTAGGTGGACAGGTTCTGTTTTGAGATAGATCCTCCAACCGTTACACAAGTATGCTAGAAACTAATTGTGCTTTTGGTGGATGGGCCTCGGTTTGAGGTGAATCCAAAAGCATAACTTTTGACATGTTAATAATATAACTATCTCTTAATCTTACTTGTTATTGCCTTGCATTACTTAATGTACCTTTTTACTTTGCAAAAATTTTGTATTGTTATCTTTCAAAAATATCCTGATCAATATGCTCAATGATATACAATAAAAACTATTATTAGATCCGTTCAACTTTGTAGAAAGCTTTTTAAGGAATGAAAAGCAGTCCATTTTTCCAAAACCTGTTCTGATAATACCTAAATGATTAACGTTTCAAACTAGTATTAACTTCAAATATTTTAATCAAAAATTCTGAGAAGTATTTTGAAAACATATTTTGAGAATATATCAGGATATTTATTCCTTTACCAAACATAGTACTAAAAATTTAAACATTGTTTATAAAGGAAAGATCATACCAGGAATAGGGTATAAACCTATTACCAAACTTCAATCCCTTTGCAATTCTTCCAATGAAGATGTCCCCTGTCTGAGACACTTAGTGCATTAGTTCCGAGCCTTATCCTTTTAGCTTTACACCATTGCCTCGATAGGAATGTCCCCTGTGTACAATGTCTTCTTAGAAATCTTCTGAATATCAGTTTCCATTGTATAGGCAATTTTTCATGCCACAGGGGTAAAACCCAAAAATGTTTTGGAGATAAATTCCTTGTATTCTGGGGAAAATCCCAAATTTTCGTGCGCTACAGGCGGGAGTGTATAAACTCCAAGACTTAGAAAGGTGAAAACCTTTAAACCTTAGAGAGTATGAAAATACCCTTTCGTGAGAGAGGGTGATCAATCCTCATATACCTTTAGGATTCAGGATATAGCCAACAGTAACGAAATTGTCAGCCACTTTTACATGAACTGGTCCCGCCACCTTGAACTATCCCTGAATAACTTGCGCTCCAGGCGGAGTGTTTAAACCCAATTCGGAAGAAAGGTGAATACCTTTAAACCTGTGAAGGGATCAGGATCCCTTATACGTGAGAGAGGGGGCCAATCCTCTAATCATCCGAAGTATCTTGAGTGAGCATCCTGGAGCTATATCCTGGAGCATATACTGCAAAACATCCTTAGACTAAGGTGGGTGTTAGCTTGGCTAACACCCCTCCGATGCTTAAGTTAGTATTGGGTTTCAAAGAATAAATTAAACCAAACATATTTAAAAAAGATAGAATTCATACCATCCTGAGTTAGAAATTAAATTCCAAACTCACTTGAAATAAAGCTTAAGGTGTATAGCATTCCAAGATCTCGGTAGCATATCCCCTTTCATATTCTTGAGTCTATATGCTCCTTTCCCTGCTTCTGATTCAACTTCATACGGTCCTTCCCATTTTGGAGCTAACTTGCCATCGGCAGGATTAGTGGTATTCTGAAAAGCCTTTCTTAACACCCAATCTCCAACCTTAAATCTTCTGGTCCTAATATTCTTGTTATATGCTCTGGATATTCTTTGTTGATATGCTGCCATCCTTAGCTTTGCTGCATCTCTCTTTTCATCTATAGTATCCAAATCCTGACTCAAGGCTTCAGGATTCTGTTTAGGATCACTTAGGGTAAATCTTGCAGTAGGTATTGTCATTTCCGTTGGAATCATTGCTTCTGCTCCAAATACCAAGGAAAATGGGGTTTGGCCTGTTGCGTTCTTCACCGTTGTCCTATCAGCCCACAGAACAAAGGGTAATTCTTCTGCCCATCTTTCTTTTTTGGCTCCAAGCCTCTTCTTTAAGTTATTGACAATTATCTTGTTTGAGGATTCTGCTTGTCCATTCGCTTGAGGATGTACCGGAGTAGATGTTATCATTTTGATTCCCCAACTTTTGCAAAATTCAGTAGTTCTCTTGCTTATAAACTGAGAACCATTGTCACAGATTATCTCGGCTGGTACTCCAAATCTGGTCAGGATATTTCTCTTTATGAAGGATACTACTTCTTGATCTCTAACTTGAACAAATGCCTCTGCTTCAACCCACTTGGAGAAATAATCCGTCATTGCCAACATGAAAACTTTTCCTCCTGGAGCCTTTGGAAGCTTTCCCACTATATCCATACCCCACTTCATAAACGGCCAAGGGGAAACAATAGGATACAGTGGTTCAGCAGGTTGATGTAATATGTTACTATGTCTTTGACATGCGTCACATTTTCAAGCATATTCTGCGGCATCTTTTCTCATTCTCGGCCAATAATATCCTGTCCTTAATACTTTTGAGAATAGTGACCTGCCCCCAGTATGGTTACCACAATCCCCTTCATGTATATCCTGAAGTACTCCTTTGGCTTCAGGATCCTCCAAACACCTCAGATACGGTCCTGCAAGAGATTTCTTGTATAAAACATTATTTATAATAGTGAATCGTGATACCTTCATCCTAAATGCCTTAGGGTTTTCATCTTTGGGGATGTGTCCTTCCTTGAGATATCTCATGATTGGAGCCGTCCAAGATTTAGGATCCTCTTCAGGATACTCTGCTTCAGGATCCTGAATACCCGCTACTTCTTTATCCTGAGGATTCGTAGGATACAATACATGTAATATTGGTATTTGGGTTCCTTCTGGTATCCTGATCGATGATCCCAGATTTGCTAAGGCATCTGCTTCAGCATTATCTTCTCTTGGTACCTGTTCAAGTGTAAAAACATCGAAATATCCTGCTAATTTTTTGAGAATATCGAGGTATTCGATTAATTTCTCACCCTTAACTGCATAGGATCCATTAAAATGGTTAGTAATTAACAAGGAGTCAACATATACTCGCAAATTCTTGATACTCATATTCTTAGCCAATTCTAATCCTGCAATTAAAGCTTCATATTCTGCCTCATTATTAGTAGCAGGAAATTCACACCTAATGGCCTGGGGTAATATGTCCCCCTGTGGCGATTTTAGTAGTATACCTAAACCTACACCTCTTATATTGGATGCACCATCAGTATATAATGTCCAGGATCCTGAAGACTCTCCTAACTGTTGAACTTCTAGGTCTACCTCGTCCTGAATATCACTACTGAAATCAGCCACAAAGTCAGCTAAAGCCTGAGACTTTATGGCATTTCTAGGTTCATATACTAAATCATAAGCACTTAACTTCACTGACCACTTGGCCATCCTGCCTGACATCTCTGGTTTCCTAAGCACATTTTTGACAGGATAATTTGTTTTAACATGGATCCTATGTGTCTCAAAATAATGTCTAAGCTTTGTCGATGCCATGACTAGAGCTAATATCAATTTTTCTAAATGAGAATACCTAGTTTCAGCATCTAACAAACTTTTACTAACATAATATACAGGATATTGCTGAGCTTCATGGTCTTTTATAAGAACGGCACTTACAGCATTCCCTGATACAGCGAGGTATAGGGATAGTGGTTCACCATTTTCAGGCTTCATCAATAGAGGTGCGGTTCAGAGATATCGCTTCAAATCCTGCAAGGCTGCTTCATGCTTTACTCCCCATTCAAATTTTTTATTCTTCTTGAGGATATCATAGAATTCCTTGCATTTTTCGGAGGATCTTGATATAAATCTGTTCAGTGCTGCAACTCGCCCTGTTAACCGTTGAACATCCTTCATATTTGAAGGTGATTTGATATCCAAGATGGCTTTGATCTGCTCCGGGCTTGCCTCTATTCCTCTTTTGGTCACCATATATCCTAGAAACTTTCCTGCCCCCACTCCGAAATGGCACTTAGCATGATTCAGCTTCATGTTATACTGATCCAGGATATCAAATGCTCCCTTAATATCCTGGAGGTGATCCTCAGCCTTTTTAGATTTCACCACCATATCATCAATATATACCTCCATGGTGTCCCCCAGCTTATCTTTGAACATCATGTTTACCAATCTCTGGTATGTTGCACCTGCATTTTTCAAACCGAAAGGCATAGCAGTATAGCAATATATACATGTTGGTGTCATGAAAGCAGTATCCTCCTGATCCGAAGGCTCCATTTGAATCTGCTGAAATCCTGAGGATGCGTCCATGAATGTTAACATTTCATGTCCAGCAGTAGCATCTACCATTGCATCGATATGAGGGAGAGGAAATGGATCTTTAGGACAAGCCTTGTTCAAGTCCGTGTAATCTACACAGACTCTCCATTTCCCGTTTTTCTTCTGTACCACAACTACGTTTGCTAGCCATCTTGGAAACTTGACTTCTCTGATCATCCTGGACTTCAACAATCTTTCAACTTCCTCCTGGATAATCGCATTCCGCTCAGGAGCGAATTTTCTTCTTTTTTGCTGAACAGGCTTGAATGATTTGTCAATTCCAAGCTTGTGAGTGATAATGTCTTTGGATATGCCTGTCATATCCTCATGCTTCCATGCAAACGTTGACATCCTGCATTTCAAAAAGTTAGTTAACTGTTCTTCAATATCCTGAGGGATATTGGTTCCTACGAGCACCGAGATATCAGGATTATCCTGATCCAGGATGATTTTTTTCACATCCTGCTCCGAATCCTCCTCGATATCCTGGGCCCGCATCTTTAATTGCTATGCTGTACTAGGCTTAGTTGAGGATTTCATCGAGGATGAGTAGCATTCTTTCGCTTCCTGTTGATCACTTTCCACCTTGACAACCCCCCAAGGGGTAGGGATCTTGATGCATTGATGATATGTTGATGGCACAACCTTCATATCGTGAATCCATGGTCTTCCTAGTATGATGTTATAGCAGGATAAGGAGTCCATCACACAGAAGCGTTGTATTGAGTTGACCCCTTCAAGATACACTGGTAACTTTATCTCCCCTACGGTATTCCTAGCTTCTCCACTGAAACCAACGAGCACAGTGGACTTCGAAGTGATATCCATCGGAGATACATCCATCCTCTTTAATGTTTCCAGCTGAATTATATTGACAGAACTACCGTTATCTACCAGTATCCTGCGTACAAAATGGTTAGCCACATATAATGTTATTACTAAAGCATCATGGTGAGGATCCTGAACAGTATCCCTGTCATCACTATCGAAAGTGATCACTTTATCAGTTGTGAGGGTAGTCATTCTGACTGGTCTATCTTCCCTCTCGCTCTTAGCCTCCTTTGCATGTCTCTTGGCCGCCGAATACGAAGTCCCACAAATGTCGGATCCTCCTGAAATAAAGTTAATTATCTTGGCATCTGCTGGGGGTGATGCTGCTCGTTCAGGATCCTTCTCGGGATCCTGCCCTTTATTCTTCTTTTTTCCCAGCAAGTCTTTCAGATACCCCTTGCTTAACAGGTAACTTATCTCCTTCCTTAAAGCAATGCAATCCTCGGTCATATGTCCGAAGTCTTCGTGGAAGGCACACCATTTGGATTTATCCTTCCAATCAGCTTTCTGCTGGTTCTTTCGAGGCCACCTAGCTTTGTCCCCTAAGCCCTGCATAGCATACATTAATTCAGGTATATTAACAGAAAAGCAGTATTTAGGTAAATCAGGATATTCTTCAGGATCCTCGTCTTCAACAACGTTCACTTTCTTGTTATCATTTCTGCCATATGGCCTGGAGCGATATGGCTTATATGAGGTTTCTGATTTCCTGTTAGTTGATTCATAGGTTGAGGTAGAATTCATCCTCTCCTGCATCTTCTTGTCATCTTCCAGACGGATATATCTCAAAGCCCTGTTATGAGCTTCGTCGAGATTCCTGCAGGGATTCATTACAAGATCCTGATAAAACTGAGAATCCTTTTGTAATCCCATCTTAAAAGCTTGCACAACTGTTGCAACATCAAGATGTGGGATATCCAAGGATTCTCGACTGAATTTGTTCACATAATCCCTCAAGGATTCCTGAGGCCCTTGAGTTATCCTGTAAAGGTCACTGGTTAGTTTCTCAAAACTCCGACTACAAGAAAATTGACTGTTAAATAAATTAACCAAATGAGCAAACGAAGTAATTGAGTGAGGAGGAACGTTTAACAGCCATTTTAAGGCTGATCCTGTCAGAGTAGAACCAAATCCCTTGCATAAGCATGCTTCCTTAAGCTCCGGAGGGATAGGGTTAATCTCCATTCTTTCCCTATACTGGGCAATATGCTCTTCAGGATCCGTAGTCCCATCATACAGCTTCATGTTGGGAGTCTGAAATCTTTTTGGGATTTCAGCATCACAGATGGGATATGCAAAGCGGGATATCCTGTGGCTGTCCTGGGATACTTCCGGAATTGGCTGGACCACTCCAGGTACACTGGATATCATGTCTTTCAATTTCTGGAGCTCCCTGGTAAATGTGGACATCATACCTGCATCCTGCAAAGAGCCATTATTGTTAGTAGCAAAAATATTATTATTTGACACATTACCGTTCTGAGGATTTTGGCCATATCCTGAAGCATATCCTGAACTTCTCACAGTCGATATCCTGACCGAAGAGGGTATCTCAGGGGTATGATTCTGAGAATGGCTTGGGACGATATTCCCCCTATTATCCTCAGTGTAAACTGCGGAACTGAAGTTCAAAGCCCTGGGCTGTATAGGAGTGACAGTTTCTTCAGCGGGTCTACTCGAGCTAGCTTTTAAGAGTTGTATTTCTCTTAACAGCATTTGGTTAGTCTCCCATTGCTGCCTCATTTGTTCCTGCACACTTCCAAATAAAGTCAAAATTTCATCGTTAGAGGCTAAAACGGGAGCAGATCCCTGGACACTCCGAGTAGGGATAACATCTTGAGATTGTGAAGAAAACGGCATCCTTGGAGGAGGTGGTGGAAGCACCGAACCAGTAGTAGCAGAGGTTGTAGCAGACATAGTGGAAGAGCTCATGTTTGATCTTGAGGCCATTGTAAACAATGTGGCAAAAAGTTTTGAAAATAGAAAACCGATTAATGATTTTACAAAGATTTTTAGTAAAAGTAGCACCACTTGCCCCACGGTGGGCGCCAAATTGTTTTGGTCAAAAATTACCTAAGCAATTAAGTGATCAAATTAGTTAAGTGAGGTAGTGTGCTAGGAATATGTATGAAAAATGTGTTAACAAAATTAGATATGAAAACAGTTTCAGGATACGGCTCAGGATATAGAGTTGTATCTATGATCAAACAATGAGCGAAAATGTAAAGGTGGACACGTGATGTACGAGGAAAGCCCTTGATCAATCTAGATCGCCGGCATAAAACCTCGGGAGCTGACAATCGCAGCTTCCTTGTTCTTCTATTGCTTCAAATATCAGGATACAGTGCAGGATGTGGTGCGGATCGACTATGTGTTACAATGTAATTCGAATACAAGTGTTGTGTGTAGTGTTTGCGATGAGCTAGAGAGAAAGTGTTTGAAAATGTGTTTGTTGAGTGACTTAATCTGATCCGCCCCCATCTATTTATAGTAAAACAAATGTAACTAACTATCCTACATAACCGGGATCCAACGAATATTCCTTAGTTGAACGTTGGAGACCTGGTCTTTCGGGCTCAACGTCTCTCCTTTAACAAACACGCCCGAGTCTTGAGGAAATGAAGTCCATTTGACCGTTAGCAAGTCCCAGTCTTTAACCTGCACGTGATTAATTCGATATACATCAGGATATCACCCAGGATGTCAGCAATATCCCCGTCCAGTATCCTGTTCATAGATAAACAAGACAAAGCAGGATATTAGTCAGCATGCATACTCAGAAAATGGCCCATAACAGTTTACATATGTTTAATTGCCAAAATTATATATATGTGTCATAACTAATTACATATATGTAAAAAAATTAGTTTACATATGTGTAATTATAAAATTACATATAAAAATGATAAACTTACTCTTAACATGTATGTAATCGTAAAAATACACACAATAAATGATAAAATTATTCTAAACATAAAAATATATAAATAAAAAGATTGTTTATTAGGAGTTCTGCGAGTTCTGTAAATATTTATGGTTCTGAAATGATCCTGGCCCTATATATATAGGGTGTGGTTCTAGAGTGAACACTAATGTATTTGCGAACTGAGTGAACAAATCTTGGCCATTGGTTTACACACGTGGATGACTAGGATTTCATCATCAAATCGTAAAATACACTAGTGTATTTCATCATCAAATCCTGACCATTGATCTACACGCATGTATTGTCACGGCCCTCGGCCCCGGTTTGACCCGGTCCAGAGCCGCGAGGCAGGAAATCCAGTGGTATCAAATTAAATGACAGCGGAAGTCTTTTTAAACAGGATCGTTTAATATTAAAACTGCTCGTTTACATATAATATAGGGATAAATTCCCTAATTTACAATAAAGCTATTTTACTGAAAAATCTTTTATTTTCCAAAACATGTTCCTTTATTTAATTTACATTGAGCCACTTTTCTAAGCTTGTAGTGCTCCACAGCACTTTTCCTTTGCTCACAACAGATTACCTGAAACGTGTTTGAAAAAGGTTTTGTCAGCAGGGAAATACTGAGTGAATCATTCATTTTACTAAAATGACACATTTGTTATAATTTACAGTATTAAGAGCAATTACAATGTTTTTATATCAACCAACTACCCTCGGTACTTGTCACTCGACTCGTTTCTGTGACTATGGTCATATCACCCATTGGCTAACTCGTTGTCCAATGGTAAAGATTATCAAGTAATGTATACAAAACCCCACATACCGTCTGTAATATGGAGATTACAAAGACTTAATCCCTGTAATTATAACTTTGAAAATAAACATGATTTTGAAAGTAATTTGATAAAAAGAGAATGACTCACATTGCAGATTTAACGAGCAGATTATAAGCCTACTGATTAGCCTTGATTAACCTAATTTAAATAACAATGCACACACAACAGGTTAGTAACTAATACAGCAGTTACGACAATTCACGAGATTAAACCCTCACAACGATCTATTTAGTGCAATACTTAATAATTCAGCGGATTCACAACGAATGACAAAGTATAGTCCGAATTCGAGCAGTACTCAAACATTCAAGTCGAAATCACGATGAGTTAACCAAGTATAAACTCAATTTGAGCGGCACTTAAACAATCGTTGGATAGTTATAATCGATCGGACGTTGAATCGTACTAGCGATCGAGTTATTATCCTGATTGCGGCAGCACTTCGTGATTAGTGTGTGTTAATTTGTGATAAACAGAAAGTAATTCGATGTCAGGAACGAATTTCTTCGTCGAACTTATGCCAAATTTCAAGTCCCAATGTCTGCTATTTATACTAAAAATTTGACTAGCTTATGGACCGTAAGCTTAACAATGTTGAGGTCCGTAAGGCTGCTTACGGTCCGTAAGCTTATTAACGTTACGGTCCGTAAGGAATAAAAATAGGCTATAGGGTAGCCACGGTTGGGACTAGCTTTGCTGAGTTGACAATTTCGTAAATTCTGAATTTTACAACGAGTAATTGTTGATAATCATTAACTAGGGTTTACCCCCCCCCCCTGAGTTTTAGGGGCCCTGATCCTGATTCCGATTGTTCTGAAAATTTTAGGGTTTGTGTAGAATCACTTGGGTTTCTCAATTAGGGTTTCCTATTGGTCAAATTAATTTAATAAATATGACTTTGGATGAGAGTTGTTACATTCTCCCCACCTTAATAAAAATCTCGTCCTCGAGATTTATTGGAATAAGTGTGGATATTTTCTCTTCATTTCTGATTCCAGCTTCCAAGTGTATTCGGCTCCTCTCTTTGAATCCCATCTGACTTTGACTAAAACTAGTCGTTTATGTTTGAGAAACTTGATCTTTCGATCCTCAATTTGAAGAGGTTTTTCAACAAATTTCAGTTTTTCGTTTACCTCTATATCTCGAAGAGGTACTATCAGAGATTCATCTGATAAGCATTTCTTGAGATTGGATACATGAAATACATCATGTACTCCAGCTAACTCTTCTGGTAGTTGTAAACGATAAGCAACGGGTCCTATACGTTGAATCACTGAAAATGGTCCTACGTATCTGGGACTTAGCTTTCCTTTCTTACCGAATCGAACGATTCCTTTCCAAGGAGAAGCTTTCAAGAGTACTTTATCTCCGATCTGAAATTCTAACGGCTTGCGTCGATTATCTGCATAACTCTTCTGACGATCTCGAGCAATCTTTAGCCTTTCCTTGATTTGAGTAATTTTGTCGGTCGTTTCTTGCACTATCTCAGGACCTGACAATTGACCTTCTCCTATTTCTGCCCAACAAACTGGAGTTCTGCATTTTCTTCCATACAGTGCTTCAAATGGGGCAGTTTCAATGCTTGAATGATAACTATTATTGTAGGAGAATTCAATTAATGGTAATTGGTCGTCCCAATTTCCGCCAAGATCTATTACACATGCTCTAAGCATGTCTTCTAGAGTTTGTATCGTCCTTTCACTTTACCCGTCTGTTTGTGGATGATATGCAGTACTTAGATTTAGTCGAGTTCCCATAGCTTGCTGGAAGCTTTTCCAAAAACGGGAAGTAAAACGACTATCCCTATCCGAAACAATGGAGAGTGGAACTCCATGTAAGGATACGATTTTATCTACATACAATTTTGCCAACCTTTCCATGCTAAAGGTTTCTTTCATAAGTAGAAAGTGAGCAGATTTGGTTAATCGATCCACAATTACCCAAATCGCATCATTACCTTTTCTGGTTTTGGGTAACTTAGTAACAAAATCCATTGTTATAAGCTCCCATTTCCATACAGGTATCTCTAACTGTTGTAATAGACCTGCAGGTTTCTGATGTTCTGCCTTAACTTGTGAGCAAGTAAGACATTTTGAAACATATCGTGCTATATCCTTCTTCATGCCTATCCACCAAAAATTCTTTCTTAAATCTTGGTACATCTTATTGTTTCCTGGATGCATAGTATACCTAGATTTATGAGCTTCTTCTAAAATCTTACTTCTTAATTCTCCTTGCTTAGGTACCCAGATTCGTTTCTTGTGGAATTTCCAAATTTCATCATTTCCTTGCTCTAGTTCCTTTATATAACCTTTCAGTCCTTCAGCATCGTCTTTGATTGCTGTTTCCTGAATTTTCTTTAATTGTTCCATTAAATCTACTTGTAGAATTAATCTAAGAGCACGAACTCGCTTTTGTTTTTCATGATACTTACGACTTAAGGCATCTGCAACTACGTTTGCCTTTCCTTCGTGATACTGAATATCACAGTCGTAATCGCTTAGAACTTCCATCCATCTTTTTTGCCTCATATTCAACTCTTTTTGCCCAAATATATACCTTAAACTTTTATGATCTGTATAGATAGTAAACTTACTTCCGTACAGATAATGTCTCCAAATTTTCAAGGCAAAAATTATGGCTCCTAATTCTAAGTCATGAGTCGTATAATTTTCCTCGTGCTTTCTCAATTGTCGAGAGGCTTATGCAATTACCTTCTTGCGTTGCATCAACACACATCCGAATCCTAATTTTGAAGCATCACAATATACTTCAAAATCTTCTGTTCCATCGGGTAAGGCTAAAATTGGAGCATTTGTCAATTGATGCTTTAAAATCTTAAAAGCTTCTTCTTGCCTATGTCCCCATTCAAACTTAGTGGCTTTACAGGTTAACTTAGTCAAAGGTACAGCTATCTTAGAAAAATCCTTAATAAATCGTCTGTAGTATCCAGCTAAGCCTAGAAAACTTCTAATTTCCATAGCTGTTTGTGGGACCTTCCATTTGGTAATTGCTTCTATTTTAGCAGGGTCTACGTGAATACCTTCGTGATTTACCATATGTCCTAAAAATTGCACTTCCGTTAACCAAAATTCACACTTTGAGAATTTGGCATAAAGCTTTTCTTTTCTTAACAAAGTTAAGAGTGCATGCAAGTGTTTGCAATGTTCCTCCTGACTCTTGGAATAAATAAGTATATCGTCGATGAATACGATTACAAATTTATCCAAATACGGTTTACATATCCTATTCATCATGTCCATGAATGCAGCCGGTGCATTCGTTAACCCAAAGGGCATGACTGTAAACTCGTAATGACCATACCTAGTTCTGAAAGCAGTCTTAGGTATGTCTTCTTCTTGTACCTTCAATTGATGATATCCGGAGCGTAAATCTATCTTAGAAAAATATCTAGCCCCCTGAAGTTGATCAAACAGATCATCAATCCTAGGTAATGGGTATCGATTCTTAATTGTAACCTTATTCAATTCTCTATAATCAATACACATTCTCATTGAACCATCCTTTTTCTTTACAAACAACATTGGCGCTCCCCAAGGGGATGAGCTAGGTTATATGAATCCTTTACTTAGTAATTCATCTAATTGTGTTTTTAGTTCTAACATTTCTGTGGGTGCTAACCGATAAGGTGCCTTGGCTATCGGTGTAGTTCCTGGAATTAGATGAATCCTAAACTCTACCTCCCTATTTGGTGGTAACCCTGGTAATTCTTCTGGAAATACATCGGGGTATTCTGAGACTACTGGTATTTTCTTAAGATCTTTTCCCTTAGTACTAATGATTACTGAAATCATATATACTATTCCTTGTTTTCGTTCATAATTAGCAACTTTCATTACTGATATGAACTTCATGGGCTTACGTGGTTTATCTCCTGTAATCCTAATTACTTCTCCGATGGGTGATTGAATTTCTATGGAATTCTGATCACAAAGGATCTTAGCATGGTTGGCTATTAACCAATCCATTCCTAATACAACATCAAATTCAGCTAAATTCATTGGCAATAGTTTTGCAGAGAATTTATGTCCTAAAAGTTCTATGTTTTCTTCTTGCAAAACATTATCTATTTTGACTGAATTTCCGTCTGCCGTTTCAACTGTAAAAATCTGCCTACTGTTGGTTAAAGGTAAATTAAGAGCTTGGCAGAATGAAGTAATGATAAAACTTTGGTTTGCACCAGAGTCAAATAATACTTTGACGTAAATGTTGTGAACTAAGAACGTACCCGCTATCACATCTGGGATGAGTTCTGCTTCTTGAGTGGTTAGCTAAAATGCCCTAGCATTCTTCTTAATAGTTCCGTCGGTTGCCTTAGTTTTGTTGTCTGCTGGTTTAATTAGTTTAGGACATTCTGGTCGAAAATGTCCCTTTTCTCCACAGTTATAGCAGATCGTGGTTTTCTTTCTGCAGTCTTCTTCACGATGTCCTACCATCTTACACAAATTGCACGTTAATTCACATCTTCCATAATGTTTCTTCTTGCATTTTTGGCAGAATGAAGGAGTTGAGAATTGCCCAGTTCCTTTTCTCTTGTAATTACTACTGTTACCCACACGAAATCCTTGGGTAATTTTCTGAGCCAATTCTTTCTTCTTGTTTTCATCTTGTGTACGGACCAGTTCATCAGTTAGGGTATTAGCTAATTCTACAGCATCGTCAATAGTGCGAGGTCTCGCAGCTTTAACAATGTTGCGGATTTCACTAATCAATCCCCAAATGTAGCGAGAAATGAGTACCGGTTCTGGCGAAGCCAGTGTTGGTACCACTCTAGCATATTCAAAGAATGTCGAAGTATAACCGCGACAATCTACACCCATCATCCGATGAGTTAGGAACTTATTTGTCATTTGTTCCTTTTCATACTCAGGACAATATTTTCTTTCTACAAGAATTTTAAATTCTTCCCAGTTCATGGCATAAGCCATCCTTCTTCCTTTTGCTTGTAATACAGTGTTCCACCATTCTAGTGCCACTTCTTTGAATAAATTTGATGCATACATAACCTGATCTTCTTTGGAACACTTACTTATTGCAATTACTGCTTCGGTTTTTTTCTAACCAACGCAGTACTGCAGTTGCTCCTTTGTTGCCTGCGAATTCAGTGGGTTTACAAGCAAGAAATTCTTTGAAAGTGCAACCAAGTGTTGCGGCTTTCATTTTCTTAGGAGGTGGAGCCTGTCGTGGATTATTATCGTCATGATTGCCGCCTCCATTTATACTATTACTAAAATTGTCTTCCTGAGTACGTTTACTAGGAATGATTTGTTGCTGTTCGATTGGATTCTTTACAGCAGCAGCGATGGCTGGAATAGCATTGGCTATCCCTTGAGCAACAATATTTTCGATATCTTGTCTAGTCATATACTGGTTTTCCTGATTTTGTTCAGATTGATTTCCTTCATTAACTGGTTCGTTACTAGCATTTTCCATCTGATAATTATTATAAATATAACTATTAGTATCAAATGTTTGTAATTAAAACAATTATACAGAAACACATAAAATCTTATAACAGAGATATATGTATCAAAATTGTCGATGGTTCGACTTCTATTTTTCTTTATATATTATATAGGCATCCGTACTCACTGTTTATCTTACAATGTTTTATTTCCCATTTTACAGAATTATATTTGACTACTACTATTATTATACAGACATTCTTCCCAACCCCACTTTTCTTTTGGTCAACTGGTAGTTTAGTAACGACGCTCCCTTTCGTCGTACTTCCATGTGATTTGTTCCCCTATGTCTCGGATCCTATTCCCTGTACTTATCAGTTCTTCACCGAACTGACGGAGTTCGGCTAAATTTTCGTTGCTCATTGGAGGATTGGGGATAGGTGCTGGATCAAACTGTGGAAGGAAAGAATAAGGACTGTTGACGATATTTTCAAATTGCCAGTCATTTGTCCACCATTCTTCCATTTGACCTAAAGGTAAAGTGTGGATTAGTGGGTCTGGAATAGCTGGTTCCAGATTACAGGAAGTTGGGTTTCGGCCAGGTAAGGATATAGATTATTATGGATAGGGCTAATGACATCACAATTTGCCAGTAGACGGTCTATTTCATCTTGAAATGTGATTTCTTCAAGTTGTCTAGAACCTTCTCCAATTTCTATTCCTTTTTGTTTAGAATCTTTCCTGTTTTCTATCTCTGTTGGTTTAGAACTTTCTCCGATTTCTATTCTTTTTCCTTTGTCTATCGGGTTTTCTATTTTGGGAAGTCTCCTATTAACTGGATTTCTCCTGCGTACTTTCCTCCATCCTACATATCTTCTTTTCTTTTTAAGTTTTGCTTTTTCCAGCGGTGAAGCTTGGAATTCCAGGGGTTCCTCTATGTCAGCAATATAGCCAGTAAAGTCGTGGGAGACTTCAATTGGTACTGGGTAGAGGTTGAGATTCTGAAATGCTTTCGATATCTCACTCATGCTGGATAACATATATGCAAAATGCACAAAATGTTAAGTTAAAACTTTGGAACAAAGTTTTACAAATAAACATTAAAGTTTTATTGCATACGGATTTGTACAAAGGACCATAGGAAAGAGAACACACTATAATTTATTTATTTACTAGGGATTAATTTTTCTACTAGACCAGGCTTATTGATAGTTTAGAGGTTTGCATTCTCGGTTACGGTAGCTAGCATGTAAAGGTTTGCCCATTTTTCATCTATTGTGTCTTCCCTAGGTGACCTATTGTCAAATTCCTGGATTTCGGAATTAAACCTCACTTTCTTGACTTGGGGTTTCTTTATTTTCTCTTGTCCCTTTCTAAGAATTGTATTTCTTTTATCTTGGGTGATAGGATTTTCATAATTTGCTTTACGGACAAAAATCCCTTCTTCCAGATTTGCTGGGTGTTTGGAGGAAGAGGTTCCTTTTTCTGTGGTTGCAGTATCTAGTTTGTGGTAGATAGCAGAAATCTTTTGTTTACCCATACTGTAATTCAACAATTAATAATTAATAAAACATATTTTCACAGAATATCAATTAAATTCCTAACTATTTCTCAACAAATTTAATAGGCTAAAATCAATAGTAAGCTTAAATCAGTGGCTCTGATACCACCTTTTCCTGTCACGGCCCTCGGCCCCGGTTTGACCCGGTCCAGAGCCGCGAGGCAGGAAATCCAGTGGTATCAAATTAAATGACAGCGGAAGTCTTTTTAAACAGGATCGTTTAATATTAAAACTGCTCGTTTACATATAATATAGGGATAAATTCCCTAATTTACAATAAAGCTATTTTACTGAAAAATCTTTTATTTTCCAAATCATGTTCCTTTATTTAATTTACATTGAGCCACTTTTCTAAGCTTGTAGTGCTCCACAGCACTTTTCCTTTGCTCACAACAGATTACCTGAAACATGTTTGAAAAATGTTTTGTCAGCAGGGAAATACTGAGTGAATCATTCATTTTACTAAAATGACACATTTGTTATAATTTACAGTATTAAGAGCGATTACAATGTTTTCATATCAACCAACTACCCTCGGTACTTGTCACTCGACTCGTTTCTGTGACTATGGTCATATCACCCATTGGCTAACTCGTTGTCCAATGGTGAAGATTATCAAGTAATGTATACAAAACCCCACATACCGGCTGTAATATGGAGATTACAAAGACTTAATCCCTGTAATTATAACTTTGAAAATAAACATGATTTTGAAAGTAATTTGATAAAAAGAGAATGACTCACATTGCAGATTTAACGAGCAGATTATAAGCCTACTGATTAGCCTTGATTAGCCTAATTTAAATAACAATGCACACACAACAGGTTAGTAACTAATACAGCAGTTACGACAATTCACGAGATTAAACCCTCACAACGATCTATTTAGTGCAATACTTAATAATTCAGCGGATTCACAACGAATGACAGAGTATAGTCCGAATTCGAGCAGTACTCAAACATTCAAGTCGAAATCACGATAAGTTAACCAAGTATAAACTCAATTTGAGCGGCACTTAAACAATCGTTGGATAGTTATAATCGATCGGACGTTGAATCGTACTAGCGATCGAGTTATTACCCTGATTGCGGCAGCACTTCGTGATTAGTGTGTGTTAATTTGTGATAAACAGAAAGTAATTCGATGTCAGGAACGAATTTCTTCGTCGAACTTATGCCAAATTTCAAGTCCCAATGTCTGCTATTTATACTAAAAATTTGACTAGCTTACGAACCGTAAGCTTAACAATGTTGAGGTCCGTAAGGCTGCTTACGGTCCGTAAGCTTATTAACGTTACGGTCCGTAAGGAATAAAAATAGGCTATAGGGTAGCCACGGTTGGGACTAGCTTTGCTGAGTTGACAATTTCGTAAATTCTGAATTTTACAACGAGTAATTGTTGATAATCATTAACTAGGGTTTACCCCCCCCTGAGTTTTAGGGGCCCTGATCCTGATTCCGATTGTTCTGAAAATTTTAGGGTTTGTGTAGAATCACTTGGGTTTCTCAATTAGGGTTTCCTATTGGTCAAATTAATTTAATAAATATGACTTTGGATGAGAGTTGTTACATGTATGACCAGGATTAGTTCGCTCAGTTCGCAAACTACACTAGTGTTCACTCTTGAAACTAATCCTATATATATATATAGGGTCGGGATTTAGAGAAAACGGTGAAAAGTGTGAGAACGGTGAGAACACTTATCGATCGTCCAATCAAAACAATCTATGGACTAGATTGGCGCGGTGGCGTTTTCGTAAATAACATCAATTTTATTACGTGTACGCGCTTTATTAAGGGTAAAAGGGTCTTTTGAATTCTCCACACAAAACGCCATCTCATGAAATAAAACGCCAAAAACAAAAATCACAGACCATTCCCAGTAAAAACGCCATTATATATAAAACGCTAAACTTAATTACAGTAAAATCCCGCCTAAAAAACCGCCAAAAAAAACGCTAAACTTAATTACAGTAAAATCCCGCCTAAAAAAACCGCCAAAAAAATCATATATATACGACATCTCAGACCTTCAATTAAAAACACACACAAAAACCCAAACGCCATATTTCATATATCTCATTCACATTAGAAACGCCAAAAAACCCAAACATCAAATACCTTCTAACCTAAAAGGTTTTTTTGAAATTCAGTTTTGTTGTCTGTAAGATTTCGCTCAATGAAATGGACAAAAATCCTTAAGTGAGGATGTTGTCCATTTCATTTAGTAAAATGTTATTGACTAATCCTCAACTTCCATCCAATTTATAACGCCAAAACATACAAAAACATTATTTAAGCTTTGTTGTCAATAAAGTTTAGCTGTATGGGGTGGACAACATTGTCAGTTATCTTTCTTAACCGAGGATTAACAATGTTGTCCATCTCATACAACAAAACATTATTGATTTTAGCATGATCAAATTTTGAGGTTTAAGGTGCTCTTATTTCGTGGCGTTCTTTTTATCGATAAAACGCCAAAAAAGTTAAAAAATCAAACATCGTTCTTTAGGAAATTCAAGATTGTTGGCTGAAAGGTCTAAACTCAATAACATTTTGCTGCATGAGATGGACAGATCTTCAAGAAAAAGATGCTGATGTCAGACTGGATGCTTCCAAACAGCAACACAAAAAACTACTTGAAAAACAAAAAAACAAAATGAATCATATGAAAGTCGAACCAGCCAGTTAACATGATTCAAAAAAGAAGAAATAGACTGGTGACAGTGAAGATTTGGAAGATCAATTGTTTATGTATTTTTTTTATTTTCCTTTTCTGTTGATTGTTATATAATAAAAAGGAATAATGGATTTTAATAATCCAAACTTTCACCTATTGGCCGGCAACGGACCCAACTTCAAAAATAACCGGTGGTGGTCCCAACTTTTCGTATATTGTAAACCAATGGACTTTTACTAAAAAAAACCTTAATTTCTTTTTGTCTCCTTATCCTTTTCGGTTTAGTAAAGGTCCATTGGTTTACATTTACTAGGAACCCCTAAATAGCTCTAGATCCGCCCTGGTCACACACGGTCTTTTTTTCCCTTCTTCACTTTCTCTCTCTGCACTTAAGTGCACTTCATGAAGTGCAAGACCCATTAAGTGCACCCCACCCCAATGCATCCTTCACAAGTGCACATGCCACATGTGTAAGTGCAACCCTCCAAAAGGAAACATTGGAGGAAGTCTTAGTATAGATGAGAAAAACACTGCTGGAATGGAGGAGAGATTCAGTTGATTCATCCCTGCAAATGTTCTTCACATTAGGAGAGATTGCTTTTGGAAATGGTCACTTAATCTGTTAATTGGACTATATCTATGTGATTCATTTGGATATTTTAGGCTGCTAATGTTCACTTTGAAAGTAGTTTAAAAAGTAGGTATGTTCTGATTTTTTTATTTTCTACATCAGTTAGTTGTTAGCTGTTATTCATACAAACCCTATAGGTTCTTTTATATCCATATTTCATTTTATTAGATTAGATTACTTTTTGCTATTTGTTTTATTAATATACAACACCTTAATTATTTTTGTCTCCTAGGTTACCTTTCTAATACTGCTATCTTTTACATGACCACTCACTCTCTGTTCGATTAGGTTAAACTGAGAATTGTGTGTGTATAGGGATACCGATGGGAGTAACGGTCAAGTCATCAGTCAACATCGGATTGAAAACAGGGTACTCTGTTTTGGTCACCGTAGCAGCCGGTTTCGTCGGAATCCACATCAGCGCCGCCTTGAGATGCCTTGGTGACTACGTTTTAGGGTTATACAATTTTAACAGTTATTACGATCCTACCCTCAAAAGGGCTCGTCAACATGTGTGGAAAAAAAGTGGGATTTTCATTGTGGAAGGGGACATAAAGGACACCGGTTTGCTGAACAAACTCTTTGAGGTAGTTCATTTTACTCATGTTATTTATTTAGCTGCTCAAGCTGGTGTTTGATATGCAATGAAGAAACCCAAAATCTTATACTCATAGTAATATTGCTGGTTTTATTATTGTTCTTGAAGTATGCAAAAATGCAAATCCACAGCCTGCAATTGTTTGGGTATCTTCTAGTTCTGTTTATGGGTTGAATACAGAAGTACCCTTTTCGGAAAAAGATTTCGGAAAAAGATCGAACTGATCCTATACGCTGCAACGAAGAAAGCGGTTGAAGAAATTGCTCATACGTATAATCATATTTATGGGTTGTCTTTGACGGGTTTGAGGTTCTTTACGGTTTATGGACCATGGGGTAGACCCAATATGGCTTATTTTTTCTTTAGTAAAGAGAAGTATTATGGTTCAGGAAAAAGAGTGATCACTGAGGCGCAATACAACACATTGATGCAAAAAGTTGTAAGCTTGTTCTTGAATTCTTGTTTCTTTTGATATATTCGCATGATTGATTTATTACTCCTGCACTTTCCGAAAACAAATTATCTTATTTTCAACTGTTGGTATATGATTATGCATCAAGTAAGGAGGAAAGAGGGATCTCACTCGATGAACAAGTTTTTGTGGTCCACGGTGTCTTCTTATGAGAACTTTGTGTTCTTGTTAACTCGCGCGAATGTAATTTATTGTCTCAGTATTATTGTAGGATTCATGGCTAATAGAGCAAATTTTATTTGGTTGGATTTGTATCATTTTATGGTATTCAAAAATATAGAACACATTAGTTTAAGTGTTGTGATGTTACTTGTTTAGTTTCTTGATTGAAGGTTGACTTGCTGTGCGTATGTGTTTTTTTCTTTTCTTTTTATTAAAAAAATCTTGATATAAGTTTGGTTTGTGATCTCATGATACATTTTTACATTCAGCATGACTTTATGATTTCCTTTGTTTTGTTACCTCTTTACTAATCTTTCTTTTTATTGTAATTTGTCAACTGAAGTTGCTAGTATAGGGTTATCAAACAATCGTGTCGTAATAGTAGCTGTGCATTCTTGCCATCTAAATCGCAATCACCAGTTGTTACATAAATCTATTAACAACCTAGGGCAATAGTTGTGTAAACTTTACAGATCATGTCTACTTTATTTATCCATTATTTATAAGATATTGCAACTGCATGAATACCTTCCGAGTTACTACCAAGAGAATTAGATCTTTCTAGGATACAATGTTGTTGGGAGATTAAATTTGTGTGCATCACAATCAAGCTAAAACTTAGCTAATACCCTACATTCACTGTGAGTTAGTTTGCAGCGGGATATTAGTTAATCAATGTGTCAGGTATTACTGTTTCATCGTCAACTGATTCACAATATGCGCAAAACAATAAACAAGAGTAGAAGAACAATTGCTATAAGCACAAGGTATTAATCAAAATTGATTGTTTGAATACATCATGTAAAACTAGTTATAAATTAAAATTGAATTTACAGATGGTTTTCTAGCTAACGCTCTAGCTATGAAAAGGGTGACATGCAAATTTTCTCTGAATTTGCACACATAAGTTCATGCACGACTTCACACTCAACTGCTTGACACATTAAACTATGGGGCCAAGTGATAATAATATCAATGCAAACTCGTGTATCTATATTCTTGTTGAGACGTACGGAATTGACAAGTGAGAATTATGTAAAACATCCTCTCAACAGATTGTCTTCGTCAAATGATAGGCTTACACGTGGCATCTCTTCTTCATTAGCGAGACTTCATCAATCTTCACTAGAGGTAACTCGCTTCAGTGGTAAGATCCCTTAATCTTCATCATATGGTAACTTGACAATTGACATCATAGGCTAGTTCCATAATCCTCATTAGTGGTAACTTGCCATCAGAGGTAATCTCCATTAATTCTTCATCAGTTATAAGTTCCAATCAGAGTTACGTAACTTAGCCCAAGGGGTCCTTGAAATTAACAGCCTAAAAAACAACGAATAAATGTCTAGTTAAAAAAAATCCAACCGTTTTTTACAAACAAGCGAAATTAATTAAAAATGCTTAATTGGGGAAAACCTTGACTTCAAAATCGGAGCTCTAGATGACGAAATTGGGTCCCTGAGAGTTGGGAAAACCCACCTATAGCATTTGTCCATGCGTGTGGCTTGTTGAGACATTTATGTCCATTACTTATCCTCGTATAGCTTCAAACGTATGAAAGTTATGCCCTTTTTAGCTTGAATCAATTTCCAGTCCGATTCTTGTGTCAAGTTGCAACAAATACGATTTTGCCCTTTTTAGCTTGAATCATTTTCCAGTCCACTACTGAGTGTCTAGTGCATCACATACGATCATGGATTAGCTCCGTATCCCTATCACTTAATAATAATAATTATTATTATTTTTATATAAATTTAGACAAAAAGTTCTTTGGATTGATCCAATCCGATCCATTTTGAACGACTCCAACAACTACTAGTAACCATGTTGATTAGTCAAAGGCTTGGTTAAGTTAAAGAATGAGAAATTGCTAAATAGTTGCATACCACTGAGATGCAGGATAGAGCCGTGAGAGTTTTGTTCCAAGTTACATGAAGCTACTTATCATTTCTCATGTTTGTTGCTTCTTTGATTTCTTATTCAACCTTATCTTGAATCTCAGGATGTTTGCAGAGCATGTAAATAAACCAAATTATGAAATAGATGTAACCTCCTTTCCACCAATTATGAAGTATTTTGGATGTGTGTTGTTGATTTGCAGAATATCTTCTTTCTTCAACTGCAATTAAAAAACTTAAAGGGTCAAACAATACACTTGATTTTAATGGCCAAACCCATTGCTTTCCAAATTCAATATAACAAGAATGCTACAGAAACAACTTTTTCCATTGAAGATGATGTGGATCCTGTTGCATTTCTGTACCAGCTATAAAAACTATTCTCGAAACATTATAGTAATCAATTTTGAAGTCAATTTTAATTTATTTGACCTCAAGAGTCAAACTGTGCTTCATTTAATGGTTGATGCGGTTATGTCTGGTGGGTTGGACTGGAAAATTTAACTACATGGATAACGGAGTCAAATGGGCAGATCCACCGTGGAGGGTAGGGCATATCCAGGGCCCATGATTTTTAGGGAGCAAATTTATATAGCAATACTATCAATATTATGGAAAAAATTTACTAAATAAGATCTGCATTTTCAGCATCATTCCACCGCCCCACATCTTTCTTCCATTCCCAATTCCAGGACACGCTACAACCCAACACTTCATACTAAGAAGCTAATTGAAAGAGACCTCATTTCTTATATAAGATTATGATTAATGTATAAAAAGATAGAATTTGTTAATGGAGTGTAACCTTATTCCAAGAATAATTCCCATTTCATTCTTAATTTCTTATATCTAAGTTTTTCATAACTTGAGTCTTCAACTACAGTACCCAAGTCAATTATGGTTACATCATTGCTAATCTGCTATAGGAAATAAGGTAAAAACTCATACAGACCTTTTATCGAACAGGTGGTGTGCATTAACCACAACTCCTTATAATTCAACTCAATTGCTCACCCTAATTGTTCAAGATTTAAGAAGAAGAAAAATGAAACTTTAGGAGTTTGAGCACTAGCCCTTCAACACAATTGGTTTAATTTGTTAACACTAAAATACCCTGTACCAGAACTGTTAAATACATATATAATAGCAGGCTTAAAAACAATTACATGCTACTGATTGTTGATTGCAGGAAGAGTCGATTGCAAGTTTGTTTGCAGCAATTAAATAAATCAATTAATTTTGAACGCTGTGAAATACAATTTGGAAACTGTAAACTGATTTTTATTTGTGGGCCTCTCAAACTGGGCTTGAAACCAACTTTCCATCATGAAGAGAAAAAAGTCCAAAAAGGAAAACTAATTATTTTTGTATTACCTTGATATCAAATTGGGCTTGAAACTAATAAGCCAAATTTGAAATTTCTTTTGTATCATCTTTTACTCTATATAATTCTTAGCTTTATATAGATTATAATCTATATCTATATATACTATGTAATAAAGTAAACCTATGGTGTACACGTGTCGCATTACTAATACTATGCATTCTCAGAATTTCGCATTACTAATACTATGCATTCTCAGAATTTCGCATTACTAATACTATGCATTCTCAGAATTGTTTTCCCGCCATTTTTCTCTAATTTAGTTAATATCTTTTAGGTTTAAATATATTTATATATTTCATAACTGATGAGTGATAAGCCATAATTACAGATAAGTTTTATTTTTTATTTTCTTTAGGTTTAAATATTATTTATGTATTTCCTAACTGATAAATGATAAGCCATAATTACAGATAAGTTTTATTTTTTATTTTCTTTAGGTTTAAATATTATTTATGTATTTCCTAACTGATAAATAATAAGTTATAATTATAGATAAGTTTTTTTTTTACGTATTGTTTCGGTTCAAATATTATTTGTATATTTTCTAATGAATTTATTTGATTACTTTACAAATTCCATAATATTATTAAAATTCAAATTCTTAAGGCTATGTTTTTTTTTGTATTCCAGCTAAAGAAAAATTCAATTCATTCATGATCTTTATTGTTATTATTATTATTATTATTATTATTATATGTCGTTCTACAATTAAGATGTTACACAAATGAAACTACATAAAAGATAACCAGGGTATGGCCTAGCGCTGTGTGATAAATATGTTCATACTAATTATCTACCAAACTGCATAAAATACTTTTATTTTTGTTATTGTTGTTGTTATTATTATCATTATTATCATTTTGCGTCATATGTTATAATTTAGTGAGCCGAAGATTTATTTCCCCTCTTTCCGATTTTATTATTCAAATTTAAAATTTTAATTAAAAAAATCAATGATATCTTATCACAAAAACCATCTATACTATATAATAAAAGAAACCATTTTGGGGACACTTGTTATCATATTAGGTCATGTTTTATAGATAAGTATTATTTTAGTTTAATCTTTTCTAATTAATTATAGATAATCCTCCTACTAAATATTATTTATTTTAATTTCTAACAGATAATTATTATTTAGTTTAATCTCCTTCTCATTTATAATACTATTTATTTAACTAATAGAGTAAATTATGATTTTGGCCCCTATGGTTATATCACTTTTACTCTTTTAGCCCAAAAAGAATTTTTAACATCTGAGCCTCCAACGTATTTTTTTCTAATTTTTTTGGCCCCTAATGTCTTTTTTCTAACCCTTATGGCCCCTAACATTTAATGGATGGGGTTAGTTTTAGGGGCCAAAAGGGTTAGAAAAAAAGACGTTGGGGGCTCAGATGTTAAAAAAATTCTTTTTTGGGCTAAAAGGGTAAAAGTGATATAACCACAGGGGCTAAATTCGTAATTTACTCTAACTAATATTATTTATCATTTATACATTTACGGAGTTCTAAATAATGGGTTAAATTTATTGAGACTTCGTTAAAAAAATTTGCTATAACAAAATAATCTATTTATATCAATCTAAATTTTTATCTATACTATACTATATAATAAAACATTAATGTGTGACACATGTCGTTCATTGTAGGTATTTATTTTATGATTTTCTCGCCTTACTTCCAAACTTATCTTATATTAATTAAATAAGTAAATGAATAATGAGCTAATATTAAATTTTATCCTACTTTAAATTTCGAATACCATTCTTCTATTTTTCTAATAAAATATTATCCGAAATTGTATATTGTTAATTTAAAACATTTTAAATAAAACAAACTATTTATCACGAAAACCAAACTTTGTATTAATATATTAAATATTTTTATTTTCACTATACAAAATTACATTTACTAACATCTTTATTATTTGGTATATAAAATTACATTTATTTAACTCGTGTAATACATGTGGTTTTAAAGATATAATTTTTTTTATTTGTTATATAAAATTACATTAATTCAACCCGTACAATATGGTTCTTATATATATAACTTTTTATTATTTAATATATAAAATTATATTTATTCAATCCGTGCAATAAAGGAAGTTTTTAAAGATAATGTTTTATTATTTAGTATATAAATTTATTTACTCAACCCGTGTAATACACAGGGTTATAACCTAGTTTTATTATATTTTAATCTTCATTATTAAGTATATTTATTTTATTTAACCCGTGTAATACATGGGGTTCTAACCTAGATTTCTTTAATTCAAATTAACCCATCAAGTCTTAAAGTAATCATTTTTTTAAGGTTAGCATCACCAAATTTTTTAAGTTATATAGACTATAGTTCTATTGATTTTTTAATTTTGCTTTAAGGTAATTGATTATGCAATCCAGTTCTTTTCGGGTAACTGATTTTTGATTTTTTGATTTTGGTTTGGTTTGGTATCACAAGGTTCATTTATCCTAATTTGGCTACATACAAAACTCTTATTTGAAATAATTATAGATGAAAATACCTTATAAGTAGAAACAATTGATAAGATGGTCGGGTTAGGTAACACGTCGTAACGGTTACACCCAATTGTAACTGGATATTTCATACCGGTTAAAGTAAGTCTGAAGATTAAAGTTTATCCTTTTCTAGTGTGTTATACAAGAATACAGAAGATTAAAGTTTGTCCAAGCGTGTGGCTCATTGAGACGCTTATGTATGTCCATTACCTATGCCCTGTATAGCTATAACTGAAAAAGTAATGGAATCTTTAGGTTGAACCCTTTTTAGCCCAGTTGCAATATGTCTATTTGCTCCATATATGAGGATCTGCTAAATCATGATCAACTCGGTATCACCATCTGTGTGAAGATTAAGCGTCATTCTGTGCTTTGCAGTTTTGTTTTCATTGTTCAGCTTGAAAATATAGCAACTTAACAAAATGGAAGTAAAGATCTTCATCTGCCTATAAGCGAATTCTCAGGCCCAAACAAATTCTTTGTCCTGCTTGTGTTTCTACATCAAAACAGTAAATCATGTCAAAACCGTACTCGGACAACATACATTTTATGATAATCTAGATACTTTTGCTTTGGTCATATGACATAGCTTGAAGGTTGACTTTTAAACTAGAGCACATAGTCAATAGGGTTTGTATTGTACTAACCTTAAAAGCCTTAAACTTAAAGGAGCTTTCTGGATGAAAACAACAATTTGATGAAACCATTTTTCTGATAAGCTGCAATATCCCCTTCATTCACAACATAACCACCAGATACATCATGCATCATCATCTGCGAAGCATATAAATTTTGCATATACGCAAAGTTGCAACATCTGTATTACTTCACTTTTTTATTTCCTTTTTAAGATGTAAAGTTACCCAATGTGTTTTTTTGAAACATAAAACCCTTAAAATCATTTTGGTAAACAAAATTAGACTATCATTGAAATAATATTTCTTTAGTTGACACGCTAATTATCAATATTCTTTTAGAAATTTAGACAGAAAGAGCTTTTGGGTTGACCCAATGTGTTCCATTTTGAACTTCTGACCCAATGAGAGATTGATAAAGATGTGAGATTGCATACCACTGGAACTGCATGAAAGAGTCTTGAGAGTTTCGTTAAAATCTGCATGAAGATACTGCATCTTTTCTAGGCTTTCTTCACTCACACTGTTTGCAAATTCCTCAACATCTGTGACTTTAGATGTGTGTTGTTGATATGCAGAAACCTTGCAAATTCTTTCTTCAACTGCAGTCAACGGTCAAACAACCCACTTTGACATTAGTGGCCAGTTAAACCCATTGCTTTTCAAATTATTTTAACAAGAATATAATCAAAACACATAACACTTACTAGACACTATTAAAAGAAAGTTAGACTACTATTATAAATAGTATATATATATATATTCTTTTTATAATCGTAGTTGAAACATTAACTAGAAATAAGCTTATAAGAAAATAAAAGTGTTTGCATGTCAGTCCAACAATTCAACCAGACCAGACCCATATCATCCCTACTAAAAAGTTAACCACTAGACCTCTTTCAACTCGTTATCCACCCAACCCATAATTTTTATGGGGAAAAACTATCCTCTTACCAAAAATCATCTGGTACCTTGTGCATAAGTTCCTTTCAGTCAACTTCCCTTTAACTTAGCCTCTGGTCTAATATTTAAAGCTTTCTTAGTTTTGCTTGTTATGTCAACATACCGTTTGAGAGTCAATGCAGTTACATCATCAAAAGCATTACATATCTAAGACCTCCTTCAGTTAAACCACACATGCTGTCAATATCAATTCCCAAAGCAACTTTAAAAATCAAATCCAACATGAATAAACCCTGTGTTATATCATGAATGCCAATAGTCAAAACCAGGTCATTGTATTATGCAGTAGTCATATGTTTTTGACTGAAAGGAACTTACACTGCTAAAATCTCTCTTATCTCAATTTTTTCCTGGTCAACTGTGAATGTTCCATCACCTAGAAGATCCTTTAGGATGTCATGGTCTTAAGTCCCTGCAAAATTTTGTTGTAATATATAAGATATTCTGTTGTTTCGCTATACAGAAGCTTCTGATCTAAGCTAACGAGGAAAATGCTTAATTTACATGTTTACCAAAATCAAATCAGCTAACGTAATTTCCGAATCATTGAACATACTCAATGCATCAAGCTGCAAAAAGGATAATGAAAATGGCTAAGATTAAAAAAAAAAAAACGAAATTGAAAGTCAACTTGAAAACAAACAGAGTAATAAACAGAATCTTACACCATACATTCTATGCAGCGATATATATATAAGTTTAAACTTATGAAAACTTGAAAAGCGATTACTGATTTCAACATATAAATTATTGTTATCATTAAAATTCAAGAGTAAATTGCCATTTTGAACCTCTGACTACTAGTAACCCCATGTTGATTAGTCTTAGGCCCTGCAGTTAAATCAAAGTATGAGTAAATTACCCCCTGCCCTCAGCTAATCCACTCATAAGCTAATCCAAACATTTTTTTTTTAAAAACAACTTATTAACTTATTGGTTTTTCCTACCCCATAAGCTAATCCAAACTTTTATTAAAAAAAAAACTACTTTTTAAAAAGTCATAAGTCAATAAGTCAAAATAATGTTTGTTGCTTCTTTGATTTCTTATTCAACCTTATCTTGAATCTTAGGATGTTTGCAGAGCATGTAAATGAACCAAATTATGGCAATAGATGTAGCATCCTTTCCACCAATTATGAAGTATTTTGGATGTTTGTTGTTGATTTGCAGAATATCTTCTTTCTTCAACTGCAATTAAAAAACTTCAAGGGTCAAACAATACACTTTGATATTAATGGCCAAACCCTTTGCTTTTCAAATTCAATATACCAAGAATGTTACAGAAACAACTTTTTCCATTGAAGATGATGTGGATCCTGTTGCACTTCTGAACCAGCTAAAAAAACTATTCTCAAAACATCATAGTAATCAATTTTGAAGTCAATTTTAATTTGTTTGACCTCAAGAGTCAAACTGTACTTCATTTAATGGTTGATGTGGTTATGTCTGGTGGTTTGGACTGAAAAATTTAACTACATGGATAACGGAGTCAAATGGGCAGATCCACCGTGGAGGGTAGGGCATATCCAGGGCCCATGATTTTTAGGGAGCAAATTTATATAGTACTATCAATATTATGGAAAAAATATACTACATATATTATTTAGGTAAATGATCATATACAAGACATAAGATTTGTACGAAGTGTACGCGACCAAGGGAGGAGGACAAGTGTCCTTGCCTTGAAGGGTAATTTAGTCATTTCTCATTTAAACAACTTCCCCCATTGATTTTCAAACGGATATAACTCTTTTATACGTTAATATTTTTTTTTAAAAATTACACCGTATTAACGAGCATTTCATTCTCTTTAATTCGAGCACCCCGTTGCTATAGTTTCCTTAAAAAAATTACAGGATTTTGAATACCCGTTAGTTCATTACGTGATTTTGAATACCCATCACATGACTACGTGATTTTGAATACTTATTACGTGATTACACATTTAGTATAAATCCACTACGTGATTACACGCTCAATATGATTAAAAAAAATATTAACCTATGAAAAAGTTATAGCCGTTTGAAAATCAAGGGGGAGGAGTTCAAGTGGGAAAGGACCAGAATACCCTTTTGCTATTTGTTTCTTCAATTGTTTGAATCTCATATTTACGAAAATGCCACTGGATTACTTTTAGCCAACCTCTATTTATTTTATATTCAATTCAATTATATACAAAGCTATGGTCTCAACCAAATAATATGTGTGTGTAGTATAATTCTGTGATATTTTGATGGGCTCAACCAAATAATGTGTGTGTAATATAAATAATATGTGTGTGTAATATAATTCTGTGATCTTTTAGGCAAAAAATATATATTAGGAGGGGGAACCTTATTTACATTTTACCCCAAAACTTACAAAAGTATAGGAACAACCATACATGAGGTTCTAAAGTTATTAAAACATAATCAAAACACATGTTACTTTTTAAACACTCCTTTAGGAAAAGTTTAGACGACTATTCTAAACAGTATATTTTCTGTAATCATAGTTAAAACATTAATTGGCCATAAGGTCAAAAGAAAATTAAAATGTTTGTACCAGAGTCCAACACTCCAACCCATAATTTTTATTAGCTGATTCAGTAATTATATGCGCGAGTTTTACTGCACTTTACTAAAGATACTTTCCCTGAAAATTCACACCTTAAGACTTTTCTCTGTTCTTGAATTTGACCTGGTCAACTGTGAATGTTCCATCACCCAGAAGATCCTTTAGGATATTTTCCTCCTGCAAAAGTTTAGTTGTAATATATAAGTTATTCACAGACTTCATATCAAGTATTAATACAACTAATCAAATTAGCTATGTTTTTTTTATCATAACTCCGCAGTAAACAAAATGCAGATCTAAACTCTGATTTGTATCTTCAACTTGTGAATCAGATTCAACTTTGTAATCGAGACTCGAAGTAACTTCAATCAAATTTCATTCTCTATTACTATAACACTTCAACTTGTGAATCAGATTCCACAAACCACACCAAAACCCTAACTAAAGTCAACTCACATCCATCGGATAAACTAGCAACCAAAAAAACAAAATTAACCGTACAATCACACAAATCAACTGATTAACAGCTTAAAATCGCACCCTATCAACCTACAAAAGCAAGATCAATAAAAATCACAAACAAAACAATAACAATAAATTAATACAACGTATGCAGTCAAAATTTAAATCACCAAAGTCAAAATTAGTACAGATTGTGAAATGAGTTCCAACGTATGATGCAACTACATAATAGTTTAAACTCATGAAAAGTGATAACTGATTTCAACATATAAATTAATGTCATCATTAAAATTCAATTTTAGGTGTTGAGCAACAAATCCTATTCCAACAAAAAAAAAAAAAAAAAAAAAAAAACACGCACATGTATGAGAATACCAGTTTATCATATGGAAATCAGAGGGTATGAATTAATAAACAAGTACCTGCCGTCCATGTAGATGCAGGGGATGTTGGTCGGCTGTGATGGGTTTAGAAATCCGATAGGATGTGAAGATGGTGGTACTATGTCGTTTTCCCCCAGTGATTGGGTATTCGCGGCAGGGAATCTCTTCTCGGTGACTACAGAGAAACAAGAAGAAAGTAAGGGTTATTTATTTAAAACAAACGACTAGCAATAATTTCCACGTAAAAAACAATTGCTATTTAATTAACAACTACCTTTCTTTCAATTAGTAGTCTATTTCGATGCAGGGGATATGAGAGATTCGGGGCCAGTAGTGGGAGCCTCTTCCTTCACACCTTTCTTTCAATTTTGGGCATACTTCTATTCCCAAACTCAAAAGTGAAGGTAACAGCGTCTCTGGTAGATCGTTCACCTTTGGGCAATTCCAAATTTGAAGATGTTGAAGGGATGTGAGGTGTTGGAGTCCCGTTGAAAGTGATTCCAGATTATCAAATCCAGTTATGTACAGAGACGTAAGAGTAGAGGGGAAAAGGTGGGACAATTGACTAAAATTCCTCACATCAGGTTCATTATATAACGTTAGGTCAACAAGGGAAGCTGGGAAATTCTGACTTCCCCATTCTGAGATGGGCTTTTTCAACCCCCCTACTTCAAGGCTAACCAATTTGGGAGGCCAAAGCCCACGAGGAAAGAAAGCATCAATCATTGGACACTTTCTGATAGTCATATCTTTTAACATGGTGAGATTGGATAGCTGAAGGTCAGGAAATGACTCCAGATTTTCACAATCTTCTATCCTCCACCTGATTAGATTTGGTAGCTGCAGGTCACCAAATGCCTTCATGTTTTTGCAACTTTTGATATAAAGATGTGTGAGATTTGGCAGCTGGAGGTTAGGAAATGACTCTATGCTTTCACAACCGTCTATTCTCAACGTGGTGAGGTTTGATAGCTCAAGGTCAGAAAATGACTCTATGCTTTTACAACCTTCTATATACAACAAGGTGAGATTTGATAGCTGATGAAGATCAGAAAATAACTCCATGTTTTCACAGCATCTTATTGTCAAAGAGGTGAGGTGAGTGGAGTTACTCAATTGATTTATTGATTTCAGATTTCCATAACCCTCTATATATATAGCAAGTGACTTGAGATTCTGCCCTCCTCCACCTGTTGTTGTTGCTCTTGGGAAGGCGACATGTCTAACTGACCTACCCCACCTGATAACTAAACTCTCAATGCTATTTGGACAACACAAACGCTCCATACTGTCACATAACTGTATATCCAACTTCCTTAGAGATGATAGGATGTTGCTCCCAATGTTATCCTCCTCTTTCTCTCCTAAACTCACCAAATTTTTACATCCCCATACCTTCAATTCCTTTAAATTTACAAGAACTTTACTTGCCTCTGCATCTGATTCCCACAGGTATCTTATCTCATCACAAAGACCTATGCATAGTTCTTCAACCGCCCCAAAATTCACTATGACACCTCTCCACACCTCATCCGTAAGCCCTAAAATTGATTCTATTTTCAATTTAGCGGTTGATGAAGCTGCTTGAACCAGACTTCTCAGCACACTTTCACCACATCCCTCTATCCTCAAAACTCTTAGTGAAGGTAATGCTTCAAGTGAGACATCACTCAAATTGGGACATTTGGTTATTTGAAGCTCTCGAAGGCGTGGAAACATTACCTCGCTATTGGTTGACCAAACCTCCCAACTAGACATATCTTCAAACCTTAGAATTTCAAGTGAAGGGAAGGTAACATCAGTACTCCTACTTAACTCCAAACTTATGACTTTAACATCATCCATTCCTTGAATCAACAACTCCTTAAGTGAAGGTAACCGCCCAAGCAGCGGTAGAGATGTACATTTTCTACAACCCCGTAGCGACACATGAACCAATTGATGAAAAGACGAATCCCCAACCCAATTCGGAAACTCTATTCCCTTATAATACGTAACCTCAAGCATTTTCAACTTATCACTATGGGGCTTTAACTCATTGAGAATCTCCTTCTCAAGTGTTTCCCTTCCTGAAACATCATCCCATTTCAACTCTAACTTATTAATCCCTTTTAAAGATAAGTTCGCCTCTCGTGCATGCATTGAGCTTTGTACTTTGTTCAACCCCTCTATGGAAATTTCCCCATGGAGATCCTTTAATCCCTTAAGCTCAGTAATTGGAAAGACATTGTTTTCAGCAATGATGATCCTAGTGAGAGTCTGTAGGCTTTTCAACTCACCAATCCCCAAGGGCAACTTTTTCAGATATGGAGTATGTCTCATGTCAAAATGCCTCAACTTTTTTAGCTTTAAAAAGCTTTTAGGCAACTGGGTCAATTTCGTACATCCAAAAACTATCAATGTTTCTAAATTATAAAGATTACCAACATTGTCCGGCAACTCTTTGATATCAGTTTTAGATAGATTAAGATACCTCAGGTGCTTCAAACTACCAATGGAATTCGGTACCTCACTTATACTAAAACGACTCAAACTAAGAACCCTTAATAACGGTAACTCAGGAAGTAAGTCAACCAAAATCTTGCTGGATAAGTAGAACTCGCCCCAACTTTGATCGACCCCAACATATACCGGTAACAATGTTCTCAAACCTTTAGCTCTCTTGAAGGCCTCAAACTTGTGGTAAGTTACATATTCATCACGAATAAATGACATGTGGCGGTACTTTGCTAAATCTTCCGTCGCCATCCGATTGTCATCCCTTGAAAAGAACTCTCCGGCAACAAATGTGGCCAAATCATTCATCAGGTCATGCATCACAAATAACGGTTCCTCATTTGGTGATTGTTGAAAAAATGACCTTGATAACAACTCTTCAAAATATTCATAACCAAGGCGTTCTGGTGACTTGGCTGCATTTGATTTGTTCAAAAACCCTTCGGCTAGCCACAACAGGACTAACTCTTTTTTGTCAAACAAAAAGTCCTTAGGAAACAAGGAGCAATATGCAAACAACCGCTTCAAATTTGCAGAAAGTTCATGGTAGCTTAACATAAGGGCAGGAAAAATCACCTTCCAATCTGCAGAAAAATCACCAACACTTTTTGAATCCCATATCTTACTATTCAACACCTCATCCCATTTTTCTTCATCTGTATGAGTTCTTAACAGCCTTCCAATTGCCTTTAAAGCCAAAGGCAAACGACCACACTTTTCCACAATACGCTCACCCTTTGGTCCGAGTGTTGGGTGTGAATCAAAGTTGTCTACGCCCAATGCATGTAAAGCAAATAAAGAAAAAGCATCTTCAGATGACAAAGTCTCAAGACGGTCTAGATTATCAAAACCTAGCATCTTAAGCAATTGCTCCTTGCGAGATGTCATGATTACCTTACTTCCACGAGCACCTGAATGAAATGGGAGCACTAGGTTTTCCCAATCATTAAAGTTTTCATGCCACACATCATCTAGTACTAGTAGAAACCGTTTGTCCTTAAGTTTCTCTTTAAGAGCCACTTGAAGCTGATTTAGATCAGCAAATTCCTTGTTTTCGTTGGACACAGCTTGAAAGATGGTTTTGGTTATCTTAGAGATATCAAAATCATCAGAGACACAAACCCATGCATGGAGTTCAAACCGACCCTTCACTTGTGTATATCATTATACAAAAATCTAGCTAGAGTGGTCTTACCAACCCCACCCATACCGACTATGGGTAAGACACTGAAGTTTTCCTTAGATGGCCCATCCTGCAACAACTTGTTGAGCAATTTCTCTTTCTCACTTTCTCGCCCAACAACTTCAGATTCTAGCAAAGAGGTTTCGTTTCTTCTACTACTACTTTTTGGCTTATCATCTCTCACAATCAAACCCAGATCAGACTTTTGTTTTTCTAGATGTTGTAACTGGGTGGTAATACTATCTAACTTGTCATGCAAACTTTGACTTAGTGAGAATTTTGTGAAGAAGCTTGGGACCATGAGCTTTCTTACCTTGCTGATGACTGATCCTGATTCCTGTGTCAGCTCACGATGCATAGCTTCGGTAGCCACATCGTCGAGTACGTCATCGATATCGTAAGCCAAATGTTGGAGACTATTCAGCCATAGTCTCACAGATTCATTGGTTATTTCCTTTTGAGAAGCATCATTAAGCAGAGCTTTAATTTGGGTCAGTGTGATCTTCAGGTCGTTGAGCTTAGAATCAATCTCCTGAGAGCGAGCAAATTTATTGAAGGCTTCATCGGTTAGCTTGTCAAAGATGACATTGAGAAGAGCTTCTGCCATTGTTAACTAACAGTGAAGAGGTAAAAACTGGAAATTGGAATGAATGAGAGTAGTTGGTTGATCTGTATGCTATGAATGTAAACAAGATCCTAGTGGAGATGATAAGGTGGGAGTGGTCTGAGCGGAGATAAGAAACGAGTGGACAGAAAGAAGGATACGTTTTGTAGACATTTGAACCAATTGTCTTGGTCAACGTACAATTTTTTAATATATTGATTATTATATGTTAATATTGTGAGATGCCAGTTGCCGACATTCAATTTTACTACTTGTTAGGGCTGTAAACGAACTGAACGTTCAGCGAACAGTTCGTGAACCGTTCGGCGGGAAGTTCGTTTATGTTCGTTCATTTATTAAACGAACGAACATGAACAAAAAATTTCGTTCGGTTAGTTAAATGAACGAACATGAACAGAGGTCTCGTTCGTTCGATTGTGTTCGTGAACGTTCGGTAAGGTGTTCGTGAACGTGTTCATGAACATTCATTGATTTGCGTTCGTTTATGTTCGTATGTATGTGTTTTAATTGAAGATCATTGTACTTACATATATTTTATGTGTGCTTTTTATATTATTCTTTTATATATTTTATTACCCTAACAATTAAACTAGGAAACCCTCTTTCACCTTGTTTATGCACTATTTCCCTTTCATTTCTCATTATTTACATCGGCAAATACGATCGACCCCTGTTCCACAATAAGGGATTCAAGTTCGAGTGCTACCCTCTGGGCCATCTATCTTTATTCTTCGCCGCGTTCGCCAAATTTATTTGTGTTCGTGAACCGTTCGCGAACACACTCATTTCCTTAATGAACGAACACGAACATAAAATCTCGTTCGGTAAGTGTTCATGAACGTTCGTGAACACATTTATTTCCTTAACGAACGAACACGAACAAGGCTTTGTTCGTGTTCGTTCGGTTCGTTTACAGCCCTACTACTTGTACTACTGTTAGAAAACAGTTTACTATTTTTTGTGAAAAAAAAAAGTATAAAAAGAGTGAAGTATACAGATAGTCTTTAAAGCATGAATAGCATGAATAGTGTTATATGATGTAAAACTAAAAGGGGATGATCATTGAGTAAAACCTAACAAAAAAAAAAAACACTGAAAAGAGAGATTTAATGTAACATCTTAAACTAAAAAACAAGTTATAATCTACAGAAAAATGATCATATTCAAGTCAATAAAATTAAATTCACAGTTAACACGTGAGAGGACTAGAGTACTGGTTGAGTAGTTGACATGCTAAAACATCCATAGATTTGAGGATATCAATCCTTATTAACAATACTGGTTGTTACATACTTCAGCATTAAAAAGCACTTGCAGATATCTTTATGGTGAATATTTGAGTTGTAGAAATACAAGAAAGGACAAGTAAACATCATACATGATATTTTCTAGTCTAAGACAAGGTTGGAGGTCTAAACAAGTTTTTGTAATTAGGACCCTTTTCGTATTATTTTTCTTAGGATCCTAACATGTGAGAATATGATAACATATTTTTTTATATGATTTCTAAAAGGCACAAAATCACACAGCTCCATTTGAAAATTCAGTAGTAGTGAGTCAACCTGGCCTGGCGAGTTTGACCCGTTACTTGACTCATACACCCATCTACCTAATTCTGAATGTCATGGTCTCAGACTACTCTACTTAACCAAGTATACAGCTGAGCAGAAGAAAATGGACAAGACTATAAACTTCAGAAATATACGTGCTTAGCGTTTTAAGATTTGTTAAAAAGTATTAATTCAATTTCAGTTGCAGCATTGATTTAATGTGTTTGAGCATGCACAAAATATGTGCAGGGACTCGTTTGGTGAAACAGAGACAAAGAAGATATGCAATATAAACTTCTAATTTCACACATACAAATGAAGACATCAGTGGGTATTTATGCCCTTACAATACGACAGTTATTTAACCGTTTTCTAACTAACATAACCACATATGAATTTCTTTTTCATCACGTTTCAATTTTGTGGTTGACTTTTTTATGAACAAGTTTGACTTTTATAATTGACTTCTAAAAATCCTGAATCTCTTGATTATAAATCTTCCATCAGTTATAAAATTGAATTTTGGTTTTTACTTCATATTCTTAGTCAAATTGACCACCGCCACTAATCATCCCAAGCTTTCCCAAATTTTCGAGATCTAAATAACTTAATCTCTAAGATGTTATTAGTTATATCTAACTAACTCAAGTAAATTCACCTTCCTAACTCATTATAAACCAATAAACAGAGCACCCCAAGTCGTGGATGGGCGGGCGCACCCATGGAAAAAATAATTTTTAGTGTTACTTTTGCCGGAATTACCCCTTGAAAATTTTCAACCGCCCCACTTAGAAAAAAAATATTATGAATTTAGAAAAAAAATATTATGAATTCATAAAAAAAATTAAACACTGATTATTATTTAATATATAAGTATATAACACAATTTATATAATTATTCTTTAACCACTTTGTCACTTAATTACTTAACCCAATCAAAGCCCAATCTACAATCTATTTTTATTAACCCAAGCCCAAATCCAACCCAGACAAATTTGAACTAAATAAAATAACCCAAACCCATCCACCCATTCCAATTCCGAATCCCGCCCCAAAAAGAAACCCCCAGCGACTTGACGCTATTACTCACGACCGAACGGCTTTTTTTCCGGAAAAACCAAAATTCCGGCAAGACCTGTTGATACATATTATGTGGATACGGCTCGGATCGGTTCGACTCGGCTACGAAGTGAAGGCCGTAGTCAAGACATCCTCCTGTCTTGACTCGGTATGCGATTTACTTCGTAACGTTTGGTGTAAATGCAACTGCGTGTGTGCAGTTTGCATATTAGATTACATTCATGTGTTTAGGTGTTATATGTTTATGTTGTCTGTTAGTTGTTTAGCCCACCAGTGAAGAAGCCCATTGACAAGGCCCAACAACTTGAGGAAGTCTCATATGAAATCCAAGCCCAAGCCTACTCATATGGTAAAATCACTGATGGACGAAAACACCTCCTGTGTGATGAAAACACATAATGGACGAAAACACTATGGGACAAAATCAAGGGATTTCGTCCAGATCTTAGATTTCGTTGATGGGTTTTCGTCTGGGACTTGATTTCGTCATGTTGTTAGTATATATACATAGACAACAGACATAAGACAGGAAGACAAGTCTGAATAGATTTGAGAGCGAACACTGTAAACACACACACACTGAGAGTTTATAAGGATATCTTGTAAACATTGCTTTGTAACGGTTTCATACGCATTAATACAATGGAGTGTTAATCGTTGAATCTTTGTGTTTGTGTTCGTAACTTGGTTTAACTTGCCCGTTTGGATTCCGCACTCTCGGGTTTGTCGGAAAACAGGGAATAGAGGTTACTCGATCCTCCGGGTGGACCTACAATTGGTATCAGAGCATTGGCTCGATTCCTTGTTTAAACCAAGTCGATTTTCTCGTGTTTTGATAGATTTTCAAAGTGTATTTCAGTTTATGTTCTTGTTGAAAATCATTTTTCTGAAAAACTCTTTTTCAAAACCTTGAAAATCATTATGTTTTGCTTCTTGTTTTAGTGGAAACCTTGTTATATTACATGCTTGTATGTTATTGTGGGATTTTTATTGAAAGTTTTAGCAAAAATTGTTGTTCGGAAAATTTATCGGTCACCTGAAAACTCATCAAGTTCATCACATCCTCAAAGTGTTCTTCAAATATTATTGTGTTTGATCTTTGTTTGATGAAATATCAAAATGTTTGTGATTAAAATATTTTAAGTTGAAATTTGTGTACACAAACCATCATTTGTAGTTGGTGAACAGTCTGATAGGTAAGGTGCTTTCGGCAAAAGAAGTCTTTGTTGTTAGAAGGATAAGATTTGATCTAGTTTGATAAATATCTAATTTGTCTTCACCTGTTGTCCACGAAATCCCCATACATTCACATATTGTCAACGAAATCACCTTGGGCTGGTATCAAGCATATCCAGACGAAATCACAGGTCTTATATATCATTCTGGACGAAATCAACTAATTCTGGATGAAATTACTTTTCCTGACGAAATCAGAAGTGTCAGTCAAACATCAGCGACAAAATCATAAGTTTCTGGACGAAATCACTTTTCCTGACGAAATCACTTTTCCTGACGAAATCAGAAGTGTCAGTCAAACATCAGCGACGAAATCAGAAGTTTCTGGACGAAATCACTTTTCCTGACGAAATCACTTTTCCTGACGAAATCAGAAGTGTCAATCAAGCACTTTAGCGACGAAAACCCTTTGATTTCGTCACATATCTTTTGATATTATTCACAGAAGCTTTTTAAAACATTCTTAACTGTTTGATTTGTGTGATTTATTCAGGTATTCATCCTTACATACTCGAAATGAATCCGAATTGGTGGGGTACTCAATGCAGAGAGCAAGTATACAAACACACGTTTATCTCCCTCATGGGCTGAATCACCTGTTCCCACATCTAATACAGAAAGCAAGTATCGAAGCACCGGTTTGTCACCATCATGGGCTGAATCTCCCGCACCCGCGTCTTCGCAAGAGAATCAAATGTCGACAGGTCAATGGGCGTTTGTTTCAAATCAAACTCCAAGTATTCAAAGTATACTCCTAAGCGAAAGCGAGACCGGAAGTCTAAATCGTCCACTGAAACTGATGCACATAAACGAATATCCTGGATGGGTAGATAGATTCCAGACGTATGTCAATGGGCAAAACACGGAATTATGGCTACGTTTTACTACAGATTTCGATCAAGCTCTTGAGGTTGCCGCTTCAACTGCCGCTACATTTGCAGATCTTTCGGAAGACCAGAAAAAGGCATATGATTTAGAAAAGAAAGCATATGCTATTCTGACTCAGGCGATGAGCAAGGAAATATATCATCAGTTTGTCAGCTTCAAGACGTCAAAGCGATTGTGGGATGCATTGAAGACAAGGGGTCTAGGAAATGAAAAGTCACGCCAATTGCGACATGATTTACTCAAAAAGGAGTTTGATGGTTTCACATGTATGGAAAGTGAATCCTTGGGAGACATGACAAGTCGATTCTATCATCTGCTGACTGAATTGGGTAATTATGGGGTAGTAACAACTCCAGCAGAGGTAGTCACAAAGTTTGCCGATGCATTGCCACCTCAGTGGAATAGTTTCTTGGAAATCCTGAAGTACAATGGCGCATTGGCTACGACAAACATCAATGACTTCATTCAGCTCTTGGAGAACAAAGATCAGGAAGAAACCCTAAAGGAAAAAAGGGTTCCAGTGCGACAAAATCCTGATATGTATTATGGAATTTCTAGCACTCGTGCAAGACCAGTTTCACATGCTCCACTTTAAACAGCGTTTGTCACAAACACAGATTTATATGGCAATACGATACAAGTTCCTGTGAAGCCAGCTCCAACCACAGACTTGTATGGAAATCCATTACCACCAGCTCCACAACAGCAAGCTTGTTATGGAAGTACATCATCTGCTGGTCAGTAATCAAAGTCAAATACAGTACGGCTTGACACGTCAAACTTCTCCAAAGTTAGCGTTGAAGTAGCTAAAGATCATATGGAGATACTAAACACATTGGTGAGCTCGTATTGTGGGTTGATTGCAGGGCAGATCGGAAACATCAATCTAACTCAAGAAGATTATCAGCAGATCGATAAAGAAGAGATGGATATGATGGACATCAAATGGGCTTTTGCTAGTGCTGTTAGGGGAGCTAAAGACTTCATGGAACGGACGGGTCGAACCAGCTTGGAAAGCAAGAAAGACACCAAGTATGGGTTCGATAAGCAGTCTGTTAAGTGCTTTAACTGTGGCGAACGTGGTCACTTCAAGAGGGAATGCACAAAGCCAGCTCAGCATGGGAACTAGAATCCTTTCAGAGGTCAAGGCAACCAACAGAATCAGAATCAAACCAGGAATGACGATCGCACCTTGGTCCCTGCAAACAATCAAGCAGGACCATCGAACACCAATCATGCTCTTGTGGTGCAAATAGATGAAGGTTGCGACTGGTCAATGCAATTAGGCATTGGTGATCAAGGAGGAGCAGCTAGTTTTGCTGAAGCCGCTAAGGATTTGAAGCACGCCAGTGGTGGAGAATCTTCTGCCAGTGGTGGTGAATCTTCAAATGAAGAAAGTTCTGGTTATTCAAGTAGTTCAGATGAGGAAACCTCAACCTCAGGCGATGACAATGTATCTAGTGGGAGAATCGATGAAGATATCGATGAATTGTTAGGAGAAACTGCAGCAAGGAATGATAGAAGATCTATTCTGGTGGATCAAGCTGCTTATTCTTCTTCTTCTCTTCTTTCAGCCTTTATGGCTAATGGCAGCAGTTCATCAAGCCAGGTATGTGTCGATGAACCAAATGTTGTTAATTGTGAAAATTGTGCTAGCTTAAGTGTTAAATGTGCTGATTTTGATGCTAATATGTCTGAGTTGCATAGCAAACATGAGGCTTTGCAAAACAAATATGAAGTGACAAATATCCACAATCAAAAGTTGATAGTGGATCTCTCGAAATGCAAAGAGGCTAACATGTTTTATGAAAACCATGAAAAGGAATTTAAAACGGTGGTGATCCGGCTTAAGCTAGACAGTTATTCTAACTCTAGATACGTGCTGGATCGCATCATTGGCACACAAAAAGAGAAAAAGGATGTCACTTGCATTGGATATAAGAAATGTCCACCACCTGTTAGACAAAATTATGATGCAATGCCTGATGAGGAGTTTAGAACTCATTATGAAGAATCTGTTCCTTTAGACATTGAGGAATTTGCAACGGGACTTGGATATAAACCGGAAGTATCATCAGATTCGGATGTGTCAGCAGATACATTTGTAACTGCTGAACAAAATCAGGATCCTCCAATCATTGTTGAGGATACTAATTCTTCAGATGATGAATCTAATGACACTGACTCAGCACAGTCAGATGCGGTAATCAAAGAAGAGGACATACCTCTCGAGAATCATATTCTGTGTGATCCTCCCGCAAAACCTGCTACGACTGTTCTGACCGAGTCCACGTCTACTTCCTCACAAGAGTCTGAGAGTGTGAATTTGCTGTACACTCTTGTTGGTGATGATAAACTCTACTCTGACAAATATTTTCCTATTAAGAATGTTAATCAATCTTTAATTAGTAAAATTTTTGAGGATTCAACAAGTAAGTTCTTGGGAAAGACAGGATCACACGTTGTGGTAACACAGTGTCCTCCGATTCCAAGAGCTGAAATTCGCAAACAAAATGGCAATCAAAGATTACCAACTGAGAAAGTTCAGTAAAATCGTACCAAACCAAAAGGTAAATCATCGACTCAAGGTCAAAAGAAACAGAACCAAAAGAAGAACAAGAAAGTGAACTTTGTGAAATCGAAGGGAACAGATAAACTTGAAACATTTTCAAATAAATCTAACTTAGATCATGTCATTCAAGTTAATTCTTTGAAAAGAAACGAACCAAACAGTTCAAAACCTAGTCCCTCGGGATCACAAAGTTCATCGACAAGACAATCACATGTTACTACGGGGTTTGTAGAACGTAGATCATGTTTTTCATGTGGTACATTTGGACATATTATTCGCAATTGTCCATATCTTCATAAACAAAAAGCCAAAGTTGATGATCCCCGTGACCAAATTGACCGCAAGCAATCTGTTTCATCAAAACCAGATCCCCGTCTTGTAAAAGAAAGGGAAAAGAAACAGAAACGGCAACAGGTTAAGAAAATTGAAAAAGCAATCAAAACCGATGTGGTTAACAAAACATCTGTTTCTGTCAAACCAGACAATTCAAAAACTTTAGACAATCATGAAGTTAAGATTTTAAATAATAAAACTGGTAAAACAAAACAGACTTGGAAACCAAACACGGTTACTGTATCAGGGGGAACATCATAATTTCCACAACATCGAGAAGTTCAAGTAACTTACGTTGATGAAAATGGAAGACCCAAGACCACAAAGGCTTGGGTCCCCATCTCCAACTAATCATGTGAGTACATGTGCAGGGTGTTCCAGGAGGAACTTTCAGCAGTCATTGGATTGTTGACAGTGGAGCATCCAGGCACATGACAGGCGACATGAAGCTTCTCTACGACGTTAAATCTATTAGAGGAGGTTATGTTGCTTTTGCTTGAGATAAAGGCGGATATCTTACAGGAGAAGGAATGGTATCCAACGGGGTTGTAAGTTTTGACAAGATCAACTTTGTACAACAGCTTGATCAAAATCTTCTCAGCGTTTCACAAATCTGTGATAAACAGTTTTCAGTACACTTTGATGCAAATGGATGTTACGTGCTGAAACCCGGCTTCAAGATTCCAAAAGAATGGATTCTCTTATCAGCTCCAAGGATAAACGATTTATATGTCCTTGATATGAGCCAAGCTATTACAACGACTGCACAAGTAACTTGTTTCATTTCCAAAGCCACGGAAAAAGACTCAATCTCTTGGCACAGACGTATGGGTCACATTCACTTATGGAAAATGAATCATTTGGTGTCGAATGAATTAGTGAATGGTGTTCTTCTGAAAAATTTCCATCTTCAAGACGTCTGTGTTTCATGCCAAAAAGGAAAGCAAACTAAGAAGCGACATCCAACAAAGAAGATTAACACGGTGGCAGTTCCTCTTGAACGTTTGCACATGGATTTGTTTGGTCCTGTCAAGCACAAAAGCATCAGGAATGATCAATACTGCCTCGTAATAACGGATGATTATTCAAGATTTTCTTGGGTGGTGTTTATGGCTCACAAAAGTGCAACTTTCGGTATTATCAAAAACTTGATCGTTCAGATTGAGAATTTGTATAAGTTGAAGGTTAGACGGATACGCAGCGACAATGGTACAGAATTTAAAAATCATGCCATGGCGGAGTTTTGCACATCAAAAGGTATTCTTCACGAATTTAGTGCGGCTTATACTCCTCAACAGAACGGCGTCGCTGAACGTAAAAACCGTACATTGATCGAGACTGCTAGGACTATGTTGGTAGAGTCGCAGTTGCCCATTCCATTCTAGAGTGAAGCTGTAGCCTCCGCATGTTACACGATGAATCGAGTCCTTACAGTCAAAAGACACAACAAGACCTGCTTTGAGCTTCTTCACAAATGGAAACCAGATTTGCCATATCTTGAACCGTTTGGAGCTCCTTGCACAATGATCGATCCTAATGGAAAGTTTGGGGCAAAAGCTATTGAAGGTCACTTTCTTGGTTATGCTACCCCGAACTTAAGAGTCTGGAATCTAGAGACTAAAAGGGTTGAAGAATGGTCTAAGGTCAGAGTACAAAGGCACACATTGCCAGTCAGATGTCCTGGTCAACCATGGATGTTTGAGTACGATGACTTTTTCAATTCGATCAATGTTGAAGCAGTTGAAGAAACTGCTGCGGCAAGGATGTTTTTCGAGTGTGACAACGCAACAGATTCACCGTTGGTTCGTCCAATTATTGTCAATCAAGAACCATCTTCAGTGAACAATAATGCTCTCGACAATGAGGATTTTCATGATGCAACCGAACTGAACGAATCTTCAGAGGATGAAGAATTTCAAGATGCAGATCAAGAAGCTCCTACATCAGCTGTTCATGGTACTTCAGAGGCTACGCCTCTAGTGGACGCCCCTATAACAGCTGAAGCTACTGCATCATCCTCTTCGTCAGTTCCGGGTATTGAATTAGTTGTTGATCTCAATCTCAACAATCTGGGTACAAACAATTCAGTTCCAGATAATCCTGAAACAAGGATTCACAATACCCATCCTCAACAAAACATCATCGGTAATGTACAGAGTGGCATTCAAACAAGAAACATGTTGTGAAACAACAACAACGCAGGCTTGTATGCGTCAATTCGAGAATCTGGTCAACAAAACGATTGGTCTTTCGCGTGTTATGTCTCACAGGAAGAGCCAAGAACTTGGAAAGAAGCTTTGAAAGATAACTCTTGGGTTGAAGCAATGCAGGAAGAACTGCAACAATTCCAGAAACTTGGTGTCTGGAAGCTCGTAGAGAAACCTGCTGATTACAAGAAGATTGGTACCCGTTGGGTTTATAAGTGCAAAAAGGACGACCGTGGAATCGTTATTCGCAACAAAGCAAGATTGGTCGTTCAAGGTTTTCGTCAGATTGAAGGTATAGACTACAACGAAGTGTATGCACCTGTTGCACGTCTGGAAGCAATTCGGATCTTTCTGGCTTATGCCTCATTCAAAGGATTCAAGGTTTACCAGATGGACGTCAAAAGTGCATTCTTACATGGTCTAGTCAAAGAAGAGGTGTATGTTGAACAACCTCCAGGTTTTGAAGATCCTATCCATCCCGATCGGGTTTGGTTGCTGAACAAAGCTCTCTATGGTCTACATCAAGCACCTCGAGCTTGGTACGCAACCTTATCTAATTATCTGCTGGAGAATGGATTTCGCAGAGGTCTTATTGATTGCACTCTCTTCATAAAAGAACAAGATGGAGATCTTCTACTGGTTCAGGTATATGTGGATGATATTATATTTGGCTCTACTAACAATGTTATGTGTAGGGATTTCAAGCGTGTAATGCAGGATAAATTCGAGATGAGCGCTATGGGGGAGATGACTTTCTTTTTGGGCTTGCAAGTGCAACAAACGAAGTCTGGGATTTTCATCCATCAGACTAAGTATGTCCAAGACATCTTGAGCCGATTCCAGATGTCCGACACATCGCCCATTGGTACCCCACTGCAGCAAAATCACGGAATTAATCCATACTTGAAGGGTGAACTCGTTAGCTCTTCATACTACCGCGCGATGATTGGATCCCTTATGTACCTCACAACATCATGACCAGATATAATGTATCCAACATGCATGCTTGCCAGATATCAAGTGAACCCGAAGGCCTCATATCTTGCAGCTGTAAAAAGGATTTTTTGTTATTTGAAGGGTTGGCCAGACACCGGTCTATGGTACCCTAAGGATGATAACTTTGACTTAGTCGCTTTCGGTGATTCTGATTTTGGCGGATGCAAAATCGACGGCAAATCCACAACGGCTGGATGCCAGTTTTTAGGAAATCGCCTCGTAACATGGCAGTGCAAGAAGCAGACTTGTGTCGCTACATCAACTTGTGAAGCTGAATACATTGCTGCCTCAAGTTGTTGCTCCCAAGTCCTGTGGATACAACAGCAAATGCGCGATTACGGTTTTGAATTCCTAACTACTCCTATTTTAGTCGATAATTTTGTTGCCTTATCTATCACTAGAAATCCTGTGCAGTATTCAAAGACCAAACACATCGAAATTAAGTATCACTTCATACGTGATTGCTTTGATAAAAGGCTAATCGATGTTGTTAAAGTCCACACTGATGACCAACGTGCCGACCTTTTTACCAAAGCATTTGATAAATCAAGATTTGACTTTTTATTATTGGTAAACGACATTAAGGTCAAGCAAGAGTAATCCACATCGGAAAATCGTTTTTGTAAATATTTTGTGTTTTTAAAATTATTGTAAGTTTGTTGATTTTAGGGGGAGTAATTCCAAATTTGAAAATTCAAAAACATCGAAAAATTTCAAAACCCAAAAACAATAGAAAAACAAAAATGAGTTTCCTGGCGAGCAAAAGAGAAAATGATAGTACATCAGTGGTCTGTTGAAACCTTTTTAAACTGAAAAGAAAAACGAAAAATGTTAAGCAGCTCTATATAAGATGTATCGGTAGGCTCACAATCATCTTAAAGTGTGCAGGGTGATATAAACTTAAATCGACTGAAGACCAGGTGGGAACCACTCATTGGCATATGGTCTTAGTACCGAAATTTCGTTTGAGAGATTGCCGAGGTTCTGAGATATGTGGTCTTTATACTGTTTATCATCTGGGTATCATGGTTGTTTCTTTTACCGAAACAAACGGAGACGAAGTCTAGATCTTCCATGATATCATACATACGTGTACATACTGCATACGACCTCAATAAGTGATCAACAATCACATGTCCACAAAACAAGTGATAATATATCACATTTGTCCGGGAGTCAAGTTCGTCTCTTTGCTGTACGAAAGTACTGACCTGTTCACGGACTTGCTCTTGTGCCCTCATGCATCTGAAAATCAAGTTCCTCATCAATAAGTGATTCTATCACATAGGGCTTGTTTTCATCAAAATAAGTGAGTTTCTCACATTTTTATACGGTCAAACAGATGATAAATGGTATACTCACCGGTAAGATGAACTCTCGTGCATACCTTGATACGGGAATGTGTCGTGATGTGGATGAACACCGGTCGGTAAGTATAAATCATACCTTAACGTATCCCCTCGCCATGATTACATATGATAAGTTGAGCTTATGTGGACAACAATACCGATAATTGTTATAGGATGCTTATCTAAAGGTTAAACAAAAAGAACAACAAGTTGTTTTGGCATGACCGTACACTGATATGATTCTCTTACCCTCGAAACTCGCAAAAAGAATGTTTGTATATATTTACTTTTCTTAGTTTCTGCAACTCTGTATATATTTATTTACTGCTTTCAATCTTCAAGTTTGAAATATTCAAAATGCCAAAAAGATTTTAGGTGTGTTTTAATATAAACTTTATAAAAGTCAAAAAGATTTTATTTCTACTTTAGTTTTGATTAACCGATGTTGGAACTCAAGTCTTCGTTGCCTGAAATCTGATGAAAACCAAAACGACTGAATCTTCATAAATGGTCAGAGTTTGCAAGTTTTGAAAGCTAATAACTAAAATTGAACAATTTGTTAAACTTTCAAAACTGTCGGACGGTAGTTGAACATGGTCACATATGTGTCATTTGTTTAAATGTTAACTATATTCCAAGCGGTTGTTCTCATTACGCGTTTAGCTTTCTTGTATGTGCAGATGCGACATCCAATCAGCTAAAGGTGAAGAGAACGTGTTAGATGAAAAGCTTCGGAATAAAGACACGACATGGAAGCACTCAAAAGATCAAGATGATCGAGTTGCCGCTGATCAATCCTCAACACCACAAGGATCTCAAGTATTGAAGATCAAAAGATTCACGAGCATAATCAAAGGGGGAGTTTATTGATACACTTCATAAATGAAAGCGGGAGTTTGTTAATACACTTTCTACGTGCAACACGTGAAGCCTTTGAAGATCCTTTCCGAGAGAATGAACCATCAAGAGATGGAGAACGAGATTACGAACCTCGCGAGCAGCATCCAAGGGGGAGTTTGTTGATACATATTATGTGGATACGGCTCGGATCGGTTCGACTCGGCTACGAAGTGAAGGCCGTAGTCAAGACATCCTCCTGTCTTGACTCGGTATGCGATTTACTTCGTAACGTTTGGTGTAAATGCAACTGTGTGTGTGCAGTTTGCATATTAGATTACATTCATGAGTTTAGGTGTTATATGTTTATGTTGTCTGTTAGTTGTTTAGCCCACCAGTGAAGAAGCCCATTGACAAGGCCCAACAACTTGAGGAAGTCTCATATGAAATCAAAGCCCAAGCCCACTCATATGGTGAAATCACTAATGGACGAAAACACCTCCTGTGTGATGAAAATACATAATGGACGAAAACACTATGGGACGAAACAGATCTTAGATTTCCTTGATGGGTTTTCATCTGGGACTTGATTTCGTCATGTTGTTAGTATATATACATAGACAACAGACATAAGACAGGAAGACAAGTCTGAATAGATTTGAGAGCGAACACTGTAAACACACACACACTGAGAGTTTATAAGGATATCTTGTAAACATTGCTTTGTAACGGTTTCATACGCATTAATACAATGGAGTGTTAATCGTTGAATCTTTGTGTTTGTGTTCGTAACTTGGTTTAACTTGCCCGTTTGGATTCCGCACTCCCGGGTTTGTCGGAAAACAGGGAATAGAGGTTACTCGATCCTCCGGGTGGACCTACAAGACCGATCCATATTACGCCAGAATTCTCCGATATAAAACTAGTATAGTTTCTTTATTGTTTTTTCTTTGTTCTTTTATGTGATGATTAGGAGAAAATATAGATGTATAAGGGTTTGATCTTTTTATGTTTTTTGATGTTTTTTTGGTTGTTCTAGACTTGTAGTTACATTATTTTGTTGTTTTATTTATAGCTTTATTTGTTTAAATGATTAGTTACAAGTAATCAACATTTAATACTAGGGCTTGAATGTTTGAAAATTATGGACTATGGTTGAACATGATTGTTTATTTTGTTTAAGTGTTTAGTGTTGTTTAATGAACTTATAGAGCGATTTATATATGATATGAACCATGAGTAAGAATGTAACGAACTTATGGAGTGTTTAATATCTCTAGATAATGTTTTGGATAGATTTCAAAAAATGAAAACCTGTATGGCACAATTTTAAATACGTTTGTAATGGCGTTTGATGTATTTTTTATGATTATATAAATTTTAGGTTGACGTTCTTTGTCTTACATGACCCAACCTTATCCGACACAATATGAACCAATTTTTTTATATAGCTAGAGGCCTAAAATCTTTAAAAATTTTCCGCCCCCAGGAAAAAATTCCTGGGTCCTCCTGGGGCGGACCCACCATATGGCCTAGGTGGGCGGCCGCACCTCTTGAAAAAAAAATTAGTGCTATTTTTCACGAAAAATCCCGACCGCACCCCTTGGAAAATTCCGCCCGCACCCCTTAGAAAAAAATGTTAGGAATTTATATAAAAAAAATAGTGACCACGGATTGAAACCCGACCAAATTATGTAAACAAGTTAGCCCACTAATCCCTTTAATTAAACTTGTATTAATTCTTGTAACCAAACATCAAGCCCAATAAGTTAATAACAATTGAAGCCCAACCCAAATACTACTTTAATCAAACAAAATCAGTCCACAAGACAACAAACAAACCCAATTCGACTGCCACTGTGCGACTCCCATCCTACCTCTGCCTCGCTGCCAGCGACTTCGAGACACCCAGCCCCAGTCGATGATCGCAAAATTCCGGCCACCAACAGCTTGTAATCACAAAATTCCGGCCCCACTAGACAGGTACATGTTTTGTTTTTGGTTATTTTAATGTTTATGTTATTTTGTTTAAGACTCTAGAGATAATAGGATGGGTTAAAAAGGTTTAAATTTTTATGTTTTTTGAGGTATTTTTGGGTTGTTCTAGTCTTTATATGATGGGTTTGTTGTCTCCTAATCTCTTATTGATTATATGATTCTAGTATAAGGTTTGTAATGAGTTGTTAAACACATGTAATTACTTCTTTCTATAGATGTCCATGTATCTACTATCAAACAAATTCTAAGTGCATCCCTTTTAATTTTAGCTCTAAGTTTATTCTTTACACAAAGATACATCTCATAACAATCTTTAGTGATTGTAGACCTAGATGGAACCGCAAGTAAAGGTTGAATAATTTTCATGCAATTTCAAAAACCCTTATACTTAACAAACTTAAACGGGAGCTCATCTATTATTATCCTCTCAATAATAGCTCTCCTACATGCTTGTTAATCAAATTTCCAAGCAAGCAAATTAACCTTAGATGAAGCTGATGTAGAATTACTGGGATTTGAAGAAGAATTTTCCATTTCAACAAGATCCTGCATTTTGCAAACATACCATGCTAGTTATACACTTATACATTACCAAATAATACTAGATCTAAACTCAAAAGGGGCAAATAATCAAAACAATAAATCTCTGAAAAATTTGAAGCAAAGCACAAGATCTACATACATGAACAAAACACAATAAATCTAAGAAAATCAAAACAATAAATCTTTGAAATTTCTGAAGCAAAGCACATGATCTAAACACAAGATCTACATACATGAACAATACACAATAAATTTGTGAATAATCTAAACTCTACATACATGAACAAAACACAATATCTAAACAATGAAACAAGCTGAAACTTTCAAATGATCTAAAAATATAGTTGCAATGGTAACTTTGGAAGTACCTTGTTAAAACAGTGAACCGTGATGGTGTGGCGACGTGATGAGGGTTTCCGACTGGGGCGTCGATGCATGACTGGGAGTGGCTGGTTCAGCAAGTTTGATGTTCTTTTGTTTTACATGACCCGACCCGAACCAATTTTTTTATTTATATATCTAGGCGCCTAAAATTTTTAAAAATATTCCGCACCCCCATGGAAAAATTCTTGGGTCCGCTACTGCCAATAAATACTTACTTTGAAACTACTAGGTGCATCTCTTATACAAAACAACACAACTAGTTCAAGATCAAATATTATAAGAGAATTCGTGAATCCTCATAAGCCAAATCAGAGTTTGTTACAGAATCAAAGATGAGTAAACAACAATTTAAAAAACATACACATATTAGCACACCACTAATTTGAAACTTTCATTCAATATAATCATACACGAGCATCACAACATCAAATTAATTGCTTTGTACGAGCCATTTTAGGGTTGAAAGAGATGAAGATTGTTGGTTCTGATTTTCTTGAGAAAGTGAGTGCAAGTGATTGATTTTTTTAGGGGTTTGTTGATATACTGGGTGGGGATTTGGGGGAATTATTTAGCGGTAAAGGTTGGGAATTTTGAAATGGTTTTTATTTTGAGAAAATTACGAAAATAGCCAAGAAAATGTTTGACTTACGAAAATGGCCAGCTCATGCATCCTTGGAGTAGGGCATCACGGATTACGAGAGAGCTTATTCGTCTGCAGGACTGAATGATGCGTTCGCCAATATTCAAGTGACACATGTCTCAATGATTGGGAATCAAAAGTAAGGACGCTTCGAAGGCGTCTACGAGACACATCCACTGTAGCTTGCGTCTGGCTTAGTGTGATGTGCCTGGCTCAGACCTATCTCAGATGCGTCTCTCAGACTCTTCGGATGCGTCCGCCAAGGCATCACGTGTCAGGTATCGAAGGCCTCTTCAGAGTCTTCTTATGCGTCCAGAGACGCTTCCCGTGTCAGCTTTTGAAGGCGTCTCACGCGTCTTCTTATGCGTCCAGCGACGCTTCACGTGTCAGCTATGGAAGGCGGCATGATGGTGACTACTTGTCACACCCCAACCGATGGCAGAAACATCGGGATGAGAGGAACAAATCGCTCAAAAGCATCATAACACTATTGTGATAATATAATTTAAATTCAATTTCATAAATGCTAAAATGTCATACATTGTTCAAACATGACAAAACATAATTCTAATTTCAAACATAGTTTATTTTCTAGGTGAGTTTCTAGTCCACCCTAACTTGCTTCTTCATCATCTTGTCTATCAACCTGCAACATGTATTAAAATAAAATCAACAAAAAGTTGGCGAGTATACAAGTTTGATACATAGCATAGTAGAATAAAATGTTTAAATGTGCTCATATCCAACATGAATAAAATGATTACTAGTTAAGAGTATATGCTAGAAACAATGTTACTCTACATGCTCAAACCAATGTTTACGCAATTAACATAGCCTATACTAAGAGTTTAGCGGGAGGTAAAAATAGAATAAACTTAACAATACCCAAAAGAATAGCGGGCGGGGCGTTACAACCTATAGCGCTATAATTGTTAAGGTAGGCTTGATCGAAGTTAATGAGCATATAGTCATGAAGTGTTTACATTAGCATCACATATATAGCAAGAATAAAACATTTCATGTGTAATTTGGATAGAGTGTGAATAAATAAAGTTTAACGTGTTTGTGAATTTGAATATGAATACAAGTTGCACCCAAAAGTGTTTAAAATGAAAATGGGATCATGTATACTCACAGTTTCTCAAAGTTGTTCCTTTGGTAATCCCGTGATGAGTTGGAGGTTCAAAGCTTCCTTAGAACACTTCGTGTTCTTTTAGAATTCTTAGAATTCTTGATTAAGAGAAGATTGAGAGAAGAATGGTGTGAAGAAAATGGTAGGAGAAGGTTGGTATTTATAGGTGAAGAAGGTGGTAGGTGATTGGTGGAGATAATAATAAAAAATAAATGAAAAAGATAAATAAAAAGATAAAATAATTATAATGGAGAGTGGGGGTGGAAAAGGTAATTGAAGGAGGTGGAAAAGGTGATTGAAGAAGAAAAGAGGTGGAAAAGTGTTTGGTATAATCTTTGGTATTTATTGAGTATATAATATGTAGTTGAGTATATAAAAAGTATAAAAGTATAATTCAAGTATTGAGGATGTGCGTATAAGTATTTATACGTATAATTGTATCGGTTTGCGTATAAATACGTATTTAAATGATCGGTTGTGTGAATAAAAAAATATTTATAAAATATGAATTGTATTATGATTAACGACTCGAATTGTGAGATTGAAATTAAAATATGAATGTAAAGTTTCTAAATTTAGAATACGAATACGAACATTTTTAAAATAGAAATACGAAGATACGAGGCGTTACAGTCTCCCCTACTTTAGGAAATTTCGTCCCGAAATTTATTCGAAAGAGACCATAGAATGTAATTGTAAGGATTGAATAGATGAGACTTGATCATAATGTTTGTTTAAGAAAATTGTTTTCATGAATGCATCACATAGCATATAGTTTCACATAGCATATAAAAGGTTCTATTAGTTTCACATAATCAAGGATTTCACGTAATGTAACATAGAAAATGAAAGCATCGTAAATTTAGTTCGTTCACGAGAGATTATTATTATTATTTGTTTTAGATTGCGGAGATAGTGTGTATCGTGTCTCCATGCTTGAAATGAAAGTACGTTCAAATATAAAGTTTAATTGAAAACGAAGAAGAGTTGGTAACTACCTCCGAGCTAAGGAAATCACCCCTAGCTCATTGGTGAAGTTGAAAAGTGAGGGGAGCGAATCGTCAAGGTAAGGAAATCACTCCTATCTTGATGATAGGCTTCCATTTTTGGGAATATGAGTATTAGCATAAAATGTAGAACAATCCATATGACATACTTAGTTAACAAGATTAACGTATCACTGGCATGTGAATAAACATGTCAACCCATCGTGTACCGCAATTGAATGACTTAACATGACCTCTCGTTCATGGGTGGTGCGCTACTCCTATAGCACCACGCATAGTGCTATACATGTTAAGGTGTGGGTTAAAGGACAAGTTCATCACATAAGAATAACCCAGTAATACGAATCCAGTATAACATACTAGTATGCATGTATTAGATTGAAATGATATATCGTACAAATGTAAAACACATTAAAATTGAGATAGCATAAAAGAGATTTAACGTAAAAACGTGGATTGTCACGGAACGTGACATAAGACTATTCCAAAGTAAATCGAAGTCCTTTTTGAATTAATGAAATGTGCTTTGGCCTAATAGACAAATACTCTCATCGAGAAGCGACTAACGATATTTGTCCTTCCAGTTACTACACGTTCTTAATCGATTGGGAAAATCGAAACTTTGGCGAGATTGAAAATCGAATTGTGGGACTAGTTAACAAGATGCGAGTTTCACCTCTAACTTGATAACACCGTACCCTAGTGTGGTTGGTACTTATCAAAAGATAAGGGTCCACTAAAATATGAAGTGGAAATTTCCTTCAAGATTTGGATATCACTCCTAACTTGAGGGTAGATTTCGTGTAAAATTCAAAGTATAGCTAAGTGAAAGTCATCACCAAATGTGGGAATCACCCCTATTTTGATGAGTCATTTCGATTGTGTTATAAGAGTGTCTTCAAAGTCTACAAATGTGTATTGTGTTAACCTTAGGAAAGGCATATGTATTAGAAGACCAAAGAGAATAGAGAGAAACAAATAAGATAGAAGGGAAGTAGTTTTAAACAACACATAAGGATAAAGCTCCTAAACTATAGACTAGGTAAAAGCATTCCTACTTTTCCTAATTCCCTATAGTTATGGCTCTGATACCAATCTGTCACACCCCAACCGATGGCGGAAACATCGGGATGAGACGAACAAATCGCTCAAAAGCATCATAACACTATTGTGACAATATAATTTAAATTCAATTTCATAAATGCTAAAATTTCATACATTGTTCAAACATGACAAAACATAATTCTAATTTCAAACATAGTTTATTTTCTAGGTGAGTTTCTAGTCCACCCTAACTTGCTTCTTCATCATCTTGTCTATCAACCTGCAACATGTATTAAAATAAAATCAACAAAAAGTTGACGAGTATACAAGTTTGATACATAGCATAGTAGAATAAAATGTTTAAATGTGCTCATATCCAACATGAATAAAATGATTACTAGTTAACAGTATATGCTCGAAACGATGTTACTCTACATGCTCAAACCAATGTTTACGCAATTAACATAGCCTGTCCCAAGAGTTTAGCGGGAGGTAAAAATAGAATAAACTTAACAATACCCAAAAGAATAGCGGGCGGGGCGTTACAACCTATATCGCTATAATTGTTAAGGTAGGCTTGATCGAAGTTAATGAGCATATAGTCATGAAGTGTTTACATTAGCATCACATATATAACAAGAATCAAACATTTCATGTGTAATTTGGATAGAGTGTGAATAAATAAAGTTTAACGTGTTTGTGAATTTGAATGTGAATACAAGTTGCACCCAATAGTGTTTAAAATGAAAATGGGATCATGTATACTCACAGTTTCTCAAAGTTGTTCCTTTTGTAATCCCATGAAGAGTTGGAGGTTCAAAGCTTCCTTAAAACACTTCGTGTTCTTTTAGAATTCTTAGAATTCTTGATTAAGAGAAGATTGAGACAAGAATGGTGTGAAGAAAATGGTAGGAGAAGGTTGGTATTTATAGGTGAAGAAGGTGGTAGGTTATTGGTGGAGATAATAATAAAAAAAATAAATGAAAAAGATATATAAAAAGATAAAATAATTATAATGGAGAGTGGAAGTGGAAAAGGTGATTGAAGGACGTGGAAAAGGTGATTGAAGGATGTGGAAAAGGTGATTGGAGAAGAAAAGAGGTGGAAAAGTGTTTGGTATAATCTTTGGTATTTATTGAGTATATAATATGTAATTGAGTATATAAAAACTATAAAAGTATAATTCAAGTATTGAGGATCTGCGTATAAGTATTTATACGTATAATTGTATCGGTTTGCGTATAAATACGTATTTAAATGATCGGTTGTGTGAATAAAAATATATGTATAAAATATGAATTATATTATGATTAACGCCTCGAATTGTGAGATTGAAATTAAAATACGAATGTAAGGTTTCTAAATTTAGAATACGAATACGAACATTTTTAAAATAGAAATACAAAGATACGAGGCGTTACACTACTCTTATGCGTCAAGAGACGCCTCACGTGTCAGTATGAGAAGGCGTCATGGTGACGCTTGGCAAGCGTCAACCGACGCGTCTGCCGCCAGTATCGAAGACCTTTTGAGACGCATTACATGCATCGGTGACGTATGCTTATCCAAAAAAGTACAATTTGACGCTTTAGAATGAATATGGACTCTTGTGAGGAGTCTTATGACGCTTTAGCGAAAAAGGCAGTTTTCTTTTTTATTTATTTTATGTATTACTCGTTTTTTGGGTTGTAGGGACCATTACTCAAAAAAATTTACAAAATTTGATCTCCAACTTTTACCATTAACATCTTCATATTTTTTTTCTTTTCATATGGCAGTTAGATTTGTGGTTTACTCTGGTGGCAAGTGGGAAGTCGTTGACGGGAAGCTTAAGTACGTCCTCCAAGCAGATTCACTTAGACGTGGTTTTGAAAGTTCTACTACAATTTCTTATAACACGTTTTTAAAAAATGTTAGTGAATCAACAGGTCTTCGAAACATCACACGTTTATCTTACAAAATGTCAACTGTTACCGATCCCATTGAAATAACTGATGATTCCGATCTTACCTTTTTTTTTCAATCTTGCGGAACGAAACCCTTACGAGTTGTTTAAATTATATGTGGTGCAAGAAGTTGGTGTTGGTTCATCTTTTGGTTCTTCGAATGATTTTAAATGTCCCGATCTTAACGAACTTGTTTTTCCCCTCGATGAATTTAACGCAACAGATAAATCGGGATTTACTGATAATGATATTTGTCCTCGTGAAAATAAATGGCCGTTTTACATAGGTTATATTTTCCGTAAAAAGCAGGAAATGAAAATTGAATTAGGAAAAATGTGTTTGTCCGAAAGTTTTTCGTATAAAGTAGACAGATCATCAAAAACTCGTTATTGATGAGAATTGTCAGTGGAATTTCAAGGCAGCTAGTCGGGAATCTTGTGATGTTTTTTACGTTAAACATTTTAACAACAAACATACATGTTCTAAGACGTGGACACATCCACATATGCGTCAGGCAAACCCAATGGTGGTGGGTAGCTTATTAAAAGAACAATTCAAAGATTATGGCCGGATATACCGTTCCACAGAAATTGTAAAGGATTTTAAAATTAAAGAAAAAGTAAATTTATCATACATGCAAGCATGGCGTGGGAAATGTAACGCATTAGAACTTTTGCAGGGAAGTTCGTCAAGTTCTTTTGCCGAACTTTCTGTCTATTGTTATAACTTGGAGAAGGCAAATCCAGGAACAGTGACACACATATGCACTGATTTTGAAAGTCGTTTTGAAATGTTATTTGTCGCCATAGGTGCGGTGGTAAGTCAAACACTATATTAAATGTTACAATAAAATATAAATAAATAAATTTTACCAAAAAAAAAAAATTTAACAACATCGTATTGCTTTCAGATTCAGAGCTTTCTCAGAAATTTAAGACCGCTTATTATCATAGATGCGGCCCACTTGAAGGGTGAGTTTAAAGGAACAATGTTTTTTGCTGTTGGCATGGACGAAAACAATCAGATTTTGCCTATTGGTTATGGCATTGGTAAATCTAAAGACGGTGAGTTGTGGACGTGGTTCCTTTCAAAACTGAAAGAAGGTATCAGCGAGCATCCAGATTTGGCGATCATTTCTGACCAGGCAGCTTCTATACAATTAGCCGTACGGGTTGTGTTTCCAAGAAGCTTTCACGAGTTATGTTGTCATCATTTGATGGTCAACCTTCGTTTACCGTAAAAAAAAGGAATACGAGAGTCTTTGGTGGAAGGCTTGCAAATCTTATAGGATGTCCGATTTTCAAGAATCATTCGATGTGCTATGTGCCGCTGTTCCAAGATTACGTAAGATTCTCATAGAAATTGGGTTTGACAAATGGTCAAGAGCACATTGTCCTGGAAAAAGATATCATTACATGACATCTAACAGCGCTGAATCTATGAACCCTTTATCGAAACATGCCCGGAAAGTTCCAATAACCCAACTTATAGAATTTTTTCGACAGTCTGTCCAAAAATGGTTCTATGATCGCCGGAACAACGTGGGCTCAAAAAAAATTCAAGGCAAACACTTGCTTACAACGTGGGCTCAAAAAAAAATCAAGCCAAAGTTGATGGTTCTCGCTCGTGGATGGTTGCTGGAATTGGTCTAAACAGTTTTGACGTTCATGACGGTGAAAAGAGAGGTTTAGTTGACTTCTCTAATGGAACATGCAGTTCTCGGGTTTGGCAAGTTTCTGGGTTACCTTGCGGGCACGTTATTGCAGTATCCAGATTTTTAGGTGAACCCGATTGTGCTCGTTATGCGATGTCATGTTACAGTAACGAAGTTTATAAATCCACGTATGAAGAACAGATAAATCCACTCCCTCATAAATCAGACTGGGAAGTACCCGATGGACTGGTTGATCTGCAACCACCGCTTATTACGTAACAACAAGCTGGATGTCCTAAAGAAAACGTGTGATTGAAAAAACTTTGTTTAAATATCAACATATACACATGTATATGTTGACATTTAAGAGATATACAGTCAAGAAAATCAAGAGCAACGGTGATATATATGCGGATTAGACACCAAAAAGTAAACACTCAAAAAATGGCTCCAATTTAAGGAATGTGTTTAGTGACGGCATCGGATTCGTAATTGATGGAGAAAGGTCTGGTGGCAAGAAAAGCAGCTTCCAGGAGGTTGCCAAGTGTTTTCGCTCGAAGATTCCATTCTTAGATGGTTGGTTTGGCCCTTGTTCTTGTAACTCGAATCCTAGCCCGGTATATCCCATTTTAGTTTTACACCATTGTGAACCTTACGCCTTTTTTACTCTCTGATCGAGGTTCTCGGCATTGAAAAATCTTGGTAAACTAAATCACACGTGTATATGTTGACATTTAAGAGGTATACAGTCAAGAAAATCAATAGCAATGGTGATATATATGCGGATTAGACACCAAAAAATAAACACTCAAAAATGGCTACAATTTAAGAAATGTGTTTAGTGACGGCATCAGATTCCTAATTGATGGAGAAAGGTCTCGTGGCAAGAAAAGCTTCTTCCAGGAGGTTGTCAAGTTTTTTCGCTCGACGATTCCATTCTTGGACAGTTGGTTTGGCCCTTGTTCCCGTAACTCGAATCCTATCCCGGTATATCCCATTTTAGTTTTACACCATTGTGAACCTTATGCATTTTTTACTCTCTGATTTTGGTTCTCGGCATAGAAAAATCTTCGTAAACTAAATCACACATGTATATGTTGACATTTAAGAGATATACAGTCAAGAAAATCAAGAGCAATGGTGATATATATGCTCATTAGACACCAAAAAATAAACACTCAAAAAATGGCTACAATTTAAGGAATGTGTTTAGTGACGGCATAAGATTCCTAATTGATGGAGAAAGGTCTGGTGGCAAGAAAAGATTCTTCCAGGAGGTTGTAAAGTGTTTTCACTTGACGATCCATTCTTGGGTGGTTGGTTTGGCCCTTGTTCCTGTTACTCGAATCCTAGCCCGATATATCCCATTTTAGTTTTACACCATTTTGAACCTTAGGCCTTTTTTACCCTCTGATCGAGGTTCTCAGCATTGACAAAATCTTCGTAAACTAAATCACACGTGTATATGTTGACATTTAAGAGATATACAGTCAAGAAAATCAAGAGCAATGGTGATATATATGCGGATTAGACACCAAAAAGTAAACACTCAAAAAATGGCTACAATTTAAGGAATGTGTTTAGTGACGGCATCAGACTCCTAATTGATGGAGAAAGGTCTGGTGGCAAGAAAAGCTGCTTCCAGGAGGTTGTCAAGTGTTTTCGCTCGACGATTCCATTCTTGGGTGGTTGGTTTGGCGCTTGTTCTAGTAACTCGAATCCTAGACCGGTATATCCCATTTTAATTTTACACCATTGTGAACCATACGCCTTTTTTACTCTCTGATCGAGGTTCTCGGCATTGAAAAATCTTGGTAAACTAAATCACACGTGTATATGTAGACATTTAAGAGATATACAGTCAAGAAAATCAAGAGCAATGGTTATATATATGCGCATTAGACACCAAAAAATAAACACTCAAATAATGGCTCCAATTTAAGGAATGTGTTTAGTGACGGCATAAGATTGCTAATTGATGGAGAAATGTCTGGTGGCAAGAAAAGCTGCTTCCAGGAGGTTGTCGGTTTTCGCTCGATGATTCCATTCTTGGGTGGTTGGTTTGGCCCTTGTTCCTGTAACTAGAATCCTAGCAAGGTATATCCCATTTTAGTTTTACACCATTGTGAACCTTATGCCTTTTTGCTCTCTAATCGAGGTTCTCAGAATTGAAAAATCTTTGTAAACTAAATCACACATGTATATGTTGACATTTTAGAGATATACAGTCAAGAAAATCAAGAGCAATGGTGATATATATGCGCATTAGACACCAAAAAATAAACACTCAAAAATGGCTACAATTTAAGGAATGTGTTTAGCGACGGCACCAGATTCCTAATTGATGGAAAAGGTCTAGTGGCAAGAAAAGCTGCTTCCAGAAGGTTGTCAAGTGTTTTCGCTCGACGATTCCATTCTTGGGTGCTTGGTTTTGCCCTTGTTCCTGTAACTCGAATCCTATCCCGGTATATCCCATTTTAGTTTTACACCATTGTGCACCTTACGCCTTTTTTACTCTCTGATCGAGGTTCTCGGCAATGAAAAACCATCGTAAACTAAATCATACGTGTATATGTTGACATTTAAGAGATATACAGTCAAGAAAATCAAGAGCAATGAAGATATATATGCAGATTAGACACCAAAAAATAAACACTCCAAAAATGGCTACAATTTAAGGAATGTTTTTAGTGACGGCATTAGATGATGGAGAAAGGTCTAGTGACAAGAAAAGCTGCTTCCAGGAGGTTGTCAAGTGTGTTCGCTCAACGATTCCATTCTTGGGTGTTTGGTTTGGCCCTTGTTCCTATAACTCGAATCCTAGCCCAGTATATCCCATTTTCGTTCTACATCATTGTGAACCTTACTCCTTTTATACTCTCTGATCGAGGTTCTCGGCATGAAAAATCTTCGTAAACTAAATCACACGTGTATCTGTTGACATTTAATAGATATACAGTCAAGAAAATCAAGAGCGTTGGTGATATATATGCTGATTAGACACCAAAAAAATAAACACTTAAAAAATGACTACAATTTAAGAAATGTGTTTAGTGACGGCATCAGATTCCTAATTGATGGAGAAAGGTCTGTGACACGAAAAGCTGCTTCCAGGAGGTTGTCAAGTGTTTTCGCACGACGATTTCATTCTTGGGTGGTTGGTTTAGCCCTTGTTCCTGTAACTCGAATCCTAGCCCGGTATATCCCATTTTAGTTTTACACCATTGTGAACCTTACGCCTTTTTTAATCTCTGATCGAGGTTCTCAGCATGGAAAAATCTTCGTAAACTAAATCACACGTATATATGTTGACATTTTAGAGATATATAGGCATGGAAATCAAGAGCAATGGTGATATATATGTGGATTAGACACCAAAAAATAAACACTTAAAAATGGCTACAATTTAAGGAATGTGTTTAGTGACGGCATCAGATTCCTAATTGATGGAGAAAGGTCTGTTGGCAAGAAAAGTTGCTTCCAGGAGGTTGTCAAGTGTTTTCGCTCGACGATTCCATTCTTGGGTGGTTGGTTTGGCCCTTGTTACTGTAACTCGAATCCTAGCCCGTTATATCCAATTTTAGTTTTACACCATTGTGAACCTTAGGCCTTTTTTACTCTCTGGTCGAGGTTCTCGGCATGAAAAATCTTCGTAAACTAAATCACACGTGTATATGTTGACATTTAAGAGATATACAGTCAAGAAAATCAAGAGCAATGGTGATATATATGCGGATTAGACACCAAAAAATAAACACTTAAAAAATGGCTACAATTTAAGGAATGTGTTTAGTGATGGCATCAGATTCCGAATTGATGGAGAAAGGTCTGGTGGCCTGAAAAGCTGCTTCCAGGAGGTTGTCAAGTGTTTTCGTTCGACGATTCCATTCTTGTGTGGTTGGTTTGGCCCTTGTTCCTGTAACTCGAATCCTAGCCCGGTATATCCCAATTTAGTTTTACACCGTTGTGAACCTTACACCTTTTTTAATCTCTGATCGATGTTCTCGGCATGGAAAAAACTTCGTAAACTTAATCACACATGTATATGTTGACATTTAGGATATAAATAGTCAAGAAAATCCAGAGCAATGGTGATATGTATGCGGATTAGACACCAAAAAATAAACTCTCAAAAAATGGCTACAATTTAAGGAATGTGTTTTGTGACGGCATCAGATTCCTAATTGATGGAGAAAGGTCTAGTGGCAAGAAAAGCTGCTTCCATGAAGGTGTCAAGTGTTTTCGCTCGACGTTTCCATTCTTGGGTGGTTGGTTTGGCCCTTGTTCCTGTAACTCGAATCCTAGCCCGGTATATCCCATTTTTGTTTTACACTATTACACCCTAACTCCAGTTTAGCCTTAAAACAACGCAGCGGAATTTCGAGTCTGAAAATTTCTTTCATTATAAATACCTTAACTTATTTAAATTTTAACTTTAACATAACTCTATCACATAAATCCATCAACCGACTTATTTACTAAGTAAAAACACAGCTTATGTTTATTACATTATATACATCAACGTTCCCGTACAATCTCTCTTGTGACTCGATCCCTGATCTCCAATCCTTGGTTATCCTCATGACTTGTACTACCTGCGCTCACCACATAAAATTCATACATTAGTACGCATTATAAACATACAAGGTTTGTTCACGTTTACTTCTCGTTTCATTTATTCTTTACATTCCAGCTTTTCCATCCTGTCATTCCTTCCGTGATGAGACTTCTTTGCCATTCCTGCATTTCACTTAAAACTCCATGTACACTAATAAACAACATAAACACTTGATCGTACCATAAGTCTTACATACATACCTAAATTTCATACACACAATCTCCATACATACATACATACACACCTACATGTCAACCTACCTACATACTTACATACAATACATATCAATCATTCTATATGTATCTACATAAATACATACCTACACCGTCACGTACGATCATGTCCTCCCACCTTTATACATTCACACATACATACATACGTACATACATACATATACCTTATACATGCCTTCACACAAACCTACATATGTGCATACATTCGTACATACTCAATTGCGTACATATACATACTTCCTACATACACCCTTGCATACATACACTTAGGTTTATAAATCATACATACGTACATGCATACATACTTACATATATATTTATAACCACATGCTTTAACATACCCAACTCATACTTACCTATTCATATACCACTTCATATAACCTTATGTACTTACTTAAACACTATAATCTTACATACATTCGTGCATACACGTTTACATACATTTCTACATACGTGTATAAAGATATACGACATCCATACATACCTATCCACACATACACTTACCCTAATGGTCATAAAACATGAGTTAAACTAGTCATACGCGACTTAAAACGCGTTTAAACGAGTTCCCAAGACAAAACGGGACACGAAAACGACCTTTGCTGAAATGTGCCACCGTCGCGTAGCGCGACGGCCAGGGCCTTCCCAGTCGCGCTACGCGACTGCCTTAATTTACCAGTAAGTTGCAGCTGGTTGCTGCAGATTTCCAGCACGATCCGGTTTTACGGAAACGAGCATAACTTTCTCGTTTTTGATCCGTTTTACCCGATTCTTTTTCCTACGCGTCCGTAATTTAATTCTCCATCTAATGGAACTAAAATCCAACATCCGACTTAATATAATTTCCGACTTTTAACTCTTCGGCTTATCACCCTTTTACCACTTTTTGACCCATTCATGCATACGTCAACATAACTTGTTCGTTTTACCAAAACCTCTTATAAACATAATAATATAAGTGACGTCTATCATAAATTACCAATTTCTTGGATGTCTTGCATCCTCTTAACACCTTATCGTTAATATGCTTATTTTTGACCCGTTAAGGGTATTCGTGCATTAATTGGTCTACGACTAACCAAACCGTAATCCCCACTTCCATACTTGTCCAAAACATTACACTAATCGAATAACTTGCTTCAAAACTACTTTTAAGCTTGTTTACCCCAAAATACCCATCAAGGGCATTTTGGTCAACCTTAAACCCATCATTTACGACGAAAAACTTTAACACATATTTGACTTCAAACATCATGTTTAATTCATTGCAACACTTTATTACTTACTGTTACTAAGAAGTGATTACGGAAATCACTTACCTTATGCGTCCGTGCTCGTATCCGATTCCTTGCCTCTTCTTGACCCGTTAACACCTCATGCGTGAGTCCGTCTCTACGTGATTCCTATACTTTCATTTCATCGAAATCACGCTCTTATTAGCATACATCTTTGTATATGTAACAATCATATCACTTGCATAATACACACTTAACTTTCCTTAGTCTTTTCTAACAAGCATTAAAATACATAATCAACTTCATATAATCATATCCGTACACGTTAAACTCATGTAACTCATCATGTCATTACATTTAACACGGATTGCTATAACATGTACCATACGACTTCCCATCAACCTACATTTACGACAACGAGTCAAGTCATGTTTCTTATACTTAGTTGACTTTCAAAAGTCAACTATTAACCATACTTAACTATCGACTTATCATCATATACCCGCAACATCATAATCGACTATACGGACGACGCTATATATACAATTCATCATACAATTGATGTGAGTACTACCTATTAAACATAACGTACAACTATTTCATGCACAATTCTTCTAAACTCATACATAACCCATCAAAACCATCTACTAATCATCATGTATCATTCCAAATAAACATTAAACATAACATCATCATATTCCTATACTTTCATCTAACAATAATTCATCACACCCACATAATACATCAATCATTCAACAAGACTTGAACATAGGAGGTGATTCTAGTCATCATCTTCACCCTAACTAACGGGTGTCACCTCTAAACATCAAATTAACGCAAACCTTTCATAACCCATGTTCTACACGAGGATTCTAACCCTTGTACATGATTAATTTCATATTAACTCACGGATTAGAACATAACCCACTTCACCCATGATCACCAATCTTAGATTTAAAACATACCTTATGATCCTCTCGTGTTGGTGATCATTAATCCATGCTCGGTTATGGATTTGGGCCTTGATTCATCCTTCAAATCGAAGCTTTTGAAGAACTAGGGTTTTGGGGCTCTTGAGAGCCCCTACTCGATCTTTCCAGAACACACGTATGTGTGTGTTTGTGTGTGTCAAGTTATTTTATAACTTACTTTCATTTGTTCCACTTTAGCCCCTCGGGTTTACCTTTAAAACATAACTGACACTACCTTCGTCATTTAATACTTTTGACCCTACCCTTAACTAGGTTAAATAGCCTAGTTATTTATTTCATGACGTGTCACATAAGAACATACGACAATTATTAACATTAGATTTTGGGGCGTTACAAGTCTACCACCCTTAAACAAGGTTTCGTCCCCGAAACCTTTCTCACTTTCATCACACACACATCATCTTTTCTTCTAGTCAATCCATACGACTACTAGCCCATACTTTCCTGATCATTCTTTCTTATATCATTTTCATTTACTTGACCTGTCAATAACTGGTCAATACACATACTCTTCCGTCCTTTAATATGATCCTTTCTTAATGGGTCTAATATCTCCATCTCACCATTAAAATTTACATTCTCTACATACTCTGTATAACATTTAACTTTTGTTTTGTTATCACAACAAAACTATTATTACATAATCACGCCTACGTGCTTAATTCTAACGCTAACCTCATTCTACATTTTCTACAGCTATGTATACCTTGCATACCTTTGTTTTATCTTTAAATCATTTCGTTCGTTTCACATTACTATTGCTTTCACTTCATGCATTACTTAATTTACACATATACAGGTGTCATACTAGTTCGTATCTATCCAATCATGAGTTAAATATTCTTACTAACCTCTTTTTCATTTCCCAAACCACGATCTGCAACCCAGATCGATTCATCTTTTCCTCGAGTACTAGCCATAATAGGCCAGATTTCATTCATCCGTGTCATGAGTTTCCCACTCATGCATATCCTTTCCCTAATGCGATTGGTTTCATCACATCAATAATTCTAACATTATCATCAACATCGTCGGCGGTTAGCATATATCATTTAAACATTCATTAAACTAGGTGATTGCCCACCTATAACTTTTCTACAATTTCCTACGTACCAGGCTATAACATATCACACATTCCATTTCTTACATGTAAAGAATCCGGGTCGTAGCCCGTCATTGATTATGACTCCTAAGAGTCTATTACTAACACATTTAACACCTAACAGGTTCAAAACTTCTTTCTTTCATTTCACAACTTAGGTTTGCATGCCTATTATAATTATTCTTTTGTTTATTTACTTTACATTTTCCCATATGACTCGTTTGACACAACCACAGTCAAACTATTGACACGTTCTGAGATGGACTAGTTCCATCCTTTTTATATTTAAAATCCGTCCTGCGGATTCTAACGTAACATTTATGCTTTTCCATTCATTGAATCCGCCTTACGGATTCAAACATTACCTTCATGCCTTTCATCCTTGAATCCTTCTCACGGATTCAAACATATCATTCATGCCTTCCTTCCTTGAATCCTTCTCACGGATTCAGACATTACATTCATACCTTCCTTCCTTGAATCCGTCTCGCGGATTCAAACATTGCATTCATATCTTGTTGATCCGTACTTAATTACGGATTCCACATTCTTCATTCTTATCAGGCATGTTTTTCATTCTTACATAGTACTCTCAATTTCCCGAGAGTCTTACTTCCCATTTCACCCACACGCCCGCCTGCTACCCAACTCTACCGGACATACCTGTAACAATTATCATGATCTCACGAACGTCATATGCTTCTCGTGTACTGGCCAGGTACACAAATCCACATAGTAGTTTCGTGCTTTCATGTAATTGTCACCTTATGTCCGTAGACTTAGGTCTCGGCGCATGTATTGCTTCTAATACTTCATTACTATACTATCATTGTCTTTCATCTTAAAATTTTCCTTCCCTTAATGAACTTTACCATTACCTAATCCACATATTAAATTCACATACCTGGGCTCATTTGCCTACTTGTCTTATTACCTCTTTGCCTGCCTTAGTATTCATTCTAGGCTGCATTCACGGATTATCCTCTTCCAACACTTATGCTTACCTTGCACATACAAAACCGTCAGTTTCTTTATACGTATACATAAATACATACTTTCATCATCCCTTACCTTTGGATCTTGATCGAGTCTTAGATTGTACGGATTTCTTATCTCAAGAGCACACAAGTTTGAGTTCAAGTACTTACCTTCCCGTACTTGATTCCCTCAAACCAGGGCTCTGATACCAACTTATTACACCCTAACTCCAGTTTAACCTTAAAACAACGCAGCGGAATTTCGAGTCTGAAAATTTCTTTCATTATAAATACCTTAACTTATTTAAATTTTAACTTTAACATAACCCTATCACATAAATCCATCAACCGACTTATTTACTAAGTAAAAACACAGCTTATGTTTATTACATTATATACATCAACGTTCCCGTACAATCTCTCTTGTGACTCGATCCCTGATCTCCAATCCTTGGTTATCCTCATGACTTGTACTACCTGCGCTCACCACATAAAATTCATACATTAGTACGCATTATAAACATACAAGGTTTGTTCACGTTTACTTCTCGTTTCATTTATTCTTTACATTCCAGCTTTTCCATCCTGTCATTCCTTCCGTGATGAGACTTCTTTGCCATTCCTGCATTTCACTTAAAACTCCATGTACACTAATAAACAACATAAACACTTGATCGTACCATAAGTCTTACATACATACCTAAATTTCATACACACAATCTCCATACATACATACATACACACCTACATGTTAACCTACCTACATACTTACATACAATACATATCAATCATTCTATATGTATCTACATAAATACATACCTACACCGTCACGTACGATCATGTCCTCCCACCTTTATACATTCACACATACATACATACGTACATACATACATATACCTTATACATGCCTTCACACAAACCTACATATGTGCATACATTCGTACATACTCAATTGCGTACATATACATACTTCCTACATACACCCTTGCATACATACACTTAGGTTTATAAATCATACATACGTACATGCATACATACTTACATATATATTTATAACCACATGTTTTAACATACCCAACTCATACTTACCTATTCATATACCACTTCATATAACCTTATGTACTTACTTAAACACTATAATCTTACATACATTCGTGCATACACGTTTACATACATTTCTACATACGTGTATAAAGATATACGACATCCATACATACCTATCCACACATACACTTACCCTAATGGTCATAAAACATGAGTTAAACTAGTCATACGCGACTTAAAACGCGTTTAAACGAGTTCCCAAGACAAAACGGGACACGAAAACGACCTTTGCTGAAATGTGCCACCGTCGCGTAGCGCGACGGCCAGGGCCTTCCCAGTCGCGCTACGCGACTGCCTTAATTTACCAGTAAGTTGCAGCTGGTTGCTGCAGATTTCCAGCACGATCCGGTTTTACGGAAACGAGCATAACTTTCTCGTTTTTGATCCGTTTTACCCGATTCTTTTTCCTACGCGTCCGTAATTTAATTCTCCATCTAATGGAACTAAAATCCAACATCCGACTTAATATAATTTCCGACTTTTAACTCTTCGGCTTATCACCCTTTTACCACTTTTTGACCCATTCATGCATACGTCAACATAACTTGTTCGTTTTACCAAAACCTCTTATAAACATAATAATATAAGTGACGTCTATCATAAATTACCAATTTCTTGGATGTCTTGCATCCTCTTAACACCTTATCGTTAATATGCTTATTTTTGACCCGTTAAGGGTATTCGTGCATTAATTGGTCTACGACTAACCAAACCGTAATCCCCACTTCCATACTTGTCCAAAACATTACACTAATCGAATAACTTGCTTCAAAACTACTTTTAAGCTTGTTTACCCCAAAATACCCATCAAGGGCATTTTGGTCAACCTTAAACCCATCATTTACGACGAAAGACTTTAACACATATTTGACTTCAAACATCATGTTTAATTCATTACAACACTTTATTACTTACTGGTACTAAGAAGTGATTACGGAAATCACTTACCTTATGCGTCCGTGCTCGTATCCGATTCCTTGCCTCTTCTTGACCCGTTAACACCTCATGCGTGAGTCCGTCTCTACGTGATTCCTATACTTTCATTTCATCGAAATCACGCTCTTATTAGCATACATCTTTGTATATGTAACAATCATATCACTTGCATAATACACACTTAACTTTCCTTAGTCTTTTCTAACAAGCATTAAAATACATAATCAACTTCATATAATCATATCCGTACACGTTAAACTCATGTAACTCATCATGTCATTACATTTAACACGGATTGCTATAACATGTACCATACGACTTCCCATCAACCTACATTTACGACAACGAGCCAAGTCATGTTTCTTATACTTAGTTGACTTTCAAAAGTCAACTATTAACCATACTTAACTATCGACTTATCATCATATACCCGCAACATCATAATCGACTATACGGACGACGCTATATATACAATTCATCATACAATTGATGTGAGTACTACCTATTAAACATAACGTACAACTATTTCATGCACAATTCTTCTAAACTCATACATAACCCATCAAAACCATCTACTAATCATAATGTATCATTCCAAATAAACATTAAACATAACATCATCATATTCCTATACTTTCATCTAACAATAATTCATCACACCCACATAATACATCAATCATTCAACAAGACTTGAACATAGGAGGTGATTCTAGTCATCATCTTCACCCTAACTAACGGGTGTCACCTCTAAACATCAAATTAACGCAAACCTTTCATAACCCATGTTCTACACGAGGATTCTAACCCTTGTACATGATTAATTTCATATTAACTCACGGATTAGAACATAACCCACTTCACCCATGATCACCAATCTTAGATTTAAAACATACCTTATGATCCTCTCGTGTTGGTGATCATTAATCCATGCTCGGTTATGGATTTGGGCCTTGATTCATCCTTCAAATCGAAGCTTTTGAAGAACTAGGGTTTTGGGGCTCTTGAGAGCCCCTGCTCGATCTTTCCAGAACACACGTATGTGTGTGTTTGTGTGTGTCAAGTTATTTTATAACTTACTTTCATTTGTTCCACTTTAGCCCCTCGGGTTTACCTTTAAAACATAACTGACACTACCTTCGTCATTTAATACTTTTGACCCTACCCTTAACTAGGTTAAATAGCCTAGTTATTTATTTCATGACGTGTCACATAAGAACATACGACAATTATTAACATTAGATTTTGGGGCGTTACAAGTCTACCACCCTTAAACAAGGTTTCGTCCCCGAAACCTTTCTCACTTTCATCACACACACATCATCTTTTCTTCTAGTCAATCCATACGACTACTAGCCCATACTTTCCTGATCATTCTTTCTTATATCATTTTCATTTTCATTTACTTGACCTGTCAATAACTGGTCAATACACATACTCTTCCGTCCTTTAATATGATCCTTTCTTAATGGGTCTAATATCTCCATCTCACCATTAAAATTTACATTCTCTACATACTCTGTATAACATTTAACTTTTGTTTTGTTATCACAACAAAACTATTATTACATAATCACGCCTACGTGCCTAATTCTAACGTTAACCTCATTCTACATTTTCTACAGCTATGTATACCTTGCATACCTTTGTTTTATCTTTAAATCATTTCGTTCGTTTCACATTACTATTGCTTTCACTTCATGCATTACTTAATTTACACATATACAGGTGTCATACTAGTTCATATCTATCCAATCATGAGTTAAATATTCTTACTAACCTCTTTTTCATTTCCCAAACCACGATCTGCAACCCAGATCGATTCATCTTTTCCTCGAGTACTAGCCATAATAGGCCAGATTTCATTCATCCGTGTCATGAGTTTCCCACTCATGCATATCCTTTCCCTAATGCGATTGGTTTCATCACATCAATAATTCTAACATTATCATCAACATCGTCGGCGGTTAGCATATATCATTTAAACATTCATTAAACTAGGTGATTGCCCACCTATAACTTTTCTACAATTTCCTACGTACCAGGCTATAACATATCACACATTCCATTTCTTACATGTAAAGAATCCGGGTCGTAGCCCGTCATTGATTATGACTCCTAAGAGTCTATTACTAACACATTTAACACCTAACAGGTTCAAAACTTCTTTCTTTCATTTCACAACTTAGGTTTGCATGCCTATTATAATTATTCTTTTGTTTATTTACTTTACATTTTCCCATATGACTCGTTTGACACAACCACAGTCAAACTATTGACACGTTCTGAGATGGACTAGTTCCATCCTTTTTATATTTTAAATCCGTCCTGCGGATTCTAACGTAACATTTATGCTTTTCCATTCATTGAATCCGCCTTACGGATTCAAACATTACCTTCATGCCTTTCATCCTTGAATCCTTCTCATGGATTCAAACATATCATTCATGCCTTCCTTCCTTGAATCCTTCTCACGGATTCAGACATTACATTCATACCTTCCTTCCTTGAATCCGTCTCGCGGATTCAAACATTGCATTCATATCTTGTTGATCCGTACTTAATTACGGATTCCACATTCTTCATTCTTATCAGGCATGTTTTTCATTCTTACATAGTACTCTCAATTTCCCGAGAGTCTTACTTCCCATTTCACCCACACGCCCGCCTGCTAACCAACTCTACCGGACATACCTGTAACAATTATCATGATCTCACGAACGTCATATGCTTCTCGTGTACTGGCCAGGTACACAAATCCACATAGTAGTTTCGTGCTTTCATGTAATTGTCACCTTATGTCCGTAGACTTAGGTCTCGGCGCATGTATTGCTTCCAATACTTCATTACTATACTATCATTGTCTTTCATCTTAAAATTTTCCTTCCCTTAATGAACTTTACCATTACCTAATCCACATATTAAATTCACATACCTGGGCTCATTTGCCTACTTGTCTTATTACCTCTTTGCCTGCCTTAGTATTCATTCTAGGCTGCATTCACGGATTATCCTCTTCCAACACTTATGCTTACCTTGCACATACAAAACCGTCAGTTTCTTTATACGTATACATAAATACATACTTTCATCATCCCTTACCTTTGGATCTTGATCGAGTCTTAGATTGTACGGATTTCTTATCTCAAGAGCACACAAGTTTGAGTTCAAATACTTACCTTCCCGTACTTGATTCCCTCAAACCAGGGCTCTGATACCAACTTATTACACCCTAACTCCAGTTTAACCTTAAAACAACGCAGCGGAATTTCGAGTCTGAAAATTTCTTTCATTATAAATACCTTAACTTATTTAAATTTTAACTTTAACATAACTCTATCACATAAATCCATCAACCGACTTATTTACTAAGTAAAAACACAGCTTATGTTTATTACATTATATACATCAACGTTCCCGTACAATCTCTCTTGTGACTCGATCCCTGATCTCCAATCCTTGGTTATCCTCATGACTTGTACTACCTGCGCTCACCACATAAAATTCATACATTAGTACGCATTATAAACATACAAGGTTTGTTCACGTTTACTTCTCGTTTCATTTATTCTTTACATTCCAGCTTTTCCATCCTGTCATTCCTTCTGTGATGAGACTTCTTTGCCATTCCTGCATTTCACTTAAAACTCCATGTACACTAATAAACAACATAAACACTTGATCGTACCATAAGTCTTACATACATACCTAAATTTCATACACACAATCTCCATACATACATACACACCTACATGTCAACCTACCTACATACTTACATACAATACATATCAATCATTCTATATGTATCTACATAAATACATACCTACACCGTCACGTACGATCATGTCCTCCCACCTTTATACATTCACACATACATACATACGTACATACATACATATACCTTATACATGCCTTCACACAAACCTACATATGTGCATACATTCGTACATACTCAATTGCGTACATATACATACTTCCTACATACACCCTTGCATACATACACTTAGGTTTATAAATCATACATACGTACATGCATACATACTTACATATATATTTATAACCACATGCTTTAACATACCCAACTCATACTTACCTATTCATATACCACTTCATATAACCTTATGTACTTACTTAAACACTATAATCTTACATACATTCGTGCATACACGTTTACATACATTTCTACATACGTGTATAAAGATATACGACATCCATACATACCTATCCACACATACACTTACCCTAATGGTCATAAAACATGAGTTAAACTAGTCATACGCGACTTAAAACGCGTTTAAACGAGTTCCCAAGACAAAACGGGACACGAAAACGACCTTTGCTGAAATGTGCCACCGTCGCGTAGCGCGACGGCCAGGGCCTTCCCAGTCGCGCTACGCGACTGCCTTAATTTACCAGTAAGTTGCAGCTGGTTGCTGCAGATTTCCAGCACGATCCGGTTTTACGGAAACGAGCATAACTTTCTCGTTTTTGATCCGTTTTACCCGATTCTTTTTCCTACGCGTCCGTAATTTAATTCTCCATCTAATGGAACTAAAATCCAACATCCGACTTAATATAATTTCCGACTTTTAACTCTTCGGCTTATCACCCTTTTACCACTTTTCGACCCATTCATGCATACGTCAACATAACTTGTTCGTTTTACCAAAACCTCTTATAAACATAATAATATAAGTGACGTCTATCATAAATTACCAATTTCTTGGATGTCTTGCATCCTCTTAACACCTTATCGTTAATATGCTTATTTTTGACCCGTTAAGGGTATTCGTGCATTAATTGGTCTACGACTAACCAAACCGTAATCCCCACTTCCATACTTGTCCAAAACATTACACTAATCAAATAACTTGCTTCAAAACTACTTTTAAGCTTGTTTACCCCAAAATACCCATCAAGGGCATTTTGGTCAACCTTAAACCCATCATTTACGACGAAAGACTTTAACACATATTTGACTTCAAACATCATGTTTAATTCATTACAACACTTTATTACTTACTGGTACTAAGAAGTGATTACGGAAATCACTTACCTTATGCGTCCGTGCTCGTATCCGATTCCTTGCCTCTTCTTGACCCGTTAACACCTCATGCGTGAGTCCGTCTCTACGTGATTCCTATACTTTCATTTCATCGAAATCACGCTCTTATTAGCATACATCTTTGTATATGTAACAATCATATCACTTGCATAATACACACTTAACTTTCCTTAGTCTTTTCTAACAAGCATTAAAATACATAATCAACTTCATATAATCATATCCGTACACGTTAAACTCATGTAACTCATCATGTCATTACATTTAACACGGATTGCTATAACATGTACCATACGACTTCCCATCAACCTACATTTACGACAACGAGTCAAGTCATGTTTCTTATACTTAGTTGACTTTCAAAAGTCAACTATTAACCATACTTAACTATCGACTTATCATCATATACCCGCAACATCATAATCGACTATACGGACGACGCTGTATATACAATTCATCATACAATTGATGTGAGTACTACCTATTAAACATAACGTACAACTATTTCATGCACAATTCTTCTAAACTCATACATAACCCATCAAAACCATCTACTAATCATCATGTATCATTCCAAATAAACATTAAACATAACATCATCATATTCCTATACTTTCATCTAACAATAATTCATCACACCCACATAATACATCAATCATTCAACAAGACTTGAACATAGGAGGTGATTCTAGTCATCATCTTCACCCTAACTAACGGGTGTCACCTCTAAACATCAAATTAACGCAAACCTTTCATAACCCATGTTCTACACGAGGATTCTAACCCTTGTACATGATTAATTTCATATTAACTCACGGATTAGAACATAACCCACTTCACCCATGATCACCAATCTTAGATTTAAAACATACCTTATGATCCTCTCGTGTTGGTGATCATTAATCCATGCTCGGTTATGGATTTGGGCCTTGATTCATCCTTCAAATCGAAGCTTTTGAAGAACTAGGGTTTTGGGGCTCTTGAGAGCCCCTGCTCGATCTTTCCAGAACACACGTATGTGTGTGTTTGTGTGTGTCAAGTTATTTTATAACTTACTTTCATTTGTTCCACTTTAGCCCCTCGGGTTTACCTTTAAAACATAACTGACACTACCTTCGTCATTTAATACTTTTGACCCTACCCTTAACTAGGTTAAATAGCCTAGTTATTTATTTCATGACGTGTCACATAAGAACATACGACAATTATTAACATTAGATTTTGGGGCGTTACATACACCATTGTGAACCTTACGCCTTTTTTACTCTCTGATCGAGGTTCTTGGCATTGAAAATCTTCATAAACTAAATCACACGTGTATATGTTGACATTTAAGAGATATACAGTCAAGAAAATAAAGAGCAATGGTGATATATATGCGGATTAGACACCAAAAAATAAACACTCAAAAAATGGCTAGAATTTAACGAATATGTTTAGTGACGGCATCAGATTCCTAATTGATGGAGAAAGGTATAGTGGCAAGAAAAGCTGCTTCCAGGAGGTTGTCAAGTGTTTTCGCTCGACGAGTCCATTCTTGGGTGGTCGGTTTGGCCCTTGTTCCTGTAACTCGAATGCTAGCCCGGTATATCCCATTTTAGTTTTACACCATTGTGAACCTTAAACCTTTTTTACTCTCTGATCCAGGTTCTCGGCATTGAAAAATCTTCGTAAACTACATCACAAGTGTATATGTTGACATTTAAGAGATATACAGTCAAGAAAATCAAGAGCAATGGTGATATATATGCGGATTAGACACCAAAAAACAAACACTCAAAAAATGGCTACAATTTAATGAATGTGTCTATTGACGGCATCAGATTCCTAATTGATGGAGAAAGGTCTTGTGGCAAGAAAAGCTGCTTCCAACAGGTTGTCAAGTGTTTTCGCTCGACGATTCCATTCTTGGGTGGTTGGTTTGGACCTTGTTCCTATAACTCGAATCCTAGCCCGGTATATCTCATTTTAGTTTTACACCATTGTGAACCTTACACCTTTTTACTCTCTGATTGAGGTTCTCAGCATTGAAAAATCTTCGCAAACTAAATCAAACGTGTATATGTTGACATTTAAGAGATATAAAGTCAAGAAAATCAAGAGCAATGGTGATATATATGCGGATTAGACACAAAAAAAACATTAAAAAATGGCTACAATTTAAGGAATGTGTTTAGTGACGGCATCAGATTCCTAATTGATGGAGAAAGTTCCGTGGAAAAAAAAGCTGCTTCCAGGAGGTTGTCAAGTGTTTTCCCTCAACGATTCCATTCTTGGGTGGTTGGTTTGGCCCTTGTTCTTTTAACTCGAATCCAAGCCCGTTATATCCCATTTTAGTCTTACACCATTGTGAACCTTACGCCTTTTTTACTCTCTGATCGAGGTTCTCGGCACTGAAAAATCTTCGTAAACTAAATCACTCGTATATATGTTGACATTTAAGAGATATACAGTCAAGAAAATCAAGAGAAATTGTGATATATATGCGGATTAGACACCAAAAAATAAACACTCAAAAAATTTCTTCAATTTAAGGAATGTGTTTCTTGACGGCATCAGATTCCTAATTGATGGAGAAAGGTCTGGTGGCAAGAAAAGCTGCTTCCAGGAGGTTGTCAAGTGTTTTCGCTTGACGATTCCATTCTTGGGTAGTTGGTTTGGCTCTTGTTCTTGTAACTCGAATCCTAGCCCGGTATATCCCATTTAAGTTTTACACCATTGTGTACCTTACGCCTTTTTTACTCTCTGATCGAGGTTCTCGTCATTGAAAAATCTTCGTAAACTAAACCACACGTGTATATGTTGACATTTAAGAGATATACAGTCAAGAAAATCAAGAGCAATGGTGATATATATGCGGATTAGACACCAAAAAACCAACACTCAAAAAATGACTACAATTTAAGGAATGTGTTTAGGGACGGCATCAGATTCCTAATTGATGGAGAAAGGTCTTGTGGCAAGAAAAGCCGCTTCCAGGAGGTTGTCAAGGGTTTTCGCTAGACGATTCCATTCTTGGGTGGTTGGTTTGGCCCTTCTTCCTGCAACTTGAATACTAGCCCGGTATATCCCATTGTAGTTTTACACTATTGTGAACCTTACGCATTTTTTACTCTTTGATCGAGGTTCTCGGCATTGAAAAATCTTCGTAAACTAAATAACACGTGTATATGTTGTCATTTAAGAGATATACAGTCTAGAAAATCAAGAGCAATGGTGATATATATGCGGATTAGACACCAAAAAATAAACACTCAAAAAATGGCTACAATTTAAGGAATATGTTTAGTGACGGCATCAGATTCCTAATTAATGAAGAAAGGTCTGGTGGCAAGTAAAGCTACTTCCAGGAGGTTGTCAAGTGTTTTTGCTCGACGATTCCATTCTTGGGTGGTTGGTTTGGCCCTTATTCCTGTAACTCGGATCCTAGCCCGGTATATCCCATTTTAGGTTTACACCATTGTGAAACTTCCGCCTTTTTTACTCTCTAATCGAGGTTCTCGGCATTGAAAAATGTTCGTAAAATAAACCACACGTGTATATGTTGACATTTAAGAGATATACAGTCAAGAAAATCAAGAGCAATGATGATATATATGCGGATTAGACACCAAAAAATAAACACTCAAAAAATGGGTACAATTTAAGGAATGTGTTTAGGGACGACATCAAATTCTTAATTGATGGAGAAAGGTCTTGTGGCAAGAAAAGATGCATACAGGAGGTTGTTAAGTGTTTTCGCTCGACGATTCCATTATTGGGTGGTTTGTTTGGCCCTTCTTCCTGTAACTCGAATCCTAGCACGGTATATCCCATTTTAGTTTTACACCATTGTGAACCTTACGCCTTTTTTACTCTCTGATCGAGGTTCTCGACATTGAAAAATCTTCATAAACTAAATAACACGTGTATATGTTGACATTTAAGAGATATACAGTCAAGAAAATCAAGAGCAATGGTGATATATATGCGGATTAGACACCAAAAAAATAAACACTCAAAAAATTTCTACAATTTAAGGAATGTGTTTAGTGACGGCATTAGATTCCTAATTGATGGAGAAAGGTCTGGTGGCAAGAAAAGCTGCTTCTAGGAGGTTGTCAAGTGTTTTCGCTCGACGATTCCATTGTTGGGTGGTTGGTTTGGCCCTTGTTCCTGAAACTCGAATCCTAGCCCGGTATATCCCATTTTAGTTTTACACCATTGTGAAACTTAAGCCTTTTTTACTCTCTGATCGAGGTTCTCGGCATTGAAAAATCTTCGTAAACTTAATCACACGTGTATATGTTTACATTTAAGAGATATACAATCAAGAAAATCAAGAGCAATGGTGATATATATGCGGATTATACACCAAAAAATAAACACTTAAAAAATGGCTACAATTTAAGGAATGTGTTTAGGGATGGCATCAGATTCCTAATTGATGGAAAAAAGTCTTGTGGCAATCCCCCTGGTTTCTCATATGGTCAGTATCAAAGTAGGGGGCCGGGTCTTTACACGAGTAGTGGTTCAGGTTCGAGTGGTCAGTTTGTGAGTGGTGGGTCGAATCAGGAGAGTCAGGGCAGTGGAAAAGCCCCAGAGAGTAGTATGAGTAGGATAGAGGAGATGTTAGCCCAGATGATGACGCACAATCAGACGGTCGCTAGGAATCAGGAGCAAATTAATAAGAATCATGAACTTCAGCTGAAGAATCAGAAATCTGCACTGTTAGATCTCCAGAGGACAGTTGGTGACATTGCTAAGCGGTTACAGGAGCACCCACCGGGTCAGTTTTCGGGAATTACTTTCAAGAATCCCGCAAATCATACTGTGAATGCTATCACGACCCGTAGTGGAAAGAGTCTAGGAGAGGTCGTGAGAGAGAGAGAGTAGAGGAAGAGGATGATGATTATGTAGATGAGGTGATTGAGTTGGAGGCTCCAGGCAAGGTGCAACATAGGTTAGACCCAGCAAGTACCGCACACGCCGAGGAGTTGCCGGTAGAAAAGAAAGTAGAGAAGCAGCCGAAGAAGGCTAGGCCAGCACCACGAGTGATTGATATTTCTCGTCTCCCATTTCCTGCACGTGCTAGGCAGCAGTTGTATGCGAGTGAGTATGAGAAATTTTTAGAGATGTTCACCCAGTTGAAGGTGAATCTTCCGTTCATCGACGCTTTGAAATCCATGCCTAAATACGTTAAGTTCCTTAAGGATTTTCTGAAGCGTAAGGATAAAGTAAGTGAGGGTGCTAGTATTCCAGTGAGTGGAGAGTGTTCTGCGGTGCTTTTAAATAAACTTCCTGAGAAACTCACTGATCCGGGCGTGTTTACGATTCCTTGTTTGTTTGGGGGTGGTGTTGAAAACCTTGCGTTGGCAGATCTTGGTGCTAGTATAAATTTGATGCCATACTCATTTTACGAAAAGCTAGGCCTTGGTGAGTTGAAGCCATCTAGGATGACCCTCTCGTTAGCCGACAAGTCAGTTAAGTATCCTAGAGGGGTTGTGGAGAATTTGCTAGTGAAGGTAGATAAGTTTGTGTTTCCGGCCGATTTTGTAGTGCTAGATATGGAGGCTGATGAGAGAGTTCCGCTAATTTTAGGGCGCCCGTTCTTGAATACGGCTAAAGCATTGATAGATGTCTTCTTAGGCACAATCACACTTAGAGCGGAGGATGAGTCAGTAGTGTTTAAAGTAAATAGTGCGAGAGGGGAGAGTGCGAGAGTTGAGGCGATTGAGTCGATGAAGGAGAGTGAGAAGGTTGTGAATGATGAGAAGAAGGTGGTGAGTGAGCCGACTCTAGATGAGATGATAAAACCTAAGTGTGGGGATCCGCCGGATAGGAGGATTGAGGAGTTGGAAGAAAGAGTGGCGATTTTAGAGTCTAAGATAGAGACACTGAGTAAGGCTCAGTGTGTGGATCGGGTTCGAGATGATACATTCAGATTTAGACCGCCCGATGGAGAGTCGAGAGAGTATGCGGGAGTTAAGAAGGATGCGGGCGAGGCTAGGAGTGATAGTGCTATAGCCCGTAGGGTGCGGGCGATGCTAGAAGGTGAGCCCCGCATATATGACCCGCCGTGAGTGCGTGAGTAGTTGTGACCCACTTGTAGAGTTTGTATTTTGAGTCGTTGGTCGCGTCGTGTCTTTAGTTTAGTCTTTTTGTGTTTTTGCGTTATTTGTCGTAGTGTCGTATTTTTGCGTCTTTTATGTGTTTTGTCAAGTGTTTTGCAGGTTTCATCACTTGTACGTGGCCGAGAACGACACCCGAGCAGCATTACATGTTTCGTAAACGATAAAAACGACAAAAACGAGTGCAGGGGCAGTTTTGGAATATTAAAAAAATTGAATTCTGCATATTCTGCAGTTGCTGTGATCATTTCTGCTGTATCTGCTATTCAAGCGGCCCGCATTAACTTAGGGTTAATTATAAAGCGGGCCGCGAGCAGGTTTAAAAAGGTTCCGGTTGTTTAAGTCAAGGCGGCCCGCATCCACTTACTCAGGACACTAAAGCGGGCCGCGAGCCCACTACGGTTTCAAAATGGGCTGTTCAGGCCCGAATGGTTCAGCTCATTCGATCCATTCTTCCATATCCGATCCATTTTCATCCATATTTCACCATCATCGTTCGGGCTGATTCGAGGCGACGTTCTGGTATGTTTCCTGCAATTTGTTGTTGTTGTATTTTGAGTATTTTGTTACCGGGTTTATTTCCATCTTAAGTGTGGGGAAACGGGTTGCGTATTTTTAAGGCGATTTAAATTGTGATTTTTCACTAAATATTCAACCCGTTTCCCGTTGCATCCACACTTGGTTCGGTTTGGCACTTGGGTTGTTTGAGGGTGAGCAAAGTGCCAGGAGGAGGTAAGATGGAAATTCGGTGGTGTATTTTGAGTCTTTTATTTTGTACCATGCGTCTAAGTTAGTAGTTTTTGAGTCTTTGTTTCGAGTCGGTATTGCTTTGGTATTCTGCTTGTTTTTGTTGATGCAGGTTCGAATATGTACCACCCGTACTCAATCTCCATTCGGGTGAATTTGGAGCTGTTCATTCAAATTTCGGGCATTTATCAAGCATGTCAGTCAGTGTCGAAGCCGATCGCGAATGAAATGCTATACGATCGAGCTGGATTGGACGAGAGATTGGAGCATCTATACGAATATTACCAGCTAAGTCCTTTCTGATTTGCCCTTGTTTTTTTTTTTATTTCTTATTTATTTTTTTAGTTTTTGAGTCGGTTTCCATCCTACATTGAGGGCAATGTAAAGTTTAAGTGTGGGGATGGGAACTATCGTTTAGTGTCGTTAGTTAGTAGAGTCTTGAGTCATAAAAAATTTGAAAAATACAAAAAAATTGAAAAATTGAAAAAATCCAAAAAAATTAAAAAATCAGAAAATGTCTTTTGAAATAAGAAGTTTGCAAAATAAAAACGGAAAATGATAGAAAAGTCGGGTTTTTGTTCGGGTTCAAATAATAATAATATGAGAATAATATAATCGTGCTTGTGTCTAGTTTGGGATATGCGGGTAGGCTCGGTTCGGTTCTAGGTTCCTTTGATCTTAAAATTACCTAATTGTCGGTCTACTAGTGGGTTCTCATCTAGGGAGAGTGAAGAAACTGAAACCACCAATAATAGTATAAGGGATGCCGTTATAAGCTAAGATCTTGAGAGTTTTTTGTCATATCTCGTCGAAAAAGAAAAAAATATAAATAAAAGTGAGCTAGAAACTAAATGAAAGTAACACAGGCCTACGTATTCCGAGTTGGGGATAGCGACTCTACAGCCGGTCTGCCTCTGGGATGTGTGAAATCGCTTTGCCGAATAAAAGTACCGAAACTTATGTAATCTGTGATTGGGGATAGCGACTCTACAGTCGGAATACCGCTGGGTTAGGGAAAGCATCGTCTAGTTTCACTAATGAAAAAAAAAGAAAAAAAAAAAGAGAAAAAAAACAAGTAAGAAAAAGAAAAAAAAAATGGAAAAATAGATTTGATTTTAAACTCTCTTGATCTTGGTATAAAACGGTAAGGAAATAACCCAGTGGTTGTTCCTTTTGTTCTATAAGCTTGAGGGGGGATTAGGTGGACTTGCGATTATTAGCGTGAGACCCTAGGTAGATTGACCGAACTTGAACTAAATTGCATGATAAGGGCTTGGAACCGGGTTGGGTTTAAGTGGATCAATATACTTGTAATCGCGGCTAACACGAGTTTCGGTTTTAATAAATTAACATAAGCTTTGTCCCGAACGACTATCTTGACTATGATTCCGTTTGCATTATTCTTTTTCAGGGACGAAAAAAGAGTAAGTGTGGGGATATTTGATGTATTGCAAAATACATCTTTATTCGCGTCTAGGTTTGTTCGGTTTTAGTTAGATTTAGTGTCGTTTTAGATTAGATTGTATATACTTTTGATTATTTTGTGTTTTCCAGGTCTTAGCATCAAAAGGAAGCTGAAACGAGTAAAATCTGAATAGGCGGAAGTTTGGAACGAAAACCGGAAGCTCGGGAGTGAAAACGAAGTTGAAAAGCAGTTCTGAAGCTTTCAGGCGGCCCGCATTGACTTATTATACACTTGAAAGCGGGCCGCATCAACATAGAATATGTTCCGGAGTTTGAATGGCTCGCGGCCCGCGTTCACTTACATTCAACATTTAAAGCGGGCCGCGTGGTAGTGTTATGTCGGCGATAGTCGTGATCAGCAAGCAGATTAGGGTTTTTGAGGTTATATTATGATTATTATCATCATTAGCCGGGAGAATAATCACAATTACGAATTGGAGACGATTTTAGAGGCTGTTAGAGGCTGAATTGAAGGGTTTGAAGTGTTCGGGAAGCGAGGAATCATCGTGAAGCATTCGGGAGCACTCGGGATCGAAGATTACGGGTTTCATTATCTTGATTCTTCGTTTGTCGTTTGTTTTTACTTGTCTAATGATGAATTCTTAACTTATACTTATTGTTGCTATGTTCTTGAACATGATTGTTGGCTAAAAACCTTTACTACCTAGGCTATGATAACTGTTTAACAAAGATTGGATTTTTATATGATTTTTAGCATGGTTGTGGACTTTTCTTGAATTGTAAAAGCTTTGGATTTCTACCTTGGTGCATACGTGTGCTTGTGATTATTTTATTATTGTTTGTTACTTCGTTTGAATCTTGGTGACGGTCTTTATCACATAATAGGTTCAGGCTAGGGTTCTTGATTCTAGGTGACTGTCTATATCACATAATAGATCATTAATCCTTTAGGGTGAAAAGTGCACAAGTAACCTTAGGAGTAATATTCGGTAATTTTATAAAATCAAGTGTGCAGCTAAACTTGTCGCCGTAAAGCTCAAGGTTATTAATAGGTCTAGGTCTCGTTATAAGGTCTTAACTTGCCATTGCCTATTAAACCAAGCTTAGAATCCATTGTCGCTTTAGACGTTCGCGCGGAAAAGTAGAGCGTCTTACATAGGCACTTTCAAGGAACTAGAGGACTGTAAGGATAATCTAGCAAACCGGTAGTTTAACAACCTTTAAGGGATCTTAGCGTGCTCTTGAGAGGGATTAGGGGTCCTTAGATTTCCTTAGAGGTGAGAATATTAAGATCCCGGTTTCCACACCACAAAATTATTACTTAGAAATCCAATCCAAGTTAAACAGGAGTCTAGCCTAGGTAGCTTTCATCATCTCTTGAGTTCAGTCGTCGTCCGAGTTCGTGTTAGTCTTTTAGCTAATCTAGTTAGTCGTTAATTGCATTTTTAGGATTTTTAGAAAACCCCCCCATTTAATAAACAAATAGTTAAGTCGTGTCAGTTAGAGTCTAGATAGAGTCGTTAGCGTGGTCAGTAGAGTCTCTTGGGTTCGATACTCGGACTTCCTTAGGCTATACTACACTCGATCGGTACACTTGCCGGTTGTGTGTTTTAGGGTTTAGAGAGTCTTAGTCTTATAAATTTAAAACTTAGAGAGTCTAGATTTAGGGTAATTTTAGTTGTTTTAGTTGACCCGTTTTCAGCACATCAAGTTTTTGGCGCCGTTGCCGGGGACTCTTGGCGATTGCGTTGACTACTTTGTTTGGACTTGTTTGACTATTTACGTGCTATTTGTTTTCGTTGAGTCGTAGGAGTCTAAAAAATTTTTAAAAATCCAAAAATATTTGCTTTCGTGTTTTTCTAGGTTAGTGAGTCGGTGTTTAGAGTCTTTTCGTTGTTCGTAGTTGGTGGATGCCCCATACGCGCTCGCAGGGACCGCCGCCACCTTTGTTTAGAGTCGAGTCGTCAGAGTCGTCTTCTTCGTCTTCTTTAGTTCCACATTCCACCCCCATTTTCGACTTCACACCGAAGCCATCACCACACGTTTCACCACACGTTTCCCCACCACCCTCCCGTTCACGTTCGCCTAGTCCTCCACCCGTCATGGCGAACCGCACAGTTTACCAGCAGGCTACCACCGGTTTCACCGGTGTTACATCACCCATCACTCTTCCCGCTGTTCCAAATGAGAAGTCTTGGCAGATTCCTTCGTACATCATGACAGCCATTACCAATTCTGGCCAGTTTCACGGACGTGATGACGAGGATGCACCTGCCCACATAAATCGCATCACTCGTCTCTGTGGCACCTATTCCATCGAGGGTGTCAGTTTAGATGCTAGGTACCTCCAGGTCTTCCCGTTTTCTCTAGCTGGACGCGCAGCAGTCTGGTTTGATTCTCAGCCCGCAGGCACATTCACTACTTGGGCTGGTCTTCGCGATGCTTTCTTAGCAAAATACTTCCCGCCAGCCAAGGCGTCTTGCCTTCGTGATCAGATCCACTCCTTCCGCATGGAGCCTGATGAGCCATATCACTTAGCTTGGGAGCGTTTCCAGACGCTTCTTTCTCGTTGTTCGCAGCACGGCTTATCAGATTGGGCATTGGTTGAGAAGTTCTACAATGGACTTACTCCTGAGATTAGAGCGCGATTTGATACTTCAGCAGGAGGTCAGCTTATGGGGAAGAAAACGGTGAACGAGTGCAATGATTTATTTGAGAGTTTTGCACATTCTGATGTGGACTACAGCACTACCAGCAGGACTTCCATTCCTGTGTCTACCACCTCGGCCGGTCGAGGGGGTAACCAAGTTAGCTTGGATTCATCGGTAGCTGCTGCAGTCGAGAGAGTGAAGAGAGAGATGAGGGAGGAGATGACGCATCAGTTGAATGAGATTAGGAAGAAGGTTGATAGGTGTGAGTTTTGTAGAGGAGGGCACGATACGCTTGAGTGTCCTACCCTTACGTTAGAGCAGGTTGAGTATATAGCAGGCCAGTCTAGGGGTCAGTTCGGTAGTAATAATAATTCTAACCCTGGATGGCAGCAGAGTGGTGGTAGTAGTTTTCACCCTTCTGGCAATCCCCCTGGTTTCTCATATGGTCAGTATCAAAGTAGGGGGCCGGGTCTTTACACGAGTAGTGGTTCAGGTTCGAGTGGTCAGTTTGTGAGTGGTGGGTCGAATCAGGAGAGTCAGGGCAGTGGAAAAGCCCCAGAGAGTAGTATGAGTAGGATAGAGGAGATGTTAGCCCAGATGATGACGCACAATCAGACGGTCGCTAGGAATCAGGAGCAAATTAATAAGAATCATGAACTTCAGCTGAAGAATCAGAAATCTGCACTGTTAGATCTCCAGAGGACAGTTGGTGACATTGCTAAGCGGTTACAGGAGCACCCACCGGGTCAGTTTTCGGGAATTACTTTCAAGAATCCCGCAAATCATACTGTGAATGCTATCACGACCCGTAGTGGAAAGAGTCTAGGAGAGGTCGTGAGAGAGAGAGAGTAGAGGAAGAGGATGATGATTATGTAGATGAGGTGATTGAGTTGGAGGCTCCAGGCAAGGTGCAACATAGGTTAGACCCAGCAAGTACCGCACACGCCGAGGAGTTGCCGGTAGAAAAGAAAGTAGAGAAGCAGCCGAAGAAGGCTAGGCCAGCACCACGAGTGATTGATATTTCTCGTCTCCCATTTCCTGCACGTGCTAGGCAGCAGTTGTATGCGAGTGAGTATGAGAAATTTTTAGAGATGTTCACCCAGTTGAAGGTGAATCTTCCGTTCATCGACGCTTTGAAATCCATGCCTAAATACGTTAAGTTCCTTAAGGATTTTCTGAAGCGTAAGGATAAAGTAAGTGAGGGTGCTAGTATTCCAGTGAGTGGAGAGTGTTCTGCGGTGCTTTTAAATAAACTTCCTGAGAAACTCACTGATCCGGGCGTGTTTACGATTCCTTGTTTGTTTGGGGGTGGTGTTGAAAACCTTGCGTTGGCAGATCTTGGTGCTAGTATAAATTTGATGCCATACTCATTTTACGAAAAGCTAGGCCTTGGTGAGTTGAAGCCATCTAGGATGACCCTCTCGTTAGCCGACAAGTCAGTTAAGTATCCTAGAGGGGTTGTGGAGAATTTGCTAGTGAAGGTAGATAAGTTTGTGTTTCCGGCCGATTTTGTAGTGCTAGATATGGAGGCTGATGAGAGAGTTCCGCTAATTTTAGGGCGCCCGTTCTTGAATACGGCTAAAGCATTGATAGATGTCTTCTTAGGCACAATCACACTTAGAGCGGAGGATGAGTCAGTAGTGTTTAAAGTAAATAGTGCGAGAGGGGAGAGTGCGAGAGTTGAGGCGATTGAGTCGATGAAGGAGAGTGAGAAGGTTGTGAATGATGAGAAGAAGGTGGTGAGTGAGCCGACTCTAGATGAGATGATAAAACCTAAGTGTGGGGATCCGCCGGATAGGAGGATTGAGGAGTTGGAAGAAAGAGTGGCGATTTTAGAGTCTAAGATAGAGACACTGAGTAAGGCTCAGTGTGTGGATCGGGTTCGAGATGATACATTCAGATTTAGACCGCCCGATGGAGAGTCGAGAGAGTATGCGGGAGTTAAGAAGGATGCGGGCGAGGCTAGGAGTGATAGTGCTATAGCCCGTAGGGTGCGGGCGATGCTAGAAGGTGAGCCCCGCATATATGACCCGCCGTGAGTGCGTGAGTAGTTGTGACCCACTTGTAGAGTTTGTATTTTGAGTCGTTGGTCGCGTCGTGTCTTTAGTTTAGTCTTTTTGTGTTTTTGCGTTATTTGTCGTAGTGTCGTATTTTTGCGTCTTTTATGTGTTTTGTCAAGTGTTTTGCAGGTTTCATCACTTGTACGTGGCCGAGAACGACACCCGAGCAGCATTACATGTTTCGTAAACGATAAAAACGACAAAAACGAGTGCAGGGGCAGTTTTGGAATATTAAAAAAATTGAATTCTGCATATTCTGCAGTTGCTGTGATCATTTCTGCTGTATCTGCTATTCAAGCGGCCCGCATTAACTTAGGGTTAATTATAAAGCGGGCCGCGAGCAGGTTTAAAAAGGTTCCGGTTGTTTAAGTCAAGGCGGCCCGCATCCACTTACTCAGGACACTAAAGCGGGCCGCGAGCCCACTACGGTTTCAAAATGGGCTGTTCAGGCCCGAATGGTTCAGCTCATTCGATCCATTCTTCCATATCCGATCCATTTTCATCCATATTTCACCATCATCGTTCGGGCTGATTCGAGGCGACTAAATGAAAGTAACACAGGCCTACGTATTCCGAGTTGGGGATAGCGACTCTACAGCCGGTCTGCCTCTGGGATGTGTGAAATCGCTTTGCCGAATAAAAGTACCGAAACTTATGTAATCTGTGATTGGGGATAGCGACTCTACAGTCGGAATACCGCTGGGTTAGGGAAAGCATCGTCTAGTTTCACTAATGAAAAAAAAAGAAAAAAAAAAGAGAAAAAAAACAAGTAAGAAAAAGAAAAAAAAAATGGAAAAATAGATTTGATTTTAAACTCTCTTGATCTTGGTATAAAACGGTAAGGAAATAACCCAGTGGTTGTTCCTTTTGTTCTATAAGCTTGAGGGGGGATTAGGTGGACTTGCGATTATTAGCGTGAGACCCTAGGTAGATTGACCGAACTTGAACTAAATTGCATGATAAGGGCTTGGAACCGGGTTGGGTTTAAGTGGATCAATATACTTGTAATCGCGGCTAACACGAGTTTCGGTTTTAATAAATTAACATAAGCTTTGTCCCGAACGACTATCTTGACTATGATTCCGTTTGCATTATTCTTTTTCAGGGACGAAAAAAGAGTAAGTGTGGGGATATTTGATGTATTGCAAAATACATCTTTATTCGCGTCTAGGTTTGTTCGGTTTTAGTTAGATTTAGTGTCGTTTTAGATTAGATTGTATATACTTTTGATTATTTTGTGTTTTCCAGGTCTTAGCATCAAAAGGAAGCTGAAACGAGTAAAATCTGAATAGGCGGAAGTTTGGAACGAAAACCGGAAGCTCGGGAGTGAAAACGAAGTTGAAAAGCAGTTCTGAAGCTTTCAGGCGGCCCGCATTGACTTATTATACACTTGAAAGCGGGCCGCATCAACATAGAATATGTTCCGGAGTTTGAATGGCTCGCGGCCCGCGTTCACTTACATTCAACATTTAAAGCGGGCCGCGTGGTAGTGTTATGTCGGCGATAGTCGTGATCAGCAAGCAGATTAGGGTTTTTGAGGTTATATTATGATTATTATCATCATTAGCCGGGAGAATAATCACAATTACGAATTGGAGACGATTTTAGAGGCTGTTAGAGGCTGAATTGAAGGGTTTGAAGTGTTCGGGAAGCGAGGAATCATCGTGAAGCATTCGGGAGCACTCGGGATCGAAGATTACGGGTTTCATTATCTTGATTCTTCGTTTGTCGTTTGTTTTTACTTGTCTAATGATGAATTCTTAACTTATACTTATTGTTGCTATGTTCTTGAACATGATTGTTGGCTAAAAACCTTTACTACCTAGGCTATGATAACTGTTTAACAAAGATTGGATTTTTATATGATTTTTAGCATGGTTGTGGACTTTTCTTGAATTGTAAAAGCTTTGGATTTCTACCTTGGTGCATACGTGTGCTTGTGATTATTTTATTATTGTTTGTTACTTCGTTTGAATCTTGGTGACGGTCTTTATCACATAATAGGTTCAGGCTAGGGTTCTTGATTCTAGGTGACTGTCTATATCACATAATAGATCATTAATCCTTTAGGGTGAAAAGTGCACAAGTAACCTTAGGAGTAATATTCGGTAATTTTATAAAATCAAGTGTGCAGCTAAACTTGTCGCCGTAAAGCTCAAGGTTATTAATAGGTCTAGGTCTCGTTATAAGGTCTTAACTTGCCATTGCCTATTAAACCAAGCTTAGAATCCATTGTCGCTTTAGACGTTCGCGCGGAAAAGTAGAGCGTCTTACATAGGCACTTTCAAGGAACTAGAGGACTGTAAGGATAATCTAGCAAACCGGTAGTTTAACAACCTTTAAGGGATCTTAGCGTGCTCTTGAGAGGGATTAGGGGTCCTTAGATTTCCTTAGAGGTGAGAATATTAAGATCCCGGTTTCCACACCACAAAATTATTACTTAGAAATCCAATCCAAGTTAAACAGGAGTCTAGCCTAGGTAGCTTTCATCATCTCTTGAGTTCAGTCGTCGTCCGAGTTCGTGTTAGTCTTTTAGCTAATCTAGTTAGTCGTTAATTGCATTTTTAGGATTTTTAGAAAACCCCCCCATTTAATAAACAAATAGTTAAGTCGTGTCAGTTAGAGTCTAGATAGAGTCGTTAGCGTGGTCAGTAGAGTCTCTTGGGTTCGATACTCGGACTTCCTTAGGCTATACTACACTCGATCGGTACACTTGCCGGTTGTGTGTTTTAGGGTTTAGAGAGTCTTAGTCTTATAAATTTAAAACTTAGAGAGTCTAGATTTAGGGTAATTTTAGTTGTTTTAGTTGACCCGTTTTCAGCACATCATCCGGTATATCCCATTTTAGCTTTACTCCATTGTGAACCTTACGCCTTTTTTACTCTCTGATCGAGTTTCTCGGCATTGAAAAATCTTCGTAAATTAATTCACATGTGTATATGTTGACATTTAAGAGATATATAGTCAAGAAAATCAAGAGCAATGGTGATATATATGCGGATTAAACACCAAAAAATAAATACTAAAAAAATGGCTACAATTTAAGGAATGTGTTTAGTGACGGCATCAGATTCCTAATTGATGGAGAAAGGTCTTGTGGCAAGAAAAGCTGCTTCCAGGAGGTTGTCAAGTGTTTTTGCTCGACGATTCCATTCTTGGGTGGTTGGTTTAGTCCTTGTTCCTGTAACTCGAATCCTAGCCCGGTATATCCCATTTTAGTTTTACGCCATTGTGAACCTTACGCCTTTTTTACTCTCTGATCGGGGTTCTCGGCAATGAAAAATATTTATAAACTAAATCACACGTGTATATGTTGACATTTAAGAGATATAAAGTCAAGAAAATTAAGAGCAATGGTGATATATATGCGGATTAGACACCAAAAATAAACACTCAAAAAATGGCTACAATTTAAGGACTGTGTTTATTGACGGCATCAGATTCCTAATTGATGGAGAAAGGTCTTGTGGTAAGAAAAGCTGCTTCCATTAGGTTGTCAAGTGTTTTCGCTCGACGATTCCATTCTTGGGTGGTTGGCTTGGCCCTTCTTCCTGTAACTCGAATCATAGCCCGGTATATCCCATTTTAGTTTTACACCATTGTGAACTTTACGCCTTTTTTACTCTTTGATCGAGGTTCTCGGCATTGAAAAATTTTCGTAAACTAAATCACCCGTGTATATGTTGACATTAATGAGATATAAAGTCAAGAAAATCAAGAGAAATGGTGATATATATGCGGATTAGACACAAAAAAATAAACGTCAAAAAATGTCTACAATTTAAGGAATGTGTTTAGTGACGGTATCGTATTCCTAATTGATGGAGAAAGGTCTGGTGGCAAGAAAAGCTTCTTCCAGGAGGTTGTCAAGTGTGTTCGCTCGACAATTCCATTCTTGGGTGGTTGGTTTAGCCCTTGTTTCTGTAACTCGAATCCTAGCCCGGTATATCTCATTTTAGTTTTACACCATTGTGAAACTTACGCCTTTTTTATTCTCTGATCGAGGTTCTCGGCATTGAAAAATCTTCGTAAACTAAACCACACGTGTATATGTTGGTATTTAAAAGACATAAAGTCAAGAAAATCTAGAGCAATTTTCATATTGTTAAAGATTAAAGTAAGTTGTGCATTAATTAGAATTTTGGTATGATATTTTGATTAGATTTAGGAAATGGTTGCACAAAAAGTATTCGATTAATTTTTTTTTTCCAGAAACTGTGAAATTGATATTTATGAATCATGATTAAATAGTTATATTCGACTAGATTTTAAATTAAACATAAATTACTTCCCATTAAAATTTCCAAAAATTTAATTACCTTAAGGCTTAATCTATACGATGTGGGCATTAAGGGGTGGCGTAGAGCTTCTCCAACACTGGCACACCACCCCTTGTAATGCGTGGAGGTGGCGTCAGATTCTTCATGTGGCATGGGGGAGGAGTGGTGATCTACTGGTGGTTGATTGGTTGTTTGTAACTTTTATTAATTTGTTTATCTTTTTAAAATAAATTAAATAAACAAATGATTGGCACGTGTTGTTTCACGCCACCTCCCACCCAGGGGCGGACCCAACCTCATGCCAAGGTGGGGCGGACGCACTCTCGGGAAAAAAAAATTAGTGTTATTATCTAACCAAAATCCCATCCGCACCTCTTGGATTTTTTCGTCCGCACCCTTTGGATTTATTCTTCCGCACCCATTGGAATTTTTCGTCCGCACACCTTAGGTAAAAAAATATTATGGATTATATTAAAAAAATTTAGTAAAGTCTGATTTTTTTTAAACTACCTATATTATATAAACTTATACTACCTAAACCCAAACTAAACCCATTATATAAACTTATCAATAGCCCACTAATAATCTAGCCTATTAACCCACCTAACTTAAAACTAAAACAGTTAAAATAAGCCCCAAAAACCCTTCAATTCCTCTCCCGCACCCCCCCCCCCTCTATGCGACTGTGTGTGCTCTCTGCCTCCTGTCCCGCCAGCGATCTTCATCAGCCAACACAGCAACAACACTGCAGCAGCCGATATCAGCCGGAATCCGCTCCAAACCAACCGGACACCGACAAACGGTAAGTTTTTATGTTTTTTATATGATTTTTCTTGATATTATATGAGAAAAGGGGTAATGAAAAACTTAAATAGGTATGAAAAATCGTGTGTTTTGACATTGCGTGTGGTTGTTTAGATGATTTTTAGGATGATTATTTTATTTAGATGATTTTTAGGGGTGATTACACAATTCTAGGGCTTAATTGCTTGAATAGTTGAAAATTAAAATTGGAACATTAGATCACCACCACCCTCGTAGTCAAATGTGATGAATACATAAAATTGAAACATTATGTTATAGGAAACCATGATGACACATACGTTGTCCCAATGTCTTCAAAGAAAGGAGCAAGATTTGATGAATGTGGTTAAATTGGTTTCTTCCACCAAAAACCAACTTGAAAAGTTTAAGTTGGAAGGTTTTAATGAGTTCTTGGAGAAGGTTAACTCCTTTTGTGACATGTATGAACTTGAGGTGAAAAAATTGGATGATGAATACGTTAACCCAAGGTGGCCAAGAAGAAAGACGAGCATCACAAATCGGCATTATTACGAGTGTGATTGCTTCAATGCGGTTCTAGATTTGCAAATTCAAGAATTTGAGAACCGTTTTAACGAGGTAACATCGGAACTACTTGTTTGTATGAGTTGTTTGAGTCCGTTTGATAATTTTAGTGCATTTGACATTCCAAATATACTAAAGCTAGCCGAGAAGTATCCATATGATTTCAATGAAGAGGAAAAACGAAGGCTTCTGATTCAACTCAGAAACTACTTTGATTTTATGAAAAAAGATAAACAATTCGCCAACTTGGATGGTTTGTCAAGTCTTGTAAGGTTAATGGTTTCAACAAATATTCACGTAACTTATACATTGGTATATCGGTTATTGAAGCTTGTTCTCGTATTACCCGTCGCAACCGTTGAAAGATGTTTTTCGGCAATGAAGAATGTGAAGACCGACTTGCGCAACCGGATTGTGGATGAGAATTTAAGTGATAGTTGAGTATGTTATATAGAGAAAGACATGCTTAAGAAAGTAACTTTAGATGATGTTTTGGATAGATTTCAAAAAATGAAAAACCGTATGACGACGTTTTAATTAAGTTTGTAACAAAGTTTGACGTGTTTGACAAATATATAAATTTAGTTTGATGTTCTTTTGTCTTACATGACCCGACCCGATCCGATACAACCGATTTTTTTTACTTATGTACCTAGGGGCCTAAAATTTTAAAAATGTTCCACACCCCCATAAAAAAATTCTTGGGTCTGCCACTGCTCCCACCCCGCGCTTTTTGGGGCTTGAAAGGGAAATCTCTCTCTGCTGACGTAGCTATCATGTGACACTTCATACCCCTCCACACCGAATAGCCATATAAAATAACAATACATTTGTGTAATAAAACAAAGTTTAGCATAGTAAAAGACAATAATTTTGTTCATTCTATAAAAAAACCCACTTAGAACGTGGGGTATGGGGCGGGGGTTTGGGTGTGGGTTGGGGGAAAACGCCCAAGCCACCACTCCGGGTGGGCTTGGGTTGGGGCGTGGCCCTTGGGGCTTGGGTTTCAAGCCGGGCGTGGGGTGGCCTGGCAAAGCCGATATGGCGGGCTCTCACTGGACAAACCAAACTATCCGTTGGGCTAGCCGTTGGCCAACGACTATCTTAAAAGAAAAATATATATATTATTTTTTCACTATAAAACTCACATTTTTCTTCCATTTTTTACCACTCTTCTACCACATTTTTTATAATCATCTTCAATTCTCCTTCTACAAAACGAAAAAATGCATCCTTATAACCGTCCTTTTGACCCGAACCACCCGTATGCATTCCAAGAAAATAATCCCAGCCCACCACCCAATCGTCCAATGGCTCGTCCATTTTTGATACACTCTTCTATGCCCCATGAAGCGAGTTATGCATCGCTTCTTGGGAATCGTTTGTTTACTAACTTCCCACACTCCTATGATTCGATACCTACCCCGTTTACACAAACGCCCATTAACCTTTCACCAACCTCCATCGACCTTTCACAAAACGAAACCGTTCCCGAAACTCAACCACCCAATGATGGTCCTTCCGCATCGAAACCCATCAAAAAGAGAAGCCATAAGAAAAAACCGAGGCGGATAAAGCACTTGAAACCGTCAAACGAAAACAACTAAAATGGACCATTCCTGAAGAACTTGCATTGGCGAGGGGTTGGTTTCAACAATCTCAACATGCAACTTTAGGTATTCTTAAACTTTGTTTTTATTAATGGTTTTATATAACTTTGTAATATATTAAATTTTGTTTTTATTAAAATAGGAAATTCTCAACATCGAACCCATTTGTGGCAATCGGTTAGTAGAGTATTCCATAAAGAATTGGGAAGAGAGGTTTATCGTGAAAACGATAGCTTATCCTCGAAGTGGAGCGAGATAAGCAGCCAACTTACAAAATATAGTGGTTATTTAAATAAAGCAAAGCAAAACCCAAAGAGTGGTGAAACCAAAGCCGACATTGTGACGAATGCATTGGTTCAATTCAAATCAAATGTGGGACTGACTTCCGTTTCATGCATTGTTGGGAGATTTGTAAGTTCCATCCAAAGTGGGCGAATATCCCCAGTGGCAGCGAAAGTAACACGTCTTCCAAAAGGTCAAGGGTCTCGTCCCAAGCCCAGTCTGATGCACGAGATCAAGAGTTGGAGGACCTTTTGGATGATTCGCCAAGCCCAAACCGGCCTGAGTATGGAAGAGATGCCGCAAAAAGGCGTGTTCAAAAATCAAGATCTGGTATGGCATCGCCTTCAGCTGGGAGTTCGGGCTCGCGTAGGGGAATATACAGCGATCAGTTGGAAGACATTTCATCCAAGTTAGATACATTCAACGTCTTCCAACAACAAAGGGCCGAACAACGAAGGAACAAAGAAGCTAGAGATGCCGCTAGAGATGCCCAGAGACAAAGACGGGAGGATTTGAAAATTCTATCCCAGCCGATTGATCACCTACAGGGTGACGAGTTGCAACTAGTCTTGGAGATGAGAAAAGAGATAAAAAACAAATATAAACATTAGGATTTTTTTTATGTAATTTTCTTTATTTAAAAATATTAAAAAAAATATATATTTGTTGTTTTAAAACAAACAGCCCAGCCTAGCGGGTCAGCCTAGCGAAGCCCACCAAACCCGCGCCCCAAACCCCCGCCCCACCTTACCGTGTTAAATGTGGGTCGCCCCATGTCTGCCCCCCCAAGCCACGTGTCAACTAATGCCCCAACCCAAGCCCCACCATACCCCACGGTCTTGACTTTGTTCTCATATATAACGTGTCACAAGGTGTATAAAAAATGAAATAAGTAGGGCTGGCATATCGGGTCAACCCGATCTGTTAAGACACGAACACGATAAGACACGAACACGAAACCTGTAAACACGACACGAAATCTTATCGTGTCATATTTTCCAAACACGAACACGAACCTATTAATAAACAGATTACACGAAATGACCTGTTAAGACACGAAAATGTTACCAACATATCATATGACCTGTTTAAGACACGAACATGACCTGTTAAGACACGAACATGACCTGTTATTCCATATTTGAAATTAGCGATTAAAGAACCTGTAATGAAAATTTAGTCGCCAAAGGTTCACAAAAGTCATAAAACATGCATAAACACATAATGTCTTAACAAACTTAAAACGAAAACCATAAAAGTCTAATCATAACATCCAAATAGTTTCAACATTCAAGTTCCCATGTGTCTTTCTTTCTCAAGATCTTCAATTCCAAACAATCAAACCTACACACAAATAATTATAGTCGTATTAGGCATGGACAATTTGACATAAACTCATTCATATAGTTTTATCATGCAACATTTCTAGAAACATTTGAAGTGGGTACCTTGAGTTGTTCTCTGATTTTTAACAAGCAACACTACTTGAAGCTTTTGGAGTGGATATCTTAGGATTGTTCACAAAATTTGAAGCATCTGATTCACGGCTAACGTCAAGCGACATTATATCTTCTGTGAGTTCATCTACACTAACTTGGTTCGAACCTACAGAGTACAAACAAATATACATAAAGTTACTCAAAAAGTTAATAAGGAAATTGAACGGAAAGCTATCAAAGTTAAACCAACAACATACCGGTGTTTTGCCCTTCTCCTTCCCGACTTTATTTTGTGAATCACTCATGACTTTAATACAAACAGATAAATAAACTTAAATCAACAACTATATAAAAAAACAATTTAAGAAACAAATCTAAAATCACAGTTTAACCAACGCATATTAAATATGTTACTTTTTACACCAATAAACAATAGTTAAACTAGCTCATATTAAACAAACTATGTCGAATTTTTGCACCACACGAAATCAGCACAAACGAACAGATCTTAATTTTAGCTTAAACAATAAATAAACCACGAGTGAAAATGAATCGATTTAAAGCATTTTCAAAGGCCCTGGAGACATCAATTCAATATAAAATAAAAATGAGTTCAAAATGCTTTCAAAATTCAAAGGGACACGAGTCACAATCAAATCAGCATAACTTACGACTAACCTGAAGTGATGAAAGATGAACGATCGCCGATGTCTGATGTCTGGTGATGAAAGTGAGCGATGTCCGATGAACGATGCACAACGGCGTCGAATCAAGAACCGTACTAGCTAGCCATGAAGCTCCGACGCCGGACTCTAGCGTCACAGAATCTCTGGCGGTCTCGAAGAGATGAGCGGCGATGTCCGATGATGTCGAAGAGATGAGCGATGGCCGGAATAAACTCGACGCCGATGTCCGATGTTGTCAAAGAGATGAGCGGCGATTCAAGGAATTTAGGGTTTGGTATTGGTACTCCGTACTTTGGTTATTGGAGAATGGAGCGTGAATTGAAATTGAAAGGAACTAGTATTAAGTACCCCGCGTTGCGGCGGGGGCGAGCACTAATGCCAAACTACTGTCAGTGACCACCGACACTGAAGTTGCGGTGTTAATGCGAAAAAATTAAACCGAAACGTAAAATATAGAATAAAATAACTAAGTTGATCTAGTACCCACGCGTTAGGATGAACCCGCGTCTATTTTTTCCCGTTTGACAGTTTCATCGTAATCTATATCTATATATAATATATATAATTACCACTATACAAACCATAATGCATACATTACAACAACCATTGCATCAATATGTTGCAAATTATATTTATACAAGATTTTGGCTAAATTAATTAGATTATTATAAATAATAATAATTTACAAATAAAACACCACAGCTTTGAATGGATCAAACCGATTGAATATAGTATGATAATGAAACCATTATTTGATTAGGGTACAACCACTTAAGCACAATTTTCAACCATACATGCTTACAAAACAAATTGGATTTGGTAAGGTAATGAAACCATTATTATTTGATTAAGGTACAACCACTTAAGCACAACTTACAATCTATATTTGATTAAGGTACAACCATTTAAGCACAACTTACAACCAAAGATGCACACAAATGTTTCAAATTAATAGTATATATATATGGATTTCAAAATTTTGGTTATCCCCTTATGACTCTACACGTCCCCACCCTTGACCCCACATGGCCACATATTTGATATATTTTTTAATTTAAAATTATAAACAGGTCACTAATGGGTCTTAACAGGTTAACGGGTTTTAACCTGTTTAGACACGAAATTTAAACAGGTCTTATCGTGTCGACCTGTTTAGACACGAAACATGTTAAGGTCAAACACGAAACCTGTTAACTTCGTGTAGGTTCGTGTCGTGTTATCGTGTTCGTGTCAAAATTGTCAGCCCTAGAAATAAGCAATGACTTGTATAAAGGGGATTTGACATGTAATAATCTCAACTAGACGTCATTGAGCATTGTCAGTCTCACCTTTGAATATTGCCCATGTCAGTCCCACCTTTCACTTATTTTTCCTCCACCGGTCCTCAGTTAAAAAAAACTTAACGGAGTTAAGTTTTTTTTTTCTTCTGAACTACAAGATGACGTTTTAGGGCCTTGGATTAGAACGAGGACACGAGTCGAATGATGTAAAACTTACCTTGAAATTGTGCTCCAAACGATAAAAACGGTGCTTCAATTCGGGTCTTTAAACTTCCAATTAACAAAAATCAAGTCGTTTGGAGCACCGTTTCGAGGTAAGCTTTACATCAAAGACTCGTATCCTCATTCTGATCCAAAGCCCTAATACGTCAGTTTGTAATTCAGAAAAAAAAAAAACTTAACTTCGTTAAGTTTTTTCAACTGAGGACCGGTGGAGGAAAAATAGGTGAAAAGTGGGATTGTCATGGGGAATATTCAAAGGTGCACCTGACAATGACCAATGACGTCTAGTTTGAATTATTACACGTCAATTCCCCTTATATTATTATAAATTAAATTCAGTAATGTATAAATGTTGGCACCAATAGTTTTTTTATTAATAAGATTTAAATTCGTATATAAGACACTAGGTTAAAACCCCGTGTATTACACGGGTTGAATAAATGAATTTTATATACTAAATAATAAAACAATATATTTTTAAAAACCTCATTTATTGCACAGGTTGAATAAATATAATTTTATATATTAAATAATAAAAAGTTATATCTATAAGAACCATATTGTACGTGTTGAATAAATATAGTTTTATATATCAAATAAAAAAGTTATATCTTTAAAACCACGTGTATTACACGGGTTGAATAAATTATATATATCTTAAACACAAAGGTCGGTGCCCAGGTCAAATGACTATATCTGTCCTCACCAACCAACCAAATTACAAAAGTGCCATGGCTCCTTCTCTTTCTTTATCTCCCTTCCATTTTCTTCCTGATTCCATACTTCAGATTCATCATCCTTCACATCCGGTTTCTCATCTCACTTCTATTTCGCCCTTCCTCCTCACTTCTATTTCGCCCTTTTCAAATTACGGGCATGTTTGGCTTAACTTATTTTCAACTTTTGGAAAAGTCCTTTTGGAAACAAAAAGTCAGGAAAACATGACTTTTGCCTTTGGAAAAAGACTTTTGGGCTAAAAAAGGAAAGGCAAACACCCAAAAAAAGGACTTTTGGGCATGTAAAAGGACTTTTTTCTTCAAAATAAGGAACCCCAAACATGCACTACATCTAACATCTTCAGGGTTTCATCTTCCTCATCGATCTGATTCGATCTGATCTGATCCGATCAACAATCAAGAAAAATGGCGATGGCGAGAGCGAGCTCTGTCATCGCATGCCCAGATCGCTTCTTCGCTGCCGCTGCTTACGCGGGATTCGGTGGCTCCCCCAATTCGTCTTCCAAAGGGGTTACATCCAAATTCTCAAACGACGTCGCTCTCTTGCTTTATGCCCTTTATCAGCAGGTTTTTATTTTCATACCCTTTTCTTTGTTTGTTACCATTGATTACTTTTACTCAGTTGGTCTTATAACGGCTGGGGTTTTTAAATTATGCTTAAGAATTGGGGATTTTGTTGTTTTGGGTAATAAAGTGGTTTATGAATTATGATTCTTATAGTTTTGCAATTTGAGTTGAAATGATAGATCCACCATACAACTAGGTTATTCTTTGTTGAGGTCCGTGCTACCCTGATCGTTTTCTGTATTATGTTGTTTCTAAGAAGATAAAAATCAAATTTATAAGGTTTGAGTTTTGGAATTTGACTTCACGAGCAAAAAAGCATCTCTAATTTTGGAAGGGAAGGAGGGATAACAACATACTATATGCTTGATACAGTGTTCATTACTGAAGAAAGCTTTGCTACTATGGGTTACTTACTGGAACAAGTCTTGAAGGCAACATCTTATTTATTTAAATGCATAGACAAAATTTCAACTCACTGTGTTTAAAACTTTTTAATTTCCCATGGTTTTATGTTTTGTGTTATTGGAAACAATAGATGACAGTAAGCTTTTGATCCGGTAATACTTATAGTTGTTGTGGTTTCTTTTCTTATGAAATGACAGAATTCACGGAGGGAGCAGGCCTCTGGTGACTTGGAATTCTTAACAGTTAAGATAAATCAGCTGAAGAAGCAGATTCAAGCAGAAAGGGTTCTCAGCTTGCAAAGCTAGGATGGGATCGCAGGTGTCACTTCAAGGTATTTTTTGGTTTATTTGACGTGATCTCGCCGCCGCAACGCGCGGCGCGGGCAAAAATCTAGTGTAATATTGTTTACCAAATAAATGAATCTTTTAACATCTGTGCCCCTAACGTCTTTTTTTCTAACCCTTTTAGCCCCTAACACTAACTCCATCCATTTACTTTTAGGGGCCAAAAGGGTTAGAAAAAAATACGTTTGAGTGCAAAAGGGTTAGAAAAAAAGACGTTGAGAGCTCATATGTTAAAAAATTTCTTTTGGGCTAAAAGGGTAAAAGTGATATAACCACATGGGCCAAAATCGTAATTTACTCTAATATAAAATTAGATAACTAAGTTTGAATTTAAAGTAAATAGATAAATATAAAAGTAATAATGAAACTAAATAATATTTAGTAGGAGGATTATCTATTATTAATTAGAAGAGATTAAACTAAAATAATAATTATCCATAAGACATGGCCTAATATGATGATAAGTGTCCCTAAAGAGTTGCAGATCTAGGATTCGCGCCAAGCCGTAACGTTTTATAAATAAGCGGTAACGAAATCGAAAAAACGTCAAATTTTTTCAAAATTTACACTAATTTTACACTACCGCCGGAATGCCAAGCCGTAGCAGACGCCACCCCTTACTATATGCTACATCCGCCCCTATCCCTAAAATGATTTCTTTTATTATATATAATAAAATATGAATCATATATGCACTTGTCTGGATGTATTATTCTTTTTCTTGTGGATTTATAAATTATTTAGAACTATTTACAAAAGGAATGTCAAATATTAATCCATGAATCATATGTGCACTTGTCTGGATGTATTATTCTTTTTCTTGTGGATTTATAAATTATTTAGAACTATTTACAAAAGGAATGTCAAATATTAATCCAAAAATATTACCACATGGGTAACCCTCCAAATTGATCGACATAGATAATGGTGCTGCTCATTTAACACGATACGGTTCGGTTGAGGATAGATTAGCGGATTTTTTTTAATTATTTGAAAGTTAATATAACTTTGGAATTCGTATGAATTACGATACGGTTCGGTTGAGGATAGATTAGCGGATTTTTTTTTAATTATTTGAAAGTTAATATAACTTTGGAATTCGTATGAATTCTTATTAGAAATATTATTGATAATAAAAATTTGTATTAGATTAGATTTTAGATTTGATTAAATATTATTAATAATAGTAATTTGTATTAATTTAGATTAAATATTATTATTTTTAGTATTATTAATAATTTTAATCAATTAAATGAGAGAATGACAAGTGTCCCAAATCAGGTTTCTTTTATCATATAGTATAGATTCAAATTACAACAAAAAACTATAAATTATAAATTAAATTAAATTAAATTAACATTGTATAAATGTTGACACAAATAGGTTTTCCTAATCAATAAGATATAAATTCGTATTTTTTTTTTGAAAGGAAAGATATAAATTCGTATAAAATGTATAAATGTTGACACTAATAGGTTTTAAAACATTTATCAATAAAATGTTGACACTAATAGGTTTTTTTATCAATAAAATATAAATTCGTATATAAAACATTTAAATAAAAAGTAATAAAACTAATAATAAATTAATATCCTCTACGTATTTAACGAGTGTGATTTGTGAACATCCATTTTAGACAAATTCAATAATATTAATGGAAAAATTACAAGTTTTGTCCTTTATCTTTATAGTACTTTACAGGCGATCTCCTTTTTTTCAAATGTTGACAGACGGTATCCTTTAGTAGGTATTTTGTTGCAAGTTTTGTCCTTTAAGCTTAACCCAGTTAGATTTTCTTGTTAAATCTTGTCACGCAAGGGTATTTTAGTCTTTTTACCCATTTATTTATATTATTTAAAAGAATAAAACAAAATATTTTTAAAAATTATTATTATTATTATTATTATTATTATTATTATTATTATTATTATTATTATTATTATTATCTTTATGTTTCTGCAACCACCACCATCAAGCACCACCGTTCACCACCCTGAATCACCACCTGCCATCATCAACCACCACCGGCAAGTTTCCAATTAATCCCCAACCTTCCATGTTTAACCTAGTCTAAGTTTCCCAAAACAAACCTCACAGTGATATCATAACAAACAATTAATCCCCAACAGGCCATTTTCAACCCAATTTCCAATTGCGAATGGCTGCCACTGCAATCACTTCGAAATCCACTTCAAGATCTTCAAATCTGTCGAATACCCATTTCAATTCAATCCATTTCAAAAAACCCCTTCTGAAAAAGACATTGAATAATAAATTGAAGCAGGACAAAATCAAACAAGACTACAGGTTAGTGGTGGATGTTTTAAACTTTTGACACCGATTAAGTAATATTTAGGCATAACAGAGCCGAGCACAAACGTAACAGAAACTTAATTGTCCTATAAACAGGTAACAATGAAATTCAAAGAAATCAGGTTATCATTCAGATGTATCCGTGATGACAGAGATTAGCACAAACGTAACAGAAACTTTTTTTTTTTTAATTTGTGGCCTAATTTGCTCTAACATTCAGATGTATCCGTGATGATAAAAGTCAACTGGAACTCAAGGAAGATTAGCATGCAAGATCCCTCTTCCGCCATTGTTGCAGCAGCAGTTGAATAAAATAATATAGTTGACTCTCATTTATCCAACAAACCACTTGAATCTCACCTCAATCGATTGGCAACCTCCCAATTTGAAATTCTTGTTTCAAAAATATTGATTCAAGCATCCTAAACTATTTTAGTTTTTCAGGGGGAAGGAGATATAACAGACAAAGAGATGGAGAAGAGTGAAGGAAATTAGGGTTTATGGGGGATTATAAATGTGGGGAAATGAAGTGGTGGGGTGGAAAAGACATAATTACCCTCATGTGCTTATCATGTGCCACACATTAACTGAGTTTTTTTAACTGAGTTGTGTGTAAAGGACAAAACTTGCAACAAAATACCTACTAAAGGACACCGCCTGTCAACATTTGAAAAAAAGGACACCGCCTGTAAAGTACTATAAAGATAAAGGACACTCTTCGGAGTAAATACACTGTAGTAGAAAACCCGGGCGCTCCTCAGGATCGAACCGGCGCCATTGGCCCCAAATCCTATCCTTCATTGTTGCTGGCCACTGGGCTGGGAGCCGGTGGTTACAGAACTTTATCTTTAGAAGCCAGAAATTCTATATTCTATATTCTATAATATAACAAAAGTTAAAGTTTCTTAGGAACAGTAGAACTATTAGACAATAATTGGATGCTAATTATAATTCTACCCTCTTTTGTATTGTTTGTGCTCCCTCCTCATATTTACCAAATTGAAGTGAAGTGATGATGTAAGAAATTTTATTTTATCTAAATCTCAAAGTTACTAACATTTTTTCTATTCAAATATAGATAAAGCCAATGATTTCTACATCAAGTGAAAGAATGCTTTCATTTCTCTTGGGAGATACATGTTCAACTCTCACATGGTGCATAACAAGGCAATGGTGGGCAATGATAGGATACCTAGGGAAACTTGGGTTCGATCCTTGAGTCAAACGGGTATTACCTGTAATTTCACCGTTGTGCCTACGGGGGATGGGTTACCGAGTTTTTCCCGGAATTGGTGGTGGAATTGGGCTACTCTCGGAGTACTCCGTTTGGTCCAGTGGGCGCCCCGAGAGTGTTTGAGATTAAAGTACTCCGTTTGGTCCAGTGGGCGCCCCATTTGGTCCAGTGGGCGCCTCGAGAGTGCGGGAGACGCCGCAACCGGTCCATGAACCGGAACCTGAACAGGAGTCGAAACAGGAGCGGTAACCGGCACGACCGGTGCCGGCGGCGAACTTTCCGGCGACTTAACCGGAGCAGATTCCGGCGAGTGAAGTAAAAAACTTGCTGGAATTAGAACATGATCGATTTTGAAGATGCTTAACGGCACCTTATCGAGAAGCGTGCTTTCGACGCGCGAATTATCCACACCGGAATCAAGCGTAACAGAATCACCGTTGGTTCGGACCGTTAGATCAAACTTCTGAACCTTATTTGTGGCCAGAGTTCCAATTAGATCCTTCACAGTCAACAAACTGCCTTTAGGAACATAAACCGGAAGTGCATGATACAACAACAACGAAATGAGATCGTTATTCGATAAGTTTTTAAAATCTGGTAAGGATGCAGCGTTAAATGCTGCATCCGACGGTGCAAACACCGTGAGGCCTCTCGGCTCGGTCGTTTCGTAGATCTGTAACACTCCAGTGTCTGAAATTAATTTTGCAAATGTTTTGCACCCTGACTTTTCCAGCAAGCTACTGATGTTTACATCCAACGGCTGAGATCGGTTTAGAACGCCTGGCGCGATGATTGGTGATGTGATTTCGATGATCACTGAGATGTTGTTTGGAATGTGCTTCACGGATCGGGAAAATAGAGCGTTGAGTTTGGATCCGGAACCACCGGATCCGAATCCGACCTTGCCTGCAACAGTAGAGTAATCGAATCACAAACGTACAAGTTATAAAAAGTTGATCTCAAACCGTCCTCATGAATAGTAGTGTAATTTAATCTAATAACTTAACAGAAAATTAATCGAATCACAAACGTACGTTTCATAAAACGTTAATCTTAAACCGTTCTCATGAATTGTAGTGTAGTTTAATCTAATAACTTAACAGAAAATTAATCGAATCACAAATGTACATACATGTTATAAAAAGTTAACCTCAAGGTGTTCTCTTGAATAGTAGTGTAATTTAATCTAATAACTTGCGTTTTTTAATTAGAAAACTAAAAAAATTACTAAATACATAGTCATTTTAATCTATTTTTTCCAGCATCCGATTATCATTTTCCAATATTACGATCCAAATCCGACCTTATATGCAACACTAAATTAATCGAATCACAAACAAAAACTAAACTAAAAAAAATTACCAAAACCGTAGTTTTTTTTTTTTTTTTTCCAACATCTGATTATCATTTTCCAACATTATATCCAAATCCGTGGAGAGACTCATGATCTTAAAAAGTGTAGCCAACTTGACCCTCAAACTGCAATTAAGGTTGTGATTTGAGGAAAAAAAGAAAAGCAAAACCACGTGTTGTATAAATAACTGTTCAAGGAATATGGCTTTTTTATCATGCTTGTAATGTAATTTTCGGGATCAAAATAGTTAGATATGGTAAACTTATAATTTATAAAACTAATTTACTGTAATACTTTGCATAAGAACTTTTTTTACCAGATAAAATGTAATTCACTTGAGCACAGTAGCGGAGCTTGACCAAAAGTTCTGAGGGGGCCGAAAGTCATGGGACCCAATTTATATATTGTATAAATATTGAGGCAAAATAATTGGGGGGCAATCCTATATAATTTTAAATTTTTCAGATGAAAAATAGGAAATTTTACGCTTTTAACCGAAACATTCGGGAGGGGGGACCCCACTTTACACTAAGCTCCGCCATTGCTTGAGCATCCATAACTTTATTAGCTGGCTGCTTCTATTACTATGCAATGGATGTGGGGTGATCTGACACTGACGTGGACAAGGAGGGCCACACACTTGCTTCATTCCCGAGGCAAAATCAATTTGCAAGGCTATGGGGTGTGAGGACCATGGATTGGAACATTATTTCCACATAGGAGTATAGGACCATTAATTAAATGGTACACCACCTCTCTCCTTAATTGATGATGGTTCCCATAGATTAAATCACGATTACCACTAGGCCTGGCAATTTCTACCCAAATACCTAAACTTGGGTCAATTTGGACTTTAAAATATAGGTTGTTGGGTCATTTTGGGTTTGTCTAACTTTTTTGTGGGTCTGAATGGGTAATAAAAGATCAGAATCATAAAAGACTGGGTCCGGATGGGCCAATAAGAAAATTGGGTAAATTACACTTTTCATCTTTTATGTTTGTAGCGGGTTGCAATAGATGACCTTTAATTTTAATAATTACAGTCACAGTCCTTTATTTGGAAAATTCATTACACTCTACGTCCTTTGACCCTAACCAGGTTATAATTTTCAGTTAAATATGGCATGTGCATTGCACATTAGGGTACTTTAGTCATTTTAGAGTATATTTAACAAAAAAACATAAAAATAAAAAATATATATATATATAACAGCTGTCTTTCAATCACCACCTGCCATCACAATACAACATGCAACTCCACAATCGATGCCTTTAATCTTTCAATCAAATCAAACCCTAAACGCTAAATCTCTCCAAAAATCAACCTTTTTATCATCCGATAACCAAAACAGTTGTCGATCTCCTATCTCATATCTGCTGATTTGGATTTTCAGATGAAAAAATAAGTATCAACTGCTACGAATCAAACTTGAACAACTTGTAAGAAGATCTAAACCTCAGATTTGAAACAGAACTTTTGATGATGCGCTGAACTCAAGATCTACGGATGCTGTTGATTCAGTTTTCTAATTTCTTTTATTATTATGATGTGTAGTATACGGACTGTTTATGTTTGTACTGGATTGCAACGGATAGCCTTTAACTTCAATAATTACAGTCACGATCCTATATTTGGAAAATTTGTTACATCTTTCGTCCTTTAACACTAACAGGATTAAAATTTTAAGTTAAGTCAGAACACATAAGGGTAAATTGGTAATTTTACCTTCTTATACATAAAACCCTATATTTTCTCTCACCCATCTCTTTCTCCCTCTTTCTCTTCAAGTGACCTCCACAACCGCCACCATATCCCAGCCGCCACCACCACCATATCCCAAAACACAATAATCCATGTGTCTCAAAATGATACATCTTCTAACAAAATCTCAACATACTGATCAACCATAAAACAAGGGTCGTATTATTGGCACACCTTGCCTTATTAAATCGACACCTTCAATACGCATCGTATAGATCTATACGATGTGTATTGAGTTGGTAATTAATTCTGTGTCAGTCAAAGACTGAGAATGTCTCACGAGGTTTAAAGTAATACACATCGTATAGGCATATACGGTGCGTTTTACTTTTTTTAGAAAGTACGATCAGCTTTCTGTCACTGTTGAGTGGCGTAAAGTGATTGACGTATGCCCTATACGCATCGTATAGGGCTATACGACTCGTATTCGATTCCGAATTTGAATTCAGCTTCCCCTATTTAAACGACGAAGAAGATGATATATATATCGTCTTCCTTATATATTCACATTCACTAACAAACATGTCTTGGTACAACTATGTTTTCGGTGAGCCGTCTGAGGCGGACACGAGCACGTTTATTTCGGATAGAAGTGTGGTATATCATTTTTTAACTTATTCTGTTTTTTTTTGTTTATGAAATACTTAGTGTCACGGCCCCCAACCCACCCTGGACGGAATCGGGAGTCGCGAACAGCCCAGTGGTACCGGTGATTATTTTTGAAAAATGTTGCAGCGGAAATTTCATCAGGACCGTGAGTTAGGAAAAATATCAGAGTTTAGAAAACACCGGATTTTATTTATTAAATAGATGGGATAAACCCATGTTTTACAATGGTAGCTTTAATAAGGGATAAACCCAATTACATAAAACAATATTTCTTAATTTTATTTAATTAATAAAATAAGTCATTTCTTTAAGCATTTCAGTGCCGTATCCATCTCTTAATCCAATCTACTGTAATTACCTGAAATATGTGTTAAAAAGGTTTTGTCAGCGGGAAATACTGAGTGAGTTCATTCATTTTACTAAAACGACTCATTTGTTATAATTTACAGTATTAAGAGCGATTACAATGTTTCTGATATCAAACCAAATACCCACAGTATTTTGTCACTCGACCCATTGGCCCATTCGTCCAATGGTGTCTGTGACTATGGTCATATCACCCCTTGGCTGCCCCAATGGTGAAGATTATCAAGTAATGTATACAAAACCCCACACACCGGCTGTAATTTGGTGACTACAAAGACTTAATCCCTGTAATTATAACTTTGAAAATAAACATGCTTTTGGAAAGTAATTTGATAAAAAGAGAATGACTCATATTATAAACATGCAGATTCATACGGCAAAGTTTAGTCTATAGATAAGCCTTGATATATTGCAGATGTATACAGGCAGAGCTTAGCCTATTAATTTAGCCTTGTAACCTAGTGCACACGAACTAGGTAGGTAACTTAATACAGCAATTACGATAACTCACGAGATTAAAACCCTCACAACGAATGACAAAGTGAAATCACTTAAACATCCATTGGATTCACAACGAATGACAAAGTATAATCACTTAAACATCCATCGGATTCACAACGAATGACAAAGTATTCCCCGAGTTCGGGTGGTACTCAAACATCCTGTTGGAATCACGACTAATGACAAAGGATAGTACTAAAACATCAATTGGATAGTTTCAATCGATCAGACATTGAATCGTAGCAGCGATCGAGTTAATATCTTGTATCGTAGCAGCACCCCGCTATACTAATTAGTGATTTTGATAGTAAGCAGAATGTAACTCAGTGTGTATTACGAGTTTTTACGTCGTTCAAGCGCCCAAATTCCAGTCCCAAAGTCTGCTATTTATACACGATTTTTGACAGGCTTACGGACCGTAATACTCATCCCTTACGGTCCGTAAGGGACACGGATTTACCATAGGCATGCCACGTGTGTTTCTAGCCTAGCTGAGTCAACGGAATCGAGAAATTCAATTTTGACAGCGTTTTATAAGGATAATCGTTAAGTAGGGAATACCCCCTAGTTCTAGGGGCCCTGATCCTGATTCTGATTGTTCTGAAATTTGTAGGGTTTGTGCAGGATTACTTGGGTCTCTCAATTAGGGTTTCCTATTGGATAAAATAATAAAATGAATAGGACTTTTAACGAGGGTTGTTACACTTAGCACACCGTTTGTATTAGGCGGGGTCTAATGTCCCTGATTCTTACGGTTTGGGTGGAAATGATGATCACGCGCACGAGGTCGTGTCCGGCTATCGTCCCCGTCATAATGAATCGCCGTTGCCAGACCTCAACGAGGAAAGTATATATATTTACTTTTTTTCTAGTCGGCGTTAAACTTTCCATTACCTTTTACCCGTTGGTTTTTTTAGTCTGCTATGCCCCACCAACCGTTGCTACCAGATTTGAACACGTGTAGCCATGATCAAGGTTATAGGTCTCCGTTTTATGAACCCGGTTACGTTCCCTCGTACGGACATGAAGAATATGGAAATAACGTTTTTGTTAGTGGTCCCTCGGGAGAACAAGGAGACCTTAGTCACCCTTCTTGTAGGTCCACCCGGAGGATCGAGTAAAACCTCTATTCCTGTTTTCCGACAAACCCGAGAGTGCGGAATCCAAACGGGTAAGTTAAACCAAGTTACGAACACGTAAAACACAAGATTCACCGATTAACACTCCAATGTATTAATCTAGAAAACGGTTACAAAGCAACGTTTACAAGATGCTCTCATAAACTCTCAATGTGTGTGTGTTTACAGTGTGTTCGCTCTGAAATCTATTCAAACTTCTCTCTAACTCTTTCTGTCTGTTTGATGTGTTTATATAGTGAAATACATCGACGAAATCAAGTCCCATGGTGAACTCTAAGTTCGCCATCCATCATCACGACGAACACAGGGTCTTCGTCACATAGTGTCTTCGTCTCACAGGGTGTTCGTCGCACAGGGGGACTTCGTCGTATGATGGGCCTGTGGCTTTGGCTTGGGCTTGGTCACAGATAGGACTTCATCACAGATGGGCCAAACACAAACAGACAACACATTAAACATATCAATATGCATACCGCACACACGCAGTATCATTTTCATCGAACGTTACAAAGTAACAAGCTTACCGAGTCAAGACAGGAGGATGTCTTGACTACGGCCTTCACTTCGTAGCCGAGTCGAACCGAGCCGAGCCGTATCCACATAATATGTATCAACAAACTCCCCCTTGGATGCTGCTCGCGAGGTTCATAATCTCGTTCTCCATCTCTTGATGGTTCTTTCATTCTCGGAAAGGATCTTCAAAGACTTCACGTGTTGTAAGTAGAAAGTGTATTAACAAACTCCCGCTTTTATCTAGGAAGTGTATCAATAAACTCCCCCTTTGATTATGCTCGTGAATCTTTTGATTTTCAATGCTTTTGATCCTTGTGGTGTTGATGATTGGCCAGCGGCAACTCGATCATCGTTATCATTTGAGTGTGCCTTCACGTCGTGTCTTCATTCCGAAGCTTATCATCAAACATGTTCTCCTTGCCTTTAGCATCTGCACATGCAAGAAAGCTAAACGCGTAATGAGAACAACTGCTTGGAATATAATTAACATAAACAAATGACACACATGTGACCATGTTTCTATCAACTACCGTCCGACAATTTGTTTGAAAAGTTAACAAATTTTTCAATTTTGATTATTAACTTTCAAAACTTGCAAACTCTGACCGTTTATGAAGATTCAGTCGTTTTGGTTTTCATCAGATTTCAGGTAACGAAGACTTGAGTTCCAACATCGGTTAATCAAAACTACAACAGAAATAAAATCTTTTTGACTTTTATAAATTTTATATTAAAACACACCTAAAATCTTTTTGTCATTTTGAATATTTCAAACTTAAAGACTGAAAGCAGTAAATAAATATATACAAAGTTGCAGAAACTAAGAAAAGTAAATATATACAAACATTCTTTTTGCTAGTTTCGAGGGTAAGAGAATCATTTCAGTGTACGGTCATGCCAAAACACTCTTGTTGTTCTTTTTGTTAACATTTAGATAAACACCCTATAACGATTATCGGTATTGTTGTCCACATAAGCTCAACTTATCAGATGTAATCATGGCGAGGGGATACGTTAAGTGTATGATTTATACTAACCGACCGATGTTCATCCACACACCACACATTCCCGTATCAAGGTATGCACGAGAGTTCATCTTACTGGTGAGTATACCATTTATCTTCTGTTTGGCCGTATATGAAAATGTGAGAAACTCACTTATTTTGATGAAAACAAGCCCTATGTGATAGAATCACTTATTGATGAGGAACTTGATTTTCAGATGCATGAGGGCATAGGAGCAAGTCCGTGAACAGGTCAGTACAAATGTACAGCAAAGAGACGAACTTGACTCCCGGATAAATGTGATATATTATCACTTATTTTGTGGACCTGTGATTGTTGATCACTTATTGAGGTTGTATGCAGTATGTACACGTATGTATGGTATCATGGAAGATCTAGACTTCGTCTCCGTTTGTTTCGGTAAAAGAAACAACCATGATACCCAGATGATAAACAGCATAAAGACCACATATCTCAGAATCACGGCAATCTCTCAAACGAAATTTCGGTACTAAGACCATATGCCAATGAGTGGTTCCCACCTGGTCTCCAGTCGATTTTAAGTTTATATCACCCTGCACACTTTAAGATGATTGTGAGCCTACCGATACATCTTATATAGAGCTGCTTAACATTTTTCATTTTGCATATTTCAGTTTAAAGAGGTTTCAACAGACCACTGATATACTATCATTTTCTTTTATGCTCGCCAGGAAACTCATTTTTGTTTTTCGATTGTTTTTGGGTTTTTGAAATTTTTCGATGTTTTTGAATTTTCAAATTTGGATTTACTCCCCCTAAAATCAACAAACTTACAATAATTTTAAAAACACAAATATATTTACAAAAACGATTTTACGATGCGGATTACTCTTGCTTGACCTTAATGCCGTTTACCAATAATAAAAAGTCAAATCTTGATTTGTCAAATGCTTTGGTAAAAAGGTCGGCACGTTGGTCATCAGTGTGAACTTTAACAACATCGATAAGCCTTTTATCAAAGCAATCACGTATGAAGTGATACTTAATTTCGATGTGTTTGGTCTTTGAATGCTACACAGGATTTCTAGTGATAGATAAGGCAGCAGAATTATCGACTAAAATAGGAGTAGTTAGGAATTCAAAACCGTAATCGCGCATTTGCTGTTGTATCCACAGGACTTGGGAGCAACAGCTTGAGGCAGCAATGTATTCAGCTTCACAAGTTGATGTAGCGACACAAGTCTGCTTCTTGTACTGCCATGTTACGAGGCGATTTCCTAAAAACTTGCATCCAGCCGTTGTGGATTTGCCGTCGATTTTGCATCCGCCAAAATCAGAATCACTGAAAGCGATCAAGTCAAAGTTATCATCCTTAGGGTACCATAGACCGGTGTCTGTGCAACCCTTCAAATAACGAAAAATCCTTTTTACAGCTGCAAGATGTGAGGCCTTCGGGTTCACTTGATATCTGGCTAGCAGGCATGTTGGATACATTATATATGGTCTTGATGCAGTGAGGTACATAAGGGATCCAATCATCGCGCGGTAGTATGAAGAGCTAACGAGTTCACCCTTCAAGTCTGGATTGATTCCGTGATTTTGCTGCAGTGGGGTACCAATGGGCGATGTGTCAGACATCTGGAATCGGTTCAGAATGTCTTGAACATACTTAGTCTGATGGATGAAAATCCCATACTTCGTTTGTTGCACTTACAAGCCCAAAAAGAAAGTCATCTCCCCCATAGCGCTCATCTCGAATTTATCCTGCATTACACGCTCGAAATCCCTACACATAACATTGTTAGTAGAACGAAATATAATATCATCCACATATACCTGTACCAGTAGAAGATCTCCATCTTGTTCTTTTATGAAGAGAGTGCAATCGATAAGACCTCTGCGAAATCCATTCTCCAGCAAATAATTAGATAAGGTTGCGTACCAAGCTCGTGGTGCTTGATGTAGACCATAGAGAGCTTTGTTCAGCAACCAAACCCGATCGGGATAGATAGGATCTTCAAAACCTGGAGGCTGTTCAACATACACCTCTTCTTCGACTAGACCATGTAAGAATGCACTTTTGACGTCCATCTGGTAAACCTTGAATCCTTTGAATGAGGCATAAGCCAGAAAGATCCGAATTGCTTCCATACGTGCAACACGTGCATACACTTCGTTGTGGTCGATCCCTTCAATCTGACGAAAACCCTAAACGACCAATATTGCTTTGTTCCGAATAACGATTCCACAGTCGTCCTTTTTGCATTATACACCCAACGGGTACCAATCTTCTTGTAATCAGCAGGTTTCTCTACGAGCTTCCAGACACCAAGTTTCTGGAATTGTTGCAATTCTTCCTGCATTGCTTCAACCCAAGAGTTATCTTTCAAAGCTTCTTTCCAAGTTCTTGGCTCTTCCTGTGAGGCATAACATGTAACAACTCTCATCAAAAGTCCTAATTATTATATTATTTTATCTAATAGGAAACCCTAATTAAGACACCCAAGTGATTCTGCACAAACCCTAAAATTTTCAGAACAATCGGAATCAGGATCAGGGCCCCTAAAATTCAGGGGGGGTAAACCCTATTTACAATTATCCTAAAAATCTCGTTGTCAAAAATAGAAATTACAAAACAGTCAAGTCAGCAAAGCTAGTCCCAACCGTGGCTACCCTATAGCCTATTTTCAACCCTTACGGACCGTAACATTGTGAGTCTTACGGTCCGTAAGCACCCTTACGCACCGCAACAATTTTAGGCTTACGGTCCGTAAGAAAAGTGAAATTTTAACTATAAATAGCAGACATTGGCAATCGAATTTTGGTGTTCAAACGACGTAAAACTTCGCTGCATGTACTGAGATACGTTCTGTTTACCACAAATTAACACACACGGTTCACTAATCGACGCCGCAATCAGGGTAATAACTCGATCGTTGATACGATTCAATGTCCGATCGATTAAACTATCCAATGGATGTTTAAGTGCTGCCCACATTAGGGTTTATGCTTTGTCATTCGTCGTTAAATCGATGGATGTTTAAGTATCGCACTTTGTCATTCGTTGTGAAGGTTTTAATCTCGTGAGTTATCGTAAATGCTGTATTAAGTTACTAACCAAATTGTGTGCCTGTTATTAAACTAGGTTATCAAGGCTAATCAGTAGAATAAGCTCTGTTAAATCTACAATGTGAGTCATTCTCTTTTTATCAAATCTATTTACAAAAGCATGTTTATTTCAAAGTTATAATTACGGGGATTAAGTTTTGTAATCACCAAGTTACAGCCGGTATGTGGGGTTTTGTATACATAACTTGATAATCGTCACCATTGGGGCAGCCAATGGGGGATATGACCATAGTAACAGATCCGGTCGAGTGACAAATACCGTGGGTAGTTGGTTTGATATCAGAAACATTGTAATCGCTCTTAATACTGTAAATTATAACAAACGAGTCGTTTTAGAAAATGAACGATTCACTCAGTATTTCCCGCTGACAAAACCTTTTTCAAACATGTTTCAGGTGATCTGTTGTAATCCAGGAAAAGTGCCGTGAAGCACTATCAGCTTAAGGAAGTGGCTTAGTATAAAATAAAGAAACATGTTTTGTAAAATAAAAGATTTCCTGGTGAAATCTCAAGATTGTAAATTATCGGGTTATATCCCGAATTGTGAAATAAAATAATCGGGAAATATTTCAGTTTTAAAAAGATCCTGAAGAAACTTCCGCTGTTAATTAAATTACCACAGGATTTCTGTCCCGCGGCTCCTGAAACGGGTCAAACCGGGTCGGGGGCCGTGACAGAAATAAGGTGGTATCAGAGCCACTGATTTAAGCCTATTAAGTATTTAGAAATACTTAATTTTACTGATTGTCAATTATGTGATTATTTGTGTTATTAATTGATTATTTGTTAGTTACAGTATGGGTAAACAAAAGCTGTCAAATATCTATCTTAAACTAGATAGGTCATCCAACGAGAAGGGAAGTTCATCCCAAACAAAACCTTATGTAATTCCTGAAGAAGGAATTTTTGTCCGTAAGGCAAATTACGAGGAACCACTTTCTCCTAATAAAAGAAGTTTGATTATTAGGAAAAGTCAGGAGGAAATAAGGAAAAACTGAAAGAAGAAAGTTAAACAAGAAACCCCAGACTTAATCGATAAATCACCTTGGGAGGACAAATTAGATGAGAAATAGGCAAATCTTTATATGCTAGCCACAGTAGCAGAAAATGCAAATCTCTAAATACTTAAAAGTTTTAGCACTTTTACTTTCCAGAAACCTTATTTAGTAAATAAATAAGTTACAGTAAATTGTAGTATAAATTATTTGTCAGTTGTTTTATGTATACGGATTATCTATAAATTTTGTTATAACATTTGGTATGTATTTTGCATATATGCTAAACAGCATGAATGAGATATCAGAAGGTTTAGAAAATCTTAACCTCTATCCTGTTAAGATAGAAGTTTCAAAGGAATTCACCGGTTACTTCGCTGATAAAGAAGAAACCATGGAATTTCAATCCAAACCACTGGCAAAACCTAAACCCAAGAAAAGAAGCAGATTTGTGGGCTGGAGGCGAGTAAGAAGGAAAAAGCCAGCAACAAGAAAGGTTACTACAACTGCAGAACCAAAAGACAAAGGAAAAGGGGTAGAAATTGAGGAAAATATTAATCAAGTAGAGATAGAAGCTGAAAAGAGTTTTAAGCAAACAGAAATAGAGGTCGGAGAAAGTTCTAGACAAAAACAGAAAATGACTCATTGGGAAGTTTTTAGATCATAAATTAGTAATGAGTGACCTCATCGGACCTGCCGATGGAAACCTTGAACCAGCTAATCCAAACCTTATATTTACTGAAGAAGATCTTTTCAGCTACCCACTAGAAGCTCCAATCCCAATCAATCTGGAACCTGCTATTCCAGATCCTATTGTCCAACCGCAACCACTACCAGTAGAATTAGATGAGTGGTGGACAACTGATTGGCAATACCAAAATCTTTTAAACAACCCTGATACCTTTTTCCCACAAGTGGACCCAGAACCTCCACTATACCCAACTATGAGCCCGGAGAATCTGACGGAACTTCGTCTTTGGGGCGAAGAGTTAATTGATACAGGAAATAGGATTAGGGATATTGGAGAAAGGGTTACTTGGAAATATGACGAAAGGGAGCGTCGTTTTTAAGAAATTAGCTGACCAAATAATGGGAGTTTGCAGGAATATGTGTTCATAAATAATCATAATAACCAGTATGTGTAATAACTTAACAATAAAACGTTGTATGATAATCGTGTGTACGAGGCATAATATAATATATAGAAATGAAACTTGGGAAATCGATAATTTTTGGTTATACATGTTAATGTGATTATGTGCAAACTGTTTTATTATATTTGTATTTATACTAATTATTTACATAAAATTTATTATCAGATGTCAAACATTGGTAACGAACCAGTAAATGAGGTTAATCAGTCGGAGCAACATCCAGGAGACCAATATATGACTAGACAAGATATCGAAAATACTGTTGCTCAAGGGATAGCTAATGCTATTCCAGCATTCGTTGCTGCTGTAAAGAATCCAATCGAACCGCAACACATCGTTCCTAGTAAACGTATTTCTGAAGATAACTTCAGTAATAGTGTAAACGGAGGCAATGACAATGTTAATCATAATGGGGAACCACATCAAGCTCCATTTCCTAAGAAAATGAAAGCCGCAACGCCTGGTTGCACTTTCAACGAATTCCTTGCTTGTAAACCCACTGAATTTGCAGGCAATGAAGGAGCAACTGCATCACTGCGTTGGTTAGAGAAAACCGAAGCAATTATTGCAATAAGTAAATGTGCTAAAGATGATCAGGTCATGTATGCATCAAATCGCTTCAAGGAAGGAGCACTTGAATGGTGAAACACTGTGTTACAATCAAAAGGAAGAATAATAGCTTATGCTATGACTTGGGAAGAATTTAAGGGTTTTGTAGAAAGAAAATTCTGTCCTGAGTATGAAAAGGAACAGATGACAAATAAGTTCCTAAATCATCGGATGATGGGTGTAGATTGTCGTGGTTATACTTCGACATTCTTTGAATATGCTAGAGTGGTACCAACGCTGGCTTCGCCAGAACCGGTACTCATTTCTCGCTACATTTGGGGACTGATTAGTGAAATCCGCAACATCGTTAAAGCTGCGAGACCTCGCACTATTGACGATGCAGTGGAATTAGCTAATACCCTAACCGATGAACTAGTACGCACACAAGATGAAAATAGAAAGAAGGAACTGGCTCATAAAATTACCCAAGGATTTCGTACGGGTTATAATAACAGCTTCAAGAGAAAAGGAATGGGCAATTCTCAACTCCGTCATTCTGCAGGAAATGCAAGAAGAAACATTATGGAAGATGTGATATAACCTGCAATTTTTGCAAAGTTATAGGACATCGTGAAGAAAACTGCAGAAAGAAAACAATAGTTTGCTATAACTGTGGAGAAAATGGACATTATAAAACAGAATTTCCTAAATTAATCAAACCAGCAGACAACAAAACTAAGGCGACCGACGGAACTATTAAGAAGAATGCTAGGGCATTTCAGCTAACCACTCAAGAAGCAGAACTTATCCCAGATGTGATAGCGGGTACGTTCTTAGTTCACAACATTTACGCCAAAGTATTATTTGACTCTGGTGCAAACCAAAGTTTTATAAATACTTCATTCTGCCAAGCTCTTAATTTACCTTTAACCAATATTAGGCAGATTTTTACAGTTGAAACGGCAGACGGAAATTCAGTTAAAATAGATAAAGTTTTGCAAGAAGAAAACATAGAACTTTTAGGACATAAATTCTCTGCAAAACTATTGCCGATGAATTTAGCTGAATTTGATGTTATATTAGGAATGGATTGGTTAGTAGCCAACCATGCTAAAATCCTTTGTGATCAGAATTCATAGAAATTCAATCACCCACCGGAGAAGTAATTAGGATTACAGGAGATAAACCACGTAAGCCCATGAAGTTCATATCAGTAATGAAAGTTGCTAATTATGAACGAAAACAAGGAATAGTATATATGATTTCAGTAATCATTAGTACTAAGGGTAAAGAACTTAAGGAAATTCCTGTAGTCTCAGAATATCCAGATATATTCCCAGAAGATTTACCGGGATTACCTCCAGATAGGGTAGTAGAATTTAGGATTCATCTAATTCCAGGAACTACACCGATAGCCAAGGCACCTTATCGGTTAGCACCCACAGAAATGTTAGAACTAAAAACGCAATTAGATGAATTACTAAGTAAAGGATTCATACAACCTAGCTCATCCCCTTGGGGAGCGCCAGTGTTGTTTGTGAAGAAAAAGGATGGTTCAATGAGAATGTGTATCGATTATAGAGAATTGAATAAGGTTACAATTAAGAATCGATATCCATTACCTAGGATTGATGATCTATTTGATCAACTTCAGGGGGCTAGATATTTTTCTAAGATAGATTTACGCTCCGGATATCATCAATTGAAGGTACAAGAAGAAGACATACCTAAAACTGCTTTCAGAACTAGGTATGGTCATTATGAGTTTACAGTCATGCCCTTTGGGTTAACAAATGCACCTGCTGCATTCATGGACATGATGAATAGGATATGTAAACCATATTTGGATAAATTTGTAATTGTCTTCATAGACGATATACTTATTTATTCCAAAAGTCAGACAGAGCATTGTGAACACCTTCATGCACTCTTAACTTTGTTAAGAAAAGAAAAGCTTTATGCCAAATTCTCGAAATGTGAATTTTGGTTGCAAAAAGTGCAATTCTTAGGACACATGGTGAATCACGAAGGTATTCACGTAGATCCTGCTAAGATAGAGGCAATTACCAAATGGAAGGTTCCACAAACAGCAATGGAAATAAGAAGTTTTATAGGTTTAGCTGGATATTATAGACGGTTTATTAAGGATTTTTCCAAGATAGCCGTACCATTAACTAAGTTAACCTGTAAAGCCATTAAGTTTGAATGGGGACCTAAGCAAGAAGAAGCCTTTAGAATATTAAAGCAGAAATTAACAAATGCACCAATCTTAGCCTTACCAGAAGGAACTGAAGATTTTGAGGTATATTGTGATGCTTCAAAACTAGGATATGGATGTGTGCTTATGCAATGCAAAAATGTGATTGCATATGCTTCAAGGCAATTGAAAAAGCACGAAGAAAACTATACGATTCATGATTTAGAATTAGGAGCCGTAATTTTTGCCCTTAAGATTTGGAGACATTATCTTTACAGAAGTAAATTTACTGTCTACACAGACCACAAAAGTTTAAGATATATATTCGGGCAAAAAGAGTTAAACATGAGGCAAAGGAGATGGATGGAAATCCTAAGTGACTACGACTGTGATATTCAGTATCATGAAGGAAAGGCAAATGTAGTTGCAGATGCCTTAAGTCGTAAGTATTATGAGAAACAACGACGAGTTCGTGCTCTCAGATTAAATCTACAATCAGATTTAATGGAACAATTGAAGAATGTTCAAACTACAGCAAATAAGGATGGTGCTGAAGGAATGAAAGGAAGAATAAAGGAATTAGAACAAGGAGCAGATGGAATTTGGAGATACCACAAAAGTAGAATTTGGGTACCTAAGCAGGGAGACTTAAGACCTAAGATTTTAGAAGAAGCTCATAAATCTAGGTACACTATGCACCCAGGAGACAATAAGATGTACCAAGATTTAAGAAAGAACTTTTGGTGGATAGGAATGAAAAAGGATATCGCACGATATGTTTCTAAATGTCTCACTTGTTCACAAGTTAAGGCAGAACATCGGAAACCTTCAGGTTTACTACAACAATTAGAAATGCCAGTATGGAAATGGGAACTTATAACAATGGATTTTGTTACTAAGTTACCCAAAACCAGAAAAGGTAATGATGCGATTTGGGTAATTGTGGATCGATTAACCAAATCAGCTCACTTTCTACCAATGAAAGAAACCTTTAGTATGGAAAGGTTGGCAAAATTGTATGTAGACAAAGTTGTATCCTTACATGAAGTTCCACTCTCCATTGTTTCGGATAGGGATAGTCGTTTTACTTCTCATTTCTGAAAAAGTTTCCAGCAAGCTATGGGAACTCGACTAAATCTAAGCACTGCATATCATCCCCAAACAGACGGACAAAGTGAAAGGACAATCCAAACTCTAGAAGACATGCTTCGAGCATGTGTAATAGATTTTGGTGGAAATTGGGATGATCATTTACCATTAATTGAATTCTCCTATAACAATAGCTATCATTCAAGTATTGAAACTGCCCCATTCGAGGCACTATATGGAAGAAAGTGCAGAACTCCAGTCTGTTGGGCAGAAATAGGAGAAAGTCAATTATCAGGTCCTGAAATAGTGCAAGAGACGACTGATAAGATTACTCAAATCAAGGAAAGACTGAAGATGGCTCGTGATCGTCAAAAGAGTTATGCAGACAATAGATGCAAGCCATTAGAATTCCAAGTGGGAGACAAAGTACTATTGAAAGTTTCTCCTTGGAAAGGAGTAGTTAGATTCGGAAAGAGAGGAAAGCTAAGTCCAAGGTACGTAGGGCCATTTTCAGTGATCCAACGTATAGGACCAGTCGCTTATCGTTTACAACTACCAGAAGAATTAGCAGGAGTACATGATGTATTTCATGTATCCAATCTCAAGAAATGCTTATCAGATGAATCACTGGTAGTACCTCTTCGAGATATAAAGGTAAACGAAAAGTTGAAATTTGTTGAAAAACCTCTTCAAATTGAGGATCGAAAGATCAAATTTCTCAAACACAAACGACTAGTTTTAGTCAAAGTTAGATGGGATTCAAAGAGAGGAGCTGAATACACTTGGGAGCTGGAATCCGAAATGAAGCGAAAGTATCCTCACTTATTCCAGTAAATCTCGAGGACGAGATTTTTATTAAGGTGGGAAGAATGTAACAACTCTCATCAAAGTCTTAATTATTATATTATTTTATCCAATAGGAAACCCTAATTAAGACACCCAAGTGATTCTGCACAAACCCTAAAATTTTCAGAACAATCGGAATCAGGATCAGGGCCCCTAAAATTCAGGGGGGGGGGGGGGTAAACCCTATTTACAATTATCCTAAAAATCTCGTTGTCAAAAATAGAAATTACAAAACAGTCAAGTCAGCAAAGCTAGTCCCAACCGTGGCTACCCTATAGCCTATTTTCAACCCTTACGGACCGTAACATTTTGAGTCTTACGGTCCGTAAGCACCCTTACGCACCGCAACAATTTTAGGCTTACGGTCCATAAGCAAAGTGAAATTTTAACTATAAATAGCAGACATTGGCAATCAAATTTTGGTGTTCAAACGACGTAAAACTTCGCTGCATGTACTGAGATACGTTCTGTTTACCACAAATTAACACACACGGTTCACTAATCGACGCCGCAATCAGGGTAATAACTCGATCGCTGATACGATTCAATGTCCGATCGATTAAACTATCCAATGGATGTTTAAGTGCTGCCCACATTAGGGTTTATGCTTTGTCATTCGTCATTAAATCGATGGATGTTTAAGTATCGTACTTTGTCATTCGTTGTGAAGGTTTTAATCTCGTGAGTTATCGTAAATGCTGTATTAAGTTACTAACCAAATTGTGTGCCTGTTATTAAACTAGGTTATCAAGGCTAATCAGTAGAATAAGCTCTATTAAATCTACAATGTGAGTCATTCTCTTTTTATCAAATCTATTTACAAAAGCATGTTTATTTCAAAGTTATAATTACGGGGATTAAGTCTTTGTAATCACCAAGTTACAGCCGGTATGTGGGGTTTTGTATACATAACTTGATAATCGTCACCATTGGGGCAGCCAATGGGGGATATGACCATAGTCACAGATCCGGTCGAGTGACAAATACCGTGGGTAGTTGGTTTGATATCAGAAACATTGTAATCGCTCTTAATACTGTAAATTATAACAAACGAGTCGTTTTAGAAAATGAATGATTCACTCAGTATTTCCCGCTGACAAAACCTTTTTCAAACATGTTTCAGGTGATCTGTTGTAATCCAGGAAAAGTGCCGTGAAGCACTATCAGCTTAAGGAAGTGGCTTAGTATAAAATAAAGAAACATTTTTGTAAAATAAAAGATTTCCTGGTGAAATCTCAAGATTGTAAATTATCGGGTTATATCCCGAATTGTGAAATAAAATAATCGGGAAATATTTCAGTTTTAAAAAGATCCTGAAGAAACTTCCGCTGTTAATTAAATTACCACGGGATTTCTGTCCCGCGGCTCCTGAAACGGGTCAAACCGGGTCGGGGGCCGTGACATAACACGCGAAAGACCAATCGTTTTGTTGACCAGATTCTCGAATCGCCGCATACAGGCCTGCATTGTTGCTGTTTCGCAACATGTTCCTTGTTTGAATGCCACTCTGTACATTACCGATGATGTTTTGTTGAAGATGGGTATTGTGAATCCTTGTTTCTGGATTATCCGGAACTGGAATGTTTGTACCCAGATTGTTGAGATTGAGATCAACAACCAATTCAATACTCGGAACTGGCGAAGAGGATGATGCAGTAGCTTCAGCTGTTTTAGGGGTGTCCACGGTAGGTGTAACCTCTGAAGTACCATGTACTGCTAATGTAGGAGCTTCTTGATCTGCATCTAGAAATTCTTCATCCTCTGAAGATTCGTTCAGTTCGGTTGCATCATGAAAATCCTCATTGTCGAGAGCATTATTGTTCGCTGAAGTTGGTTCTGAATTGTTGACAATAATTGGACGAACCAATGGTGATTCTGTTGCGTTGTCACTCTCGAAAAACATCCTTGCTGCAACATTTTCTTCAACTGCTACAACATTGATCGAATTGAAAAAGTCATCGTACTCAAACATCCATGGTTGACCTGGATTTTTGACTGGCAAAGTGTGCCTTTGTACTCTGACTTCAGACCATTCCTCAACCCTTTTAGTCTCTAGATTCCAGACTCTTAAGTTCGAGGTGGCATAACCCAGAAAGTGACCTTCAATAGCTTTTGCCCCAAACTTTCCATTAGGATCGATCATTGTGCAAGGAGCTCCGAACGGTTCAAGATATGACAAATCTGGTTTCCGTTTGTGAAGAAGCTCAAAGCAGGTCTTGTTGTGTCTTTTGACTGTAAGGACTCGATTCAACGTGTAACATGCGGAGGCCACAGCTTCACTCCGGAATGGAATGGGCAACTGCGACTCTACCAACATAGTCCTAGCAGTCTCGATTAATGTACGGTTTTTACGTTCAGCGACGCCGTTCTGTTGAGGAGTATACCTTTTGATGTGCAAAACGCCACCATGGCATGATTCTTAAATTCTGTACCATTGTCGCTGCGTATCCGTCTAACCTTCAACGTATACAAATTCTCAATCTGAATGATAAAGTTTTAGATAATACCGAAAGTTTCACTCTTGTGAGCCATAAACGCCACCCAAGAAAATCTTGAATAATCATCAGTTATCACGAGACAGTATTGATCATTCCTGATGCTTTTGTTCTTGACAGGACTGAATAAATCCATGTGCAAACGTTCAAGAGGAACTGCCACCGTGTTGATCTTCTTTGTCGGATTTCGCTTCTTAGTTTGCTTTCCTTTTTGGCATGAAACATAGACGTCTTGAAGATGGAAATTTTTAAGAAGAACACCATTCACTAATTCATTTGACACCAAATGATTCATTTTCCGTAAGTGAATGTGACCCATACGTCTGTGCCAAGAGATAGAGTCTTTTTCAGTGGCTTTTGTAATGAAACAAGTTGCTTGTGCAGTCGTTGTTATTGCTTGGCTTATATCAAGGACATATAAATAGTTTATCCTTGGAGCTGATAAGAGAATCCATTCTTTTGGAATCTTGAAGCCGGGTTTCAGCACGTAACATCCATTTGCATCAAAGTGTACTGAAAACTGCTTATCACAGATTTGTGAAACGCTGAGAAGATTGTGATCAATTTGTTGTACAAAGTTGATCTTGTCAAAACTTACAACGCCGTTAGATACCATTCCTTCTCCTGTAATATATCCGCCTTTATCTCCAGCAAAAGCAACATAACCTCCTCTAATAGATTTAACGTCGTAGAGAAGCTTCATGTCGCCGGTCATGTGCCTGGATGCCCCACTATCAACAATCCAATGACTGCTGAAAGTTCCTCCTGGAACACCTTGCACATGTACTCACATGATTAGTTGGAGATGGGGACCCAAGCCTTTGTGGTCTTGGGTCTTCCATTTTCATCAACGTAAGTTACTTGAACTTCTCGATGTTGTGAAAATTCTGATGTTCCCCTGATTCAGTAACCGTTTTTGGTTTCAAGGTCTGTTTTGTTTTACCAGTTTTATTCTTTAAAATCTTAACTTCATGATTGACTGAAGTTTTTGAATTGTCTCGTTTGACAGAAACAGATGTTTTGTTAACCACATCGGTTTTTATTGCTTTTTCAATTTTCTTGACCTGTTTGCGTTTCTGTTTCTTTTCCCTTTCTTTTACAAGACGGGGATCTGGTTTTGATGAAACAGATTGCTTTTGGTTATTTCAGTCGCGGGGATCATCAACTTTGGCTTTTTGTTTATGTAGATATGGACAGTTTCGAATGATATGTCCAAATGTGCCACATGAAAAACATGATCTTCGTTCTACAAACCCCGAAGTATCATGTGATTGTCTTGTCGATGATGAACTTTGTGATCCCGAGGTACTTGGTTTTGAACTGTTTTGTTCATTTCTTTTCAAAAATTTAACTTGATTGACATGATCTAAGTTAGATTTATTGGCAAATGTTTCAAGTTTATCCGTTCCCGTTGATTTCACAAAGTTCACTTTCTTGTTCTTCTTTTGGTTCGGTTCCTTTCGACCTTGAGTCGTTGATTTACCTTTTGGTTTGGTATGATTTTGCTACTTTTTCACTGTTGGTAATTTCTGATTGCCATATTGTTTTCGAACTTCGGCCTTTGGAATCGGAGGGCATTGTGTTACCACAACATGTGAACCCGACTTTCCCAAAAACCTACTTGTCAAATCTTCAAAAACTTTACTGATTAAAGATTGATTTACATTCTTAATCGGAAAATCTTTGTCAGAATAGATTTTATCATTACCAACAAGAGTGTACAACAAATTCACACTCTTTGACTCTTTTGCAGACGTGGACTCGACCAGAACAGTCTTAGCAGGTTTTGCGGGAGGATCACATTGAATATGATTCTCAAGAGGTATGTCCTCTTCTTTGATTACCGCATCAGACTGTGCTTAGTCAGTATCATCGGATTCATCATCTGAAGAATCAGCATCCTCAACAATGACTGGAGGATCCTGATTTTGTTCAGCAGTTGACATACTTGAAACTGTTGAAACATCCGAATCTGATGATACTTCATTTTTGTATCCAAGTCCAGTTGAAAATTCCTCAATGTCTAAAGGAACATATTCCTCATAATAAGTTCTATTCTCCTCATCAGGCATGGCATCATAATTTTGTCTAACAGGTGGTGGACATTTCTTATATCCAATGTTCGTGACATCCTTTTTCTCTTTTTGTGTGTCAATGATGTGATCCAGCACATATCTAGAGTTTGAATAACTGTCTAGCTTAAGCCGAATCGCCTCACTTTCACACTTTGTACAGGCTAACTCTTTTTGCATGATCTCAAGACGATTGATATAACAGTTTATGTCAGTTTGTTTTCTTGAAACCATTTTTGTCAGTTCGGTTTTATCTTTTCTTAAATTTGCAACCACCATTTAAAACTCCTTTTCATGGTTTTCATAAAACATGTTAGCCTCTTTGCATTTCGAAAGATCCACTATCAACTTTTAATTGTGGATATATGTCACTTCATATTTGTTTTGCAAAGCCTCATGTTTGCTTTGCAAGTCACACCACTTAGCATCTAAAAAAACATGTTTGTTTTGCAAGTCAGACAATTCAGCATTTAAAGCATCATGTTTGCTTTGCAACTCAGACATATTAGCATCCAAATCAGCACATTTAACACTTAAGCTAGCACAATTATCACAATTAACAACAGTTGGTTCATCGACACATACCTGGCTTGATGAACTGCCGCCATTAGCCATAAAGGCTGAATGAAGAGAAGAAGAAGAATAAGCAGCTTGATCCACCAGAATAGATCTTCTATCATTCCCTACTGCAGCTTCTCCTAACAATTCATCAATATCTGCATCGATTCTCCCACTAGATACATCATCAGAATAACCTTCACCTGTGGTTGAGATTTTCTCATCTGAACTCCTTGAATAACCAGAACTCTCTTCATCTGAAGATTCATGTCACACCCTGATATTCCCACGTATTACCGGTGGGCCCGGTGGAGAGTATCGTGACGTAGTTGATATCATCATGGTCAAACAACACAATATTTAATACGCACAGCGGAAGCAAAAGATAGATATATTTCAACCGAATATAATTGTAATATCAAGTATCACAAACAGTTGAAAATAATCCACAGGTGGATCAAAATAAAAAGGAAACATTGTTCAACAGTTTTGACATCCAAGCTTGCGAGACTTATTATGGACGCTAGGAGAAAGCCAGCCTAGTTCGCGTAGTACCTGCACTTAACCTTTTTGAGAAAATACGTCAGTTTACACTGGTAAATACAATCAACTGACTCGTTTTTAAAAGTTTAATAAAATTGATTTGAATGCACGTGGCACAAACTTTTTATAACTTGGGATAATTATTTGAATATAATCTTGTAAAAGAATTACATGTTCCTTATGCATTCAGTAGCCCGATCTACAGACCGGGTTAAAGATCAATAGACACACCACATTATTTATTTAGGCACTGACGGGTGTACGCCTACAACCCGTGCTTAGGTCGTGGCCATTTCGTAATATGATGCCAAGGATATCCGGGACATGGTCATTAACCCCCCAAAGGCTTTAAGCAAACAAAACATTTCAAAACGGAGCATATAAATGATTTAACCTTTATTCGATTAAAGATTCAATGTCCGACCAATCGGTATTTTATATACCATACCCCAAGCCCGTATAGGGAAAATAAGTTAAAGTATTTACCTTTGCAAGTATCAATCACAAATAGCAAGTGCATGTAGCTTTTACCGGTCTCCTATTCTGGAACGAAGGTTTATAATAACCTATTAGAATCCTAACGGTCTTTAGTTAAGCTTAAGCTTAGACCGGTTAGTTTTAAAGGAAGATACTGTTCGAACGCGTGATTAAGCGAAGACCGGAAAAAAATGTGGTTTAGACCCGACAAGTTTGAATACTTGTATAATATGGGTAAACTAAACACATTCTGGATTTTGAGATAAAAACGACAAGGTTTGACCCGTTTCGGCTAATTTATGCAAACTAGTTACATAAACCGAACCGAACGCGCAAGAGGCGTAACGGGTAACCATGAGAGTCATTTACAGGTTTCCTAAGTTAATATGCCTTAAATAGGTTGTGATATCAGTAGGATATCTTCCATTATGCCCAAAACGAGTTTAATCTTAATTTAAGCTCCGTAGGGGTATTTTGGTCATTTTAAAGATTATAAAAGAGATTAAATGAAATTCTGAGATTCGGGTCTGAATACATCAGTAAAATAACTTATTTTAACAGGTCATATCAGTTGGTAATAAGTCTTATATATCAAAATGGTTTTAAACCTAAACTATGTGTTTAATACGCTTAAAAAGTTATTTTAAGCGATTTCCGGGTTATACAGGAAATCTGAGTTTTCTGAATGGGTTATAAAGTTCAAAATACTTCATTTATTATATAAAATCAGTAGCAATTGGATTGGTGTCAAAATACTATGTAGAACTCATTTTATAACCAAAAAGGGTTTAATCGGTATTTACCGAATCAACGCCATAACCTTAGGTTATGAGCAGGTTAAAAATAATTAAAAATCTTTAAAAATCCCAAAATATTATATTACATCAGTGGGTAAAAGTTTTGGTGTCAAAAATTGGGTTTAGATAGGCTTTATGCTAATTGCGCCGTTTAATTAACAAAAAGCTTTTTAAGTGCGCTATTGAGCATAACTCCTAATCTAGACCTCTAACTGATATGAAAATTTAGGGACATGTTTATAAATCAGTAACAAAGATTATTGTCCTCTCACATATCCAAAATTCTCGTTTTATGGTCAAAAGGGCATTATGGTCAACATTAAGCAATTAACGGAAACATGTAAACGAATCAGACAATCAACGAACCAATCACAGAGGGTTATACTATCATGTAACCTGGTCCTAAGGAATCTCTAAGGCATTTCCAAATCATACTAAATCGGGTCAGAACTGAAGTCAAAGCAAAAGTCAAAGTTTTGCGTATTTCGGTTCCAAACTGGGTCTAAACAGAAAATTGTCGGGTCGAACATGTTTAGACATGTTCTTACATTTATTACTAAGTTATATGAGTGGTAAAATATGTTACATGCCTTCTACATTGCTAATTACATGTTAATTCGAAAATTATGGTTCTGTTGACTTTTTATAAACAACTTTGACCCGACATTTGATCTAGTTAGAGCGGGAATCAGAGGGTGCCAATGCCCACATGATTACCAACTTATAACTACCTTTGATTCGACTAAACACTGAACCATTAATGATTAATCGCTAAGTCAAACGTTAATTATGACGGTTTGACTTTTAAGCTAATAACTAAGTAAAACTCAATTAAGGAAGGTCAAGGGTACTTACCAAAGGCCTAATTACGACCAGGGATGCTTGGGGACTGATCTTATGCTCCAGGAAGTTCCACAAATGCAGATGGAAGGTGTGATCAAAATGTTGCAACATGAGGGGCCTTTTATAGTGAATTTGAGGGCTTGTGATCATGACAATTCATGCTACAACTAATCATGGATCATCCACAAGTATCCCTAAGGTCTAAAAGCATGTAGGGGTCGCCCATGGAGTGGAAAATATCTTTTTAAGTCGGTTACAAGGCTGAACAGGATGCTGCCAGTATTTTTTGTATCTGGGGGTCGCACGCGGCCCGCGTAAGGTTCTGGTAAGCCTTACACGGCCCGCCTTAGGCCTACTGTCAGGTTAAAAGCTTTTTAGTTATTGCATCCTTGGCTCTTAGACCTTCGAAAGGTCATTCCACCTTTATTTCTTGCATTATGAGCCTTTCAATTTGACTTATAAGGGCTTCAAGACTTATACCCACTTTGTTAAGTCCTTGGTTAACTTTGTTATTACCCGAAAAGTCATAAACTTCATCGTTGACGCTTTTAACCCCTCGTATACGAATCTTATCATAACTTTCTCATACGATAACGAAACTTGGTGAAATTTTTATCATCTATTCTAGTGAGAATAATTAATCATTACAAAGCTTCGGGTTTGCTAAAAGGTCACTCAGAGGTATATCTTAAACATGTTAACACATTTAACCCCTGTAGTTTGTAATCTCTCACTTTCCTTCACAATTAGCTTCGTATGATCCATGATTCATTCGTTTAAGGGTATAAACATCGTGTAGGGTTATTGTAAAGTATATTTATCCATTGTTGACATTTTGAACCCTTATATTCACATACTTTTCTTGTTTGTCAACTTTAGTCCCTCTAGAACCTTCTTTCACACGTTCAAAGCTTATGATACGTGTCAATACATTATAGGACGCGAATTTTCGAGGTGTTACATCCTCACCCCCTTAAAAGAAATCTCAACCTTGAGATTTACTGAAATAAATGAGGGTACTTTTCTTTCATTGTGGACTCAACCTACCACGTGTACTCGGGACCTCTACGGGCATCCCATTTAACCTTTACTATTGGCACATGTTTCCTTCAAAGCTTCTTAACCTGTCGATCCTCGATAGACACTGGTTTTTCAACAAACTTCAAGCTCTCTTCTATGTGCACATCTGTATGTGGTATGACTAGTGATTCATCAGCGAAACACTTCTTCAGATTGCAGATGTGGAATACATTGTGAATACCACTGAGCTCTTCAGGTAATTTTAACTTATAAGCAACTGATCCGACACATTCGATGACCTCGAATGGTCCTATGTATCTCGGGCTTAACTTACCTTTCTTACCAAATCGCATCACTCCCTTCCAGGGTGATACTTTGAGCAACACTTTGTCACCTACCTCGAATTTCAGAGGTTTACGCTTTAGATCTGCGTAGCTTTTCTGCCTATCCCTGGCAGCTTTCAGGCGGTCACGAATCTGGACAATCTTGTCCGTCATTTCAAAGACTATCTCAGGTCCTGTCAGTTGGACATCTCCCACTTCCGCCCAACAAAAGGGCGTTCTGCACTTTCTACCGTACAAGGCCTCGAAAGGCGCAACTTTAATGCTCGAATGGTAGCTATTGTTATATGAGAACTCGATTAAAGGCAGGTGGTTATCCCAACTACCACCTAAGTCAATCACGCATGCACGAAGCATGTCTTCCAACGTTTGGGTTGTACGCTCACTCTTGCCGTCCATCTGAGGATGGTAAGCCGTACTAAAATTTAAGCGCGTGCCCAAAGATTGTTGGAAACTCTTCCAAAAATGTGACGTGTATCTAGTATCTCTGTCAGAGATAATAGACACTGGTACGCCATGCAGAGATACAATCTTATCTATGTACAACTGGGCTAACATGTCAGAGCTGTAGGTCTCCTTAATGGGTAGGAAATGTGCTGACTTAGTCAGTCTATCTACTATTACCCATATCGTATCATTTCCTTTCCTTGTCTTCGGCAACTTGGTGATGAAATCCATCGTCACCATTTCCCACTTCCACGTGGGAAGTTTAGGTTGTTGTAGCAAACCTGACGGCTTCTGATGTTCAGCTTTGACTTGCGCACATGTTAAACATTTAGCTACAAAGGTAGCTATAGACTTCTTCAAGCCTATCCACCAAAAATTTGCTTTCAAATCCTGGTACATCTTGTCAGCTCCAGGATGAACGGAGTATTTAGAACTGTGGGCTTCCTGGAGGATGACATCTCGAAGTCCTCCAAAAACTGGAACCCAAATTCATCCATTTAACCTTAGAATTCCGTCCTTGCCAAGCGATAACTGCTCCTCAGTTACCCCTAGCTTTTCATTAGGATAGTTAGCTTCCAACACAGCTTCCTTCTATGCAGCTAACAACCTTTCATTCAAACTATTCTTTATCTCAATGCTCTTGACATTGATTTGGATGGGTTTCACCCTTTCCTTTCGACTCAAGGCATCGGCGACTACATTTGCCTTGCCAGGATGATATCTTATCTCACAATCGTAATCATTCAAGGTTTCCATCCAACGTCGTTGCCTCATGTTCAAATCCTTTTGGTTAAACAGGTGCTGGAGGCTCTTGTGATCAGAATAGATTACGCACTTGATACCGTATAAATAGTGCCTAAAAGATTTAGTGCAAATACAATGGCACCCAACTCCAAGTCATGGGTGGTGTAATTCTTTTCATGCACCTTTAACTGACGTGAAGCATAGGCAATAACCTTGCCTTTCTGCATAAGCACACATCCCATGCCAGTGTGTGATGCATCGCAGTAAACCACGAATTCTTCAGCACCTTCAGGCAATGTCAGTACAGGAGCATTGCTCAACTTTTGCTTCAAAATATCGAAAGATTCTTGCTGTTTGGGTCCCCAGTTGAACTTAATATCCTTCCTAGTCAAGGAAGTTAGGGGTGCAGCAATCCTTGAAAAATTTTCAATAAAGCGCCTGTAGTATCCTGCCAATCCCAAGAAACTACGAATCTCTGTGGGCGTCTTTGGCTCTTGCCAATTCATGAAAGCTTCAACCTTAGCGGGATCTACCTGGATTCCGCATTCACTAACCACATGTCCAAGAAACTAGACTTCACGAAGCCAAAATTCACACTTAGAGAATTTGGCGTAGAGCTTCTCCTGCTGAAGTAGTGAAAGAATACATTGAAGATCTTTCTCATGGTCGGCCTAATTATTTGAATAAATCAGAATGTCGTCAATGAAGACGATAATAAATTTGTCCAAGTATGGTTTGCAGACACGGTTCATGAGATCCATGAATGCAGCTGGTGCATTAGTGAGCCCAAAAGGCATCACTAGGAACTCGTAATTACCATAACGAGTCCTAAATGCAGTCTTGTGTACGTCTTCATCTCTAACCTTCAGTTGATGATAGCCTGGCCTTAAGTCAATCTTAGAGAAGTAACTTGCCCCTTGAAGCTAATCGAACAGGTCGTCGATTCTGGGCAAAGGATACCTATTCTTGATAGTGACCTTATTAAGCTCACGGTAATCGATGCACAGACGCATCGATCCATCCTTCATCTTGACAAATAAGATTGGTGCTCCCCAAGGAGACGAAGTTGGTCTAATGAAACCTTTGGCTAGCAATTCATCTAGTTGTGTTCTCAATTCCTTCATCTCTGTTGGTGCCAACCTATAAGGTACTCTAGCAACAGGTGCTGCTCCAGGGATGATGTCAATTCTGAACTCTACTTGTCTATCTGGTGGTAAACCAGGTAGTTCTTCAGGAAAAACTTCAGGATATTCAGAAATGACGGGGATATCCTCAATCTTGGGTTTCAGCTCATCAATAGTCACTTGTGCCATGTAGATGACACAACCCTTCTTCAAACACTTAGAGGCCTTGAGCATAGTCACTTGCTCAGGCAGTCCATACTGGGTATCTCCCTAAATGGTAAGTGACTCACCAGACTGAGTCTTGATCACTACTTGCTTCTTATTGCAGATAATCTGGGCCTGGTTATGAGATAACCAGTCCATACCCAAAACTATGTCGAAACCGGCTAATTTCAAAGGAAGTAGGGACAAAGGAAATGAGTGGTTCTTAATGGATATGAAACATCCATCTAATATGGTTGAGGCGGTTTCTAAGGTGTCATCTCCTAATTCCACCTCATACTTCACACTTAGGGTTTTAACAGGTAAATTCAGTAACTTACAAAACTTATTATCTACAAATGATTTATCAGCTCCTGAATCAAATAGCACTCTTGCATAAACACCATTTATAAGGAAGGTACCTGTGATCACATTGTCGTCCTGCACAGCTTCCTTTGCATCCATCCTGAAGACCCTAGCATTGGTCTTCTTTCCTTCATCAGCTTTCTTTGCATTTTTAGGGCAATTTGTCTTAACGTGCCCCTTTTCGTTGCAACTGTAGCACGTTGCGTTCTTTAGTTTCTTGCACTCTAGGGTCTTATGTTCTGAAGATTTGCAAATCCCACAAGGCCTCGGCTGAGATTGGGATTTTGAGTCAACTCTGCACCTCCCAAAGTGGTGCTTCTGACAAATCTTACACTTAGGCTTATCTCCAGATTGATGCCCATCCTTCTTAGAACCAGACCCTTTCTTGTGGTCATTGTTTCCCCTGTGCTTCTTATCTGACCGTCGTGAATTGTCATCTTCACGTTTCCGTTTCTCGACATCCGTGTTCCTCAGCGATCTCTGCCTGACCGCGTCCAGTGTGAGGGACAAGGATATATCAGCTGCAGACCTGAATGTAGCTGGCCGAGAGGCTTTTAAACTTGCCTTAATCTCTGGGGCTAAACCCCCAATGAAACGAGCTATTCTTTTGGGTTCCGGGGTCACCAGGTAAGGAACCAACCTTGACATTGTATTAAAGCTCGTAAGGTAAGCTTGGTAATCCAGATTTTTCATTACCAATGACAGAAAATCCGACTCAATCTTTTCGACGTCGTGCTGAGGGCAGTAGTTCTCCCTGATGAGGGTAACAAATTGTTCCCATGTCATATTGTACAGTGGAATCTTCTCAGTAGCTTGAATCAACGATCTCCACCAGGCTAAGGCCTCACCTTTGAACGATTGAGACACAAACTTTACCACATCCTTATCAGCGCACCCGCTGATATCAACCATGGTGTCCATCTCATCCAACCATGTCATGCAGTCTATGGCTCCTTTTTCCCCAGTGAAATCCCTGGGTTTGCAGGAAACAAAATACTTGTAGGAGCAACCATTATCACGGGGTCCTTGATTCAGTACGATCTTTTGAGATGGAACACTTTGTTGATTTGAGGACTGACGATCGTCATCACCTTTCTTTGGTTCTTCCATCTTAGAGGGTGGCTTGCTATGCGCCTCAGAATGAGTCTTAGGCTTGGAATGTGGTGCTGATAGGGTCCTACTGCGAGTCCCGCTATATTCGTTATACTGCCGCTCTATTGCCTTTCTAACAGCATTATCTATCAATGCTTGTAGTTCTTCACCCGTGATGTTAATTCGGGTATTACCACGATCCTCCCTAGGGTGACTGTTGATCTCATCCGAGTCAGCCATTTTGGTTTGAACTGTTACATAAGATATTGACAATAATTTATTTGGGAGTTTATTATGGAATTGCCTTTTAGGGCAATTCATTAACCATGGTAAACATATACCATATTTGGTTAATTTGTTACTCACATTTGATTTTACTATAACCAATCCTAATTATAAAACAATAACAGTATTATTAGCACAAAAGGCCTAGTCACAAGGACATTTTTAAATCATAAGCCATGATTTCAGAGAATCAAGGCATGAAGGCTTGAACATAGTTCATTACCTTTCTCTGACAGGGAGTCGTAGACTACTACTGTCTTTTGTCTTATATGACAATGAGTATGGCCCGTAGGCACTACATCACTAATGGATGTTTAATATGTGATCATCTTAATTGATGATTTAAACCCATGATTTATAGATCATTAAGTTAGGTTGGGAATCTTTTGAAGAATCCTTATATAAGAATGACGTGTATGATTTTAACGAATCACGTCTGCCAGGAGCATTAACATGTTTTCAGATGTTAACAGGGACCCGAATCTTTTAAACAGGTCTTACCATCTTGGCCAAGTCTTATAATGACATGCAGGCTAGGTTATACCTTTAAGATTCACATTTAATATATAATAGGCAGATTATTTTCAAAAGGAATGAATTTGATTCATTTATTTCATGTATAATATATTTATGCATATAATGACAAAATGAAATTTATAAACTTAACATTCCATTAAATATTAAAGGATTACACATTGCCCTAAACGGGACTTTTAACAGAAACAATTTGCCCACGCAGGGGCTAAACCGACAACACAAGTCCACGCAGGGACCAGATACTAGAATAGATGTCCACGCAGGGACTAAAAAGACAAGTCCACGTAGGGACTAAATACACAGATAAATGTCCACGCAGGGACTTAATTGAAATAGGAAATACTACAATACATATAGGGATTTAATGATCCCTCTTCTTCTTCCACTTTAGCAAGCTCGCTAGGCCCTTGAGAAAACCCCTGTTGTTCCTGCGTTCTTCTTGAAATTCATGCTCCACCCGACTTAGTCTTTGGAGGATTTCCTCCTGTTCCGGTGGGGAAAATCGTGGTGGCTGCGACTGTTGCCGAATCGGTGGTCGTGCAGGTACTTGATACCCATGAGTTGGATATCCCATTCCCCAAGGGGTTCCATATGGTCCTTCAGGATGATGGGCGAGGGAGTTTGATGCCACTTGGTAAGGGTCTTCAGCATAGTTATAGTTTGTGTGAGTCGGCTGCTCAAACGGGTTGTATGATGTTGACCCAGCGTACGTAGGAACCGGGTTACCAAAACCCATTGGTGGCGGCTGTGGTGCAACTGGTGCAGAACTCACCTCTGGAACTGGATTTGAAGGCCCACCCATCTGTGGGTCTTCATGCAGTGGCGGGTAGTGACTGCCACTTGAGTGATGGGGGGTGCTGAAGGGAAAAACCCCCCTCTCGCAGATATTCGTGCGCCCGTTCTCCTGCGCCTCGGTGGTTCTGGAGGTGCTTGATGAACTGGCGGCGGTGGAGGCGGTGGCATGACAGCCACAAAACGTGAATCCCCAGAGGGATCCTGCTGCTGGTGAGGTGATGAATGGTGAGAAGGTGTGAAGTACCATTCATGCTGGTTAAACCTTGCTTGGTAACTGTCCGGACCACCGTAGGGTGATCCGTGGAAGGATGAACCATCGGAGACCTCAATAGGGTGTGTGGGGGTTCCAGACGGTGGTTCCATAGGGTCGGTGTCCTCATCCATATCCATGGCGTTATCACCGGAAAAGTGATCCTCCGGTCCCAATGGGTTAAAACCCACTGGTTCTTGAATATAGTTTGTCGGGTTAAACCGGCCCTGAAAAACAGGAGTGGTGCCAAAGGAATTGTGCGAAAGGGATCGCTGGAGAGGTATATATGAAGGTTGTGGGTTATCGGGCTCGTTTTCTGAATGCGGCCCAAATGAATGACGGTAAGGAGGCGTTGAGTTGTGCGAAACAGACCGTCTAGCGGGCTCCGTATAGGTCCTCCAGGCTCCTTGCGGATCGGCACTCATTGTAGTGGAAGGAGTTCGCCGGTGCAAAGGCCCGGCTTCATGATCGTTGGGGGCGGTGATTGGCCCCTTGCCTCGTCCTACTCTTCTGAATCTTGGCGGCATATTAATCCTGTCAACACAAATAAACGATACAACAAGAAATATAAAGGATAAGGTTAAAATTAAAACAAATTTGGATTTGTCCTAAGTTCTTTGTCTAGACTCAAAAATTTAGAAATGTGCAATTGTGTCATTGAGATTAAACACAAAAGGCTAGTGTTTAATTCACTCAATGTTGGCTCTGATACCAACTTGTCACACCCCGATATTTCCACGTATTACCGGTGGGCCCGATGGGGAGTATCGTGACGTAGTTGATATCATCATGGTCAAACAACACAATATTTAATATGCACAACGGAAGCAAAAGATAGATATATTTAAACTGAATATAATTGTAATATCAAGTATCACAAACAGTTGAAAATAATCCACAGGTGGATCAAAATAAAAAGGAAACATTGTTCAACAGTTTTGACATCCAAGCTTGCGAGACTTATTGTGGACGCTAGGAGAAAGCCAGCCTAGTTTGCGTAGTACCTGCACTTAACCTTTTTGGGAAAATACGTCAGTTTACGCTGGTAAATACAATCAACTGACTCGTTTTAAAAATTTTAATAAAATTGATTTGAATGCATGTGGCACAAACTTTTTATAACTTGGGATAATTATTTGAATATAATCTTGTAAAAGAATTACATGTTCCTTATGCGTTCAGAAGCCCGATCCGCAGACCGGGTTAAAGATCAATAGACACACCACATTATTTATTTAGGCACTGACGGGTGTACGCCTACACCCCGTGCTTAGGTCGTGGCCATTTCGTAAAATGATGCCAAGGATATCCGGGACATGGTCATTAACCCCCCAAAGGCTTTAAGCAAACAAAACATTTCAAAACGGAGCATATCAATGATTTAACCTCTATTCGATTAAAGATTCAATGTCCGACCAATTGGTATTTTATATACCATGCCCCAAGCCCATATAGGGAAAATAAGTTAAAAGTATTTACCTTTGCAAGTATCAATCACAATTAGCAAGTGCGTGTAGCTTTTACCGGTTTCCTATTCTGGAACGAAGGTTTATAATAACCTATTAGAATCCTAACGGTCTTTAGTTAAGCTTAAGCTTAGACCGGTTAGGTTTAAAGGAAGATACGGTTCGAACGCGTGATTAAGTGAAGACCGGAATAGAATGTGGTTTAGACCCGACAAGTTTGAATACTTGTATAATATGGGTAAACTAAACACATTCTGGATTTTGAGATAAAAACGACAAGGTTTGACCCGTTTCGGCTAATTTATGCAAACTAGTTACATAAACCGAACCGAAGGCGCAAGAGGCGTAACGGGTAACCATGAGAGTCATTTACAGGTTTCCTAAGTTAATATGCCTTAAATAGGTTGTGATATCAGTAGGATATCTTCCATTATGCCCAAAACGAGTTTAATCTTAATTTAAGCCCCGTAGGGGTATTTTGGTCATTTTAAAGATTATAAAAGAGATTAAATGAAATTCTGAGATTCGGGTCTGAATACATCAGTAAAATAACTTATTTTAATAGGTCATATCAGTTGGTAATAAGTCTTATATATCAAAATGGTTTTAAACCTAAACTATGTGTTTAATACGCTTAAAAAGTTATTTTAAGTGATTTCCGGGTTATACAGGAAATCTGAGTTTTCTGAATGGGTTATAAAGTTCAAAATACTTCATTTATTATATAAAATCAGTAGCAATTGGATTGGTGTCAAGATACTATGTAGAACTCATTTTATAACCAAAAAGGGTATAATCGGTATTTACCGAATCAACACCATAACCTTAGGTTATGAGCAGGTTAAAAATAATTAAAAATCTTTAAAAATACCAAAATATTATATTACATCAGTGGGTAAAAGGTTTGGTGTCAAAAATTGGGTTTAGATAGTCAAAAGGGCATTATGGTCAACATTAAGCAATTAACAGAAACATGTAAATGAATCGGACAATCAACGAACCAACCACAGAGGGTTATACTATCATGTAACCTGGTCCTAAGGAATCTCTAAGGCATTTCCAAATCATACTAAATCGGGTCAGAACTGAAGTCAAAGCAAAAGTCAAAGTTTTGCGTATTTCGGTTCCGAACCGGGTCTAAACAGAAAATTGTCGGATCGAACATGTTTAGACATGTTCTTACATTTATTACTAAGTTATATGAGTGGTAAAATATGTTACATGCCTTCTACATTGCTAATTACATGTTAATTCAAAAATTATGGTTCTGTTGACTTTTTATAAACAACTTTGACCCGACATTTGATCTAGTTAGAGCGGGAATCAGAGGGTGCCCTTTTAAGGGTTTAATGCCCACATGATTACCAACTTATAACTACCTTTGATTCGACTAAACACTGAACCATTAATGATTAATCGCTAAGTCAAACGTTAATTACGACGGTTTGACTTTTAAGCTAATAAATAAGTAAAACTCAATTAAGGAAGGTCAAGGGTACTTACCAAAGGACTAATTACGACCAGGGATGCTTGGGGACTGATCTTATGCTCCAGGAAGTTCAACAAATGCAGATGGAAGGTGTGATCAAAATGTTGCAACATAAGGGGCCTTTTATAGTGAATTTGAGGGCTTGTGATCATGGCAATTCATGCTACAACTGATCATGGATCATCCACAAGTGTCCCTAAGGTCTAAAAGCATGTAGGGGTCGCCCATGGAGTGGAAAATATCTTTTTAAGTCGGTTACAAGGCTGAACAGGCTGCTGCTAGTATTTTCTGTATCTGGGGGTCGCACGCGGCCCGCGTAAGGTTCTGGTAAGCCTTACGCGGCCCGCCTGAGGCCTGCTGTCAGGTTAAAAGCTTTTTAGTTATTTCATCCTTGGCTCTTGGTCCTTCGAAAGGTCATTCCACCTTTATTTCTTACATTATGAGCCTTTCAATTTGACTTATAAGGGCTTCAAGACTTTTACCCACTTTGTTAAGTCCTTGGTTAACTTTGTTATTACCCGAAAAGTCATAAACTTCATCGTTGACGCTTTTAACCCCTCGTATACGAGTCTTATCATAACTTTCTCATACGATAACGAAACTTGGTGAAATTTTTATCATGTATTATAGTGAGCATAATTAATCGTTACAAAGCTTCGGGTTTGCTAAAAGGTCACTCAGAGGTATATCTTAAACATGTTGACACATTTAACCCCTGTAGTTTGTAATCTCTCACTTTCCTTCACAATTAGCTTCGTATGATCCATGATTCATTCGTTTAAGGGTATAAACATCGTGTAGGGTTATTGTAAAGTATATTTATCCATTGTTGACATTTTGAAGCCTTATATTTACATACTTTTCTTGTTTGTCAACTTTAGTCCCTCTAGAACCTTCTTTCACACGTTCAAAGCTTATGATACGTGTAAATACATTATAGGACGTGAATTTTCGAGGTGTTACAATTCACCACCACTGGCGAAAGATTCTCCACCACTGGCGGAAGATTCTCCACCACTGGCGTGATTCAAATCCTTAGCAGTTTCAGCAAAACAAGCTGCTCCTCCCTGATCACCAATGCCTAATTGCATTGACCAGTCATAACCTTCATCTATTTGCACCACAAGAGCCTGATTGGTGTTCGATGGTCCTGCTTGATTTTTTGTAGGGACCAAGGTGTGATTATCATTCCTGGTTTGATTCTGAATCTGTTGGTTGCCTTGACCTCTGAAAGGATTCTGGTTCCCATGCTGAGCTGGCTTTGTGCATTCCCTCTTGAAGTGACCACGTTCACCACAGTTAAAGCACTTGACGGATTGCTTGTCGAATCCATACTTGGTATCTTTCTTGCTTTCCAAGCTGGTTCTACCCGTCTGTTCCATGAAGTCTTTAGCTCGCCTAACAGCACTAGCGAAAGCCCATTTGATGTCCATCATATCCATCTCTTCTTTATCGATCTGCTGATAATCTTCTTGAGTTAGATTGATGTTTCCGATCTGCCCTGCAATTAACCCACAATACGCGCTCACCAATGTGTTTAGTATCTCCATATGATCTTTAGCTACTTCAATGCTAACTTTGGAGATGACGTGTCAAGCCGTACTGTATTTTAATTTGATGGCTGGCCATCAGGTGATGTGCTTCCATAACAAGCTTGTTGTTGAACAGGAAGTGGATTCCCGTATAAATCAGTTGCTACGGTAGATGGCCGGTGGATTTGTTGTTGTGGAGCTGGTTATAGAGGATTTCCATACAAGTCTGTGGTTGGAGCTGGCTTTACAGGAACTTGTATCGGATTGCCACATAAATCTATGCTTGTGACAAACGCCGTTTGAAGTGGAGCGTGTGAAGCAGGTCTTGCAGAAGTTCTAGAAGCTCCATAATACATATCAGGATTTTGTCGCACTGGAACTCTTTTTGCCTTTAGAGTTTCTTCCTGATCTTTGTTCTCCAAGAGCTGAGTGAAGTCATTGATGTTTGTCGTAGCCAATGTGCCATTGTATTTCAGGATTTCCATGAAACCATTCCATTGAGGTGGCAGTGCACCGATAAACTTTGTGACAACCTCTGTTGGAGTTGTTTCTACCCCATAATTACTCAATTTAGTCAACAAGTGATGAAATCGACTTGTCATATCTCCCAAGGATTCATTTTCCATACATGTGAAGCCATCAAACTCCTTCTTGAGTAAATCATGTCGCAATTGGCGTGACTTTTCATTTCCTAGACCTCTTGTCTTCAATGCATCCCATAATCGCTTTGACGTCTTGAAGCTGACAAACTGATGATATATATCCTTGCTCAACGCCTGAGTCAGAATAGCATATGCTTTCTTTTCTAAATCATATGTCTTTTTCTCGTCTTCCGTAAGATCTGCAAATGTCGTGGCAGTTGAAGTGGCAACCTCAAGAGCTTGATCGAAATCTGTAATAAAACATAACCACAATTCCGTGTTTTGCCCAAGGACATACGTATGGAATCTATCTACCCATCCAGGATATTTATTTATGTGCATCAGTTTCGGTGGGCGATTTAGACTTCCGGTCTCACTTTCGCTTAGGAGTATACTTTGAATACTTGGAGTTAAACAAACGCCCATTGACCTGTCGACATTGAATTCGCTTGCGAAGATGCGGGTGCGGGAGATTCGGCCCATGATGGTGGCCTGCTTCTATACTTGCTTTTTGTATTAGATGTGGGTGCGGGAGATTCGGCCCATGAGGGAGATAAACCCGTGCTTCTATATTTTCTCTTTGCATTTGACGGAGTACCCCGCCAATCCGGATTCATTTTGGATGTATATTGATGAAAACCTGCTTAAATCATTCAAATCAAACAGTTAAACATGATTTAAAAAGCTTCTGTTAAAATTATCACAAGTGAATGCGACGAAATCTATAGAGTGTTCGTCGAGAATTTGTGTGATGAAAACAGAGTGTTCGTCGAAGACAGATGTGATTAAATCAAGGGTTTTCGTCGAGGACCACTGTTGACGAAAATGGGAGTGTTCGTCAACATCAAGTTGGACGAAAATGGGTGATTTCGCAGAGGACTTCTTTTGACGAAGTCTTAGTGTTCGTCGAGGACCCCACTTGACGAAGATATGGGGATTTCGTTGCTGGGATAATTTCTCGCTGGGATGATTTCGTTGACAAATGTGTACAGACAAAAAGATATTTTGCAAAATAAAACAAATCAAGTATTTCTGACAAGTTGGTGGCCCTAGTTTCAAAGTCACCTTACTTTCTGCTGTATCAAAGCTTCTTTTTCAACATAAAATCATCACAGTACATCATTTTCAATACACTTGCCTTTGAATATTAATAAACACACTAACACTTTAATTCAAACCACAATTTAGATCAAATAGATATAAAGCTCAAGAACAGTTTGAATACAATGAAGAACACTTTGAAGATAGACAAGAACAACTTGAATATTCTGGCCAAGTTTTCACCGGACAAATTTTCTGAAAACGATTTTTGCACAAAAGTTTAGTAAAAACCAAATATTAACATGTAAGCATGTGTTTTAACAGTGGTTTTGTAAAAACTTATAGCAAAAACAACAAGGTTTTCACGATTTCATAACTGTTTTCCAGAAAAGTATGATTTTCAAACAAGAGCAAAATCTGAAAAACACTTTAAAATCTAACAAAACACAAGAAAATCGACTTGGTTTAAATAAGGAATCGAGCCAATGCTCTGATACCAATTGTAGGTCCACCCGGAGTATCGAGTAAAACCTCTATTCCTGTTTTCCGACAAACCCTAGAGTGCGGAATCCAAACGGGTAAGTTAAACCAAGTTATGAACACGTAAAACAAGAGATTCACCGATTAACACTCCAATGTATTAATCTAGAAAACGGTTACAAAGCAATTTTACAAGATGCTCTCATAAACTCTCAGTGTGTGTGTGTTTAAAGTGTGTTCGCTCTGAAATCTATTCAGACTTCTCTCTAACTCTTTCTGTCTGTTTTCTGTCTTTATATAGTGAAATACATCGATGAAATCAAGTCCCACGGCGAACTCTAAGTTCGCCATACATCATCACGATGAACACAGGGTCTTCGTCACATAGTGTCTTCGTCTCACAGGGTGTTCGTCGCACATGGGGACTTCGTCGCATGATGGGCCTGCGGCTTGGGCTTGGGCTTGGTCACAGATAGGACTTCTTCACAGATGGGCCAAACACAAACAAACAACACATTAAACATATCAATATGCATACCGCACACACGCAATAGCATTTTCATCGAACGTTACAAAGTAACTAGCTTACCAAGTCAAGACAGGAGGATGTCTTGACTACGACCTTCACTTCGTAGCCGAGTCGAACCAAGCCGAGCCGTATCTACATAATATGTATCAACACTTCTTACGTGCAAGAGTCATTGGGTGACGATCAACCCGTGCAAGAGTCATTGGGTGACGAGCCACCCGTGCAAGAGTCATTGGGTGACGAGACACCCGCTTACCCTGATGTTTCGTACAAAACTGATCAGGTACGAACGATATATATTTTTGTTAAATGTTATATTTTTTTCTGTTAAATTATTATACAATTGTTAATACAAAATACACTAAAATTGTTATATTTTTCAAATAGTTTAAAAATTAATTAATATATGTTATATGGAATATTTTTATAAAATTAATTAAACCTGTTATATATTTTTAGATATTATAAAAAAAACATTAAAATATTTTTTTAAATGTTAATTAAAATATCCGTTGAAGAGTTGAAGACACTCGTATTACACAAACGAGATGATTTCACCAAAATAGGCGTGAAACCCATAATTTGGTGAATGACTCTCAATCCGCTTATTCAATTTTGCACGAAATTACACCATCAAGTTAGGGGTGAGATCCACATCTTGACGGTAAGTTTCCAATTCAAACTCTAGTGGACCCTCGTCAAAGTGTCGGAATTAACTTTCTTGACCCGACGAATACCAACCACACTTATGGTAAGAAATCTTCAAGTTAGGGGTGAAACCCGCATCTTGTCGACTAGTCCCGTTCCTCGATTTTCAATCCCGCCAAAGTTTCGATTTTTCAATCGATTAGGGACGTGTAGTAACTAGAAGGGTAAAGTACCGTTAATCGCTTCTCGACGAGAGTATTTTACCTATAGGCCAAAGCATGTTTCCCTAATTTGAAAGGACTTTCGATTCACTTTGAAATAGTCGAAGTTTCTAAACCCGAAACAATCCAATGTTTTATCAAGCCTCTCTTTTACTTTATCTCAATTTCTATGTGTTTTAATACTTGTTACCTCGTTCATTTCAAAATTGATGCACAATTCGCACGTTTCTCGCAATAAAAACAATAATAATTTACACAATAATAAAAAAAATTGTAAAGAAAAAATAAATTCAAAATTGTTATATTTTGTAAATAGGATAAAAAATCAATTAAAAAATGTTATATTTTTATAAAATTAATTAAAATGTAATGTTTTTATAAAATTAATTAAAATTGTTATATTTTTTAAGGATTTTTAAAAAAGTACATTCAAATTGTTATATTTTTTTAAATTACTTGTTATATTTTTAGGATTTTTTTATCCCGCGATGATTTGGAAAGTTGGGCAAAACAAAGGGGTTTAGCCAACGGATACATAATTGTTACAAGACGGTCCAAGGATAACCGGGTGTGGCTCCAATGTTGTCGTAGCGGCGAGCATGAGAGTAAGGCCACGGTTAGGAAAACCGGCAGCAAAAAATGCGCGTGCCCTTTTATGGTGATAGGTCGTCTCGACCAGAGTCGTCGGGCTTGGCGGATAGATTATCTGAACAAAAACTTTAATGAGGCGCACAACCACGGCCCTGCTGAACATCTGGAGGGTTACGCGTATGCCAGGAGGCTAACTCCTAATGAGTTTAGGCTGGTGCAAGAGCTGACAGATCAAGACATACAGCCCCATACAATCTGGAAGGCCGTAACCGAACAGAACCCTGAGAACGTATGTGTTCCGAAAGACATACACAACGCTCGCCAAAAGATTAGGGCCGTGAAGTTCGAGAAAAAACCGTCTCCCATGCAGCGACTAGAACAAATCCTCCAGGAAAAAAAGATGACCTATTACATACAGGCGGAACCTTCCACCAACGTCGTTCAGCATATATTTTTCTGTCACGACAAGTCCTTTGAAATATGGAGGGCATTCCCGCATGTGCTTATGATCGACGCTACCTACAAGACTAACATGTACAATCTTCCATTTTTGCAAGTTGTGGGTATGACGTCGACAAACCACACCTTCTGTGTTGCGCATGCATTTCTTTCAAACGAGCAGGAGGCAACGTACGTCTGGGTCTTGGAGAGGGTCAAGTCTATGCTGCACGAGTGCATGGAGCCGCGTGTAATTCTAACGGACAGGGACCAGGCACTGATAAACGCGTGTAGAAAAATATTCCCTGGCGCACACAGATATCTCTGCAGGTTCCACATCTTACAAAATATTATGAAGCACTGCAATGGTTCATTTAATGGTCAAGATTAGGATGCCTTTATAAATCAGTGGAAAACAGTGTGTAATTCCGCTACTGAAGAGTTATACACATATAACGTCCTCAACCTTCAGAGACACCTTGCCAATCAACAACTTACATGTATGTTCTCTCTAAGTAAATACATTCATACAAATTGATATATAATTTGAATATGTTTATTATTTTTAAGATGTTTTTGATTACCTATGGAATAACTGGTTAAGCATCTCCAGACAATTGTTCGTATCTACATGGACCAATCAAACCCTGACATTCTTGCAAACTAAAACAAACAGAGCTGAAGGCACACATGCTGCATTAAAGAAACAGCTTACTACACCGAGATGCAGTCTGGAATCGCTGGTGAAAAAGGTGGACACCTTGGTACTAAAGCAATATGCGCAAATAAAGAAATCCTTAGAAGAAAGCCGCACCAAGCGAATGAACAGCCACCTTCAGATTCCTATGTTTTGCAACCTGCTTCTTAAAGTTTCCATCCATGCTCTTAACCTATTGGAAAACGAGCTAACACGGAGAATAGACACGTTGCGGTCATTCGGATCAACATGTGGCTACCAGCTGTACTCGGGTGCCGGGTTGTTATGTGCCTGTCACCTGGAGAGATTGCAGAATACAGTTACTTATAGACTTATAAAAAATGTTTTGTTGTCTTAATTTAATATGATTGTCTAATGCTCTATTTTTTGTTTTGCAGACTGCGTCATTCAGCTCGAAGATATAGACATTTTCTGGAGAAAACTTGACCTGAACCCATCAAATTTTGATGAGGAAGATGTTGATGTAGACAAACAATTAGAATATGTGAAACAAAAATTGTCTACCCAACCCCCGCAAGTGAGGAAAAGCGTCTTATCAAATTTCATGGCGGTGGTAAACCCATATATGAGCGACAAAAAACCGCCTGTCGTACAAGAAAACACTCGCGGGCAGCCAACTTCCAAGGTCCAACAACAAAGAAAAGAGCAAGCTGCTAGAGATAGCTCAGTTGGGCCTCCCAGACAACAAAGTAGGTGTGACCCTCCTCGACATAGCTCTTATGTACCATCGCAAGATTCCCTAATACCGTCAACGTCTGCAATGTCTCTAAAGTCTCAAAGGTCATTAAATCGACGCGGTCGTTCAACATCTTCACGTGAAGAAGAGGCTGGCGAGGGCAATGTCTTTCCGTTAATCACTGATGAAGGAATGCTTGAATATGCGCACAGATACAAAAAAAAATTCCAAAAGTGTTACACCCCTACATTTCAAGAATAAAAGATGTCAGGCCGGATGGACATTGTGGGTTTCGGGCGGCGGCTGTGGGTTTAGGTTTGGAACAAGATTACTTTGGGTATATTCGAAACCAACTAGTTGAAGAGCTGACGGGTCCGAACAAAGAAATGTGGAAGTACATCTTCGATAGTGAATTACCAGGGGACTACGACCAACAAGTAGAGAGAATAGATTTTACCGGGGTTGGAATGGCACCCAGGGAACATTGGATGGAGTTGCCTCAAGCAGCACTCCTTCTTGCCAATAGGTTTGGTGTGATTGTTCATATATTAGACATCCAAGGTTGTTCTACAGTATTTCCCTTATATGATCCAGCATACGCACGTGACCCCCATCAGTTCGTTTCACTGTTATTTGTTAATCGTAGTCATTTCATCCACGTCAGACTTGAAGGAGACTATCCAATGCCGCCACCGAACCTTACGTGGAGTAGACGCGCGCGCCAAGAAGCTTTACGTTGGACGGAAAACTACACGGAACAGATAGCGTGGTATGATATGCTAAGGAAACCTAACATTGACCCTACATTGCTTGTTATTGATTGATTTGTAATTTTAAAGAATAATTTATTTGTATAATGTATTCCATTTGTTTATTGCCAAATCAATGCATTATACTGATTAATTTGTAATACGAAAATACGTCAAAATACAATTAAATACGCTAAAATATGCTTAAAATACCCTAAGGTACATGTAAATATGTTAAAATACCTTAAAATACCCTAAGATGCATGTAAATATGTTAAAATACCTTAAAATACGATATAATGCCCTAAAGTACGCTAAAATGTTCGAAAATACGGTAAAATACGTCAAAATATAATTAAATAAGCTAAAATATGCTAAAATACGTCGAAATACGCTAAAATGCGCTAAGATACATGAAAATATGTTAAAATACCTTAAAATACGATATAATGCTCTAAAGGACGCTAAAATGTTCGAAAATAAGGTAAAATAAGTCAAACTACAATTAAATACGCTAAAATATACTAAAATACGCCGAAATACGCTAAAATGCGCTAAAATACCTTAAAATACCATAAGATACATGAAAATATGTTAAAATACCTTAAAATACGATATAATGCTCTAAAGCACACTAAAATGTTCGAAAATACGGTAAAATAAGTCAAAATACAATTAAATACGCTAAAATATGCTAAAATACGCCGAAATACGCTAAAATACCTTAAAATGCCCTAAGATACATGAAAATATGTTAAAATTCCTTAAAATACTATATAATGCTCTAAAGGACGCTAAAATGTTCGAAAATACGGTAAAATACGTCAAAATACAATTAAATACGCTAAAATATGCTAAAATAAGCCGAAATACGCTAAAATGCGCTAAAATACCTTAAAATACACTGAGATACATGTAAATATGTTAAAATACCTTAAAATGCAATATAATGCTCTAAAGTACGCTAAAATGTTCGAAAATACGGTAAAATACGTCAAAATACAATTAAATACGCCGAAATACGCTAAAATACCTTAAAATGCCATAAGATACATGAAAATATGTTAAAATACGTTAAAATACGATATAATGCTCTAAAGTACGCTAAAATGTTCAAAATACGGTAAAATACGTCAAAATACAATTAAATACGCTAAAATTTGCTAAAATACGCCGAAATACGCTAAAATACCTTAAAATACCATAAGATACATGAAAATATGTTAAAATACCTTAAAATACAATATAATGCTCTAAAGTATGCTAAAATGTTTGAAAATACGGTAAAATACGTCAAAGTACAATTAAATACACAAAAATACGCAAAAATACGCTAAAATAGCTTAAAATACCCTAAGATACATGAAAATATGTTAAAATACCATAATATATGCTATAATGCTCTAAAATACGCAAAAATACGCGACTAATGATATTTCCACGAGTGTATACATATAACACGGCACTATGGAGTACAAGTGAACTTCAAACAAAACAGCACGTAATCGTCAAATGCGATATTCGCACGCAACCGAACGTCACCGAAACGACGTTTGTTGAAGTCATGTGTCATAAAACGACAAAATATGCGAAAGTTCGTCAAAAAACGACTCGTATACGCGTCGAACCGAGGAAAACACGAAAAACCAAATTTTCAAAATATGGCATATACAATCGTATAGGCCAAAGTTGTATCGTATTACACTTAAACATGCATCGTATAGATCTATACTATGCATATTATCCCTGGATTTATTTAAAAACAGGGGTATATTGGTAATTTACCACCCATCGTATAGATCTATACAATTCGTATAGAATGAGAAAACGATATAACCCTTAAAATACAGGGGGTTGATACGATCCAACAACAAACAAAACTAAAAATACACCCAAATACACACACATACGATGGTATACATACGGTCGTCATACGGTCGAGATTTCAAGATCGAAGACTAGTACGGTATTCATCTCCAAACCCTCATCATTTTAACGTTTTCAATTTTGCATTTTAGCGGTAGGTTTAGTGTGATTTTTGGGTTGAAAAGTGGGTTTTTTTTTGGGTTTTTTCATGAACTTTTGAATCGATACGATACGTATCGACCTATACGATACGTATCGATTCAAAATTTCAAATTTTTTTGAAGAACTTTTGAATCGATATGATGCTTATCGGCCTATACGATACGTATCGATTCATAATTTCAGGGTTTTATTCAAGAACATATGAACTGATACGATACGTATCAGCCTATACGCATCATATCAGTTCATAATTTCAGTGTTTTTTCAATAACATTTGAACTGTCCGTATCGCGCGTAGGTCAGTAACGAGCGTCGAAACCTAAGACGTCTTAGACAGATAATAGTTATAATATACCGTTCGGGTCGTCCGTAACGCGATTAGGTCCATTTCGAGCGTCAAAACCTAAGACGTCGTAAATATATAGTTTTATTTTTTATTTTTTAGTCGAAATGTTTGTATCGCGCGTAGGTCCGTAACGAGCCTCGAAACCTAATACGTCGTAGATAGATAATAGTTATAATATACCGTTCGGTTCGTCCGTAATGCAATTAGGTCCATTTCGAGCGTCGAAACCTAATACGCCGTAAATATATAGTTTTTTTTATTGTTTAGTCGAAACGTCCGTATCGCGTATAGGTCCGTAACGAGCCTCGAAACCTAATACGTCGTAGATTGATAATAGTTATAATATACCGTTCGGGTCGTCCGTAACGCGATTAGGTCCATTTCGAGCGTCGAAACGTAATACGTCGTAAATATATAGTTTTTTTTTTATTTTTTAGTCGAAACGTCCGTATCGCGCGTAGGTCCGTAACGAGCCTCGAAATCTAATACGTCGTAGATAGATAATAGTTATAATATACCGTTCGTGTCGTCCGTAACGCAATTAGGTCCATTTCGAGCGTCGAAACCTAATACGTCATAAATATATAGTTTTTTTTATTTTTTAGTCGAAACGTCCGTATCGCGCGTAGGTCCGTAACGAGCCTCGAAACCTAATACCTCGTAGATAGATAATAGTTATAATATACCCAGTTATAATATACCGTTCGGGTCATCCGTAATGCGATTAGGTCCATTTCGAGCGTCGAAACCTAATACGTCGTAAATATATAGTTTTTTTTAGTCGAAACGTCTGTCTCACGCGTAGGTCCGTAACGAGCCTCGAAACCTAATACATCGTAGATAGATAAAAGTTATAATATACCGTTCGGGTCGTCCGTAACGCAATTAGGTCCATTTCGAGCGTCGAAACCTAAGACGTCGTAGATAGATAATAGTTTTAATATATAGTTGGGGTCGTCCGGGGAGGTGGTGGTGTTATATTTTTTTTAAATTAAATAAAAATTATATTTTGAAAAAAAAAGGATTAAAATTGTTTAATCATGCAGATATGGAAGTCGCTATGGGTAGAGGGAGAGGCCGGAGAGGTGGCGGTCGAGGTGGCGGTCGAGGTGGCGGTGGAGGTGGCGGTCGAGGTGGAGGTGGCGGTCGAGGTGGCGATGGCGGTGGCGGTCGAGGTGGCGGTGGAGGTGGACATGGCCGCGCACATGGAGCGGCGGGGGCGTTGATCGGGATGGCGGTGCCTGGTGGGTGCGGCCGTGGCGCTGACCCTGGAGAGGATCCCCTGTTGGAGAATGTTTATCTGAGGTTCGAGGAGGGGAGCGAGGCTTATCACAGATGTGAAAAGTTTCTTCGTATGGAGATAGGCGGCCAATGTGCCCTCGATTGGGGAGCTATAGAAGAGGTCGCGGAGGCGGCGAGAGCCCGAGAGTTCATCGGACACGATACTCCATGGTCGAGGTATACTATTTGTTACTGTTTTTTCTTTGCTTTTTTATACAAAATGCATACTAACCACACTGTGTGACGGGTTGTTCGATACTTGTCACACCCTGATATTTCCACATATTACCGGTGGGCCCGGCGGGGAGTATCGTGACGTAGTTGATATCATCATAGACAACACACACAATATAAAAGCACAACGGAAGGCTTGGTGAATAAACTATTACAAACCATAATGTCTGAGTGTCCGAGTGAAAGAATATACAGACTGGAATGTAATAAGATCCACAGGCGGATCATAAATAATACAAAGAAACAAAATAACAGACTTCATGTATCTTAGGGATTTGCAAGATCCTCTTATACGATACCTAATAGCTCCAGCCTATTACGAGAGGTGCCGGTCAATTAATCTTTGGAAAATACGTCAGTTTACACTAGTAAATACAATTAACCGACTCTTTGGAAAAGTGTTTATAAAATTGGTTTGGATGCACGAGGCACAAATCATTTATAACTTGGGACAATTATTTAAATATAATCTTGTATACAGATTTACATGTTTGACTTACAATTGGGGTTGGTTGGAAGCCGGTCGTGATTAACCGACTCACCACTTATAGAACCCACGAAGGAGTTATCCCCAACATGTGGGTTTATATTTTAGCATTTGCATCTGTCACGTGTATGCCTACACCCCGTGCATAGGTCGTGACCATTTTCAAATGAAATGAGCCGAGGATATCCAGAACACGGTCGAATTAACCCCCAAATGTTTATGTTATCAAACAAGACAGATTAAAACGGGTTATGTAAATTTATTAATCACAATCCGATTAAATGATTTCATACCCGACCAAGTGGTATTATTATAATACCATATACCAAGCTGTTGATGCAGATTTTGTGTCCGATGCTTGTCGAATAGATTAGTTTTATTTTACGCTGAATTTGTAATAGTTAGTAAAACGGTCTATCGAACGTGTATAGACCCGCTCGTTTGAAGTGGTCAAACGAGAGGGTTATTCGGTTGACCGTGTGTGTTTGCAAGACAAGGGGTGTGACTATAAATAGATAACCCTTGCCATTTCAAACACTTGGAGTTTTTAGGAGGTTTGAGACCTAACCGGGAGAGATCACCACTTGGTCTCTCCCCGGATGTATACTTCTTTGGTATTAGTTCGGTTATCTTGTAATCGGGCCGATTTGTAATGTTTTACTACCGGATTAATACAAAGTTAATCATGATAATCACGGTGTTTCGGTCACGAAACTCGGTCCTACAAGTGGTATCAGAGCCGTGGCTCTTTTCCTTGTTAAAAACCGAGTTTATACAAGACTTTGGAGTGTTTGGATAAAAACTCACTTGGTTTAGCACCCGTTTTTAGTGTTTTTCTTGCATTTCTAGACGTAAAAACGTGTTCTAAACTAACCGGGTGTGTTAAAGGACGGGTTGGGTAACTTAAAAACTTGTTTTTAAGAAGTTTGTTAATTTCCGGCCAAATTCCGGTTTACTCCGGTGACCGGTTTTCTGGATAAGAACCTTCTTTTTTTTGGTAATATTTTATTGGTCAAATCTCTGATTTGGTAGAAAGTATGGTCTGAACATACCTTCTGCCGAAAGTTTTCTACCAACCAATCACCTTTTCACCAACCTGTCACCTTTTGTCAACAGTGTCAGTACAGATCGAAGGATACCCTTCGAAGTCGAAAGATCATCTTTCGATCAAAGGAGATTCGATAGATAATCATCCTTCGAACATCCTTCGAAGTCTGTGACTTATCCTTCGATCCAAGGAATCTATTCGAAGGATATATCTTTCGATATACAGCTCTTTTTCGAAAGATAAGGATCCTACGATTGGAGAGTCTTTCGAAATCATTGTTCGAAACTCAACAGTGATCTTTCGAATATTGTTGATCCTTCGAACAAGTTTTGTTCTTTCGATACTTGTCTGTTTAAGTTTAACAAGTTTGTGTTTTTCAGATCTTTCGATCAAGGATCCTTCGGCTGGTTGTTATCTTTCGATATATTAATTTTCACTTAATATATTAATTTTCTTTACTAAATGGGAACAAACGGTCAGTGGGATCCAACGGCGTGGACTCAAACAACTTTGACTCCGCAATCATCAGCTACGCAATCATCAGCTATGCAATCTGCGTCAGATTTCAACAAAACTGCATGGATGCAGGCTATTGCCCCACCTCAAGCTGCAATGATAACTGCAAATCAATGGGCATTGGTCACAAATCAAAGCAGCAGCATTCAAGCTATGATGCAGAACGACAGTGAAACTGGTACAAGCACAAAACCGCCAAAGCTAAATCATATCAATGATTGGGGATGGTGGAAAGAAAGGCTGAGAACTTATGTTCAGGGGCAAGGTCAAGATCTATGGATGTGCTTCTTCACCGCATTTGACAATGATTTGGAAGTTGCAGGATCTAATCCAGAAACTTACAGCACTATGTCTGAGGATAATAAGAAGAAATTTGAGTTAGAAAAGAAAGCATTCATGATTCTCACACAAGCTCTTCACAAAGATATTTACCACCAGTTTGTTTACTGCACGACTACTAAAAGCTTGTGGGATATGCTCACGTTACGGTGTGAAGGAAATGCTCAATCTAGAAAGATCAAGCAAGAATTACTGAAGAAAGAGTTTGAAGGATTCACGTGTATGGAGAATGAGACTTTGGCAGAGTTATCTACAAGGTTTCATCACTTGTTGAGCGAGATGTTTGCTTTTAGAGTCACTGCCACTCCACAAGAAATGGTGAAGAGATTCGCCGATAGCTTACCAGCAAAGTGGAGCAGTTATCTTGAAATTCTCAAAGAAAATGGTGTTCTAGATACAATCACCGTTTATGAGTTAATTCAAAAATTGGAGAACAAGGATGTAGAAGAAAAGCTTAAGGCAAAAAGAACACTAACCCCTCAAAATCCAGAGATGTGCTATGGGATTGCAGGAGGTATCAGTGGAGAAAGACCAGCCTCACAACATGCGAAACTTCAAACAGCCTTCATCTCAAACACCAGACCTTCCACAACAAATCAGTTTGATCCTTCAGCATACACGATGATGTATTCAAGACCAGATTCTTCTTCTCTACAACAGGATGTGCAACCGACAGCTCAGCAATTCACACCACCGCTTTTCTTAGACCCAAGCAGAGCTCAGCAGCAACAACCGCAACAGCAAGGGTTTTATGGAAGCTCTTCAAACTTTCAAGCCACTTCCAATCCGAACACAGTCAGATTAGACACTTCCAACTTTTCCAAAGTCAGTGTCGAAATAGCCAAGGAGCATATGGAGATGTTGAACACCTTGGTTAGTGCTTATTGTGGATTGGTCGCAGGTCAGATTGGGAATATCAATCTAACCAATGAAGATTATCAGCAAGTGGATAAAGAAGAGTTTGAAATGATGGATATCAAATGGGCTCTTGCTAGTGCAATTCGAAGAGCAAAGGAGTTTATGGAAAGGATGGGGAGAACCAACTTGAATAGCAACAACAACACCAAGTATGGTTTTGATAAGAATGCTGTCACCTGCTTCAATTGTGGTGAAAAGGGTCACTTCAAGCGGGAGTGTCAGAAGCCACCTAAGCAAGGAAATCAGAATCCTTTCAGGAATCAAGGACGGCCACAACAGCAACCGAACAACAATTCTGACAGATCAATAGTTCCCGTTGGAGGAAATGCATCTGGATCCACAAACACTAATCCCCACAGAGGATTGGTTGTTCAAGCTGATGAAATCTGCAATTGGAACCTTCAGCTTGGAGAAGGAGGAAATGGTGGAACAGCATGTTATGCTAAAGTGATTGAGAAGGTAGTAGAACCTGTGTCTGCTGGTGAATCTTCAGAAGATGAAGATAGTTCGGGTTATAGTGGGAGCATGGATGGGGAATCTCTTGATGCTGGTGATTTATCAAGTGATGCTTTAGATTTGGAAGTTGATGAGTTTTTGGCTGAAGCTGAAGCATTATGCAAGAGGAGATCTATTCTCTGCCAAAAATCTGCTGGAACTTCTGAGAAGCTTGCTCAGTTCTTCTCTGAAGATGGATCTTTTTCTTTTCATACAGCCTTTATGGCTCACGTAGAAGGTCAGACTTCTCAGGTATGTGATACTAATTCTGACTCTATTTCTGTTCCTATTGAATGTGCAAAATGTTTAAAATATGCTGAAAAGGAAAGTCAGTTTGAAATCACATACAAACACAATCAAGAATTGATTGTAGATCTTTCTAAAGCAACTGAAGCTAACTTGTTTTTAACCAAAAATGAAAAGGAATTTAAAGCAACAATTGCGTCATTAAGACATGATGTTTCAGAATTACAAAAGGCTGTTTTGCGAAAACAACATGCTAACAATAATCTTATTGACACAATTGAAAAGCAAATGGTAGAGTTGGCAACAGCTCGATGTGAATGTGAGACAATTAAGCAGAAACTGGAAAGCTATTCCAATTCCCGCTATGTATTGGATCACATCATTGACGTTCAAAAGAAAAAGGGGGATGCAAAATGTATTGGATTCAAATCATGTCCTCCCCCAATGAATCACAATTACTCCAAATTGCCTGATGACGAGGATATGCCCCGTTTTGAACCTACTGTGCCACTCGGTCTAGACGACTTTGCAGCAGGCCTCGGGTTCACAACTGGTACATCATCCTCGGGTCAATCAGAATCTGAGAATGTGACAGATTCATCGTGTGTTAAGGAACAGAGTCCTCCCATTGTTGAGGATGCTGATTCTTCGGATGATGAATCTGAAGAAATTGTGAAACAACAGTCTAACTCGGTTACAACAGATATTCCAATCGAGAATCACATCCTGTGTGATCCACCAGTGAAACCGAGTAAGACTGAAATGTCAAAAGTAATGGAGTCCCTTGTATCTAGTCGTGAAGGGAATAATTTGTTGTACACGCTCAAAGGAGATAGCAAAATCTACTCTAACAAAGATTTTCCAATTAAAAATGTAAATCAAGATTTAATTGAGCAAATTTTTGAAGGATGCACTGATAAGTTTTTGGGAAACAATAGTGGCAAAGTTACCGTCACTCAATGTGATCCAATTCCGTGTGAACAAATTAGAAAACAATACGGAAATCAAAAACTACCAATTGAGCGAAAACAACAAGTCAACTCCGGAAAGGGTAAGGTACAGGGAAAGAATGCTCACCACAAGAATGTTCAAGCACCTAAAGTTCAGCAGCCTGAGACTGAACAACCAAAGGTTCAACAACCTAAAGTTAAACAGTCTAAGGCTACTCAACCTAAGGCTGCACAACCTAAAATTCAACAATCAAAGGTTGAACAACCTAAGGTTCAACAACAAAAGGTGCAAAACAAAAGAACTCCTGTTAAGAAACGAGAACCGAAAATGAACTTTGTTGGATCCACGGGTTCAGACAAACTTGAAACATTTCAGGATAAATCTAACATTGATTTTGTAAAACAAGTTAGAATTTTAAAACGAAATGATCAGAATAATTACACCCAACACACCAACGGATGTGACTTAGGCCCAAGCACGTCTAGATCACAAAGTTCATTGTCTGGTTCTCCGTCTGGTCATCAACATGTTTCTCCGAAGTTTGTAGAGCGGAGAACGTGTTTTGAATGTGGGACAGTTGGGCATATTGTAAGATATTGCCCACACGTGCAAAAGCTGAAGTCAAAAATGAGTGCTCCCCAAGAAATCAATTACCGAAAAAGATCAGTTTCCCCGAAACAAGACCCACGTGTCTTGAAAGAAAGGGAAAAGAAGTTAAAGCAAAAGAATCAAAAGGTAATTGAAAAGGCCTTAAAATCAGAGGTCAAAGAAGAAAAACCTGTACAAGCAAAATCTGAAACTGTAAAACCAGTAAATACTAAAACAATAAATTCAAATACTGGTAAAGGACAAACAGCTTGGAAACAAAAGCAGGTAATTCAATCAGGGGGAGCACCGCAGGTTCTTTTTCCTAATCATCAAGTGATTGAAATCACTTTCCTTGATGATCAAGGACGACCCAAGTCAACAAAGGCTTGGGTCCCCCTCTCAAACTGATAAGTTAATTGCATGTGCAGGCGGCTCCAGGAAGAACTATTAATAGTCATTGGATTGTTGATAGTGGGGCTTCCAGGCACATGACGGGCGACTATCGTCTTCTTTTCGATGTGAGAAGTATTAGAGGAGGATATGTTGCGTTTGCTGGAGACAAAGGAGGGTATATCACCGGCGAGGGAATGATCTCAAATGGAGTTGTGAGTTTCGACAAAATCAATTATGTGCAACAATTGGATCACAATCTCCTGAGTGTTTCTCAGATCTGCGACAAAAAGTTCACCGTGCATTTTGATGATGTCGGTTGTTATGTGCTGAAGCCAGGATTCAAGATTCCCGAAGAATGGATTCTCTTATCAGCACCAAGAGTTAATGATTTGTATGTCCTCGATATGAGCCAAGCAATAACCAAATCGAAACAAGTTACTTGCTTTATTTCAAAAGCCACTGAAAAGGAGACGATCTCTTGGCACAGACGGATGGGTCATATTCACCTCAGAAAAATGAATCACCTTGTCAAAAACAATCTGGTGAGAGGTGTCAATGTGAAGAATTTTCAACTTCAAGATGTCTGTATGCCGTGTCAGAAAGGGAAGCAGATCAAGAAATCACACCCGTTGAAGAAGGTTAACACTGTAAGCATGCCACTCGAACGTCTGCATATGGACCTTTTTGGCCCAGTCAAACACAAGAGTGTGCACGGGGAAGTTTTCTACTTGGTAGTCACTGATGACTATTCAAGATTTTCATGGGTTGCTTTCATGGTCCACAAGAGCGAGACTCCAGAAATTCTAAAAAATTTGATCACCTTGTTGGAAAATCTTTATAATCTAAAGGTGAGGCGAATTCGAAGCGACAACGGAACCGAGTTCAAAAACAGGGTTATGGATGAATTTTGCACTGCAAAAGGAATCCTTCATGAATACAGCTCTCGGTATATGCCACAACAAAACGGAGTCGCTGAAAGAAAGAACAAAACCTTAATTGAGACTGCAAGAACCATGTTGGTTGAGTCTCAGCTTCCAGTTCGATTCTGGACTGAAGCAGTTGCCTCGGCTTGCTACACGTTAAACAGGGTTCTCACAGTGAAAAGACATGGCAAAACGTGCTTCGAACTCCTACACAAGAAGACTCCTGACTTGGAATATCTAGAACCTTTTGGTGCACCATGTACCATGATTGAGCCTGACGGGAAGTTTGGTGCCAAAGCTATCGAAGGTTACTTCCTTGGGTATGCTACTCCTAATCTGCGAGTATGGAACCTGACTACCAAGAAGATTGAAGAGTGGGGTGAAGTAAAAGTTCAAAGATATTCTAATCCACCGAAGCCTTCTGGAGATCCATGGATGTTCGATTATGATGGTCTTTTCGACTCATTCAATCTGCCGATATTTGATGATGACAATGTAATTGCTCAAATGTTGTCTGAAAGCGAGAATGCGACTGGCTCTCAGTTAGTTCGCCCAATCATTGTTGACTCACAAGCATCTTCTTCTGTCAACAATCTCGTTTCAAATGAGGAGTTTAATGATGCTGTCGACTACAATTTTTCATCAGAAGATGAGGAGTATGTTGATGCAAATGATGGTGATACACGGGGTCCGATTCAAGGTACTTCAGAAGCAACGGATCCAGTGTCTGCGCAAATTGTCGAAGAAGAAAATGCATCATCTTCTACAACTCAACAGCTTCAGAATGATATCGGGAATTTAAATATCAATAACTTAAGGAACAATGTTGACATTCCTCTAGTTCCTGAAACCCGAATTCATAACATTCATCCTCAGCAGAATATTATAGGTGATGTTCTCAGTGGTGTAAGGACAAGAAATCAAATCAGAAATAACTAAAATGCTGGCTTGTATGCTGAGATACGAGAATCGGGACAACAAAATGATTGGTCTTTCGCCTGCTATGTTAGCCAAGAAGAGCCGAGATCTTGGAAGGAGGCATTGAAAGATGATTCCTGGGTGGAAGCCATGCAAGAAGAACTTCAGCAGTTCGAGAAGTTGGGCGTATGGAAATTGGTTGATAGGCCCGATCATTACAAGAAGATCGGAACTCGTTGGGTGTTTAAGTGCAAGAAGGACGATCGTGGGATTGTTGTCCGAAACAAAGCAAGGTTAGTTGTTCAAGGCTTCAGTCAGATAGAAGGTATTGACTACAATGAAGTGTATGCACCTGTTGCACGTCTGGAGGCTATTAGAATCTTTCTAGCCTACGCATCCTTCAAGAAATTCAAAGTGTACCAGATGGATGTTAAAAGTGCATTTCTTCACGGAGTAGTCGAAGAGGAAGTATATGTCGAGCAACCACCAGGGTTTGAAGATCCATTACATCCTGACAGGGTTTTACTACTTAACAAAGCGTTATATGGTCTTCATCAGGCACCTCGAGCCTGGTATGAGACACTGTCTACCTACCTGTTGAACAACGGTTTTAGACGGGGTCTGATCGATTGTACCCTCTTCATCAAAGAAAAAGGTGAAGATCTTCTGTTGGTACAGGTATACGTTGATGACATCATCTTTGGTTCTACCGATGATAAGCTGTGCAAGGAATTTGAGAAGGTGATGCAAGATCGATTCGAGATGAGTGCGATGGGTGAAATGACGTTCTTTTTGGGTTTGCAAGTTAATCAGTCCGAATCTGGTATTTTTATCCATCAAACCAAGTACGTCGGAGACATCTTGAGCCGGTTCCAGATGTCCGATTCGAAGCCAATTTCTACTCCTCTTCCGCAGAATCACGGGATTACTCCGGATGAAAAAGGGGAAGCTGTGGACTCTTCACTTTATCGTGCTATGATTGGATCTTTAATGTATCTCACCGCATCAAGACCCGACATTATGTATCCAACGTGCCTTCTCGCCAGATACCAAGCGAATCCAAAGGTCTCTCACTATGCTGCTGTCAAAAGGATTTTTCGTTACCTGAAGGGTTGCCCTGACACCGGGTTATGGTACCCTAAGGATGATAACTTCGATCTCAAGGCTTACAGTGATTCTGATTTCGGCGGCTGCAAGAAAGATGGCAAATCAACTACAGCAGGATGTCAGTTCTTAGGCAATCGCCTAGTCACTTGGCAGTGCAAGAAGCAGACATGTGTGGCTACGTCTACATGTGAAGCGGAATACATTGCTGCGTCTAGTTGCTGCTCCCAGGTTCTATGGATCCAACAACAGATGCGGGACTACGGTTTTGAATTTCTAACTACTCCTATTTATGTTGATAATGAAGCTTCTTTACAGATCACTAGAAATCCTGTACAGCACTCAAAAACGAAGCACATCGACATTAAATATCACTTCATACGTGATTGCTTTGAAAAGAGACTTATCGATGTGGTTCACATTCATACCGATCACCAACGTGCCGACCTTTTTACCAAAGCATTTGATAAATCAAGATTCGATTATTTACTTTTGGTAAACGGCATAAAGGTGAAGCAAGAGTAACCGACATTGGGAAATCGTTTTTGTAAATATTTTTCTAAAATCCAAAAATATGTTTTTACCTTATTTTATTTTTGAATTTTAGGGGGAGAAAGTTTCAAGGAAAATACAAAAACATTGAAAAACCGCAAAAATACAAAAATATGTCTTTACTTTATTTACTTTCTGCATTTAAGGGGGAGAAATTTCAGAAAAACACAAAAACAATAGAAAAACAAAAATGAGTTTCTTGGTAATATAAGAGAAAATGATATTACATCAGAGGTCGGTCGACACATGTTTCTAGAAATCAAAAGAAAAGAAAATGATAAGTAGCTCTACTAATGATGTACCGGTAGACTCACGATCATTTTAAAGTATGCAGGAGATATAAACATAACGAACTGAAAACCGCGTGGGAACCGCTCATTGGCATATGGTCTTGGTACCGAAATTTCGTTTGATAGATTGCCGAGGTTCTGAGATATTCGGTGTTTATGCTGTTTATCATCTGGGTATCATGGTTGCTTCTATAAAAGGGCGTAAGTCTAGATCTTCCATGATACTATACATACGTGTACATACTGCATTCGACCTCAATAAGTGATAAACAATCACATGTCCAAACAAATAAGTGATAAAATATCACATTTATCCGGGAGTCAAGTTCGTCTCTTTGCTGTACGAAAGTACTGACCTGTTCACGGACTTGCTCCTGTGCCCTCATGCATATGAAAATCAAGTTCCTCATCAATAAGTGATTATATCACATAGGGCTTGTTTTCAAATCAAAATAAGTGAGAATCTCACATCATATACGGTCAAACAAATGATAAATAGTATACTCGCCAGTAAGATGAACTCTCGTGCATACCTTGATACGGGAATGTGTCGTGAGTGGATGAACACCGGTCGGTAAGTATAAATCATACCTTAATTGTATCTCAATGTATTATGATTACACTTGATCGCTGAGTTTAAGTGGATAACAATATCGGTAATTGTAGTAGAATACTTATCCACATCTGTAAAAGAATATGAAAAGGAAATATGTTTTGACAAAAGACCGCAAACTGATATGATTCTCTTCGCCAGAAACTCGCAAAAATATTGTTGTGGTTGTACATATTTATTTACTGCTTAACTTTATTGCTTAACCTTTATTTGTTTTTAAACAGTTTTTGTCGTTTGGTGCATATCAGCACGACATTAGCGGTGATGTCATTTGATAACATTCAAAGGATATTAAAATTGTTGTCTTTTATTTAATCAAAATCCAAAAAGATTTTCAATTTAATCTTATCTTTGATTAACCGATGTTGGTACTCGATCAGATACCTTGCAAGCCGAGATACTTCATAAAACTGACCTTTGCAGAACTTCATAACGGGCAATTTTTCAAAACGGTCGTTTCTGAAAACTTTTAAGAATTTGAAGGGTTTGAATTGCAATTTCCCAAAATCCAAAGTGCTGGTGAAAATCTGATCCTTCGAGGAAGCAATGGCCCTCGAAAGATCAGATGGTCAATGAAAGTCAATCATGATGCTCGAAAGATGAATTGGTCAACGAAGGATTTGACCAAATTGGATCCTTCGAACTTATCAGATCTTTCGAAAGATGGATCAGGTCGAAAGATATCCTTCGAGGATCATCTTTTGAGGTTCAACAAATATCTGGCATCTTTCGATCCAGATCTGGATCCTTCGACCCAAAATATCATCTTTCGAAACACCTTTTCATCTTTCGAAAGGATAATGATCCTTCGAGGTGGTACACATTTCGAGGTCAGAGTATAAAAAGGGTCATCTTCTTCATTTCAACATAACTGTTCAAACTTCATCATCTCAAAAACCTCTGATCTTACCGAAACTCTGCTAAAATCGAAACAAAGTTACTCTATTAGGTTTACAACAACAATCACGGTAGGATAATCATATTGCATTTAACAAACAACAACATGAACCCCTCATCGGATCATGTGATTTCATGTAATGTGAATGTGTTGTAAATATGTTAGTGGTAGGTTTTTGTTGATCATAAGGTTTTATCTTGATTAATGTTCTATGTTACAGAGGTTTGTGTTGAGTTTTTAATGATCTGAAATGTTTTTGTGTGTTCTTGGGTTAATCGGTTCTCGTGTCTGTGTTAGTATCCGGGTTAGGATTAGTGTCCGGGTTGGTTTTTGATGTTGATGTTTTTAAGTGTTTTAAATGTTGATGCTTTAAAATGGTTTGAAATACACTTAGAATACACTTAAAAATGTCACCGGAAAACACGTCGATGAACAGTGCTACCGGAAAACATCTTTCGATCTCAAAAGATGATGTTCTTAACCTCGAAGGATGGACTGCAAAATATCCTTCGAACTGAGACTCGAAGGATACTAAGCTTTTCGAAGGATCATCCTTCGGTTGATCAGATCCTTTGATTGATCAAAATATCTTTCAAAATTTATGATCTTTCGAAAGTTGATCTTTCGATGAGTCCTTTCATCCTTCGAGGAAAATAACATCTTTCGATCAAATGGTGATCTTTCGAGTCAAATGTCAATCCTTCGATGGCTCAATGGAATCCTTCGAGAATACAACACTTAGAAATTTTTCAAGTTGAAATCTTTCTAAGTGTGAAATTCTTGTTGACTGTTTGACCTGTTTTCTCATTACGTGTCCTTGTTTCATGAACAGAGATGGCACCGAAAGAGAAGAAGGAACGGGCAAAACCAACTAAGAAAGAAAAGTCGGAAGTTGAATCTATGTCCGAGCCAAGACACAACATGGCAGCGTATCTGCAACCGGAAGACAAAGTTAGTCCGGAATTCGATGGGATAATGCAGTATCTTCACCGGGCACGAATCAACTATGCCATTACTACACAACACACCGCTTACCAGTCCCAGATCAAGGAATTCTGGAATTCTGCTGTGGTTGAAACAGTGAATAACCAAGAAGTGGTTAGAGGATTCGTTACTGAGAAACCTGTGGTGATCACCGAGAACACCATCAGAGCGCGTTTGCAATTGGGAGATCAACCAGAAGATTCGACGTCTATTGATTTACAGTGTCAGCGTGGTTTATTGATGAGGCTTCGTTACAGCGATAATGTGCTAGTAAATCAGATAAACAAAGGGTTCATGCCGTTACGATACAAGTTTCTATTGCATGTTCTTATTCACTGTCTGAGCAACAAACGGTCTGGATACGATTTGTCGCCTATTGAATTGACGGGATTGTTTACGGCCTTAATTCTAAACAAGTCGTTCAACATATCACGTTACATCTTTGACAATCTGAAAGAGAATGTTCGCAGGCCACTTCCGTCAGCAAGTCAACGGACGTCAACCAAGTTTTGGTTATATCCAAGATTCTTGCAAATGATGATAGATGATCAGATTCCGAATCTTCCCAAGGTTGAAGCAGATGTTCTACCAGTCAATCCGATGAACGAGCGTACGTTGCTGATCTTCAAGTCTATGTCTAAGTATAAGGAATCCGATCCAGTCAGAAAGCTTATTGGTCACCTCGGTAATCCGGCATACGAGGCACCTCAGAACCACAAGTGGCGTCGAGATGGAAGTGATTCTGATGACGAAGAGCCTAGGTTAATCGCTTTGGCCAACACACAACTCGGGGCTAAGCACGGAATTAAAGCATCGAGCATGAAGTCTGCTGTCAGTTCCAGTGCTGCAACACATGCTGAAATTGATGTAAATGTTGTTGCGGAAGAAGTTCAAGGAGTGTTCGTCGAGTCTGATGTTCGCAGTAGTGCAGGTGGAGATGGTGGTCATGAAAGTCGAACAGGCGATGATGCGACAGACAAAGGTAAAAGTAAGTTGGACGAGCCGAGGAGGTTGGTGGATGAAAGCAGTTCGTCTTCTGATGATGAAGGAGGTGCTGGTAATGATGATTCGTCTTCTGAGGATGATAATCCTCTTCCACCAGGGATGCGAAAGGCTTATGATCAGCGCGGGAATTTTCATGGTTTTGAACGTATAGAGAAACCGGTTAGTGCCGAAGGATCTGACAAAGATGATGATTATATTCCTGCTGCTCCTGGTTTCGTTAGAAAGAAGAGGAAAGCCACAAGACAGGGTACTCGTACTTCAAAGAAATCAAAGGACGGATCAGGGTCAATAGGTGAAACTGCTGTTGATGTTACTATACCTGATTCGATCCAGCATTCAACGCCTCCAGAGCATCAGCTACCACCTGTCAGTGATCAATTAACTACATCAGAGATGCTGGAGCTGGTTTCATCTCCGCAGACGTCTTCTGGGACACGCACGGCGACTGTTGATCAACAGCCGCCTGCAACTCCAGTCTCAGGTACACACACACGTCCTCCTCTTGTTATTTCTGGTCCAACAGGTACTTCCGGTCCATCTGGTCAGTCTGGTTTCTCAGGACCTGAGCCCTCACGGCCGACTTTAGCAGAAACATTGTCTGGTTTGTCTGAAGCTGAGAAAATTCACTTCCTGATCGAACAAGTCAGTGAATTGGGTAACATAGTTGGTCGGCATACTAGAAAGATTGAAGAGCAGCGTGTACAGCGAACACAGGATGTGGAAGCACACAACAAGCTAGTCTCAATTGTTAGTGCTCAGAATCTTAAGATAAAAGAGCAAGCTCTAGAGATTGAAAGGCTGAAAGAAGCAAACAGGGCTCGTGATAGGGAAGTTGAGATAATGAAGGGGCATAGCACTGTGTTAGAGAATGAGGTGAAAGCGTTAAAGCAGAAGCATGAAGAGCTGTCGGATCGCTATAAAAATCGTGATGATCGATTAATAGAAGCCTTCAAGCTTGTTCAAGCAAACTTCAAGAAAATTGATCGCAAAGTAGTTACGCTTTGGGATGAAAGATGCAAAGCATTGGGCATTGTTTCATCAAAGCGTGGCGATGACAAGGACGATGATGCAGCAAATCCTGATCAACCAGCTGCCTCAGGTTCCGGTGCAACTGCATCCGGTGCTGCAGGTGGATCTAGTATGTCTCAAGATGCTCCAACTGCTCCTCCAACAGCTACTACTGGTCCGTCGGAGCAGACTGAAACGTTGGAAGCTTCGGCAGGGTTTGAACATGTTAGTCTTGATCCGGAAACGTTTACTGATCTTCCTGAATCTTCAATTGTTCAACAGTATCATCCAGTCACGGGTGAACTATTAGAAGAGGGAGAACATGTTACAGAGATGTCTGATGAACGTATATTAGCTCTGAAGGAATTGGATGAAGTTGATTTGACAACGATCGATGCTACTCCGTTAGTTCCGGACGAAACCGATTTCTCTGCGATTGAAGAAATCTTCATCGGTTCGGATCCGGAACGTCCTGTTTATGTTGGTCAAGATGATGTAGAGTTTAATGCGCTTGATGATGAGTTTGTGGAGGCAAAGACAGTAGAATTACTAATCTCTCCTCAGATTCTTCTACAGCTCAAGAAAGCCGTGAGAAAACCGTGAATGAATGGCGAGCGGATTTCCTAGCTAGGAATCCTCCTCCGCTCCCTCCGTTGGATCAGGCCAACTACATGATTCTGGAAAGGAATGAGGCTCGAGGTCGTATTATCAGCTGGATGTTCATCAAGGAGCTTCACTGCATGGTTGTGAAGCGAGAATGCGGCCTTCAGTACTTCAGGTCTCTTCTCAGCATTCTTTCACTTCCTTATTATGATGTTGCGGTTTTGGCTCAACTGAGGGTTATTAATCGAGTTGAAGACAAGATGGTGGATCTGTTCGCCAAGAAGATCAGGTTGGAACGAAGGAAAGGTTGGAAGGATCCGCTATACAAGCCGCAGTTTCCTCGATACGAGCAGATCAGGTTCACGCTTGATCCAGAGACAAACACTGCTCGTTATCATTTGGTTTATGATCCTCCGAAGTTGATGAAGAAAATACCGTTGTTGAAAATGAAGACAGATTTTCTGGGTAACTTTTGTTGCTGGGTTTATGATGCAGATACTGGAGAAGCGGTGATCTTATTTAATGTCAATCAGGAGAACTTTCGAATGATAGATCCAATGTGGATTACTAACATGTCCAGGTCGGATATTATTGTTCTTAAGGATCACGAGATCAACTACTTGGTTAGAGATCGCGCACAAGCAATGAAGTTTCAGAAGATGGCCTTGTATTGCTTCAACCTACTTGTGAATGCGGGAAGTGCATGGTCAACGCATCACTTGACGGTTGAAAGGACGTCAGAGACTTGAAGAAACGAAGATCGAGACAAAGCTACAGCCAAGGGGGAGTTTGTTGGTTCACTTGTGTCTGTACTTTGTCTGTATTTTGTTATGATATAAAACGATGTCTTTTGTTGTCTTGTTTACGTCTTATGTTGTTAATATGTGTTTTGATGTAAGTTTGACCAAGTCAACCATCCTCCTGGTTTGACTTGACCAAACATATAGATCATGGTTGTAAGATGTTGTGTCGAAGGATGGCTCATCGAAGGATTGTTTATATCCTTCGATGAGCTCGAAGGATAAGCCTTCGATGGATAGAGATGGACCTCGAAGGATATCATCCTTCGAGGTATATGTGATCCTTCGGTAGGTTTCAGTTCGATAGATGATCTTTCGATCAGTCTATCTATCCTTCGACCAGACGATCTGTGTTTGGGTATATATACTCATGTAAAGTGTTCATTTCAGTGTGTGAGTGAACTTAGTCTTGTAGAGAGCGTATTTTCAGTTTGGTCAAGGGCTGTAACCGTGTCCACTGAAATACAAGAGAAAACTTTGATATCTCGTGTGTCTACCTTTCTCTTTGTAGCTTGTGTTCTCATATAAACTACCGGTTTGCATTCTAGCTTGGATTCCGCACTTGCTAGTGTGGTAAACATAACAAGGATAAGGTTTTTCCTCAACCTCTGAGGGACCTACAAGTTTGACTTGACCAAACATATAGATCATGGTTGTAAGATGTTGTGTCGAAGGATGGCTCATCGAAGGATTGTTTATATCCTTCGATGAGCTCGAAGGATAAGCCTTCGATGGATAGAGATGGACCTCGAAGGATATCATCCTTCGAGGTATATGTGATCCTTCGGTAGGTTTCAGTTCGATAGATGATCTTTCGATCAGTCTATCTATCCTTCGACCAGACGATCTGTGTTTGGGTATATATACTCATGTAAAGTGTTCATTTCAGTGTGTGAGTGAACTTAGTCTTGTAGAGAGCGTATTTTCAGTTTGGTCAAGGGCTGTAACCGTGTCCACTGAAATACAAGAGAAAACTTTGATATCTCGTGTGTCTACCTTTCTCTTTGTAGCTTGTGTTCTCATATAAACTACCGGTTTGCATTCTAGCTTGGATTCCGCACTTGCTAGTGTGGTAAACATAATAAGGATAAGGTTTTTCCTCAACCTCCGAGGGACCTACAAGTGGTATCAGAGCCATGGTGCCCGATTTAGTAAATCTAACCGTTTACTAAGTCACATGTGCTCTAGATCTGTGATTTTAGTGATTTTTGTTCAAGAAGAAAAGTTGGGTGAAAATGAGAAAAACTCAGATCTGGACCCGTATATTCAGATCTGTGCTGAAACGAGTGTTGGGTTTTATGTTTTTCACCTAAATATTCAAGTTTTCATCATCAAAATTGTATACAAAGTGTTTTCGTCAAATCTGCAAAATTGAACAGAGGCTGTGTTCTTGATGTTCTTGGCGGCTGCTTAAAGAAACTAGGGTTTCTTCATACCCACTCCCGACGAAACACACTCTGTGACGAAACAACCCCACCCACAACGAAACAACAAATCTGTTTCGTCGGACCTTATACTTTCCTGTTTCGTCGATCTACACATCAAGTTCAGTTTTGTCGATCATCAGTTATCATTTCTGTTTCGTCGGACCTCACTTAAAAACCTGTTTCGTCGATTAAACAAAACAAACCTGTTTCGTCGTTTCAACACACTTCAGACTTGTTTCGTCATGTCCTAGTACTTTCGTCGACTGATTGACTTTCGTCGAGACTTTAATCGTCATCTTCAGGGGATGGTGACTTAGGTGCAGCCAACAGAGTTATGAACCAACTTCTGACCGAAATGGATGGAATGTCTGCCAAGAAAACAGTTTTCATCATCGATACAACCAACAGGCCCGATATCATCGATCCAGCACTGTTAAGGCCTGGCCGTCTTGATTAACTGATCTACATTCCTTTACCGGACGAGGAGTCACGTTATCAGATCTTTAAATCCGCGTTAAGGAAGTTACCAATTTCTAAAGATGTTGATCTCCGAGCTCTTTCCAGGTTGGTATCGCAGAGATTAAAAAAAAAATAGGAAATCTCTGGTTTTGGAGGTGGGTATCGAAGGAGAAGAAGAGCTGGTTATTTTGATTGTTGGAGGCCTTTAATCGGAGGGAGAAAGAAAGGATAAAGAAGATGACTGCTGCTGATTGTTTGTTTGTTGCTGGGTATCGAAGAGGAAGAAGAACTCAGCAGATGATGATGATGTCGGCTGGGAAAAAGCAGCTAGGTCTTTATGTGCTGGGTCATTTTTTATTGGGCTGGACTGGTGAGTATGTTGGGCCTAATTATTTGATCCATAATTATTTCTAAGCTGCACATGGTGGGGCCTGAAACTTGTTTAGTGGAATATTGGAATGCTGTATTATATGTCCAGTTTTTTTATAATTGGGCTATATTATGGCACAAATATATTCACATGAAGAAAATAGATGAATATATCTACGGGTCACTCACAAATGCAAAATTCAAATTTTAAAGATTATGATTTTCTTTTTGGTCCCACATGAAGACATAGCATATGTGTTAAACTTCTGTTGGACCACAAATGTACGAGGTTTAGGCCGGGTGTTAAAGCATTTTATTTGCGCCAAGCACTTTTAAATTTAAGTGGACTTTTTCAAGTGGAGTGGGCGGGGTCGTAAATTTTTAAACAACTAGTTGGCCGGGACTACACGATCACTACATGGGCCAAGAATTTTACGTGAGTTCCAAAATGGTGTCGGGTGTTCGCAAAGTTTATCTATTTTTCAACGCCAAAATTCGTACGGGTTCGGGAGCGCACGGAATCACTTTAGGATGATGAAAACAGATGATGATATTTTTGTTAAACGTGGGGTAGTCACGGTTACCGATGCAAACGTCAAATTTGGTGACTTGACTACTATGGGCCAAAAACAAAACGGTATGTTCACTTCCGCACGACAATGTTTATGATTGTTATCGGTTATTCGTAAATGTTCGAAAGCATTTTGTTTATTGTCATATTCTCGCATTTGAAAACGAACGTATGAACCTGGAACGTCAATACCGGTCCTAACGAGTTCACAAAGTCTTTGGAGGGATACAAGTCGGATCCTACGGGGTACTAGGCGAAATTTCTTTATCAACTAGAATATGCAACGAAGAAATCTTTTTGTTTATTGTCATATTCTCGCATTTGGTAACGAATGAATGAACCTAGAATGTCAATACCGGTCCTAACGAGTTCACAAAGTCTTTGGAGGGATACAAGTCGGATCCTACAGGGTATTAGGGGACGTTCTTATTCAACTAGAATATGCAAAGAAGAAAGTCGTTTTCGTGATTTTTCGTAACCGAGAACATTCAATGAAGATTGACGACAGTTCCGCTAAGTGAAGGGAATTGTTGAACATTTGAAAGTTGACGACAGTTCCTTTGAAGTGGAGGAAATCTGTTAAGGTTTAGAGATCTTACCAAAGAAATGGGGGAATAAAACGTATGATGAATTTCTTTGGTAAATTTCTAAACGCAATCACAGGTGGTAGAGTTTGTGATTTTCTGGTGATACTAAAGGTTCGGAGTGGAATGTTTTGCACAGACACATATTTGAGGATTTTAATTAATTCTCCAGCCAGGGTGAAGGGTTTTGCACGGAAACATACATGTATCTAAAGTCGACAGTTGTTTCAAAGCGCTGTTTACTGAAGACCTGGGGGAATCTTTATGAAAGCTGATAGTTCAAGGCTGAAGACCTGCAGGATTCGGTTTTGGGTTTGATGTTTCTTTGGGATTTTACAGGGATCTGGGGGTAACTCAATTCGTTGAGTTTGCAAACGATGTACTTGGTCAAACTGACTTCCTGAGTACTGATGCTGAAGATCCATAGTGCATTACGTGGTCAACTTCACAAAGGCGAGACAATGAGATCTGGATGTAGTTCAACTAAGCGTGCCGTTTGGTTGAGCTTGCAAGGGATACACTTGGTCTAGCTGACTTTCCTGAGTGTTGATGCTGAAGATTAAAGTGCATTACTTGGTCGATTCCACAAAGACGGTTTACAGAAGACAGTTCACCAGAAATCTCTATCAATGTAGTATGCTTGTATGAAACAGAGTTCTTATGACAAGATCAAGACTTGATGCAGTTCTTAAAGATTGGAACCCTTATCAAATGCCGTTTGGAGTATTGGAAGATCAGCGGAAGATCGGTCAATTGAGGAAATTGCACAACACCCAACACGGATACGCGTACTTTAAGGGGGAAATATTATACAAGGAGCATCAAGATACTACTTACCTGGATCATCGGTCAAGGGGGAATTTGTTAATACAGAGAAGATGAATACTTGACTGAAGATCGATTAATACATCAGTAGGATGTTAACACATATGCCCAAAAAGTATTTAAAACCAATTTAAGTCCGTTAAGGGCATTTTGGTAATTTTAATAGTTATAAAAGAGATTTTATAATAAACTGAAGTTCTGGTCTTTTGAAATCAGTAAAAATATTTAATTTAATAAGTTATATCAGTAGGGTGTTGCTTATATGTGAAATTTATCATTTATAACCAATTTATGCACTGAAGGGGCATTTTGGTAATTTCACATAAGCTTTTAAAGGTAAATTTTGGAAATCTGGGTTTAAAACTTTTCCTTACTGTTAAAGTATAGAAATTTACTAAAAAAATCAGTAGGTATCAAGTTTTATATGTTAAAAATAATTTTAACCCATACTATGCGCTTAAAACGCGTAAAAGTCGGTTTTAAGCGATTTTCGGGTCATAATAGGAAATCTGAGTTTTTGATCAGTTTATAAAGTTCAAAATATTTTATTTATCATATAGAATCAGTAGCAAAAATTTTGGTATCAAAATATTATGTAAAACTCATTTTATTCAAGAAAAGAGTATAACCGACAATTACCGAATCAAAGGTAGAACCCTATGATATGATCAGTTTAAAAATAATTAAAAATCTTCAAAAATCCCAAAATATTATATTACATTAGTGGGTAAAAAGTTTGGTGTCAAAATTTGGGTTTAGATATGCTTTATGCTAATTATGCCGTTTAATTAATAAAAAGCTTTCTAATTACGCTATTGAGCATAATTCCTAATCTAGACCTCAAACTGATGTCAAATTTTTAGGACAAGTTTATAAATCAGTAACAAAGGTTTTTGTCCTCTCACAATTCTAAAATTCTCATTGGTGTATCAAAAGGGCGTTTATGGCATTTATAACCATATTAACGATCAAGAGCATATAATTCAAACCACTAAGAACCATGCACTATAACTCCAGAGGGTAATACTACTGAGTAATGTGGTCCTAATGGAAGCTTAAAACATGGGAAAATCAAGTTTGAACGGGTCAGAACTGAAAGTCAAAGAAAAAGTCAAGCTTTTGCGACTTTCGGTTATAAACTGACCCTAGACTGATAATTGTCGGGTTAGGACTGATATAACATGTTCTAATATTAATTACCAAGTCATTAGAAGGTAAAAATATAATTTAGAACCCCTGTTTAATTAATTTAATTCATTTTTAAACTTTCTGTCCAGTTTGACTTTTTGTCAAACTAGTTTGACCCGACAATTAACTAGTCAAACGAAAGAATTACGAGGTGCCCTTTTAAGGGTTAATCACCTATCCTAATATGGTTCCATAACCACTTTCGTTTTGATCAGTGGCTGGACCATATGTGATTAATCCGAAAGTTAAAGCTAAATTATGATATGTTTGACTTTTCGGTAATTAAGCTAATTAAAACGACTAAACAGGGATTAAGACTCTTACTAATGGTCCTTGCTATCTTTTCTACACTTGTAATCCTTCTCCTAATCCTTGCAAGCTCCAGAAGTAAGTCCCTTGAAGATTGTTGCTGTTATGGGTTATTTTCTGAGTATACATATCCTGACTAATATCCCGCTTCTAATTATTTATTTGTGACCAGGATACTGGACGGGGATATTGCTAACATCCCGGGCGATATCCTAAGGTTCAGTGAATTAAACACGTGCAGGTCAATGGCTGTAAGTTACTAACGGTCATCAGGACTTCTTCTCCTCAAGACTCGGGCGAATTTGTTATGAGGAAGCCGTTGAACCCGAAAGACTTGGTCCTCAACGTTCGAGTGGGAATATTCGCTGGATCCCGGAAGTTTAGGATAGTTTGTTACATTATCTTTACTATAAATAGATGGGGGCAGATCAGTTTAAGGCACACAATTTTACACTTACACTCTCGAACACTTTTACTCTCTAGCTCACCGCAAACACCACACTCAAACACTTGTATTCAAATTACATTGTAACACATAGTCGATCCGCACCACATCCTGCACTGTATCCTGATATTTGAAGTAATAAGAAGAACAAGGCAGCTGCGATTGTCAGCTCCCGAGGTTTTATGCCGGCGATCTAGATTGATCAAGGGCTTTCCTCGTACATCACGTGTCAACCTTTACATTTTTGCTCATTGTTTGATCATAGATACGGCTCTATATCCTGAGCCGTATCCTGAAACTGTTTTCATATCTAACTTGGTTAACATATTTTTTACACATAACTCTAGCACACTACCTCACTTTACTAATTTGATCACTTAATTGCTTAGGTAATTTTTGACCAAAACAGTTGCAATTGTGAGTTCATGAAGCATGAACTAGCTCTCCTTATATAGTGATTTCTAAGCTCCTAGATCATTTGCAGCTGTTAAGGGAGGCCCTAGGATCACCCCAGGTGTCCTAGTGGTTTATCAAGACCGACATACAGCCCATAGAATCGATACAATTGAGGTTAAGGCGGTTAAACAGCTGAAACCTGCACCTGTCCTTCATTTTCTGCGCTAGGCACTTTTAGGCGGGCCGCGTAAGAGTCAGGTAAGGTCTTACGCGGCCGCGTAGGCCTGTTTTTCAGGTTTAAACACTTTCAAACATGGCAGCTTTAGTCCCTGGTCGTTTAAAACCTTACACCACTTCCTTTTTGACATGTAAGGCCCTTGTAGTTAATTTGTAGAGGCTCAAGGATGTATAATCAAACTTCGTTAGGCTCGGTTTCGTTAAATATCACTATAAATGCAAGTTTCATCAAGTTGACACTTTTCACCCAAAGTCTTTAAAACTTATCTAACGATCTCAAAACTACGTGAAATTTATACCACTTATTCTTGGGAGTATATTTGAATATTTCGAAGCCTCGGGTTCGTTAAAAGGTCACTCAGAGGTAAGAATTAACATGTTGACATGTTTAACCCTTGTAGTTTTGTAATCTTCCGATTATTTTCACAAACGGCTTCTTATATCCAATTAATTACTCGTTTAAGAATATACTCTCCATGTATGGTCATTCAGAGGCTTAAGTTTGGCATGTTGACACTTTTAGTCCCTGTGGTTTCATATTTCCACTGTTTGTCAACTTTAGTCCTTCCAACTCAATCTTTCACAGATCTAGAGTTTAGGACACGTGTCTTTACATAATTGGACACGTTTTTCGGGGTGTTACATCCTCACCCCCTTAAAAGAAATCTCGACCCCGAGATTTACTGGAATAAGTGAGGGTACTTCTGTCGCATAGTGGACTCAACTTCCACATATATTCGGGACCTCTGCGGGCATCCCACTTGACCTTTACTATAGGCACGTGCTTTCTTCGGAGCTTTTTAACCAGACGATCCTTGATCGATATGGGTCTTTCAACAAACTTCAGGCTTTCATCAATTTGCACGTTTTTATGAGACATAGCTAGCGATTCATCAGCTAGACATTTCTTGAAATTACAGATGTGGAACACATTATGAATTCCACTGAGCTCTTCAGGCAAGTTTAGCTTATAAGCTACACTGCCGACACATTCGACAATCTCGAATGGTCTGATATATCTAGGGCTTAGCTTGCCCTTCTTACCAAAACGAATCACACCTTTCCAGGGTGATACTTTCAGTAAGACTTTATCACCAACCTCAAACTTTAGAGGTTTTCGCCTCTTGTCAGCATAACTTTTCTGCCTATCCCTGGCATCCTGCACTGTATCCTGATATTTGAAGTAATAAGAAGAACAAGGCAGCTGCGATTGTCAGCTCCCGAGGTTTTATGCCGGCGATCTAGATTGATCAAGGGCTTTCCTCGTACATCACGTGTCAACCTGTACATTTTTGCTCATTGTTTGATCATAGATACGGCTCTATATCCTGAGCCGTATCCTGAAACTGTTTTCATATCTAACTTGGTTAACATATTTTTTACACATAACTCTAGCACACTACCTCACTTTACTAATTTGATCACTTAATTGCTTAGGTAATTTTTGACCAAAACAATTTGGCGCCCACCGTGGGGCAAGTGGTGCTACTTTTACTAAAAATCTTTGTAAAATCGTTAATCGGTTTTCTATTTTCAAAACTTTTTGCCACATTGTTTACAATGGCCTCAAGATCAAACATGAGCTCTTCCACTATGTCTGCTGCAACCTCTGCTACTACCGGTTCGGTGCTTCCACCACCTCCTCCAAGGATGCCATTTTCTTCACAATCTCAAGATGTTATCCCTACTCGGAGTGTCCAGGGATCTGCTCCCGTTTTAGCCTCTAATGATGAAATTTTGACTTTATTTGGAAGTGTGCAGGAACAAATGAGGCAGCAACAGGAGACTAACCAAATGCTGTTAAGAGAGATACAACTCTTAAAAGCTGGCTCGAGTAGACCCGCTGAAGAAACTGTCACTCCTATACAGCCCAGGGCTTTGAACTTCAGTTCCGCAGTTTACACTGAGGATAATAGGGGGAATATCGTCCCAAGCCATTCTCAGAATCATACCCATGAGATACCCTCTTCGGTCCGGATATCGACTGTGAGAAGTTCAGGATATACTTCAGGATATGGCCAAAATCCTCAGAATGGTAATGTGTCAAATAATAATATTCTTGCTACTAACAACAATGGCTCTTTGCAGGATGCAGGTATGACGTCAACATTTACCAGGGAGCTCCAGAAATTGAAGGACATGATATCCAGTGTACCTGGAGTGGTTCAGCCAATTCCGGAAGTATCCCAAGACAGCCACAGGATATCCCTCTTTGCATATCCTATCTGTGATGCTGAAATCCCAAAAAGATTTCAGACTCCCAACATGAAGCTGTATGATGGGACTACGGATCCTGAAGAGCATATTGCCCAGTATAGGGAAAGAATGGAGATTAACCCTATCCCTCCGGAACTCAAGGAAGCATGCTTGTGCCAGGGATTTGGTTCTACCCTGACAGGATCAGCCTTAAAATGGCTGTTAAACGCCGCTCCTTACTCAATTACTTCGTTTGCTCATTTGGTTAATTTATTTAACAGTCAATTTTCTTGTAGTTGGAGTTTTGAGAAACTAACCAGTGATCTTTACAGGATAACTCAAGGGCCTCAGAAATCCTTGAGGGATTATGTGAACAAATTCAGTCGAGAATCCTTGGATATCCCACATCTTGATGTTGCAACAGCTGTGCAAGCTTTTAAGATGGGGTTGCAAAAGGATTCTCAGTTTTTTCAGGATCTTGTAATGAATCCCTGCAGGAATCTCGACGAAGCTCGTAACAGGGCTTTGAGATATATCCGTCTGGAAGATGACAAGAAGATGCAGGAGAGGATGAATTCTACCTCAACCTATGAATCAACTAACAGGAAATCAGAGACCTCATATAAGCCATATCGCTCCAGGCCATATGGCAGAAATGATAACAAGAAAGTGAACGCTGTTGAAGACGAGGATCCTGAAGAATATCCTGATTTATCTGAATACTGCTTTTCTGTTAATATACCTGAATTAATGTATGCTATGCAGGGCTTAGGGGACAAAGCTAGGTGGCCTCGAAAGAACCAGCAGAAAGCTGATTGGAAGGATAAATCCAAATGGTGTGCCTTCCACGAAGACTTCGGACATATGACCGAGGATTGCATTGCTTTAGGGAAATAAATAAGTTACCTGTTAAGCAAGGGGTATTTGAAGGACTTGCTGGGAAAAAAGAAGAATAAAGGGCAGGATCCCGAGAAGGATCCTGAACGAGCAGCATCACCCCCAGCAGATGCCAAGATAATTAACTTTATTTCAGGAGGATCCGACATTTGTGGGACTTCGTATTCGGCGGCCAAGAGACATGCGAAGGAAGCTAAGAGCGAGAGGGGAGACAGACCAGTCAGAATGACTACCCTCACAACTGATAAATTGATCACTTTCGATAGTGATGACAGGGATACTGTTCAGAATCCTCACCATGATGCTTTGGTAATAACATTATATGTGGCTAACCATTTTGTACGCAGGATACTGGTAGACAACGGTAGTTCTGTCAATATAATTCAGCTGGAAACATTGAAGAGGATGAATGTATCTCCGATGGATATCACTTCAAAGTCCACTGTGCTCGTTGGTTTCAGTGGAGAAGCTAGGAATACCGTAGGGGAGATAAAGTTACCAGTATATGTTGAAGGGGTCAACTCAATACAACGCTTCTGTGTGATGGACTCCTTATCCTGCTATAACATCATACTGGGAAGACCATGGATTCACGATATGAAGGCTGTGCCATCAACATATCACCAATGCATCAAGATCCCTACCCCTTGGGGGGTTGTCAAGGTGGAAAGCGATCAACAGGAAGCGAAAGAATGCTACTCATCCTCGATGAAATCCTCAACTAAGCCTAGTACAGCATAGCAATTAAAGATGCGGGCCCAGGATATCGTGGAGGATTCGGAGAAGGATGTGAAGAAAATTATCCTGGAGCAGGATAATCCTGATATCTCGGTGCTCGTAGGAACCAATATCCCTCAGGATATTGAAGAACAGTTAACTAACTTTTTGAAATGCAGGATGTCAACGTTTGCATGGAAGCATGAGGATATGACAGGCATATCCAAAGACATTATCACTCACAAGATTGGAATTGACAAATCATTCAAGCCTGTTCAGCAAAAAAGAAGAAAATTCTCTCCTGAGCGGAATGCGATTATCCAAGAGGAGGTTGAAAGATTGTTGAAGTCCAGGATGATCAGAGAAGTCAAGTTTCCAAAATGGCTAGCAAACGTAGTTGTGGTACAGAAGAAAAACGGGAAATGGAGAGTCTGTGTAGATTACACGGACTTGAACAAGGCTTGTCCTAAAGATCCATTTCCTCTCCCTCATATCGATGCAATGGTAGATGCTACTGCTGGACATGAAATGTTAACATTCATGGACGCATCCTCAGGATTTCAGCAGATTCAAATGGAGCCTTCGGATCAGGAGGATACTGCTTTCATGACACCAACATGTATATATTGCTATACTGCTATGCCTTTCGGTTTGAAAAATGCAGGTGCAACATACCAGAGATTGGTAAACATGATGTTCAAAGATAAGCTGGGGGACACCATGAAGGTATATATTGACGATATGGTGGTAAAATCTAAAAGAGCTGAGGATCACCTCCAGGATATCAAGGGAGCGTTTGATATCCTGGATCAGTATAACATGAAGCTGAATCCTGCTAAGTGCCATTTCGGAGTGGGGGCAGGAAAGTTTCTTGGGTATATGGTGACGAAAAGGGGGATAGAGGCAAGCTCGGAGCAGATTAAAGCTATCCTGGATATAAAATCACCCTCGAATATGAAGGACGTACAACGGTTAACAGGCCGAGTAGCAGCTTTGAATAGATTTATTTCAAGATCCTCGGAAAAATGCAAGGAATTCTATGATATCCTCAAGAAGAATAAGAAATTTGAATGGGGAGCAAAGCATGAAGCAGCCTTGCAGGATTTGAAGCGGTATCTCTCAACTGCACCTCTATTGATGAAGCCTGAAAATGGTGAACCACTATCCCTATACCTCGCTGTATCAGGGAATGCTGTAAGTGCTGTTCTTATAAAAGACCATGAAGGTCAGCAATATCCTGTTTATTATGTTAGTAAAAGTTTGTTAGATGCTGAAACTAGGTATTCTCATTTAGAAAAACTGATATTAGCTCTAGTCATGGCATCGACGAAGCTTAGACATTATTTTGAGACACATAGGATCCATGTTAAAACGAATTATCCAGTCAAAAATGTGCTTAGGAAACCAGAGATGTCAGGCAGGATGGCCAAATGGTCAGTAAAGTTGAGTGCTTATGATTTAGTATATGAACCTAGAAATGCCATAAAGTCTCAGGCTTTAGCTGACTTTGTGGCTGATTTCAGTAGTGATATTCAGGATGAGGTAGACCTAGAAGTTCAACAGTTAGGAGAATCTTCAGGATCCTGGACATTATATACTGATGGTGTATCCAATATAAGAGGTGTAGGTTTAGGTATACTACTAAAATCGCCACAGGGGGACATGTTACCCCAGGCTATTAGGTGTGAATTTCCTGCTACTAATAATGAGGCAGAATATGAAGCTTTAATTGCAGGATTAGAATTGGCTAAGAATATGAGTATCAAGAATTTGCAAGTATATGTTGACTCCTTGTTAATTACTAACCATTTTAATGGATCCTATGCAGTTAAGGGTGAGAGATTAATCGAATATCTCGATATTCTCAAAAAATTAGCAGGATATTTCGATGCTTTTACACTTGAACAGGTACCAAGGGAGGATAATGCTGAAGCGGATGCCTTAGCAAATTTGGGGTCATCGATCAGGATACCTGAAGGGACCCAAATACCAATATTACATGTCTTATATCCTGCAACGAATGCTCAGGATAAAGAAGTAGCGGGTATTCGGGATCCTGGAGCGGAATATCCTGAACAGGATCCTAAATCCTGGACGGCTCCAATTGTGAGATATCTCAAAGAAGGACTGTTAGGGGTCATTTTCTTAACGTATATATCCTGACCAATATCCTGCCTATGTTTGTTCATTTGTGACCAGGATGTTGGAAGAGGATATTGCTAACATCTTGGGCGATATCCTGAGGCTTATTGAATTAACCACGTGCAGGTTAAAGGCTGAGACTTGCTAACGGTCAAGATGACTTCTTCTCCTCAAGACTCGGACGAATTTGTTGAGAGAGAGACGTTGAGCCCGAAAGACCAGATCTACAACATTCGAAGAAGGAATATTCGGTGGATCCCGCGAGTTTAGGATAGTTTGTTATTTTATCTTAACTATAAATAGATGAGGACGGATCAGCTTAGAACACACAATTTTTCACTAACACTCTCATACACTTACACTCTCTAGCTCATTGCAAACACCACACTTGTATTCAAGTTTTGTTGTAACACTTAGTCGATCCGTACCACATCCTGCACTGTATCCTGATTTTTGAAGCAATTGAAGAACAAGGCAGCTGCGATTGTCAGCTCCCGAGGTTTTATGCCGGCGATCTAGATTGATCAAGGGCTTTCCTCGTACATCTCGTGTCATTTACTTTATTTTTGCTCATTGTTTGATCATAGATACAGCTCTACATCTTGAGCCGTATCCTGAAACTGTTTTTACAAATCAACTTGATTAACATATTTTCGACACTCATTTCTAGCACACTACCTCACTTAACTAATTTGATCACTTAATTGCTTCGGTAATTTTTGACCAAAACAATTTGGCGCCCACCGTGGGGCAAGTGGTGCTCTCTTTACTAAAATTTTTTGTCAAATCGCTAATCGGTTTTCTATTTTCAAAACTTTTTGCCACATTGTCCATAATGGCCTCAAGATCAAACATGAGTTCCTCTACTGTGTCTGCTATGACTTCTGCTACTACCGGTTCGGTGCTTCCACCACCTCCTCCAAGGATGCCAGTCTCTACACAATCTCAAGATGTTATCCCAACTCGGAGTGTCCAGGGATCTGCTCCCGTTTTAGCTTCTAATGATGAAATTTTAACCTTATTTGGAAGTGTGCAGGAACAAATGAGGCAGCAACAAGAAACAAACCAAATGCTTTTGAGGGAAATACAACTCCTGAAGGATGGCTCGAGCAGATCTGCGGAGGACAATGTCACTCCGTTACACCCCAGAGCGTTGAACTTTAGTTCAGCTGTGTATACCGAGGATAATAGGGGGAATATCGTGCCCAGTCTTCCTCAGAATCATACTCCTGAAATAACCTCCTCGATTAGGATGTCAACCATGAGGAGCTCAGGATATGCTTCAGGATATGGGTAAAATCCTCCAACGGGTAACGTGTCGAATAATAACAATACTCATGCTACTAACAGTGGTGGATCTTTGCAGGATACAGGTGTAACATCAGCACTTACCAGGGAACTTCAGAAGTTAAAGGACATGATATCTAGTGTACCTGGGGTGGTCCAGCCGATCCCGGAAGTGTCTCAAGACAGCCACAAAATATCTCGTTTCGCGTATCCTATCTGTGATGCTGAGATCCCAAAGAGATTCCAAACCCCCAACATGAAGCTTTATGATGGGACTACGGATCCTGAGGAGCATATTGCTCAGTATAGGGAAAGAATGGAAATTAACCCTATCCCTCCGGAGCTCAAGGAAGCATGCTTGTGCAAGGGATTTGGTTCTACTCTAACAGGATCAGCCTTAAAATGGCTGTTAAACATTCCTCCTCACTCAATTACTTCATTTGCTCATTTGGTTAATTTATTTAACAGTCAATTTTCTTGTAGTCGGAGTTTTGAGAAACTAACCAGTGATCTTTACAGGATAACTCAAGGGCCTCAGGAATCCTTGAGGGATTATGTGAACAAATTTAGTCGAGAATCCTTGGATATCCCACATCTTGATGTTGCAACAGCTGTGCAAGCTTTTAAGATGGGATTACAAAAGGATTCTCAGTTTTATCAGGATCTTGTAATGAATCCCTGCAGGAATCTCGATGAAGCTCGTAACAGGGCTTTGAGATATATCCGTCTGGAAGATGACAGGAAGATGCAAGAAAGGATGAACTCATCCAACACTTATGAATCAACCAATAGGAAGTCAGAATCCTCGTTCAAGTCATATCGGCCTAAGCCGTATAGTAGAAATGAAAACAAAAGAGTGAATGCTGTCGAAGATGAGGATCCTGAAGAGTATCCTGAGTTGTCCGAATATTGCTTTTCTGTTAATATTCCTGAATTGATGTATGCTATGCAGGGTCTAGGAGACAAAGCTAGGTGGCCTCGAAAGAATCAACAAAAGGCTGACTGGAAAGATAAGTCAAAATGGTGTGCTTTCCACGAAGATTTCGGACATATGACTGAGGATTGCATTGCTCTAAGGAAAGAAATAAGCTATCTTCTAAGCAAGGGATATCTGAAAGATCTCTTAGGAAAAAAGAAGAATAAGGGTCAGGATACTGAGAAGGATACTGAGAAGGATCCTGAACGAGCAGCATCACCTCCCGCAGATGCCAAGATAATCAACTTCATTTCGGGGGGATCCGACATTTGTGGAACTTCGTATTCGGCAGCAAAGAGACATGCAAAGGAAGCCAAGGCCGAAAGGGGAGACAGACCTGTCAGGATGACTACCCTCACAACTGACAAAGTGATCACTTTTGATGCAGATGACAGGGATACTGTCCAGGATCCTCACCATGATGCTCTGGTAATAACGTTATATGTGGCTAACCATTTTGTGCGCGGGATACTGGTTGATAATGGCAGCTCCGTCAACATAATCCAACTAGAAACTCTGAAGAGAATGAATGTATCTCCAATGGATATCACTTCAAAGTCTACCGTGCTTGTTGGATTCAGTGGAGAGGCTAGAAACACAGTGGGAGAGATAAAGTTGCCAGTATATATTGAAGGAGTCAATTCGATACAACGTTTCTGTGTGATGGATTCTCTATCCTGCTATAACATCATACTGGGAAGACCGTGGATTCACGATATGAAGGCCGTGCCATCAACATAACACCAATGCATCAAGATACCTACCCCTTGGGGAGTGGTCAAAGTTGATAGTGATCAGCAGGAGGCGAAAGAATGCTACTCATCCTCGATGAAATCCTCAGCCAAACCTAGTGCAGCATAGCAATTAAAGACGCGGGCCCAGGATATCGTGGAGGATCCGGAGCAGGATGTGAAGAAAGTTATCCTGGACCAGGATAACCCCGATATTTCGGTGCTCGTAGGGACCAATATCCCTCAGGATATTGAAGAGCAATTAATTAACTTTTTGAAATGCAGGATGTCTACGTTTGCATGGAAGCATGAGGATATGACAGGCATATCCAAAGATATTATCACTCACAAGCTTGGAATTGATAAATCATTCAAGCCTGTGCAACAAAAAAGAAGGAAGTTTGCTCCTGAGCGGAACGCGATTATCCAGGAGGAAGTTGAAAGATTATTAAAGTCCAGAATGATCAGAGAGGTTAAGTTCCCAAGGTGGCTAGCAAACGTGGTGGTAGTACAGAAGAAGAATGGGAAATGAAGAGTTTGTGTGGACTACACAGATTTGAACAAAGCTTGTCCTAAAGACCCATTTCCTCTTCCCCACATTGATGCAATGGTAGATGCTACTGCCGGGCATGAAATGCTGACCTTCATGGACACATCCTCAGGATTTCAACAGATCCAAATAGAGCCTTCTGACCAGGAGGATACCGCTTTCATGACACCAACAGGTATTTATTGTTATACAGCTATGCCTTTTGGTTTGAAAAATGCAGGTGCAACATACCAGAGATTGGTAAACATGATGTTCAAAGACAAACTGGGGGACACCATGGAGGTGTACATTGACGATATGGTGGTAAAATCAAAGAAAGCTCAGGATCACCTCCAGGATATTAAAGGAGCATTTGATATCCTGGATCAATACAACATGAAGCTGAATCCTGCTAAATGCCATTTCGGAGTGGGAGCAGGAAAGTTTCTTGGATATATGGTGACAAAAAGGGGGATAGAAGCGAGCCCAGAGCAGATCAAAGCTATCCTGGACATAAAATCACCCTCAAATATAAAGGACGTACAAAGATTGACAGGCCGAGTAGCAGCCCTAAACAGGTTTATCTCAAGATCCTCAGAGAAATGCAAAGACTTTTATGATATCCAGAAGAAGAACAAAAAATTCGAATGGGGGGAGAAGCATGAAGCAGCCCTGCAGGATTTGAAACGATATCTCACAACCGCACCTCTATTGATGAAGCCTGAAAATGGTGAACCACTATCCCTGTACCTTGCTGTATCAGGGAATGCTGTAAGTTCCGTTCTTATAAAAGACCATGAAGGTCAGCAATATCCTGTTTATTATGTTAGTAAAAGTTTGTTAGATGCTAAAACTAGGTATTCTCATTTAGAAAAATTGATACTAGCATTAGTCATGGCATCAACGAAACTTAGGCATTATTTCGAGACACACAGGATACATGTTAAAACAAATTATCCTATCAAAAATGTGCTTAGGAAACCAGAGATGTCAGGCAGAATGGCCAAGTGGTCAGTAAAGTTAAGTGCTTATGATTTAGTATATGAACCTAGAAATGCCATAAAGTCTCAGGCTTTAGCTGACTTTGTGGCTGATTTCAGTAGTGACATTCAGGACGAGGTAGACCTAGAAGTTCAACAGTTAGGAGAATCCTCAGGATCCTGGACATTATATACTGATGGTGCATCTAATGTAAGAGGAGTAGGATTAGGAATACTACTAAAATCACCACAGGGGGACATATTACCCCAGGCTATTAGGTGTGAATTTCCTGCTACTAATAATGAAGCAGAGTATGAGGCTTTAATTGCAGGATTAGAGTTGGCTAAGAGCATGAGTATCAAAAATTTGCAAGTATACGTGGACTCTTTGTTAATTACTAACCATTTTAATGGATCCTATGCAGTTAAGGGAGAGAAATTAATCGAATATCCCGATATTCTCAAAAAATTAGCAGGATATTTCGATATTTTTGTACTTAAACAGGTGCCAAGGGAGGATAATGCTGAAGCGGATGCCTTAGCAAATTTGGGATCATCGATCAAGATACCTGAAGGGACGCAAATACCAATACTACATGTCCTATATCCTGCAACGAATCCTCAGGATAAAGAGGTAGCTGGTATTCAGGATCCTGGAGTAGAACATTCCGAAGAGGATCCTAAATCCTGGACGGCTCCAATCATGAAATATCTCAAAGAAGGACACATCCCTGGAAATGAAAATCCTAAGGCATTTAGGATGAAGGTATCACGATTCGCTATTATAGATAATATTTTATACAAAAAATCTCTTGCAGGACCGTATTTGAGGTGCTTGGAGGATCCTGAAGCCAAGGAAGTACTTCAGGATATACATGAAGGAGATTGTGGTAACCATGCTGGGGGCAGGTCGTTATTCTCAAAAGTATTAAGAATAGGATATTATTGGCCAACAATGAGAAAAGATGCCGCAGAATATGCTTGAAGATGTGACTCATGTCAAAGACATAGTAACATACTGCATCAACCTGCTGAACCATTGTATCCTATTGTTTCCCCTTGGCCATTTATGAAGTGGGGTATGGATATAGTGGGAAAGCTACCGAAAGCTCCGGGAGGAAAAGTCTTTATGTTAGCAATGACGGATTATTTCTCTAAGTGGGTTGAAGCTGAAGCATTTGTTCAAGTTAGAGACCAAGAAGTAGTATCCTTCATAAAGAGGAATATCCTGACCAGATTCGGAGTACCAGCCGAGATAATCTGTGACAATGGTTCTCAGTTCATAAGTAAGAGGACTACTGACTTTTGCAAGAGTTGGGGAATCAAAATGATCACGTCTACTCCGGTACATCCTCAAGCAAATGGACAAGCAGAATCCTCAAACAAGATAATTGTCAATAACTTAAAGAAAAGGCTTGGAGCCAAAAAAGGAAGATGGGCGGAAGAATTACCCTTTGTTTTATGGGCTGATAGGACAACGGTAAAGAATGCAACAGGCCAAACCCCATTTTCCTTGGTGTTTGGAGCAGAAGCAATGATTCCAATGGAAATGACAATACCTACTGCAAGATCTATCTTGAGTGATCCTGAGCAGAATCCCGAAGCCTTGAGTCAGGATTTAGACACTATAGATGAAAAGAGAGATGCGGCAAAGCTAAGGATGGCAGCATATCAACAGAGAATATCCAGGGCATATAACAAGAATATTAGAACCAGAAGATTTAAGGTTGGAGATTGGGTGTTAAGAAAGGCTTTCCAAAATACTACTAATCCTGCCGATGGCAAGTTAGCTCCAAAATGGGAAGGACCATATGAAGTTGAATCAGAAGCAGGGAAAGGAGCATATAGACTCAGGAATATGGAGGGGGATATGCTACCGAGATCTTGGAATGCTATACACCTTAAGCTATATTTCAAGTGAGTCTAGAATTTAATTTCTAACTCAAGATGGTATGAATTCTACTTCTTTTAAATATGTTTGGTTTAATTTGTCCTTTGTAACCTGATACTGACTTATAACACCCACCTTAGTTTACATTTGTTTTGCAAGATATGTTTCAGGATATAGCTCCAGGATATGCACTCAGGATAACTCAGAAGATTAGAGGATTGGCCCCCTCTCTCACATTTAAGGGATACTGATCCCTTCACAGGTTTAAAGGTATTCACCTTTCTTCCGAATTGGGTTTAAACACCCCGCCTGGAGCGCAAGTTATTCAGGGATAGTTCAAGGTGGCGGGACCAGTCCATGTAAAAGTGGCTGACAATTTCGTTACCATTGGCTATATCCTGAATCCTAAAGGTATATGAGGATTGATCACCCTCTCTCACGAAAGGGTATTTTCATACTCTCTAAGGTTTAAAGGTTTTCACCTTTCTAAGTCTTGGAGTTTATACACTCCCGCCTGTAGCGCATGAAAAGTTGGGATTTTCCCCAGGATACAAAGGATTTATCTCCAGTACATCCTTGGGTTTTACCCTTGGGACGTAAAAAATTGTTTATGCAATAGGAACTGACATTAAGTAGATTTCTAAGATACTTGAAGACATTGTGCACAGGGGACATCCCTGCCGAGGTGGTGGTGTAAAGCTAAGTGGATGAAGTTTACGACTAATGTACTAAGTACCTTGCACTGGGGACATCTTCATTAGAAGAGTTGCAAAGGGATTGAAGTTTGATGATAGGTTTATATCCTATTTCTGGTATGATCTTTCCTTTGCAAGCCTCATTTAAGTTTTTAGTGACATTATGTTAAGTATCCTGATATATATCCTCAAAGTCCTTTTAAGGATATTTGATTAGGGTGTTTGAAATCAGTATTAGTTTGGAACTTTGATCATTTAAATATTATCAAAACTTGATTTTGAAAAGATAAACTATTTTTTACTTTCTAAAAGAAATTTTTACAAAGTTGAAGGAGCATTTGGAAGATCTATCTAATACAAGGCTTTTGCAGTATGTTACTGACCATACTGATCAGAATATTTTATAAGATACCAATACAAAATCTTTACAAAAATAAGACTCATACTAAGTAATGCAAAGTAATGCAAGATAACAGAAAATAAGTCAAAAGATGAAATTATTCTTAAAGCAATCAATACTAATTGATAACCGAAGGTTTCATCCTGAAACCCAGGACCCATCCGCCTTCGGTTATCAAATTGTTTAGAGACAGAAATGAAAATTGTTCATAAAGACATAAAATTGTTCGAATGAAAATAAGCTCTAGGGGGTAGTGCCTTCTTGCTCCATAGCGGTTTCAGCAACATCCATTTTGGGATCCGCCTCAGCATCCTTGTCAGCATCGATTGCCTTTCCAACTGCTTTAGAAGGTTTATCGACAGTTGATTTGGAAGAGGTACCGCCAAGATTCTTCAGCTTGGTCTCCCAAGCACCAACGTCCCAAGAAGGACATTCGAAACCTAATGTTTTGGCTTCGTGAGCCATCTTCAACCTAGCCTGGAGAAGAGAAATGACGACGGAACTTTTGAGGCTTTCTCGGTAACTGACCATATCCCGTTCGTACTGCACATGGGCAGCTTCCAGATCGGCCTGGGCTTGAAGGGTAGCTTTGTTAAGAGCAACTTGGTGTTCCTGGGTCATAGCTTTGTATTTCTCCTCGTAATGACGAGACTTGGCGGCCGCAATCATACCTTGGTCAGAGATTGTGATTTCTGCTTCCTTTAGCTTAGATTCAAGTGTTTTGTTAAGCTTGCAGGATTCTTGATATAAGTGAACCAAACGCTCAAGACCCTACAAAGGTAAGAGGACAGGGATTAATATTATTAAATCTTTGAAAATAGTCTAAATTGCAGGATATGATATAAAGATACTAACCTGGTTGAGAAAAGAAGTCATAAAACCACTGGCTTCAATGAACCCGTGCTTTTCATAAGGAAAGGTGTCAGAAATGATAGGGGAATCAGGTTCTTTCCTTTTGCGGGAACTTGAACTCCGGGGCTTGGTAGCCGGTGAATGTTTAGGGATGATGATGGCCTTGGAGCTGCTGGGTTTGGATGTAGCAGTGGTCTTGGAGCCAGGTTCCTTCTTGACCTGGATCTGGTCAGAATAGCTATCCAGTTCGTCAAGATCAAAGACTTCAGGGATCTTAGCTGGTGCTGCGTAAAGGGAAAAGTTTTACTCTTTATTATTATATTGTTTTGACTAATTATTTTGAAAGGAATTCTTACCAGACATCCCGGATGATGAGTACTGACTTGAACTCGGAACGTGTGTGGTAAAAGTCCTGTCTATTGCAGGTAACCGGTAAACGCTATTGATTCTCTCTTCTGACTCAGCGGTAGGAGGAGCAACTTCCTTAAAGTTCACTGCATAAAGATCAAAAAGAAGAATATTAATAGAGGATAACAATCAAATCGTCTATGAGGATATTTATGATCCTACCGGTGGTTAACCACTCCACCGGAAGGTTGGCACCCTCAGCAATGGAATCTCGTTTGACAAAGAAGAATTTGCGTTGCCATCCGTCTTCGTTTTTGGTGGCTTTGAGAATCAAGGGTTTGCTGGAGGTTGAAAAAAGCAAGAACCGGCTAGAGCCGTGGGATCGGAGGCGATGTGCAATAGGTAAATCCTCGATGCAGAGGTCAGAGCAATGGAGGTTTTTGATTTGGTTGAGTACAATCAAAACTCTCCAAACCATGGGCATGGTTTGAGCAAAAGAGATGCCAGTAATACGAAAGAATTGCATCATGAATTCAGGAAAAGGGTATCGAAGACCTAGTGAAAAAGGATATGCTGGAAAACAGATCCATTCTGTAGAAGAGACATCCGATCGGATTGACCGATCGAATGGCCTAAAGACTGTGCTGTCAGGAAAAGCGCCGGAGGCTCTTAAAGCTGCAATGTCTGCGTTGTCAAAAGCGCAGATCTCCTTCTCGGGATTTTTGAGAAGATTCTGCTGGGTGAAGGTCTCGACGGCCATTGCTAGAAAGATGAAGTAAATTGACAGGAAGAAAATCAGAAATGGAGAATTACCTGAAGGGTCTGTTGAAGATATCTGCTTTTCAAACAAGAAAAGAGAAGATATAGGGGCATCGTAGATCTCCATTGAGTAAAAAACGCGTTGGAAGTTACGATGTGATCTTGACCGTCGCTTCGTTTTAAATGCCTTGAGTTGTGGGATAAGATTTTTGAAATATATCCGTTGGATTGGTATCCCAACTGATATATTTGGGGACAATTGTTAGGGGTCATTTTCTTAACGTATATATCCTGACCAATATCCTGCCTATGTTTGTTCATTTGTGACCAGGATGCTGGAAGAGGATATTGCTAACATCTTGGGCGATATCCTGAGGCTTATTGAATTAACCACGTGCAGGTTAAGGGCTGAGACTTGCTAACGGTCAAGAGGACTTCTTCTCCTCAAGACTCGGACGAATTTGTTGAGAGAGAGACGTTGAGCCCGAAAGACCAGGTCTACAACGTTCGAAGAAGGAATATTCGGTGGATCCCGCGAGTTTAGGATAGTTTGTTATTTTATCTTAACTATAAATAGATGAGGACGGATCAGCTTAGAACACACAATTTTTCACTAACACTCTCATACACTTACACTCTCTAGCTCATTGCAAACACCACACTTGTATTCAAGTTTTGTTGTAACACTTAGTCGATCCGTACCACATCCTGCACTGTATCCTGATTTTTGAAGCAATTGAAGAACAAGGCAGCTGCGATTGTCAGCTCCCGAGGTTTTATGCCGGCGATCTAGATTGATCAAGGGCTTTCCTCGTACATCTCGTGTCATTTACTTTATTTTTGCTCATTGTTTGATCATAGATACAGCTCTACATCTTGAGCCGTATCCTGAAACTGTTTTTACAAATCAACTTGATTAACATATTTTCGACACTCATTTCTAGCACACTACCTCACTTAACTAATTTGATCACTTAATTGCTTCGGTAATTTTTGACCAAAACAAGGACACATCCCCGGAAATGAAAATCCTAAGGCATTTAGGATGAAGGTATCACGATTCACTATTATAAATAATGTTTTATACAAGAAATCTCTTGCAGGACCGTATTTGAGGTGCTTGGAGGATCCTGAAGCCAAAGAAGTACTTCAGGATAAACATGAAGGGGATTGTGGTAACCATACTGGGGGCAGGTCATTATTCTCAAAAGTATTAAGGACAGGATATTATTGGCCGACAATGAGAAAAGATGCCACAGAATATGCTCGAAGATGTGATGCATGTCAAAGACATAGTAACATATTACATAAGCCTGCTGAACCGCTGTATCCTATTGTTTCCCCTTGGCCGTTTATGAAGTGGGGTATGGATATAGTGGGAAAGCTTCCGAAAGCTCCAGGAGGAAAGGTTTTCATGTTGGCAATGACGGATTATTTCTCCAAGTGGGTTGAAGCAGAAGCATTTGTTCAAGTTAGAGATCAAGAAGTAGTATCCTTCATAAAGAGAAATATCCTGACCAGATTCGGAGTACCAGCCGAGATAATCTGTGACAATGGTTCTCAGTTTATAAGCAAGAGAACTACTGACTTTTGCAAGAGTTGGGGAATCAAAATGATCACATCTACTCCGGTACATCCTCAAGCGAATGGACAAGCAGAATCCTCAAACAAGATAATTGTCAATAAATTAAAGAAGAGACTTGGAGCTAAAAAAGGAAGATGGGCAGAAGAATTACCCTTTGTTTTGTGGGCTGATAGGACAACGGTAAAGAACGCAACAGGCCAAACCCCATTTTCCTTGGTATTTGGAGTAGAAGCAATGATTCCAACGGAAATGACAATACCTACTGCAAGATCTACCTTAAGTGATCCTGAGCAGAATCCTGAAGCCTTGTGTCAGGATTTGGATACTATAGACGAAAAGAGAGATGCGGCAAGGCTAAGGATGGCAGCATATCAACAAAGAATATCCAGAGCATATAACAAGAATATTAGGACCAGAAGATTTAAGGTTGGAGATTGGGTGTTAAGAAAGGCTTTTCAGAATACTACTAATCCTGCCGATGGCAAGTTAGCTCCAAAATGGGAAGGACCATATGAAGTTGAATCAGAAGCAGGGAAAGGAGCATATAGACTCAAGAATATGGAAGGGGATATGCTACCGAGATCTTGGAATGCTATACACCTTAAGCTCTATTTCAAGTGAGTTTAGAATTTAATTTCTAACTCAGGATGGTATGAATTCTATCTTTTTTAAATATGTTTGGTTTAATTTATTCTTTGAAACCCAATACTAACTTAAGCATCAGGGGGGTGTTAGCCAAGCTAACACCCACCTTAGTTTAAGGATGTTTTGTAGTATATGCTCCAGGATGTAGCTCCATGATGCTCACTCAAGATACTTTGGAAGATTAGAGGATTGGCCCCCTCTCTCACGTATAAGGGATCCTGATCCCTTCACAGGTTTAAAGGTATTCACCTTTCTTCCGAATTGGGTTTAAACACCCCGCCTGGAGCGCAAGTTATTCAGGGATAGTTCAAGGTGGCGGGACCAGTCCATGTAAAAGTGGCTGACAATTTCGTTACTGTTGGCTATATCCTGAATCCTAAAGGTATATGAGGATTGATCACCCTCTCTCACGAAAGGGTATTTTCATACTCTCTAAGGTTTAAAGGTTTTCACCTTTCTAAGTCTTGGAGTTTATACACTCCCGCCTGTAGCGCATGAAAATTTGGGATTTTCCCCAGGATACAAGGAATTTGTCTCCAGAACATTCTTGGGTTTTACCCCTGTAACATGAAAAATTGTCTATACAATGGGAACTGATATCCAGAAGATTTTTAAGTATTTTAAGACATTGTACACATGGGACATTCCTACCAAAGCAATGGTGTAAAGCTCAAAGGATGAGCCTCGGAACTAATGCACTAAGTGTCTCAGACAGGGGACATCTTCATTGAAAAAGTTGCAAAGGGATTGAGGTTTGATAATGGGGTTGTACCCTATCCCTGGTATGATCTTTCCTTTGTAAAACATAGTTTAACTCTTTGGCAATACTGTGCTTGGTAAAAGGTTAAATATCCTGATATATTCTCAAAGTATATTTTCAGTATACTCTTCAGAACATTTGATTAAGATATTCGAAACTAATACTAGTGTGATACTTTGATCATTTAAGTATTATCAAAACAGGTTTTGGAAAAGTGGACTGTTTTTCACTCCTTAAAAAGCTTTCTACAAAGTTGAAAGAATGTTTAGAAGTTCTATCTAATAAAAAGTTTTTATAATATATTGCTGAGTATATTGATCAGGATATTTCCATAAGATAACAATACAAATTTTTATAAAGCTAAGAGTTACGTAGTGCAAGGCAATAACAAATAGGTCAAAAGATAGTTATGTTATTAACAAGTCAAAAGATGTGCTTTTGGTTTCACCTTAAACCAAGGCCCATCCGCCAAAAGAACAATTAGTTTCTACCATACTTGTGTAACGGTTGGAGGATCTATCTCAAAACAGGACCTATCCACCTACAACCGTTACCACATTCAAAACAGATTATACTAACTGATGACCAAGGGCTTCATCCTAAAACCTAGGACCCATCCACCTTTGGTCATCGTATTGTTCTAGTGCAGGAAATATAAATTGTTCGAAGACAGGAAATGTAAAATGTTTTTCACAACCACAACCATGAAATTTAAAAATGGGCTCCGGCCTCAGCACGTATATCCATCATCGCCCACTCCACTGCCTAAGGGGCAGCACCTTCTTGAACAGCAACCTCCTTCCCGGCATCCGTACCAGCATTATCCTCGGGATTCTTCTCAGCATCTGCAGCAGCATCCTCTCCACCAGCATTCTTTCCAACATTTTCCCCAGCATTCTCGGAAACATCCTTTGAAGCGCTAGCATCCATTATCTTGGCGGACTCTTCCATAGCAGATTTGGCAGGAGGCTCCACAGGATTTCCCCCAAGATCTTTTAACTTCGCCTCCCAGGCCTTGATGTTCCAAGAAGGGCATTGTAAACCCAAAGCCATCGCCTCGTAAGCCATTTTCAGCCTGGCCTGAAGAAGGGAGATCACGACGGAATTCTTGAGGCTCTCTCGGTATGAAGCCATGGCCTGCTTGTGTTGAACCTGGGCCGCGTCAAATTTAGCTTGAGCCTCCTGAGTGATCTTTTGGATGGCAGCTTGGTGATCCTGAGTCATAGACTTATACTTAGCTTCATAGTGTTCCGATTTAGCGGTGGCAATTGCTGCTTGATCTGCAATGGTGGCCTTGGCCTTTTTCAGCTGGCTTTCAAGCATGACGTTGGAGCCACATGCGTCCTCGTAAAGGAAGACCAGGTGTTCAAGGCCCTACAAGGTAATAAAACAGGCATTATTCTAAATGAACATTTCTATTAAGCATATGATGCAGGATACAGGTCGGGATATTAACCTGGTTAAGGAAGCCGGTCATAAATGTGCTGGATTCTGTGAACCCGTGGTTCTCGAATGGGAATACATGAGGTGGAGCAGAGGGCTCGACTTCCTTTCTTTTCCGGGAGCTGGAGGCCCGGGTCCGGGATGCTGGGGGAGCTTTGGGAATAGTGGAGGTCTTTGAACTGGTGAGTTTTGGTGTAACGGATGATTTCGGGTTAGATTCTTGCTTGACAGGTTCAAGGCTGGAATAACTGTCCAGCTCATCGAGTTGGAAGCCTTCGAGGTTAATAACTGGCACTGCACGAGGGAAGATGTTTTAAACTTGTTATATTACTATACAATAAAATAATAATCAATTTAATATGAAGATAATTCTTGAAAATATGCTTACCAGACATGTTGGAGCTTGATCTCTGACTAGAGCTTGTGAGTAACAGGTTAAAGGTTCTTTCACCCTCTGGAAGCTTGTAGATCTCTTTTATTCTTCCTTCTGATTCAGCACTAGGGGGAGCTAGTTCCTTGAAGTTTGCTGCAAGAAATAGAATAAACACATCAGGATATTGGTTCAGGATTGAGGTTCGGGATATGATTGGGGATAGTCCTAAAACCCTAAGTCCTATCGGAAGTCAACCATCTTTTAGGGAGGTCAAAACCCTTATCAATGGAGTCTCTTTTCACAAAGAAGAATTTTCTTGTCCATTTATCCTCATTCTTAGTGGCCTTAAGAATGAGAGGTTCGCTGGAAATAGAAAAAAGGAGAAACCGGCTGGAATCATGTGACCTTAGACGGTAGGCCATCGGAAGGTCTTCGATGCATAGATCAGGCATATGATGAGCCTTAATCTGCTCCAGGGTGATTGACACACGCCAAACCATGGGCATAGTTTGGGCAAAACTAAGACCGGTAAGCTCAAAGAAGCGAGAAATGAAGGGAGAAAATGGATATCGAAGCCCTAATGAAAAAGGATATGCAAAAAAGCAAACCCATTCGTCGGAACAAAAATCCGATCGGACCTCTCGGTCGAATGGACGGAAGATTGTTCCGGCGGGAAAAGCACCGGAAGCTCGTAGGGCTGCGATGTCGGAATTATCAAAAGAACACACCTCTTTTGAAGGTTTTTGAAGTAAATTTTGTTTATGGAAGGGAGAATCAGAATCCGCCATTTGCGATCTAGTGCGGGTCGCCATGAAGGATAACAGTCGGAGAGAAGGAAATATGAACAATGGAAATAGATAAGAGAGAGGGAGAAAGTACCTGATATTCTCTTGAAGATAAAGATAACCATAATGTGAAGTCCCTCGGTTAATATAGGCTAAATGTAGGGGGTAAAGAGTAAATAATGCCTTGGAAGTTGCACATTGTCATTTCAAGGGTCTCGTCACATTGATTGCCTTAATTGGTGAAATGAAACTTTTGAAATATATCCGTTGGAATGGTATACCAACCGATATTTTTGGGGACAATTGTTATGGGTCATTTTCTGAGTATACATATCCTGACTAATATCCCGCTTCTAATTGTTTATTTGTGACCAGGATACTGGACGGGGATATTGCTAATATCCCGGGCGATATCCTAAGGTTGAGTGAATTAAACACGTGCAGGTCAATGGCTGTAAGTTACTAACGGTCATCAGGACTTCTTCTCCTCAAGACTCGGGCGTATTTGTTATGAGGAAGCCATTGAACCCGAAAGACTTGGTCCTCAACGTTCGAGTGGGAATATTCGCTGGATCCCGGAAGTTTAGGATAGTTTGTTACATTATCTTTACTATAAATAGATGGGGGCGGATCAGTTTAAGGCACGCAATTTTACACTTACACTCTCGAACACTTTTACTCTCTAGCTCACCGCAAACACCACACTCAAACACTTGTATTCAAATTACATTGTAACACATAGTCGATCCGCACCACATCCTGCACTGTATCCTGATATTTGAAGTAATAAGAAGAACAAGGCAGCTGCGATTGTCAGCTCCCGAGGTTTTATGCCGGCGATCTAGATTGATCAAGGGCTTTCCTCGTACATCACGTGTCAACCTTTACATTTTTGCTCATTGTTTGATCATAGATACGGCTCTATATCCTGAGCCGTATCCTGAAACTGTTTTCATATCTAACTTGGTTAACATATTTTTTACACATAACTCTAGCACACTACCTCACTTTACTAATTTGATCACTTAATTGCTTAGGTAATTTTTGACCAAAACAGTTGCAATTGTGAGTTCATGAAGCATGAAATAGCTCTCCTTATATAGTGATTTCTAAGCTCCTAGATCATTTGCAGCTGTTAAGGGAGGCCCTAGGATCACCCCAGGTGTCCTAGTGGTTTATCAAGACCGACATACAGCCCATAGAATCGATACAATTGAGGTTAAGGCGGTTAAATAGCTGAAACCTGCACCTGTCCTTCATTTTCTGCGCTAGGCACTTTTAGGCGGGCCGCGTAAGAGTCAGGTAAGGTCTTACGCGGCCGCGTAGGCCTGTTTTTCAGGTTTAAACACTTTCAAACATGGCAGCTTTAGTCCCTGGTCGTTTAAAACCTTACACCACTTCCTTTTTGACATGTAAGGCCCTTGTAGTTAATTTGTAGAGGCTCAAGGATGTATAATCAAACTTCGTTAGGCTCGGTTTCGTTAAATATCACTATAAATGCAAGTTTCATCAAGTTGACACTTTTCACCCAAAGTCTTTAAAACTTATCTAACGATCTCGAAACTACGTGAAATTTATACCACTTATTCTTGGGAGTATATTTGAATATTTCGAAGCCTCGGGTTCATTAAAAGGTCACTCAGAGGTTAGAATTAACATGTTGACATGTTTAACCCTTGTAGTTTTGTAATCTTCCGATTATTTTCACAAACGGCTTCTTATATCCAATTAATTACTCGTTTAAGAATATATTCTCCATGTATGGTCATTCAGAGGCTCAAGTTTGGCATGTTGACACTTTTAGTCCCTGTGGTTTCATATTTCCACTATTTGTCAACTTTAGTCCTTCCAACTCAATCTTTCACAGATCTAGAGTTTAGGACACGTGTCTTTACATAATTGGACACGTTTTTTGGGGTGTTACATCCTCACCCCCTTAAAATAAATCTCGACCCCGAGATTTACTGGAATAAGTGAGGGTACTTCTGTCGCATAGTGGACTCAACTTCCACATATATTCGGGACCTCTGCGGGCATCCCACTTGACCTTTACTATAGGCACGTGCTTTCTTCGGAGCTTTTTAACCTGACGATCCTTGATAGATATGGGTCTTTCAACAAACTTCAGGCTTTCATCAATTTGCACGTTTTTATGAGACATAGCTAGCGATTCATCAGCTAGACATTTCTTGAAATTACAGATGTGGAACACATTATGAATTCCACTGAGCTCTTCAGGCAAGTTTAGCTTATAAGCTACACTGCCGACACATTCGACAATCTCGAATGGTCTGATATATCTAGGTCTTAGCTTGCCCTTCTTACCAAAACGAATCACACCTTTCCAGGGTGATACTTTTAGTAAGACTTTATCACCAACCTCAAACTTTAGAGGTTTTCGCCTCTTTTCAGCATAACTTTTCTGCCTATCCCTGGCAGCCTTCAGGCGATCACGAATCTGGACAATCTTGTCCGTCGTTTCAAGGACTTTATCAGGTCCTGATAGCTGCGCTTCTCCTACTTCTGCCTAACAAACAGGCGTTCTGCATTTCCTACCATATAATGCCTCAAAAGGCGCAGCCTGAATGCTAGTATGGTAACTATTGTTATAGGAGAATTCGATCAAGGGTAGGTGGTCATCCCAACAGCCTCCCAAATCAATAACACATGCTCGAAGCATATCTTCCATGGTTTGAATTCTACGCTCACTCTGTCCATCGGTCTGAGGATGGTAAGCAGTACTAAAATTTAAACGAGTGCCCAAGGATTATTGGAAACTTTTCCAAAAGTGAGAGGTATATCTGGTATCTCTATCATAGATAATAGACACTGCACTCCGTGAAGAGCTACAATCTTATCTACGTATAATTGTGCTAGCTTTTCGGAGCTATGAGTCTCTTTGATGGGTAAGAAATGTGCTGACTTAGTCAGTCTGTCAACTACAACCCATATGGTATCATTTCCGTGCCTTGTTTTAGGTAACTTGGTTATAAAGTCCATAGTTACCATTTCCCACTTCCATGTGGGAAGTTCTGGCTGTTGAAGCAGACCCGATGGTTTCTGATGCTCTGCTTTAATCTGAGCACAGGTCAAGCACTTAGCTACATGGGTGGCAATAGATTTCTTCAATCCTATCCACCAATAATTAACTTTCAAATCCTGATACATCTTGTCACCTCCAGGGTGAACTGAATATTTGGAGTTGTGAGCTTCCTGGAGGATTACATCTCGAAGTCCTCCATGAATGGGAACCCAGATTCTTCCATTCAATCTGAGAATTCCATCCTTGCCAGGTATTAATTGTTCAGCAATTACACCTAACTTTTCATCTCGAAGGTTAACTTCCAAAACAACATCTTTCTGTACAGCTAACAACCTTTCACTCAGGCTATTCTTCAGTTCAATGCTCTTAGCATTAATCCTGATAGGTTTAATTTCTCCTTTCGGCTTAGAGTATCGGTGACTACATTCGCCTTGCCGGGATGGTAGCGAATTTCACAATCGTAATCATTTAAGGTCTCCATCCAGCGGCGTTACCTTATATTGAGCTCTTTTTTATTAAATAAATGTTGGAGACTTTTGTGATCTGAATAGATCACACACTTTGTTCCATACAAATAGTGTCTCCATAACTTTAGTGCGAATACAACGACACCCAATTCTAAGTCGTGGGTGGTGTAATTCTTTTCATGCACCTTTTGTTGTCGTGATGCATAGGCAATCACCTTGCCTTTTTGCATAAGTACACACCCCATACCGGTGTGTGACGCATCCCTAGTAAACGACAAACTCTTCAATTCCTTCGGGCAATGTCAGTACCGGAGCATTGCTCAACCTCTGCTTAAGAATCTCAAAGGATTCTTGTTGTTTTGGACCCCAATCAAATTTTACATTCTTACGGGTCAAAGAAGTCAATGGTGCAGCTATTCTTAAGAAGTTCTCAATGAATCTTCTATAATATCCAGCTAAACCCAGAAAGCTACGAATTTCTGTTGGCGTCTTCGATGCTTCCCAATTCATAATGGCTTCTATCTTGGCGGGATCTACTTGGATGTCACGTTCACTAACAACATGTCCAAGAAATTGGACTTCACGAAGCCAGAATTCGCACTTGGAGAATTTAGCATATAGCTTCTCTTGTCGAAGCAATCCTAAGATACATCGAAGATGCTTCTCGTGATCAACTTGGCTACGAGAATAGATAAGTATGTCATCTATGAAGACGATGACAAACTTATCTAAGTATGGTTTGCAGACTCTGTTCATGAGGTCCATGAATGCTGTCGGTGCATTAGTGAGCCCGAAAGGCATCACTAAAAACTCGTAATGTCCATACCTAGTCCTGAACGCCGTTTTCGGTACATCTTCAGTTCTAACCTTGAGTTTATGATACCCAGATCTTAAATCAATCTTAGAGAAGAAGCTCGCCCCTTGGAGCTGATCAAATAGGTCGTCGATCCTGGGTAAGGGATATCGATTCTTGATCGTTATCTTGTTTAGCTCACGGTAATCAACGCATAAGCGCATTAATCCATCCTTCTTTTTCATAAACAATATTGGAGCTCCCCAAGGCGAAGACCTGGGTTGTATGAAACCCTTCTTCAGTAGGTCATCCAATTGAGTCCTGGGCTCTTTCATTTCGGTAGGCGCTAGACGATAAAGAGCTCGTGCAATTGGTGCGGATCCTGGGAGAATATCTATCCTGAATTCAACTTGCCTCTCAGGAGGTAATCCGGGTAGATCATCAGGAAAGACATCAGGATACTCAGAGATAATAGGAATATCTTCAATCTTGGGCTTTGGGTCATTCACTGACACTTGTGCCATATAGATGACACATCCACTCTCCAGACACTGCGATACTTTGAGAATGGACACATTGCTGGGCAGTCCATATTTTGTATCTCCTTGAATAGTGACGGACTCACCAGAAAGGGTTTTGATGATAACTAGCTTTTTGTCACAAGCAATTTGGGCTTGGTTATGCGATAACTAATCCATGCCCAAAACTATAGCAAAACCAGCCAATTTCATTGGCAAGAGGGATAACGGTATAGAATGATTCTTAATGGATATGAAACATCCATCAAGAAGAGTGGAAGCTGTTTCTAAGGTACCATCAGCAAGCTCTACCTCATATTTTATGTCTAGAGTCTTAATAGGCAGATTCAGTAATTTACAAAACTTATGGTCTACAAAAGACTTATCAGCACCTGAATCAAATAAGACTTTAGCATAATTATTATTAATGAGGAAGGTACCTGCTATGATGTTCTCGTCATTCACTGCTTCCCTTGCATTCATCTGGAAAACTCTCGCATTGTTTTTCTTTGCCTCCTCGGGCTTTTTAGTATTCTTGGGGCAATTTGTCTTGATGTGCCCATTTTCATTGCAACCGTAACAAGTTGCATCCTTAATGTTTCGGCACTCAACAGACTTGTGCCCTTTCTTTTTACAAATCCCACATGGCTTGGCTTGTGGGTCTTGGTTGCACTTCCCAAATTGCCTTTTGTTGTAGGTCTTGCATCTGGGCTTGTTATTTGACTGCCCCTTCTTAAAACTAAAGTTCCCTTTACTCTTCTTGTTAGACTGAGGGGACTTATCTTCCTCCCTTTTCCTCTTCCTATCATCAGCAGTTTTCTTTGTCATATTCCTCACAATATCAAGAGTGAGGGACAAAGACAGGTCCACAGCAGATCTATACGTAGTAGGCTTAGAAGCCTTGACGTTTCCTTTCACTTCAGGAGCTAACCCGCCGATGAAACGCGCAATGCGTTTGGGTTCAGGAGTGACTAAATATGGTACAAGCCTCGACATTGAATTGAAGCTGGTCACATAGGATCTACAGTCCAGATCCTTCATTACCAAGGTGAGAAAATCAGTTTCAATCCTCTCAACTTCATGCTGAGGACAATAAGTGTCCTTCACCAAATCAACAAACTTGTTCCAGAAGAGGTTGTACAAAGGAACCTTTCCATTGGCTTGCACTAATGCCTTCCACCAAGTGGGGGCATCGCCCTTGAAAGATTGTGACACAAACTTTACTATATCTTCCTTGGCACATCCGCTGATGTCTATCACAGTCTCCATTTCGTCCATCCATTTCATGCAATCGATTGCTGCCTTTTCTCCTACAAAATCCCTCGGTTTACGGGAGACAAATTACTTATAAGTACAACTCTTTTTGTACTTAGGAGCCTGGTTTGGCACCACTTTTTGAGACTCAGATCTTTGATTGGATGAATGCTGAGATTCATCCCTTCTTGATACATGTGACTGTGATAAGGGTTTTGAGTGAGTTTTGGACCGAACGTTACTCGGTTCCTTGAATATCTTATCTACCGCTTGAGCAACCGCGGTGTCAATCATGGCTTGCAGTTCAACGTTAGTAAGATTTATTCTGACCTCATTATTGTTTTCTTCCCGTGGATGGCTGTTTACTTCATCAGATCCAGCCATGATTTGGGTTCTATATGAAACAATAATGTTTATATTTAAATTATGCAATAAACCATCACATTGATGATTAGATGGTCATGGTATTATTAAACCATATAGACCATTTTAAGCAAATAATAATAATCATTGGGATATAATTCTTTATATTTTATTAGACAGGGGAATATAAATCACAACTGTCAATGTCATGAAAGACATTTTAATTTTAGCACAAGGCTCGTCTCGAAGGACATTTAGACAGCACAAGAGGCCGTGTCACGGGGACGATTAAAACTATAATCCATGATCTCCTGGATCAGTGATCTTCTAAGGGTCGAACATAGTTCATCGCCTTATTGACAAGAAGTTCATAAAGTAGAACTATCATTGTCATTATTACACCTTTTCTTGAAAGCATACATCTCAAACGGATGTTGTAGGTGTAAACATCACACTGATGTTTATTAGCCATGATTCATAGAGATCATATAGGCTATGATAGTGACTTGGAAAATCCAAGTACATTTGGAAGCTTGTGTGGTTCTCGCACCGCACAATCAGGAATGTTAACATGTTTTCAGATGTTAACAGGGAGTTATTTTCTTAAAAAGGTTGTACCATAATAGCCATTATTATTTTGGCTAGGTTATACCTTTAAGAATTTCTTTTGGTAGATTAATAAAATTCAAAATGATATAACGTGATGATGTAATAAAATACATATTAAAATCGAAAATAACTTCATTAAATCATGAAACAAGTACAATGTTGCCCTAAACGGGACTTGAACAACACACACTGCCCACGCAGGGGCTACAGAAACAGAAAGTAAGTCCACGCAGGGACTTGGTACTGAAAATAAAATAATGTCCTCGCAGGGACATGATTAAAAGACTATACAAAACAAATTAACATCCTACTTCTTCTTGCCTTTAATGAGGCTCGCAAGGCCCTTGAGAAAGCCATTATGTTTTTTCTTAGTTTCATCGGCTACACGCTCAACCCGGTCTAACCTCTGTAGGATCTCCTGAGTTTGCACCTGTTGGGGAGGAGGAGGTTGATGATATGATGGGTACTGATACCCTTGTATCGGATATCCAGTTGGGTAAACTGGAGGGTAAGAAGAAGGATAAAGTGCATTGTATTGAGCTGCAATAAGGTATGGGTCATGGGCTCCATATTCCGCAGTTATTGGATACCCTGATGGGTTATACCCAGACGAACCTGGGTATGTAGGTATCGGGTTGTCAAAACCCACTGGCGGTTGCGGTGGTGCATGAGAAACTGGCGGAGGATTGATTTCTGGCACCGCGTGCGAGGGTCCACCCATTTGGGGGTCCTCGGGAATAGGAGGGTAAGAACTTGAACCTTGAGGGGATACGAACCATGGTCCCCCACGCACAGACATTCGAGCATTTCTCCTTCGCCTTGGCGGCTCGGGAGGCTGTTGAGGTGGTTCCTCAACTGGTAAAGGTGGTGGGGTAACTGCTTGAAGTTGCGGATTATTCAAAGGAGGTTGTGCAGGAGAGTTATGATATGAAGGGGTAAATTCCCATTCATACCTTGACCACCATTCCTTAAATGGATCGGGCCCTCGATACGGCGATCCTTGATACGAAGAACTGCTTGAGATAATGATAGGGTGGCCCGATGTTCCGGTTTGCATTTCAGGGTCAGGGTCGTCGTCCATTTCAATCTCCTGGGAGAAGTGATCTTGAGGTCCTAAAGGGTTAAAACCAAAAAGGTTGTTGACATATTCGTTCGTATTGAACTGTCCTGAGGAATAAATGGAATCGGAGTGAAGGGAGTGGTGAGATTGGTTCGAAAGGTGTGATTCTATAGAATGCTGGGAATGTTGGGGTTCATCAGGAATGGGTTATCCAAAGTAGGGAGGGTCGGATGGTGAGGATCCCAGCGAAACAGAATATGTCGCCGACTCAAAGTTATGACTCCATTGGTCCCGTGAGTCGGAACTAGAGAAGGTCGCCGATGGGGTACGTCGATGGGATGGTCCCGCGTGGCCTGATGGCCCTCCTCGCGTTGGCCCCTTTCCTTTGCCTCTCACTCGTGGCGGCATTTTCCAAGAAGTTAACCTGTCAAAACAAGTAAATATAATATAAACAATAAAAGGAAAGTTAAGAATAAATCCTAGGTCATTAGCCTAGACTCGGAAGTCTAAGGAATGTGCTTATTGTGTCATTGAGATTAAACACAAAAGGTTAGCGTTTAATTCACTCAATGTTTGCTCTGATACCAACCTGTCACACCCCGATATTTCCACATATTACCGGTGGACCCGGCGGGGAGTATCGTGACGTAGTTGATATCATCATAGTCAATACACACAATATAAAAGCACAGCGGAAGGCTTGGTGAATAAACTATTACAAACCATAATGTCTGAGTGTCCAATTGAAAGAATATATAGACTGGAATGTAATAAGATCCACATGCGGATCATACATAATACAAAGAAACAAAATAACAGACTTCAGGTATCTTAGGGATTTTCAAGATCATCTTATATGACACCTAATAGCTCTAGCCTATTACGAGAGGTACCTGTCAATTAATCTTTGGAAAATACGTCAGTTTACACTGGTAAATACAATTAACTGACTCTTTTGAAAAGTGTTTATAAAATTGGTTTGGATGCACGAGGCACAAATCATTTATAACTTGGGACAATTATTTAAATATAATCTTGTATACAGATTTACATGTTTTTCTTACAATTAGGGCCGGTTGGAAGTCGGTCGTGATAAACCGACTCATCACTTATAGAACCCACGAAGGTGTTATCCCCAACATGTGGGTTTATATTTTAGCATTTGCATCTGTCAGGTGTATGCCTACACCCCATGCATAGGTCGTGGCCAGTTTCAAATGAAATGAGCCGAGGATATCCAGGACACGGTCGAATTAACCCCCAAATGTTTATGTTATCAAACAAGACAGATTAAAACGGGTTATGTAAATTTATTAATCACAATCTGATTAAATGATTTCATACCCGGCCAAGTGGTATTATTATAATACCATATCCCAAGCCTGTATAAGGGAAAATAAGTTAAAAGTATTTACCTGAGCTAATGTGAAAGATAACTCAGCAGTATAATCCTAAAGCTTCTTGATGGTACCTTCTACTGGATGCTACTAATCTGTATTAGAAGGTTTAATAACCTATTAGGATGCTAACGGTTCTTTAGTTAAGTCAAGGACTTAGACCGGCTAGCTAGAAAGAAACTTTACGGTTCTAAACGCTAGATTAAGCGGAGACCGGAATAGAATATGGTTTAGACCCGACAAACTTGGATACTTGTATAATATGGGTAAACTAAACATATTCTGGAATTTGAAGATTTAATGATAAGGTTTAACCCGTTTCGGCTATTTTATGTAAACTACTCACATAAACCGATCCGAACGCATAAAACGCGTAACGGGTAACCAAATGAATTATATATAGGTCTTAATTGTTAATATGCTTGAAATATGTTAATACATCAGTAAGATGTTAACACATATGCCCAAAAAGTATTTAAAACCAATTTAAGTCATGTAAGGGCATTTTGGTAATTTTAATACTTATAAAAGAGATTTTATAATAAACTGAAGTTCTGGTCTTTTGAAATCAGTAAAAATATTTAATTTAATAAGTTATATCAGTAGGGTATTGCTTATATGTGAAATTTATCATTTATAACCAATTTATGCTCCGAAGGGGCATTTTGGTAATTTCACATAAGCTTTTAAAGGTAAATTTTGGAAATATGGGTTTAAAACTTTTGATTACTGTTAAAGTATAGAAATTTAATAAAAACATCAGTAGGTATCAAGTCTTATATGTTAAAAATAGTTTTAACCATACTATGCGCTTAAAACGCGTAAAAGTCGGTTTTAAGCGATTTTCGGGTCATAATAGGAAATCTGAGTTTTTGATCAGTTTTTAAGGTTCAAAATATTTTATTTATCATATAGAATCAGTAGCAAAAATTTTGGTATCAAAATATTATCTAAAACTCATTTTATTCAAGAAAAGGGTATAACCGACAATTACCGAATTAAAGCTAGAACCCTATGATATGATAAGTTTAAAAATAATTAAAAATCTTCAAAAATTCCAACATATTATATTACATCAGTGGGTAAAAAGTTTGGTGTCAAAATTTGGGTTTAGATAGGCTTTATGCTAATTATGCCGTTTAATTAATAAAAAGCTTTCTAATTACGCTATTGAGCATAACTCCTAATCTAGACCTCAAACTGATGTCAATTTTTTAGGACAAGTTTATAAATCAGTAACAAATGTTTTTGTCTTCTCACAATTCTAAAAAACTCATTGGTGTGTCAAAAGGGCGTTTATGGCATTTGTAAGCATATTAACGATCAAGAGCATATAATTCAAACCACTAAGAACCATGCACTATAACTCCAGAGGGTTATACTACTAAGTAATGTGGTCCTAATGGAAGCTTAAAACATGGGAGAATCAAGCTTGAACGGGTCAGAACTGAAAGTCAAAGCAAAAGTCAAGCTTTTGCGACTTTCGGTTATAAACTGACCTTAGACTGATAATTGTCGGGTTAGGACTGATATAACATGTTCTAATATTAATTACCAAGTCATTAGAATGTAAAAATATAATTTAGAACCTCTGTTTAATTAATTTAATTCATTTTTAAACTTTCTGTCCAGTTTGACTTTTTGTCAAACTAGTTTGACCCGACAATTAACTAGTCAAACGAAATAATTACGAGGTGCCCTTTTAAAGGTTAATCACCTATCCTAATATGGCTCCATAACCACTTTCGTTTTGATCAGTGGCTGGACCATATGTGATTAATCCGAAAGTCAAAGCTAAATTACGATATGTTTGACTTTTCGGTAATTAAGCTAATTAAAACGACTAAGCAGGGATTAAGACTCTTACTAATGGTCCTTGCTATTTTTTCTACACTTGTAATCCTGCTCCTAATCCTTGCAAGCTCCAGAAGTAAGTCCCTTGAAGATTGTTGCAATTGTGAGTTCATGAAGCATGAACTAGCTCTCCTTATATAGTGATTTTTAAGCTCCTAGATCATTTGCAGCTGTTAAGGGAGGCCCTAGGATCACCCCAGGTGTCCTAGTGGTTTATCAAGACCGACATACAACCCATAGAATCGATACAATTGAGGTTAAGGTGGTTAAACAGCTGAAACCTGCACCTGTCCTTCATTTTCTGCGCTGGGCACTTTTAGGCGGGCCGCGTAAGAGTCAAGTAAGGTCTTACGCGGGCCGCGTAGGCCTGTTTTTCAGGTTTAAACACTTTCAAACATGGAAGCTTTAGTCCCTGGTCGTTTAAAACCTTACACAACTTCCTTTTTGACATATAAGGCCCTTGTAGTTAATTTGTAGAGGCTCAAAGATGTATAATCAAACTTCGGTAGGCTCGGTTTTGTTAAATATCACTATAAATGCAAGTTTCATCAAGTTGACACTTTTCAACCAAAGTCTTGAAAACTTATCTAACGATCTCGAAACTACGTGAAATTTATACCACTTATTCTTGGGAGTATATTTGAATATTTCGAAGCCTCGGGTTCGTTAAAAGGTCACTCAGAGGTTAGAATTAACATGTTGACACGTTTAACCCTTGTAGTTTTATAATCTTCCGATTATTTTCACAAACGGCTTCTTATGTCCAATTAATTACTCGTTTAAGAATATATTCTCCATGTATGGTCTTTCAGAGGCTCAAGTTTGGCATGTTGACACTTTTAGTCCCTGTGGTTTCATATTTCAACTGTTTGTCAACTTTAGTCCTTCCAACTCAATCTTTCACATATCTAGAGTTTAGGACACGTGTCTTTACATAATTGGACACGTTTTTACGTGGTGTTACAATATTGCATACACGTCGTCTTACATGGTCATGGCGTGTGAGTTTTTGTCGAGTTTCGACTACGCTCCCAGGCCTGCAGACCGTCCGGAGGAGGATGACGACGAGGACGACCCGTGGATAGAGGTCAACTTTCTTCTAGCGGGGCAGTGGCATTTGATGTCACTCAGATAGTTTGCCGAGCACTCCGGCCTTTACAGGGTGGAGGAGTTGGACACCCCCATCTACACCGACGACATATGGATGGCCCCCCGTACGACTCTAATGAGGTTCTGGCAGGTGATCAGCACGCATCGCTTCGGAACGATGTCGAAGCAGAGGGCTTCCTTTATCACTGATCCCCTCTACCGCTACCTGCACAAGCTTATTGCCACATCTATAGCACCACGCGAGCAGAGTCGCGAGTGGTGCACTCAGGGGTATCTCTTTTACCTGTACTGCCTTATATGGGGGGAAAGGTGCGCCCTCCATCGCTGCCTAGCCCAGTGGTTCGCGACGGCGTTCCACAGGCAAGACAGGTCTGTGCTGTACGGGGGGGGGGGGGGGGCGTAAATCACACGTATCGTCGTCTCCTTGGGCCTTGTTCCCCAGTAGGACCAGTTATTCTCGGATGGGGGCATGGTGGAGCCGAGCTTGTTGACCCGTGCTACCCTGATCGACATGCACATGACGCGTGACTTCCCGGGGCTCGGTCTGCGACTTATAAGAGGGAACGGGCAGGTCTTCGAACCCGTCGCTCTCCCAGACGTGGTACCGGAGTTGCTTCCAGAGCCGGCACATGGTGAGGGTCAGCCGGCAGATGGTGATACCGCAGAGGGCGACGGCGGCGATGACTCCGATGACGACGATGGTGACCACGTTGAGCCACCACCATCTCCCCCGCCGCCTCCATTTCCGTTAGGTGCTCCGGCACAGCAGGCACAGCCACATGGGGTGCCTCAGTACCCCCAGCACGTATTCAACGACGAGCTCGATCCACCTGTGGCACGTGCGTTGGCTGAGTTGGAGGACCGGATGCAGGCACGGATGGAGGCCGCTCACGGCCGTATGGAGCGTCTTCTCATGGAGGCGATTCAGGTATTCCGGCGTGGTGAGCAGTCCGGTTCGGATCAGGGGGCGGGGACCTCAGGCACTGCGGGGGCGGGGCCCTCAGGCACCACTCAGGATCCATAGCTTTAGGATCGTTGTACTTTTGTTGTATTTTGATGGTTTATGTATTTTGAACAATTGATTGTGTATGTACAAACTTATTATGTAATTAAATTTGCAGTTTCAGTTTATTTGTATTTGTGATTGTTTATTTTAACTGTTTAGATTGGTATGCTTGGTTACGTACAATCGATAATACGATATTAAGTTAAAAATGTGATACGGTACGATATAAAAATAATACGATACTTAACGATATAAAAATAATCAAGATTTTAAAACTTATTAAAATAAAAATAACTAATAATAAACACCAATAACAAACCCAAAACACCAAAATCCCAACAAAACACACAAAAAATTCAGGGTGCCAATACGCACCTTATAGGTATATACGATGCGTATGATGCCAGCCGCCAGACAACACCTGCACCTGTCAGTCTGCAATGTTTTTTTAACTTTTTCAATACGCATCGTATAGCGCTATACGATGCGTATTGAAAATCCAGGGTGTGCAAATAGATAATGAGGTATGGGAATAGAATTCCCCTAAAACAAAACCAAGTACAGTGAGACTCAACTTTAAGTCAAAACATACAAAAAATAAACAAAATTACCTTTCATTTCATCCTTGGGATTCATGATAACACGCTGCAATTACAAATTTTAGATAAGAAAAGATCTTGTAGAGGCAAGATTATCGAAAAAATACACACATAACGCAGGATTTATAACCTAGAGATTTTTTGAGATTTATGTAAAATTTGAGCTTTAACTTAAACAAACAAAGCAAACAAGCTAGGGAGCAGAAAGTTTTCTAAAGACTTTAATTGAATGTGCATGTAACTAACTCTAAAATCAAAACACTACCACCGTCACATGGTTCTGCAACCACTGTCTCCCAACCGGTATTCAATGGTGAAACTGGGTTACGACCTTGAACCGCTCGCAACCGGTATTCAATGGTGAATCTGGGTTTTGATCTAGGAATTTGGGGGTTCAGAGCTGACTTCCAGGAATTTAGGTTTTGATTTAGGAATTTGTTAAGTGCTAACTTGAATATTCATTATGTGGGTTTTGATCTAGGAATTTGGTGGTGTCTGATTCAAGCTTAAAGAGAGAGAGAGAGAGAGTGTGAGAGAGGTTAGAGAGAGAGAACAAGCTGTAAATATATATTAATGTTTTTATTTTTTTATTTTTATAATTTAAATAGATTGGGGTAAAAAAGACATAAATGCCCTCATGTGCAAGGTACAAGTCAAACTTAACTGAAAATTTTAACCTGGTTTGTACTAAAGGACTTAAAGTGTAAAGGTTTTTCCAAATAAAACATTGTGTCTGTAATTATTAAAGTTAAAGGTTATCCATTGCAATACAGTACAAACATAAAGGACGAAAAGTGTAATTTACCCAATTGGATAATATTTAAGTTTCAAACATTTGTTTCTTCATTTCAATTCTGAAACAACACAAAATATCGCAGTTTCAATGAATTTTAGACACAGTCAAACAAGATCTGTACTCTAGACTGATGGGGGTGGTGGTGCTCGGCTGGTGATGGCAACAGGTGGTGGTTTCCGGCGACCCAAGCTAGGGTTCAGATTAGGGGGGACAGTAATGGTGGTGTGTAGTGGTTGCGACAATAATGTGTGAGGGTAGGTAGTGGTGTGGTGGCAGATGGTGGTGGTGGTGGTGGGTAAGTGGAGAAGAATGAAGAAATAGGATGTGGGTTTTGTGGGAGAGAAAGGGGTTTATATATATATATATATATATATATATATATATATATATAGGGAGCCGCTAGAATAAGAACCACCACGAGTTATGAAAACCACGAGAACCGCGCCCCGCGGGTGGCCGTCGGCGACGAAATTTTTTTTACACCTAGATCCGTATATTTTAGTGGGGGGTTTAAATTTTCGGTTCAAACGGCGCGCCGAGGGGGTAGTTTTTTACGCCCAAAGTTTGGTAAAAAAAAAAGAAAAATTAAAAAAATAAAAAAAACCCAAACTTTGGGCGTAAAAAACTACCCCCTCGGGCGCGCCGTTTGAACCGAAAATTTAAACCCCCCACTAAAATATACGGATCTAGGTGTAAAAAAAATTTCGTCGCCGACGGCCACCCGCGGGGCGCGGTTCTCGTGGTTCTCATAACTCGTGGTGGTTCTCATTCTAGCGATCCCCTATATATATATATATATATATAGGACAAAGATCCGTTAGGAACCACCCTTTACTGCGAGAACCGCGAGAACCAGTGTGAACACAAACAGTAATTCCTAAAAAAATCTAAAAAACACCCAAAAATTTTTTTTTTTTTTTTTTTTACTATTTTTTTTTGAAAAAGTCGCTATATTTTGTTAATAAAAAAAAATAAAAAAAATGTTCAAAAAAAAATAAAAAAAATTTGAGTAACAGTTATCCATGCACATGTGCATATGTATCGTTTCTTTGTCAAATTCCGTAATTCATTAGAAATAATAGTCAATTGCACTTTCATTTATACTACCACGTGTAATACACTACTTTTTACGTTAACAATGTTAGAAATGCACATGTGCATATATACGTATTAACAGGAAATAAGGTGTTTTGGTACACTACTTTCTCTTTCATCTATCATTCCATCCATAATACACAAGCATGCACATGTGCATTTTTGTCATTTCTTTGACAAATTCCGTAATTCATTACACATATTAGACAATTGCACTTTCATTTACACTACCATATGCAATACACTACTTTTTACATTACCAATATTAGAAATGCACATGTGCATTTATATGTATCAACATGAAATAAGGTGTTTTGGTACACCACTTTGAATACACTTTCCCTTTCATCTATCATACCATCCATAATACACTACCATTACCTCATACCATCCATAATACAATACCATTACCTCCTACCATCCATAACACAATACTATTAACAATATTTTCACTTTATTACATGTATGAACACCATTTATACCATCCAATCAACATATTACATAAAAAATTGACAACTATAACCAAACCATCAACCACTAGATATAACTAACCAAAAAACATGTATATGGGCCTACTTCTCAATTCAAAATCACAAACTTTTTGTACCAAAACACGTTATATCATGGTTATACCTAATTATGCACATGTGCATTTTGAATATTGGTAATGTAAAAAGTAGTGTATTACTAATAGTATTGTAAATTAAAGTGCAATTGTTTATTCCTGATAACGTATTACCAAATTTGTTGAAGTAATGATACATATGCACATGTGCATGGATAACTGTTACTCGAAAAAAAAGAGTTTTTTTTTTTTTTTTTTAGTAACGAAATATAGCGATTTTTTTTAAAAAAATATTAAAAAAAATTTTGAGTGCTTTTTTGATTTTTTTTAGATTTTATTTTGTGTTCACATTGGTTCTCGCAGTTCTCGCATGAACCTTACCCTATATATATATATATAGGGGACCGCTAAAATGAGAACCACCTCGAGTTGTAAGAACCGCGAGAACTACTTGATCCGGGGCGAGGTTGACCAAATTTTTTTTTCAAAAACGTAGATGCATGTATTATAAACGCATTTATAAAAAAAAATTCAAAAAAAAAGTCGTGTGTGTAGTTTTGAGCACCACAAGTTTGTGGTTTACGGGTACCGTAAATTTACGGAACTCGTAAACCACAAACTTGTGGTGCTCAAAACTACACACACAACATTTTTTTTTAATTTTTTTTTACAAATGTGTTTATAATACATGCATCTACGTTTTTGAAAAAAGAAATTTGGTCCACCTCGCCCCGTACGGTGTAGTTCTCGCGGTTCTTACAACTCGAGGTGGTTCTCATTTTAGCGGTCCCCTATATATATATATATATATATATATATATATTGTTAAAGATATTTCTAAAGTTACTAAAGTACCATCATGTGCAATGTACATGCCATATTTAACTGAAAATTAAAACCTGGTTAGGGTCAAAGGACGTAGAGTGTAATAAGTTTTTCAAATAAAGGACTGTAACTGTAATTATTAAAGTTAAAAGTTATCTATTGCAACCTGCTACAAACATAAAGAACGAAAAATGTAATTTACCCAAGAAAATTAGAATGGGTCAGGTAGGTTATTTTTTTACACACCCCATTTTTTGTTTCATTACCCGCGTGGCCGCCTTAGAACACCATTTTCACATTTTTCTTTCACTCAATGCTTCAAATTTGAGATAAATTTACCTTTAAATTCAAATTCAAATTCAATCATTTCCGATTCATTAATAGGTTACGAATTTGATATATGTAGCTTGTAGAGCGAGAATTTAGGGTTTTTGTTTAGCGGAAAATTTAGAGCAACAGATTTAACCATGTATGTTGGATAAGTTGACGAAATATGCTTATCTCAGCCAGAATTTGCTTCAGGAGGTCCTATACAACTGTTGCCTATGCTCACACTATCAAAACCCCGTTAATTCAAGAGCCCCACAATGTCAACATGTTCCAAGTTAACACTGAACTCAAGGAGCTTGTGAAATCAGGTAGATTGAATATTGCACGCCAAGTGTTTGATACAATGCCTCACATAGATGAAGTCACATGGACCACCATTATCTCTGGCTATGTGAAGGCTGCTGATCCATCTGAAGCATCATCATTGTTTTCCACTATGTGGATCGACCCGTATCAATGAATGGACCCGTTCTTACTTAGTCTAGCACTCAAGGCATGTGCTATAAGTTTCAGTGGTAAACAAGGTGAATCGCTTCATGGGTACTGTGTAAAAACTGAGTTTGTGAGTTATGTTTTTGTGGGTAGTGCGCTTATGGACATGTATATGAAGATTGGGAAAGTTTGTGAAGGTTGAATGTGGTTTTGTTGGACTGCGATTATAACTGAGTTGGTGCGTGCTGGTTTTAACATGGAGGGGATTTCGTATTTTGCTAAGTTATGTAGGAATAATATGGAATATGACTCGTATACATTGGCTATTGTGTTAAAGGCGTGTGCTGACGCGTGTTTGTTACGTACGGGTAAAGAAATTCACGCCCAAACCTTAAAGAAATGTTTTGATACGACTTCGTTTGTTGCTAATACTCTTACAATCATGTACAACAAGTATGGTAAGGCAGAATAGTATACATGTTATAAATAATATAGGCAATTGTGTTAGTGTTTACTTCCAAAAGTTGTAATTTGCATATTTCTTAACAACAAAGTATGCTACTTTTGTTTCTGGCTCTCTGTGCATTTCTTTTATTATAATTCTTTTGTTTGTAAAAGATACTCTTTAGTGTTATATATATTGTTATAGGCTGCACAAGACATAACTTGGTTCACATACCGAAAAATGTGGTAGATTGTATGTAAACAAAGAATTGCTCATGTGTATATATTTTTTTACAATCCGGAAACTGATGGTAGAAAGCTATGCATATAGACAAATTAATATTTTTACAATTAATTTATTTTTTATTTTTTATCTTTATATTTTTTATTTTTTACATTTTACATTTTTTTTATTTTTTTTTATTTTTTTTAATTTTTATATTTTTTAGATATTTTAATTTTTATATATTTATTTTTTTAGCCCATCTTAACCCTAACTCATCCTGACCCAAACTCATTCTAACCCTAACTCATCTTAACCGTTTTTCTAATATACCAATCCTGACCCAAACCCATCCAAACCCAAAACCATCCTAACTCATGACGCAAACCCACCCAACTTGCCTACTTTGCCACCCATAATTACTACGACCCTCCCATTTAATAATCTTAAGACAAAAAAAAATAAAGGGGATGGTGGTTTGGGTCATGACCACACCCTTAGGGTAGTGGTTTTGAATGATGGATTAAAGATAGATGACATGACACCTATGTGGAGGGTCATGCGGGTCATGACCGGTCATGAGGGTCATGACCACACCCTATAGCCTAAGATGGGTGGAGAGAGAAGTAATACCGAATTTTCTGGCGGTTCAAAAACTAAACTAAATTGGTACTCTAATTAGATGTCGTACCGATGATGTCTCTTGTAGTCGGTTCAACCCTTAATTCCAACTGGTTTTTAAAATTGTGTTTATAGGTCCACATGACACTTTAGTATTTTTGTTGGGAGTTAATTATTGTTTTCGTCCCCGTGTTTGTCAAAATCACTATTTCAGTCAATTAGTTTAAAAATTGCGATTTCAGTACCTGTGGTTTCACTTTCGTAACCATTTCAGTCATGTCTCCTAACACCGTCTATTTTACCGTTAAGTTTTTAATGAAATACATAAATTACCCTTTTATTAATTAAATAAAAAAACCATGGAAATTTAAAAGATTGTATTCTAGGAGCCACTTGTTAAAGCACAACCACACGCTACCCCACCCCACCCCACTCCATCCCTGCTCTCATTTCCGGCAAAAGTTTCCGGTCATCTTCTCCGGCATCACAACCCCACCCACTTAATGTCCGGCGACCCATTACCCCACCCCAATTAATATCTTCCTAGCAGCATCAATTAACATAATAACTTTGAAAAATAATGCTTACCTGGACATTTACTCATTCTACAATCCAAAATTAAAAACCATATATGTAAAAATAGTGTCAGACTTCTACTCCTACCGAAGCCATGGTGGGTCGAACCCTACAATCCAATTTAAGTCCATATGTCATACAACAATAAAATCATATAAATCCAATAATAAAATCCTCTAGTTAGCATATTGATATACTTGAAAAAATAAAAATAAATAGGTGATAGAATGGATGACCGTGAAGACTTATTGGTGCCCAACTCATTGATTTTGGTCCGATTAATAACCAGAATCAGGGTATAATAGCCGATTCTTCCAAAGCTGTTGTCAAAATCACTTAATCGTCTTCATTAGCGCAAGGATTAGGGAACAGAAGATGCCCAGGGGTCGCGTTATCCTCCAAATTAGGGCAAGTAGAAAGGAACGAGGCCTTTTCAGCCAAATTAGACCTCAAATCAGGAGGAATAGGTGGTTTAGGTGGTGGAAATTATGGGTTTTTATGATATTTTTCACCCACAATTGATGAATTTTCGGACATGAGGGGGGGGGGGGGGGGAAGAGAACACGATGCTAGACAGAAGTTAGAGAGAGAGAGAGAGATGAGAGTTTTAGAGAGGTTAAAGTAATGGTTTTTTGTGAGTTAATTAGGTTTTGTTTTAATTTAGATAGAGTTAATTGCCAAAATCGTCCCTGAAGTTTGGGCATATTTGCCATTTTCGTCCAAAATGGTAGTTTGGTATTATTTAGCCCCCCCACGTTTGTCACTTTTTGCCATTTTCATCCAAATGCTTAACCTAGTTACCCAAATGCCCAACCAGGTTACTTTTTACCCACTTTAGGGTATTTTTGAAATTTAAAAATGATAAGGGGTAAATTGTAAAGTGGCTAATGCATACATCTTCAAACATCATCATCATCTTCATCATCTGCAAGAACATAACATCGTCATCATCATCTTCATCATCTGTAACTCTCTCTCCCTCTCTCTACATTCTCTCTGTCTTCTCCATCACCAACAACCACCTCACCACCACCGTGTGCATCGCCCCCACCCGACCACAACCTTGAACCTGCTCCATCGGACCACCTACCTTCCACCTGCCACCACCCCCACCGTCACCACCATGAAAACCCCTTAAACCCACCACCGTAACCACCATGAAAACCCCTCAATCAAAGTTACCCTCTCACTAAAACACGTGAATCCCCAAAATCCCAAAAGTTTTCACCTGCAAAACCTCAACAACAACAAACCATCAACTTCTACCACCACCAACAACAACAACCACCCCCTAACATGATGATCAACTCCACCCCCAAATCATCGACACCACCACCACCAGCAGCAAATAAAACACCACCACCAACATCTCAACACCATCATCACCAACATCTTTCTTACTCTCACTCTGCTTCAATCTCTACTCTTCATTCACACCGATTCAACCGATTCTCAACAGCTTCTTCTCTTCAAATCAACTCTGTAAAACCCTAGCTGTTACTAAACTGGTTAGCCGGAAACAACGCCTACAATTTCACCGGTGTCACCTGCACAAACTCAACGGCAACCGGATCTTAGCGGCAACCGGATCTCTGGAAACACTAATATCACTGGTAATGTTGTTGTGATTTCTCAGTGTAATAGACTTCTTAGCTCTTTAGATCTTAGCGGCAACCGGATCTCTAGTTTTGTTAAGGATTTGAGATCATTATCTAGTTGTGTGAATCTGAAAACCCTAATTTTGTCAACAAATGTGTTAGAGGCGAGTGAATTAGCATTAGGAAAATCGTTAGGGCTTGCACTAGTGGTTGTTGATTTGTCGTTTAATCGGATCTCCGGGCCGGAGGTGGTGGCGGTGATAGTAGATGAGAGAGAAGCAGAAAGAGATGAGAGAGAGAAGCAGAAAAAGATGAGAGAGAGTAGATGATATATATATAAATATAAATTTAAAAAAAAACATAATTACAAGTTACCCCTTTTAATTAAGAAATTTCAAAAATACCCCCTCTGATGCTATAAAGTAACTGGGTTAGGCAATTTGGACGAAAATGGAAAAAATGACCAAACGTTGGGGGCTAAATGGTCGAAAAGTGTGATTTTGGACGAAAATGGCAAACGTGACCAAACCTCAGGGACTAAAATGGCAATTAACTCATTTAGATATGTTTTTGTTTTTTATTAATAAGGGCATTATGGTCGATTCACGTGTACTTAACAGAATAAATGGATGGGGTTAACGGAGGTGGACTGAAATGGTTTCGAAAGTGAAACCACAGGGACTGAAATCGCAATTTTTTAACTAATGGACTGAAATAGTGATTTTTGACAAAACACATAGACGGAAACAATAATTAACTCTTTTGTTGGTGTGACATTCTACATTATCGTTCACTTGGTAAGTGATCATTCACGTCACCAAACATGTAAACACTTTTTCTCAGATAGTCAAAGTTACTTTTAAACATTTTTCCACAACAAATTAAAAAATAAATAAACTCAAAGAGATGGATGGTTTCAAAATGTAGCAATACTTCAGGGTCTTTTAGGTAATTACACTTTAAATTTGGACCAAACCTGTACCAAAATTAATATAAAGTATAAACAATGTCCGCATATTGAAATTTTCCGTTTGTTTGTTGAAGACTTGCTTTGATTTCTGCAACGTAGTAATACAGGTTACCTCTCTCTCTCTCTCTCTCTCTCTCTCTCGTTCCTGTTTACTCAAATATTAATTTGAGGTTAAATTTCTAATTGGTAGTATACTTATATTATGTATATGTATGTTTCCGTATTGTTCTAGGGTTCGCTAATTCCTGATTTAAGCCCTAATTTGTTGCCAAATTGCTTAAATTAATGTAAACTGCTAACTTATAACTTATTGCTTAAATTAATGTAAACTGCTAACTTATAACGTTTTCAGTCTGATTGCTTAAATTTGTTACCAATTTTCTGAGTCACATTATTGTTCTTGTTGGTGCTTCTTTTCGTGTTTATGTATCTGCATTATATTTCAATGAAAGTGTGTGGGTTGGGTAACGGGTCACATGGGTAGAGTTCTATACGGGTTAGAATTGTTATCATAATAATATATATTCTGTTAAAAATATAAAGCAACTTGTTGATTTAGGAGGATTTTAAGAATTTAAAATCACTTTGGGTGACTTTTTGACCCCTTATACCTCTTTCCTTTCTAGCCAAGCTGTAAATTGTCGCCCATTCGACACTTCTAATATCACAAACACATCCTGATTTCACATTTCTTATATGTGTGTATGCAATAGTGCAGTATATGTATATATTCTCTGGTCATTGGAAGAGTCAACTCAGAGAAGAGAAAGACTAAAAGCTATGCGATTGGAAGCTTCAAAGGAGGTTGCAACTCATAATAAAGATCATTCAGCTGTTAGTCTCGCAAACCCGTTACTTGAATCCACAACTAACTCTGAAACTGAGGTGCAGACGACTTCTTGAAGCTTTAGTTATTACACCAACCCAATGGCTGCGTATTCTGGCAACAAGCAGAGGAGCCAGGTCAGCCTTCAGATATCACAGAATATTTCATCCACTCCAAGTAATACCATATGACCTTATTGTCATCACATAGTTTTGAATTTCTTATGCTATGTGTGCTAATTCGTTGGTGTTCTATATATATTCTTGATTTCACCATTTGAACGTGAAAGTTTACATCTCTGCGTGACTTGTTGGGGCTTAAACGGATAATCATTGAATCTGTGTTTAGTTAATTGACCTTTTAAGATGATTGGATTGGAGGCAAATAACTTTTGAGAGATTGTAACTAAACAAGTATTATAAATCGCGAATTGATGCTATGTTTTTATATATGTAGCAATATAAATATCAAATGGGTGATCATGTTGTACAAGTCTAAACGGGTCAGTATTACTAACCATTTTAGTCAAATTATATTACTGCAGTAATATTCTTAATTTGAAGTGATCAACTTAGGAGGTTTTATGAATTACAAATACACTTTGAGCAACTTTCAACTTGTTTGACCCGTTCCCTTTTAAGCCATCTAAAAAACATTATTTTACTCATTTATAAGACCCAATCAGTAAATGGGTTGAAATTGCCACTTCTTATGCATACAACAGTAGTTTGATTTTCTTTATATTCAGTTTTCTTATGTTTTCAGCAAGCATTAAATTGCCTTTCTTATTAATTTACATAATTATTTTTTGGTTCAACAGGTTTGCAGACCAATGAAATGTTTCTCACCTTCCCTTCAACCCCATATAAACCAATCACCAAATCCGCAAATGCAACAACCACAGGGATATTATGCAAGTTCTAATCATGCTTATTCATCTAACCCACCACAAAGTAGCTCTTTACCGAACCCGAGTTGGAGGGGCAATAGTCCTCACCCTAGAGGTTACTATAGCCCACCAGGTGTCGGTTTTCCTAGCCCGCAAACCCACTTCACCAGTGGTCCAAGATATGGGAGAGGGAGAAGCCGTGGGTCAGGACAGGGTGGAGGGCGAGGGCGGGGCCATAATCAAGTATCGGCAGAAGAACAACGGCCCGATTGTTTATTCAACAAGTCAATGTTGGAAGACCCTTGGAAGTTACTAGAACCAGTAATTTGGAAGTCACTCAAAAAGCAGTGGCTTCCACCTTCTCTTAATGCGAAAAAACCTAGGGTTTCAGAATCTCAAAGACAGTCTAGTTCACAACCTAGCCTTGCTGAAATATTGGTTGCATCTTTTAACGAAGCTGCAGAGGATGTACCCGATGCGGAATGATTTTTCTAAGGTTTTGTTTGGATTTGTTTATGGAGGATGACGTGATATGCAGACTTTGAATTACAAATCATAGTCTAGGCCCTCTCACCACGGATCCTACGTGCAAGCTAGATATCCTTAGGCTTGATCGTTACTTGTTTAGCATGAATCACGCACAGATTAGTGTCCACGCTTCAGCAGCCTCTTGGAGAGCAGCTACAGCGGAGCTCGGAAATCGTAAATCTGTTTTGAAATCCTGTGAGCGATTTCTCTCAGGAGCCTCTGGAACCGAAGTTTCATAAGCTCAGTACTCTTCTGATACTTCTGGTATCTCTCTAGGCCTGAATCTTTGTGGCTTTTACACCTCAGGTGACGTAGCAGACTTCCATAATAGTCATTTTTCCACATTATATCTGTGTGTACCTTCCTGTTGAATATAAAGTTTTAGATGAATCTTCCTACACAACCATTTTGTAATATTACTGTGAATACCGAAAATGTTGGTGTTAAAGTTGTACCATATGAGTACCAAGATTGAATGTGTACGGTACTTAGGGGGCGTTTGGTTCGCGGAATGTGTAGGAATTGGAATTGGAATCCCTATGGGAATTGGAATTTGATGGATTCCTTTGAAATCCATAGATGTGTTTGGTTGATAAATATATTAATGGTGCAATTCCCATAGGGATTCCAATTTCAATTCCTACACATTCCGCGAACCAAACGCCCCCTAAGTGTATTTAGGTTCTCTATATATTTGATTGTAATCTTCCTATCATGAATGAATAATATAGATTACCTTTCAATAAGCTGATTTGAAGCTGCTATTTACCCTTGTTACTGTAAGCCATGTGATATCCTAGAAATAACACTAGTAAGTCAAAGTGTACAGTCACCAAAACCAACCATTTATTAAAAAGAACATCATGCCAACTGAATAATGTTTGGTACATTTTCATTTGCTATAACAGCCCTGCAAAAGAGAAACCAAGACTACGTCCAGCTCAGCAAAGAAAACCGTAACAAAATCACAGACCGGCAATTGGCCCCACCGGTTATTGTCAGATCGGGGATCTATTAACATTCACGAACATAGGATGAACAATTGTGAGTTTGAGTATGCACAAAATATGTGCAGGGACTCGTTTGGTGAAACAAAGACAAAGAAAATATGCAATATAAACTTCTAACTTCACACATACAAATGAAGACATCGGTGGGTATTTATACCCTTACAATACGACAGTTATTTAACTGTTTTCTAACTAACAAATAACTGATTTTTTTTCATCACGTTTTAGTTCTGCAGTTGTCTTTTTTTATGAACAAGTTTGACTTATATAATTGACTTCTAAAAATCCTGAATTTCTTGATTATAAATCTTCCAACAGTTATTGAAATTTTGGGTTTTACTTCATATTCTGTCAAATTGACCACCGGCATTAACGATCCCAAACTTTTCCAATTTTTCATGATCTAAAAAACTTAACCTCTAAGATGTTATTCGGTTATATCTCACTAAATCAACTCAATTCAGCTTCCTAATTCATTATAAACGAGTAAATACTTACTTTGAAACTGACAAATGCATCTCTTATACAAATATAATAAGAGAATTCAAGAACCCTCAAAAGCAAGTCAGAGTTTGTTACAAAATCAAAGACGAGTAAACAGCAATTTGACAGCATATACAAACTAGCACCACTAATTTAATATTTTCAATCAATATAATTAGAAAGAATCATAACTGGGCTTGTGTTATTAAATTCAACTATTAGTTTTAACATCCCACCAATTTGGGCCAAGCATTCTAACCTCTAGTTACGATAATTCACTACTCTTCACTATTTGACGAGTAGTAGTAGCAGTACTCTTCACTAGTAGTGGTAGTGGTAGTGGTAGTGCTCCTGCTGCTGCTCAGCAGCAGTAGTAGGAGCAGTAGCAGTAGTAGCAGCAGTAGTAGTAGCAGTAGTACTAATAATAATAATTTGATATTCTAACCCTAGTTAAATATTTTTTTTGATGATCGGTCATATAATACGTGTCAACTTAAATTTTAAATTTCAAGAAAGTCCATTTGATAATATATCATGTTATGGAAATAAGTGAGTTTCAAATGAGACATCAACATGTATTGTGTGTGAGTTTACTATTTACATATATGTTAGGGGTTGTTTGGCAACTTCTGAATAGTTAAGTGTTGAACCAGTAAAAGGTCTAACCCATTAAGAGCCAGTATAATATTTAACCGTTTTGAGGAAAATGTCTGACCAATTTAGATTAGAGGTATTAACCATTCAGACTTAGCATAATTTTTAACCATTCGGAGGCAATTCTCTTAACCATTCAGACATCTGCTCGTGAAACAAACAATCTGAACCATTAAGTGCTGAACAAGTAAGAGGTCTAAAATATTTTTTAAATATTTTTTTATGATCGGTCATCTAATATGTGTCAACTTAAATTTTAAATTTCAAGAAAGTCCATTTGATGATATATCATGTTATGGAAATAAGTGAGTTTCAAATGAGACATCAACATGTATTGTGTGTGAGTTTACTATTTACGTCTTTTATTGTTTACAAATAGGGGTGAGCAATTATTTGGGTAGGATAAAAAAAACCAACAACCGACCCGAAGAAAGCTCGAAACCGAATCCAACGCTATCGGTTTAGTTCAGATTTTAGCAAATTTTGGTTTCGGTCTCGGTCTCAGGTTCAGATCATTTTAGCAAATTTCCGTATCGGTTCAGATTTTAGAAAATTTTGGTTTCAGTCTCGGGTTGGGTTTTGGGCTGAAAAACTCACATGAGCCACGAACCGACCCGAAGAAAGATGGTTTGTAGAGGGGCTAGAGAATTGATGTACGTTTTCTTTGATTTGATCTTGATAACCAGTTTCGTTCATCTTTCCTGTGCTACCATATTACGAACCTGATAAACTCGTATGCCTTAGTTTTCTTGTATTCTTTAGTGGCGGCTAGTAAGTGAAAGAAGACCCTAGCACTATATGCCAAGAGTTATAGCATTTAAAAAGCTGAAATTAGCAAGATACAACTCTCATAGAGTAAGGTATGTTAGATATTTTAGTATAATCGGGGATTGACTTGGTGATCCAAGCGAATAATAATACACATCAAGCAAGTTAGGAGGTGCGGGAGTGAACGCTTGTTTGAGTTATTATTATTCGAGGTGTACGGGGGTTCCAAGGGGGCAGCGCCCCCTTGGCGGGGGTCCGGGGGCAGCGCCCCTGGGAGCAGGGTCCAAGGGGCGGCAGCCCCTGGCTGGGTTTTTAATGCAATTTATGAAAATTCGTCATAAATTTTCAGACAAAAAATCATGGCAGTTTTTAATGCAATTTAATTGAAAATTTTTCGAAAATAACTGCCTCTGGCAGTTACCTGCAAAAATCCCAAAAATCCGTATTGAGTTTTTTTGTCACAATCCTCTGGTTCATACAATTCACGCAAAAACATACATTGGTTCAATTTTCTCATAAAATCAGAGTTGTATCCGATTGAGTTTTTTGGTCACAATCCTCTGGTTCATACAATTCACGCAAAAACGTACACTGGTTCAATTTTCTCATAAAATCAGAGTTGTATCCGATTGAATTTTTTGGGTGAACCACCGAAATAATTTGATCTGAGAGTGATTACACGCCTCTCTGATCATCCGGCAAACTGAAATTCCCCAACAAAGATCAAATTAGTTTCTGTGAAGATGGCAAGCGGATCGATGAAGGATATGACAAACAAGGTTGACAAACCGGAGAAGTTCGAAGGGGTGGACTTATGAAGATGGCAGAAGAAGATGCATTTTCTTCTGACTTCGTTGAAGGTTGTGTACGTGTTGACTACTCCAATCCCGGAGATACAGGAGGAGGGCAATCTGGAGCAAATCAGGAAAAGGTCGAAGTGGGAGAACGACAACTATATATGTCTTGGCCACATTCTGAATGGTATGTCTGATCCCTTATTTGATGTTTATCAAAATGTTGAAACTGCAAAGTTACTGTGGGACACGTTGGAAGCCAAATACATGGCAGAAGATTCTTCTAGTAAGAAGTTTCTTGTCAGTAATTTCAATAATTACAGAATGGTTGATGAAAGTCCTGTGATGAAACAATATCATGAATTGTTACGAATTCTGGGGCAGTTTGCCCAACATGATATGAAGATGGATGAATCCATCTCTGTTTCGAGTATCATTGACAAGTTACCTGTCACACCCCGATTTCCACGTGTCACCGGTGGGGGAGTATCGTGACGTGGTTGGCAACGTAATAGTCAAACAACACAATATTTAATATGCACAGCGGAAGCAATTTAAAAAGATATAATACAACCGAATAAATTATTGTAATATCAAGTATCACAACGTTCGGATGTTTATCCACAGAACGGATCGAAATAAAATATGAAACAATAGTTCAACAGACTTCAGGCATCTTAAGCTTGCGAGACTTCTAATGATGCTAAGGAGAAATCCCAGCCAATTTCGCTTAGTACCTGCATTTAATCTTTTTGGGAAAATACGTCACTGGTAAATACATTCAACTGACTCATTTTAGAAATTGATTGAAAATTGGTTTGGATGCACGTGGCATAAACATTTTTTATTTTAACTTGTGAGAATTATTTAATATTATAATCTTGTGAACGAATTACATGTTCCTTGTGCGTTCAGTAGCCCGGATCTTGTCCGGGTTAAAGATCAATAGACACACCACAATATACTTTTGTGCACTGACGGGTGTACGCCTACACCCCGCGCTTAAGTCGTGGCCATTTCGTAAAATGATGCCAAGGATATCCGGGACATGGTCATTAACCCCCCAAAGGCTTTAAGTAACAAGACTGTTTAAACGAGCCGATCAAATTTATTCAACTACCCACTCAACGGTGGAGAATTTGAAGCCCGATCAGGCGGTATGCTATATACCGTAACCCAAGCCCATATAGGGAAAATAAGTTAAAAGTATTTACCTGAGCAATGTATAAATCAAAATAAGCAAAATGCACGTAGCTTTTACTGGTTCTCCTAATCTGGAACGAAGGTTTATAATAACCTATTAGAATCCTAACGGGTCTTTAATTAAGCTTAAGCTTAGACCGGCTAGTTTCAAAGATACGGTTCGTACGCACGATTAAGCGAAGACCGGATATAATGTGATTTAGACCCGACAAGTTCAGAGACTTGCTTAATATGGGTTTATTATTCACATTCTGGATTTTGAGATAAAATCAATAAGGTTTGACCCGTTTCGGCTAATTTATGTAAACTTGTTACATAAACCGAACCGTACTCGTAATAAGCATGACGGGTATTCATGAGAGCTATATACAGGTTTGCTAAGTTAATTATGCCTCAAATATGTTGTGACATCAGTAAGATGTCTTTCATTATGCCCAAAACGTATTTAGACACAAACTAGGCCCCGTAGGGGTAGTTTGGTCATTCAAAAGGTTGTAAAAGAGTTTAAATGTTTAACTGAGTTACAGGTCTGATGTAATCATCAAACATACTCAAATTAATGAGTTATAACAGTAGGATAAAATATTTATGTGAAATTTAGTAATTATAACCAAACTATGCCCCGTAGGGGTATTTTGGTAATTTCACATAAGCCGAAAAGCTCAAAACTGAAGTTTGAGTTTATCAACCTTTGCTTACTGTTAAAACATTATAATTTGTCTCAAATATCAGTAGGTATCAACCCTTGTATGTTTAAAATACTTCTAGTACATACTATGCGTTAAAAACGCTTAAAAAGGCGATTAGAGGCCATTTCCGGGTTTGATACATAAATCTGATATTTTTATATTTCCAGAAGGCTTAAAATAATTTATTTATCATAAGTGATCAGTAGCAAAAGGTTTGGAGTCGTTTAGATATGTAAAACTCATTTTATAGCCCGTAAGGGCAAAACCGACAATTACCGGATTAAGCTTTCGACTATGAGTTATGCTCAGCCTAAAATTAATTAAAAATCTTTAAAATTCCCAAAATAATATATTACATCAGTGGGTAAAAGATTTGATATCAAAAAGTATGTTTAACTAGGCTATACGCTAATTACGCAATTTTATTAACATGAAGCTTTCAATTTGCGATAATGAGCATAACTCTTAATCTACACTTCAAACTGATGTCAAATTTTGCATACAAGTTTATATATCAGAATATAAGGTTTCTACTCTTTTACTTTTCCAAAAATCACGTTTTAAGGTAATAAGGGCATAATGGTCAACATATGAGCAATTAACGGAATCATGCATATTAATTGGATAACTAATGATCCGAGGTGTATAATCACAGAGGGTTATACTAGCATGTAACTTGGTCCAAATAAAGCTCTAAGGTATTTCTAAAACATACCATAACGGGTCAGAACTGAAAGTCAAAGTATAAGTCAAACTATGCGACTTTCGGTTCCGAACCGGGTCTAAACAGGAAATTGTCGGGTTGAACATGTTTAGACATGTCCTTACACTAATTACCAAGTTATATTAATGATCAAACAGGTTGTAGGTGTTATATATAGCTAATCATGCATAAATTGCATTTTAAACTTTCTGTTGACTTTTTATTAACACGTTTGACCCGACATTTGACCTAGTTAGAGTGGGAATCAGGGGGAACCCTTTTGAGGTTTTATTACCCACATAATTACCTACTTAAAGGTACTTTTGATTCGACTAATCACTGGACCATTAGTGATTAATCTTAAAGTCAACCGTTAATTACGATGGTTTGACTTCTAAGCTAAAACTAAGCTAAAACTCAATTAAGAAAGGATTAGAACACTTACTGAAGTCCTATGCACGAATTATGATCACTTGAGAGCAGGCTTGATCTCCAGAATTGATCAGAGAATGCAGAGAATGGTGTGAAGACTTGTTGCAAGTTCATGGGCTTTATATAGCATTTCAATCACCACAATATGTTGACACCAAGGTCTAGCACTCACCACAAGCTGCCCACAAGTGTCCCTAGTGCTCTAAGACTGTTTAGGGGTCGCCCAGGTTGCATTAATATCGCTTAAAGATCGGTTTAGCGCGTTTGCAGGAGACTGTCTCGTTTTTCTGCATCTGATGTCCTGATGCGGCCCGCGTAAGGGTGTTGATGGACCTTACGCGGCCCGCCTTAACCCTTCTGATCAGCTTTTTCATTTTCAAGTTTTCGCATATTGTCCCTTGGCCTTTCGAAAGGGCAACTCAGTATTTTCTTGCAATTTGACCCCCTTATATTTACCCACAAGGGCTTTAGGACTTATACCCACTTTGCCAAGTCCCTGGACACTTCCGGTTAACCCGAAAAGTCTTAACTTTCAACGTTAACGCTTTAACCCCTCGGACACGAATTTGATCATAACTTTCTCATACGATTACGAAACTTTATGAAATTTATATCGTGCATTCTAGTGATCATAATTTACAGTCACAAAGCTTCAGGTTTGTCAAAAGGTCACTCAGAGGTATAACTTAAACATGTTGACACATTTAACCCCTGTAGTTTGTAATCTCTCACTTTTAGCTTCGTATGATCCATGATTTATTCGTTTGATGTTATAAACATCGTGTAGGGTTAATGTACAATATATTTATTCACAGTTGACATTTAGAATACGTATATTCACATACTTTCCATGTTTGTCAACTTTAGTCCTTCTATAATATTCTTTCACACGTTTTAAACATATGACACGTGTCAACTCATTATAGGACGTGAATTTTTCGAGGTGTTACATCCTCACCCCCTTAAAATAAATCTCGACCCGAGATTTACTGAAATAAGTAAGGGTACTTTTCTTTCATCGTGGATTCAACCTCCCACGTGTATTCGGGACCTCTACGGGCATCCCATTTGACCTTTACAATAGGTACATGCTTCATTCGAAGCTTCTTTACCTGTCAATCTTCAATCTACAAAGGTTTTTCAATAAATTTTAAGCTCTCGTCTATATGCACATCTGTGTGTGGTATAACCAGTGATTCGTCAGCGAAACACTTTTTCAGATTGCAGATGTGGAACACATTGTGAATTCCACTGAGCTCTTCCGGTAAGTTTAACTTATAGGCAACTGACCCGACACGTTCGATAACCTCGAAAGGTCCTATGTATCTCGGGCTTAGCTTGCCTTTCTTACCAAATCGCATCACCCCCTTCCAGGGTGATACCTTAAGCAACACTTTATCACCTACTTCGAAGTGAAAAGCTTTACGCTTCGGATCTGCGTAGCTCTTCTGCCTATCTCGGGCAGCTTTGAGACGGTCACGAATCTGGATAATCTTGTCCGTCGTTTCAAAGACTATCTCTGGTCCTGATAATTAGACATCTCTAACTTCCGCCCAATAAATGGGTGATCTACACTTTCTACCGTATAATGCCTCGAAGGGCGCAGCCTTAATGCTGGTATGGTAGCTATTGTTGTAGGAGAATTCGATTAACGGTAGGTTCTTATCCCAACTACCACCCAAATCGATCGCACATGCACGTAGCATGTCTTCCAGCGTTTGAATAGTACGCTCACTCTGACCGTCAGTCTGCGGATGGTAAGCCGTACTAAAATTCAAATGTATGCCCAAAGATTGTTGGAAGATTTTCCAAAAATGTGACGTGTATCTAGTATCTCGGTTAGAGATAATAGACACATGTATGCCATGTAAGGCTACAATCTTATCAACGTATAACTGGGCTAACATGTCGGAGCTATAAGTCTCCTTGATGGGTAAGAAATGTGCTGACTTAGTCAGTCTATCAACTATAACCCATATTGTATCATTGCCTTTCCTTGTCTTAGGTAACTTGGTGATATAGTCCATAGTTACCATTTCCCACTTCCACGTAGGAAGTTCTGGCTGTTGTAGCAAACCTGACGGTTTCTGATGCTCGGCTTTGACTTGCGCACATGTCAAGCATTTTGCTACATGGGCGGCCACAGACTTTTTCAAGCCTATCCACCAATAATTTGCCCTTAGATCCTGGTACATTTTATCAGCTCCAGGATGAACGGAGTATTTGGAACTATGGGCTTCCTGGAGGATAACATCACGAAGTCCTCCATAAATTGGAACCCATATTCGTCCATTCAATCTTAGAATTCCGTCCTTGCTAAGAGTTAACTTCTCCTCAGTTACTCCTAACTTTTCATTAGGATAGTTAGCTTCCAACACAGCTTCCTTCTGTGCAGCTAACACCCTTTCTATTAAACTGTTCTTTATTTCCATGCGCTTGGCATTGATTCGAATGAGTTTAACCCTTTCCTTTCTGCTCAAGGCGTCAGCGACTACATTCGCTTTGTCGGGATGATACTTGATTTCACAATCATAATCATTCAAGGTCTCCATCCAACGGCGTTGCCTCATGTTTAATTCCTTCTGATTAAATAGATGTTGGAGGCTCTTGTGATCAGAATAGACCACAAACTTGATTCCATATAGGTAATGCCTCCACAGTTTTAGTGCGAATACAACGGTACCCAATTCCAAGTCGTGGGTGGTGTAATTCTTTTCATGTACCTTTAACTGTCGTGATGCATAGACAATAACCTTGCCTTTCTACATAAGCACACACCCCATGCCGGTGTGTGAAGCATCGCAGTAAACTACGAATTCTTCAGTGCCTTCAGGTAATGTCAGCACAGGAGCGTTGCTCAACTTCTGTTTCAAAACATCAAAGGACTCTTGCTGCTTAGGGCCCCAAACGAACTTTACTTTCTTCTTGGTCAAGGAGGTTAGGGGTGCAGCAATCCTTGAAAAATTTTCAATGAAACGCCTGTAATATCCTGCCAATCCCAGGAAGCTACGAATCTCCGTAGGCGTCTTTGGCTCTTGCCAATTCATAACAGCTTCAACTTTAGCGGGATCCACCTGGATACCATGCTCACTGACCACATGTCCAAGAAATTGGACTTCTCGTAGCCAAAATTCACACTTAGAGAATTTGGCATAGAGTTTCTCTTGATGTAAAAGTTTGAGAATACATCGAAGATGTTTCTCATGATCAGCTTGGCTCTTAGAGTAAATGAGAATGTCGTCAGTGAAGACGATGACGAATTTATCTAAGTGCGGCTTGCAAACGCGATTAATGAGATCCATGAACGCGGCCGGTGCATTAGTGAGCCCAAAAGGCATCACTAGGAACTCGTAATGACCATAACGAGTCCTAAATGCAGTTTTATGTACGTCTTCAATTCTAACCTTCAGTTGATGGTAGCCTGACCTCAAATCAATCTTTGAGAAATAACTGGCCCCTTGTAACTGATCGAACAAATCGTCGATCCTAGGCAAAGGATATCTATTCTTTATCGTGACCTTATTAAGCTCACGATAGTCGATGCACAGACGCATCGATCCATCCTTCTTTTTGACAAACAGGACTGGTGCTCCCCAAGGAGACGAACTAGGCTTAATGAAACCCTTGGCTAGTAATTCGTCTAGCTGCGTCCTCAATTCTTTCATCTCTGTGGGCGCCAACCTATAAGGTGCTCTAGCAACTGGTGCTGCTCCGGGGATGATATCAATCCTGAATTCCACTTGCCTATCTGGTGGCAAACCAGGTAGTTCTTCTGGAAAAACTTTTGGGAATTCAGAGATGACAGGGATGTCTTCTATCTTCGGTTTGGGTTCATCTATAATCACTTGTGCCATGTAGATGACACAACCCCTCTTTAAAGATTTTGAAGCCTTGAGCATAGTCACTTGCTCAGGCAGCCCATACTGGGTATCTCCCCGAATGGTAAGTGGTTCACCAGATGGAGTCTTTATTACCACTTGCTTCATGTTACAGACAATTTGGGCCTGGTTATAAGATAACCAGTCCATACCCAGAACTATGTCAAAACCGGCCAACTTAAATGGAAGTAGAGATACAGGAAAAGAATGGTTCTTAATGGATATAACACATCCATCTAACACAGTTGAGACGGTTTCTATGGTACCATCTGCTAACTCTACCTCATAGTTTACGCTTAAGGTTTTGACAGGTAAATTCAACAATTTACAAAACTTATGATCTACGAAAGACTTATCTGCGCCTGAATCAAAAAAGTACTCTTGCAAAGACATCATTTACAAGGAAAGTACCTGTTATGACATTATCGTCTTGCACAGCCTCTTTCGCGTCCATTCTGAAGACTCTCGCATTAGTCTTCTTGGCCTCTTCAGGCTTCTTGTTGTATTTAGGGCAGTTGGTCTTAATGTGCCCCTTTTCATTGCAACGGTAGCACGTTGCGTCTTTTATCTTCTTGCAATCCAAGGTTTTGTGATCTGTGGACTTGCAAATACCACAAGCATAGGTTTTTGACTGAGTCTGCGAGTTAGACCCAAGTTTGCACTTTCCATAGTGCTGCTTCTTGCAAATTTTGCATTTGGGCTTCTCACCAGACTGATGCCCATCTTTCCTCGACTCAGATCCTTTCTTGTTGTCACCGTTCCCATGGTGTTTCTTGTTCGACCTTCGTGAACCATCATCATCACGCTTTCTCTTCTCAGCCTCCTTATTCCTCAGCGATCTCTGCCTGACCACATCCAGAGTGAGGGATAAGGAAATGTCAGCTACGGATCTAAAAGTAGCTGGCCGAGAAGCTTTTACGCTTGCCTTGATCTCGGGGGCTAAACCACCGATAAAACGAGCTATCCGTTTTGGTTCCGGGGTCACCAAATAAGGAACCAACCGGGACATCGTGTTGAAGCTCATTAGGTAAGCTTGACAGTCGAGGTTTGTCATCACCAAGGATAGAAAATCAGACTCTATCTTCTCCACCTCATGTTGAGGGCAGTAATTTTCCCTGATAAGGGCAACAAATTGATCCCATGACATATTGTACAATGGGATTTTCCCGGTGGCTTGTATCAGAGATCTCCACCATGCTAAAGCTTCACCCTTGAAAGACTGCGACACCAACTTGACCACGTCTTTCTCAGCGCATCCGCTGATATCCACAACTGTATCCATCTCATCCAGCCAGGTCATACAGTCAATGGCTCCCTTCTCCCCAGTGAAATCCCAGGGTTTGTAAGATACAAAATACTTTCGGGACGACTATCTGAGAGGGTATACTGTGGTGGTTTGGGGACTGACGATCGTCATCCACTTTCTTGGGGTCCTCCTTCTTGGAGGGAGGCTTGCTGTGAGCTTCTGATTGAGCTTTAGGCTTTGAGCGCGGTATAGATAGGGTCCTACTCCGAGTCCCACTATACTCCTAGTACAGTCGCTCCAGTGCCTGTGTAACAGCGCCGTCTACTATAGCTTTTAATTCAGCACCCGTTAACGTAATCTGGGCGTTATTATTTTGCTCCACTGGATGGCTATTTATTTCATCTGAGTCAGCCATTTGAATTGAACTGTTGCAGAAAACAAGGACAATATTTTATTTGGGAGTTTATTTTGGAATTACCCCTTAGGGTAACTCGTTAACCATGGTAAACAGAGACCATATTTGGTTAACTTAATAATCGTATTAAATTAGGATTTCAATTATAATTTATCCTAATTATAAACAATAACAATATATAATAGCACATAAGGCTTAGTCACATGGACAATTTAAATTATAAGCTATGATTTCAGAGAATCGAGGCTTTTAAGGTTTGAACCTAGTTCATTACCTTTATCAGACAGGGAGTCATAGCTACCACTGTCTTTTGGCTCATATGTAAACGAGCAGGGCCCGTAGGCACGTATTACCACGTATGGTAAAAATATGATCATCTTAATTGATGATCTGACCCATGATTCAGAAATCATGAAGTTGGGTTTGGAATCTTTAGAAAGATTCCTACATAATAATAACGTGTGTGATTTCAAATGAATCACATCTGCCGGGAGTGTTAACATGTTTTCAGATGTTAACAGGGATTTGAATCTTTTAAAGAGGTCTTACCATCTTGGCCCGGTCTTATAATTGACCCGAAGGCTAGGTTTCATACTTAAGATTCTTAATTAATATTTAAATAGGCAGATTATTTTCAAACGGAATGATTTTGATTTATTTATTTCATATATAAATTATTTATGCACATAAGGCAAACATGAAATTTATAAAACAACATTCCATTAATTATACATATTACACGCTGCCCTAAACGGGTCTTTTCAAACAAACATTTACCCACGCAGGGGTTAACCAATAACATAATAGTCCACGCAGGGACTTACACATACAACATAGTAGTCCACGCAGGGACTTTAAATAATAACATACCCTCGTAGGGGTTTATAGAAAGATAGGCCCACGCAGGGGCTTAAAGCAAACAAACTAACATACATACCCACGTAGGGGTTTAACAACCAAATACATGCCCACGCAGGGGCTAAACTGATAAAAGGAGGTTACAATAATAATGGAAGGATTCAACGATCCTTCTTGTTCTTCCCCTTGATCAAGCTTGCCAATCCTTGGAAAAAGCTTTGTCTCTCCTGGCGGTCGCGGCGATTTTCTCGCTCAACCTGATCCAGCCTCTGAAGAATTTCCTCCCGTTCTGGGGGAGAAAACCGAGGCGGCTGCGATTGCGTCCGTATAATAGGTCTGGGAGGTATCTGGTACCCATGTGTTGGGTAACCTACTCCCCATGGAGCTTCGTATGGTCCCTCCGGGTGAAGAGCGTTATAATTTGCCGCTACCATGTAAGGATCGGCCTCCGCGTAACCATAGTTGTGGTGAGTCGGTGGTTCAAACGGGTTGTATGCCATGGGACCCGTGTATGCTGGAATTGGGTTATCAAAACCCATCGGCGGTGGTTGTGGTACAGCTGGTTGTGAAGGTCCACCCATTTGTGGGTCCTCCTGGAGTGGCGGGTAGTGACTACCACTGGATTGCCGTGGGGAACTGAAATGGAAATCCCCTGCTCGTGACGATATGCGCGCACCGGTTCTCCTTCACCTCGGCGGTTGCGGAGGTGCCGGCTGTACTGGCGGCGGTGGAGGCGGTGGCGTAACTGCCACGAATCTTGAATCCATAGAGGGATCCTGTTGCTGCTGCGGCTGCTGCTGAGGCGACGAATGGTGGGAAGGTATATAGTACCACTCGTGCTGAGTAAACATGGCTTGGAAACTGTCTGGACCACCGTAGGGTGATCCGTGAAAAGAAGATCCGTCGGAGATCTCGATGGGATGATTTGGTGTACCACTTGCAGGTTCGACAGGGTCTGTATCCTCGTCCATGTCATCCGCATGATCGCCAGAGAAATGATCCTCTGGCCCCAGTGGGTTAAAACCCACGGGTTCTTGGATGTAGCCTACCGGATTAAACCGGCCCCTGAAAACAGGTGTGGGATCCCCGAAAGAATGGTGCGATAAGGATCGCTGTAATGGTATATACGAGGGCTGAGGGTTGTTGGGCTCGTACTCCGGTTGTGGCCCATAAGGATTGTGGACCGGAGGTGTAGAGCTGTGCGATACCGATCGTCTGGCTGGTTCAAACAAGTTCCTCCTGTTCTGTCGAGGGTCGTCACTCTCGGTAGTAGACGGAGCTCGCATATGTGATGGTCCTGCCTCGTTGTCATTGGGGGCAGTGATTGGCCCCTTGCCACGTCCTCTCCTTCGGAAGAATCTTGGCTGAATTTTGTTAATGCTGTCAATAAAGCATGAGATAACAAAAACAAAAATATTTGCAAAATAAAGGACAACACAACAAGGTGGAATTTGTCCTATGTTATATGTCTAGACTCGAAAGTTTAGAAATGTGCAATTGTGTAACTGAGATTAAACACAAAAGGCTAGTGTTTAATTCACTCAGTGTTGGCTCTGATACCAACCTGTCACACCCCGATTTCCACGTGTCACCGGTGGGCCCGGTGGGGGAGTATCGTGACGTGGTTGGCAACGTAATAGTCAAACAACACAATATTTAATATGCACAGCGGAAGCAATTTAAAAAGATATAATACAACCGAATAAATTATTGTAATATCAAGTATCACAACGTTCGGATGTTTATCCACAGAACGGATCGAAATAAAATATGAAACAATAGTTCAACAGACTTCAGGCATCTTAAGCTTGCGAGACTTCTAATGATGCTAAGGAGAAATCCCAGCCAATTTCTCTTAGTACCTGCATTTAATCTTTTTGGGAAAATACGTCACTGGTAAATACATTCAACTGGCTCATTTTAGAAAATGATTGAAAATTGGTTTGGATGCACGTGGCATAAACATTTTTTATTTTAACTTGTGAGAATTATTTAATATTATAATCTTGTGAACGAATTACATGTTCCTTGTGCGTTCAGTAGCCCGGATCTTGTCCGGGTTAAAGATCAATAGACACACCACAATATACTTTTGTGCACTGACGGGTGTACGCCTACACCCCGCGCTTAAGTCGTGGCCATTTCGTAAAATGATGCCAAGGATATCCGGGACATGGTCATTAACCCCCCAAAGGCTTTAAGTAACAAGACTGTTTAAACGAGCTGATTAAATTTATTCAACTACCCACTCAACGGTGGAGAATTTGATGCCCAATCAAGCGGTATGCTATATACCGTAACCCAAGCCCATATAGGGAAAATAAGTTAAAAGTATTTACCTGAGCAATGTATAAATCACAATAAGCAAAATGCACGTAGCTTTTACTGGTTCTCCTAATCTGGAACGAAGGTTTATAATAACCTATTAGAATCCTAACGGGTCTTTAATTAAGCTTAAGCTTAGACCGGCTAGTTTCAAAGATACAGTTCGTACGCACGATTAAGCGAAGACCGGATATAATGTGATTTAGACCCGACAAGTTCAGAGACTTGCTTAATATGGGTTTATTATTCACATTCTGGATTTTGAGATAAAACCGATAAGGTTTGACCCGTTTCGGCTAATTTATGTAAACTTGTTACATAAACCGAACCGTACGCGTAATAAGCGTGACGGGTATTCATGAGAGCTATATACAGGTTTCCTAAGTTAATTATGCCTCAAATATGTTGTGACATCAGTAAGATGTCTTTCATTATGCCCAAAACGTATTTAGACACAAACTAGGCCCCGCCCCGTAGGGGTAGTTTGGTCATTTAAATGGTTGTAAAAGAGTTTAAATGTTTAACTGAGTTACAGGTCTGATGTAATCAGCAAACATACTCAAATTAATGAGTTATAACAGTAGGATAAAATATTTATGTGAAATTTAGTAATTATAACCAAACTATGCCCCGTAGGGGTATTTTGGTAATTTCACAAAAGCCGAAAAGCTCAAAACTGAAGTCTGAGTTTATCAACCTTTGCTTACTGTTAAAACATTATAATTTGCCTCAAATATCAGTAGGTATCAACCCTTGTATGTTTAAAATACTTCTAGTACATACTATGCGTTAAAAACGCTTAAAAAGGCGATTAGAGGCCATTTCCGGGTTTGATACATAAATCTGATATTTTTATATTTCCAGAAGGCTTAAAATAATTTATTTATCATAAGTGATCAGTAGCAAAAGGTTTGGAGTCGTTTAGATATGTAAAACTCATTTTATAGCCCGTAAGGGCAAAACCGACAATTACCGGATTAAGCTTACGACTATGAGTTATGCTCAGCCTAAAATTAATTAAAAATCTTTAAAATTCCCAAAATAATATATTACATCAGCGGGTAAAAGATTTGATATCAAAAAGTATGTTTAACTAGGCTATACGCTAATTACGCCATTTTATTAACACAAAGCTTTCAATTTGCGATAATGAGCATAACTCTTAATCTACACTTCAAACTGATGTCAAATTTTGCATACAAGTTTATATATCAGAATATAAGGTTTCTACTATTTTACTTTTCCAAAAATCACGTTTTAAGCTAATAAGGGCATAATGGTCAACATATGAGCAATTAACGGAATCATGCACATTAATTGGATAACTAATGATCCGAGGTGTATAATCACAGAGGGTTATACTAGCATGTAACCTGGCCCAAATAAAGCTCTAGGGTATTTCTAAAACATACCATAACGGGTCAGAACTGAAAGTCAAAGTATAAGTCAAACTATGCGACTTTCGGTGCCGAACCGGGTCTAAACAGGAAATTGTCGGGTTGAACATGTTTAGACATGTCCTTACACTAATTACCAAGTTATATTAATGATCAAACAGGTTGTAGGTGTTATATATAGCTAATCATGCATAAATTGCATTTTAAACTTTCTGTTGACTTTTTATTAACACGTTTGACCCGACATTTGACCTAGTTAGAGTGGGAATCAGGGGGAACCCTTTTGAGGTTTTATTACCCACATAATTACCTACTTAATGGTACTTTTGATTCGACTAATCACTGGACCATTAGTGATTAATCTTAAAGTCAACCGTTAATTACGACGGTTTGACTTCTAAGCTAAAACTAAGCTAAAACTAAGCTAAAACTCAATTAAAAAGGATTAGAACACTTACTGAAGTCCTATGCACGAATTATGATCACTTGAGAGCAGGCTTGAGCTCCAGAATTGATCAGAGAATGCAGAGAATGGTGTGAAGACTTGTTGCAAGTTCATAGGCTTTATATAGCATTTCAATCACCACAATATGTTGACACCAAGGTCTAGCACTCACCACAAGCTGCCCACAAGTGTCCCTAGTGCTCTAAGACTGTTTAGGGGTCGCCCATGTTGCATTAATATCGCTTAAAGATCGGTTTAGCGCGTTTGCAGGAGCCTGTCTCGTTTTTCTGCATCTGATGTCCTGATGCGGCCCGCGTAAGGGTGTTGATGGACCTTACGCGGCCCGCCTTAACCCTTCTGATCAGCTTTTTCATTTTCAAGTTTCCACATATTGTCCCTTGGCCTTTCGAAAGGGCAACTCAGTATTTTCTTGCAATTTGACCCCCTTATATTTACCCACAAGGGCTTTAGGACTTATACCCACTTTGTCAAGTCCCTGGACACTTCCGGCTAACCCGAAAAGTCTTAACTTTCAACGTTAACGCTTTAACCCCTCGGACACGAATTTGATCATAACTTTCTCATACGATTACGAAACTTTATGAAATTTATATCATGTATTCTAGTGATCATAATTTACAGTCACAAAGCTTCGGGTTTGTCAAAAGGTCACTCAGAGGTATAACTTAAACATGTTGACACATTTAACCCCTGTAGTTTGTAATCTCTCACTTTTAGCTTCGTATGATCCATGATTTATTCGTTTGATGTTATAAACATCGTGTAGGGTTAATGTACAATATATTTATTCACAGTTGACATTTAGAATACGTATATTCACATACTTTCCATGTTTGTCAACTTTAGTCCTTCTATAATATTCTTTCACACGTTTTAAACATATGACACGTGTCAACTCATTATAAGACGTGAATTTTTCGAGGTGTTACATTACCTCCTTCCTGGAGAGATGTTAAACATAATCTGAAACATCAGAAAGGAGAGTTAACTTTGGTTGAACTTGGAAGCCACTTCAGAATTGAAGAAGGCTTGAGAGCATAGGAAAATGTGTTGGTCAATGATGATAAGAAACGGGCCGGATCAAGTTCAGTGAACATGGTTGAAACGGGTGAATCATCCAAAGGAAACAGTAAGTTCAAAGGGAAACGCAAGTTTCAAGGAAACAACAATTCGGGTTCAAACAAAAAGCCGAATTACCCTTGCTGAAAATGTGGTAAGGTTGGTCACTTTAAGAGGGACTGTAAAATGATGAAGAATAACAATAAGTCCGATTCAAAGAATAAGAATGAGGCTGGTTCTAGCGGGTCCAAGGACCCGGGCAAGCAAGGTCAGAATTTAGTACAATTTAATAATTATGTTCAGAATTATGTGTCACTAATTTCTGAGGCATTTTATGTGCAGGATGATGACATTGCTTGGTGGGTTGATTCAGGTGCAACAAGTCATGTATGCAAGGATCTTCGTTGGTTTAAAGACTTTCAACCAATCGAAGACGGATCTATCATCAAGAAGGGGAATGTTGCAACTGAACCAATCAAGGGAATAGGAACTGTGAATCTTGTTTTTACTTCTGGAAAATGTTTACTTTTGAACAATGTTTTGTATGTGCCCGGAATTCGAAAGAATCTGTTAAGTGGCATTGTGTTGAATAATTGTAGGTACAAACAAGTACTGGAAAGTGACAAGTATATCTTGTCAAGACATGGTACCTTTGTTGGTTTCAGTTATCTATGTAATGGTATGTTTATGTTGAATGTTGATGTCTCGTTTATGAATGAATCTGTTTGTGTTGCTTCAACTAGTAATGCAAATTGCATAGCTTCAACTAGTAGTAGTAACAACTTGACTGAATCGGAATTATGGCATGCTAGACTAGGACATGTACATTATAAAAGAGTTAAAGAAATGTCTAAAATGAGCTTAATTCCGCCTATTAACATAAACAATGATAAATGCCATGTTTGCAAGTTGAATAAGATAACCAAAAAGCCTTTCATGCAACATGTTCATAGGGAAACTAAAGTGTTAGATTTGATACATAGTGATCTATGTGATTTTCATGCTACACCATCTCTAGGTAATAAAAAATATGTAGTAACATTTATAGATGATGCTACTAGATTTTGTTACATTTATTTGTTGCATGCTAAGGATGAAGCTCTTGAAAAGTTTAAGATTTATAAGCAAGAAGTAGAGCTTCATCGCAGTGGCTTGCTCAAAACCCTACATACGGACAGAGGTGGTGAGTATTTTGATCCGGTGTATTTCCAATCTACTGGAATATTACACCATACCACAGCTCCTTACACACCGGAACAAAATGGTGTGGCAGAAAGGAAAAATAGGACTTTAAAGGAAATGGTTAATACCATGTTGTCCTATTCGGGCCTAAGTGAGGGCTTTTGGGGTGAGGCTATGTTGACAGCCTGCTATTTGCTAAATAGGGTTCCAAATAAAAGGAACAAGACCACCCCTTTTAAGCTTTGGTATAAAAAACCACCTGAGCTGCATAAGCTGAGAGTTTGGGGTTGTAGAGCCATGGTGAGGCTCACTGATCCTAAAATAAGGAACATAGGGGAAAGAGGTATAGACTGCATTTTCATTGGGTATGCGGAGCATTCATTTGCTCACAGGTTCTATGTTATAGAACCAAATGACTACGTGTCAGTGCATACAAAGTTATTGAGGCAAGAACAGCAGAGTATGATGAGAATAGATTCTCTTCAATACCTAGGCCTAGAGACATGGTTCCAAGCTCTAGTAACTCTCACGTGGCTGATCAAGTGATTGATACTCCTCCGGAACCTAGGAGGAGTGGTAGAGCAAGAAAGCTAAATCATTTGGTGATGATATTAGCTATATTTGGTTGAAGGATCTAGAGATGAAATTAAAATTCAATATCAATATTGCTTCAATATTGAGGAAGATCCTAAAACCTATAGTGAAGCCATGGCATCTCGGGATGTATCTTTCTGGAAAGAAGCTATAAATGATGAGATGGACTCTATTATGCAGAATAACACTTGGAAACTGTCTGATCTACCCCCTGGGTGTAAACCACTTGGTTGTAAATGGATCTTCAAGAAGAAGATGAAAGTAGATGGTTCAATTGAAAAGTTTAAAGCCCGATTGGTTATCCAAGGCTTTAGACAAAAGGAAGGAATTGACTACTTTGATACATATGCTCCTGTAGCAAGAATATCCACTATTAGATTGTTGGTTGCCTTGGCTGCAATACACAATCTTGTAATTCACCAAATGGATGTGAAAACCGCCTTCCTGAATGGTGATTTGGATGAGGAGATATATATGAAACAACCAGAGGGTTTTGCTATGCCTGGCAATGAGCATAAGGTGTGTAAGCTAGTTAAGTCATTATATGGCTTAAAGCAAGCACCAAAACAGTGGCATCAAAAGTTTGATGAAGTGGTTTTGTCTAATAGTTTTATGTTAAACCAAGCAGACAAGTGTGTATATAGCAAATTTGATGATTCTAGGAAAGGAGTCATAATTTGTCTATATGTAGATGACATGTTGATCTTCGGTACTGACCAGGATCAAGTTGATAAAACAAAGAAATTTTTATCATCTTGTTTTGATATGAAAGACTTGGGGGAGGCGGAAGTGATCCTTGGTATAAGGATCAAACGGGAGAACAATGGCATATCTATCTCTCAATCTCATTATATTGAGAAGATATTGAAAAAGTTTAATTTTCATGACAGTTCTCCGGTTAGCACTCCAATGGATCCTGCTTTTAAGCTCTCACTTAATGAAGGTGTAGCTGTAAGCCAACTTGAATATTCAAGGGCCATTGGATCTCTCATGTACGCCATGATTAGCACTAGACCGGATATAGCTTATGTTGTTGGAAAGCTTAGTAGGTATACTAGCAATCCAGGTGCAAGTCATTGGCAAGCAATGAATCGAGTATTCAGGTACTTGAAAGGAACCATGAAATATGGTTTAACGTATACTGGATTTCCTTCGGTTTTAGAAGGATATTCGGATGCAAGCTGGATTAAAAACAAGGAAGATCATTCTTCCACGAGTGGATGGACTTTTCTGCTTGGAGGAGGTGCCATATCTTGAGCATCTAAGAAACAGACTTGCATAACTGATTCAACAATGGAGTTTGAGTTTGTAGCATTAGCCGCAGCTGGCAAAGAAGCTGAGTGGCTAAGAAACTTGATTTATGAGATTCCATTGTGTCCTAAACCTATATCACCAATATCTATTAGATGTGATAGTGCTGCTACCTTGGCTAAGGCATATAGCCAAGTGTATAATGGGAAGTCTAGACACCTAGGTGTTAGACACAGCATGATTCGTGAGCTCATCACGCAAGGGGTGATATCGGTGGAGTTTGTGAGAACTCAACAGAATTTAGCCGACCACTTAACCAAAGAGTTATGTAGAGATCTTGTGCACAAGGCGGCTGTAGGGATGGTATTAAAGTCCACCTGAGATTTCTCGTGTTAAGATACCCAATTCCCACCTAATATGACGTTAGGTGCTGAATTCAATGTGGAAAGCATAACATCTAGAAATTGGAACACATTAGTAGCATCATCCCAAGGTATGTGTTCAAACCTGCAAGTTAAAGGAGGTTGAAGGTTTTCTTCTTAATAGTTCTTTGAAAAATTGCATATGCAGGTGCAAGAATAAAGAGCTACCTATATGAGCATGAAGTTTAGCCGCTTCAAGAAGCTAGGACTTGGCTTTGATATGTTCATTGAAGGATGGGACACAGGCTAGTAAAAATAGTGTCAGGAAAGAACATTAGAGTATGTAAACTTGTGTGTATATTATCTTCATGTATTCACTGAATAGAAAGGGTTCAATCCTTAGCGACACCCCTATATTCGGATATTTGGAATGTGTAATACACTAATGTGAAATTCAATCGTCGCGATATTTCATTTATGCATAAGTTTGATTTGTTGTGAATTTGTTTAAGTTAATCGAGGATTACGCTAAAATGGGGGAGGAATGTTAGATATTTTAGTGTAATCGGGGATTGACTTGGTGATTAAAGCGAATAATAATACACATCAAGCAAGTTAGGAGGTGCGGGAGTGCACACTTGTTTGAGTTATTATTATTCGAGGTGTACGGGCTGAGCCCGTACTCTACGGGGGTTCCAAGGGGCAGCGCCCCTGGGAGCAGGGTCCAAGGGGCGGCAGCCCCTGGCGGGGTCCAAGGGGCAGAGCCCCTGGCTGGGTTTTTAATGCAATTTATGAAAATTCGTCATAATTTTTCAGAAAAAAAATCATGGCAGTTTTTAATGCAATTTAATTGAAAATTCGAAAATAACTGCCTCTGGCAGCAATGTTTTGAAAACCGGACCGGTCCGGCCGGGATCCGGGGCTTCATCCGGGCCGGTTCAGGCCATCAAACCGTTCCAACATCAGGCCGGAGGTCGGGCCGGTGGGCCGGCGGTCGGGCCGGCGGGTCGCATAGGGTCGGGCCGGTCAGATTTTTTTTAATTAAATAATGGAATAAATCAATTCAAAACCTAATCTAAGTAACTCAAAACAAGATTTGACAGTATGTTTGATAGTTAGTTGCAGGATTTGGTACTTTTGAATGTTTTTGGATGACTAATGGTTGTGTTTTTAGTTCCTTAACCATTTGGAATTTTATCTATTTTTTCTATATTTTACATATATTTTTATATAATTTATGACGTAATCCGGTTCTTAAATCCGGTCGAACCGGTCGGACCGGTCCGACCTTTGACCCCGTAAGGCGACCGGGTCGACCTCCGGTCCGGTTCTGAAAACATTGTCTGGCAGTTACCTGCGAAAATCCCAAAAATCCGTATTGAGTTTTTTGGTCAAAATCCTCTGGTTTATACAATTCACGCAAAAACATACACTGGTTCAATTTTCTCATAAAATCAGAATTGTATCCGATTGAATTTTTCGGGTGAACCACCGAAATAATTTGATCTGAGAGTGATTACACGCCTCTCTGATCATCCGGCAAACTGAAATTCCCCAACAAGGTATAAGTTGTTAAAGCTAGGGCTGTAAACAAACCGAACGTTTAGCGAATAGTTCGTGAACCGTTCGGCAGGAAGTTCGTTTATGTTCATTCGATTAGCTTAACGAACGAACACGAACAAAAAATTTCGTTCGGTTAGCTTAGCGAACGAACATGAACATATGTCTCGTTCGATCGACTGCGTTCGTGAACGTTAGGTAATATGTTCGTTTACGTTCGTCCGTGTTCGGTTGATTATATTAAAAAATAATAAATAATAAACATTTTATCTAAACATATTGAAAACTTGAAACCCTGTTTTTTTCTAAGTTAGCTAAAATTTGGATATGCTAAGACATTTTTGGTATAATTATGTCTAAGTTAGTTAAAGTTGATTCATCGTTTGGTGGTGTATTAGACTTCTTGTGTTTTGATTTATCATTTGATGGTTGTATTTAACTACTTATATCCAATTTTAAGGATAACAATATTTTTATTTTTTAATTTTCAAGTTAAATGTTCGTTTGCGTTCTTTTTCATTTGTTTACGTTCGTTTGTGTTCGAGACCAGTGTTCATGAACATTGGTGAACTACTAAATTTACTTAACGAACGAACATGAACATAAACTTATGTTCGGTATGCGTTCGTGAACAGTTTGCGAACATGTTAATTTCCTTAACGAACGAACGAACACGAGAATGACCTTGTTCGTGTTCGTTCGGTTCGTTTACAGCCCTAGTTAAAGCTCTTTGTTGTGGATTTTGAATATTATGGTGATATGAAAGCAGAAAATATAAAAAAAAATACTAAAATAAAATATTCTTAATATATCAAAGTGCTTAAATCATTAATCTTGTAATTTTTTAAACTTCCTATAAAAAAAGTCAATTGTTATAAAAATGTAGTTAACTTGTAGCAATAATCAACTAGTTTAATACCCGTCCGATGGACGGGTTACGTTAATGTTATATATATATATATATACATATATATATATATATACATATATATATATATATATATAAGTATCCGCTAAAATGAGAACCACCTCGTGTTGTAAGAACCGCGAGAACTTTTTGATCCGGGGCGAGGTGGACCAAATTTTTTTTTCAGAAACGTAGATGCATGTATAAAAACAACATTTGTAAAAATAAATTCAAAAAAAAATGTCGTGGGTGTAGTTTTGAGCACCACAAGTTTGTGTTTACGGGACCCGTAAATTTTCCGGCCAGATTTACGGGTCCCGTAAACACAAACTTGTGGCGCTCAAAACTACACACACGACATTTTTTTTTGAATTTTTTTTTACAAATGTTGTTTTTATACATGCATCTACGTTTATGAAAAAAAATTTGGTCCACCGCGCCCCCTACGGTGTAGTTCTCACGGTTCTTACAACTCGAGGTAGTTCTCATTTTAGCATTCCCCTATATATATATATGTATATTAACAACATGAATGAACTTATATTGTACACAACATGACAAACAAAAGCACAATTTTTTAATTTAGCAAATTTCACCCACAAAATGATAGAAACGGGTTAGTACCATGGGCGGCTCTTTAGGTGTGTGGGGAGGACTTCCGCACAAGGCCCGTTTTTTCGAGGGGCACGGGATTTTTAAAAAAAAAATCGATATATATATATATATATATATATGTTATTTAAAAGAAAAATTGTACACACATAACAAATCCAATATAGAGGCCCATTATCAAAAGATTTGTATTTTTTATAATTTACCCAACTTAACAATAGGTTTATTGGGCCCAATCCAATACTAATATGATTAAAAAAAAGAGTAAACTACAATTTTACCCCTTGGGGTTTAAGCCAATTGGCACTCTGACCCCTCCTGAAAAATATTGCAATTTGCCCCCCCAACTGTCACACCCCAACCGATGGCGGAAACATCGGGATGAGACGAACAAATTGCTCAAAAGCATCATAGCACTATGTGACAATATAATTTAAATCCAATTTCATTAATGACTAGAATTTGAATACATTGCTTCAAATAAAGACAAATTGCAACAACATTGTTTATTATTGAATGAGTATCTAAGTCCATCCTAACTTGATTTCTTCATCGTCTTGTCTAACAACCTGCAACATGTATTAAAATAAAATCAACAAAAGTTGGCGAGTATACAAGGTTGAATACATAGCATAATAGAATAAAAGCTCAAATCCAACATGATTCATAATATTTGATTTACTAGTATGCAATTTTGGCGTACAATATGATCAAACCCTAGAATACAACGCATAAAATAGCCTAATCCCATTCGTTCAGCGGGGTGGTAACTTAACAATACCCAATAGAATAGCGAGCGGGGCGTTAACCCTATAGCGCTATAATTGTTAAGGTGGGCGAGCAAGTCAATGAGCATATAACGTTCCAAATCGTTCATAGAGCATACAAGAATAGCAAGTAAGTCACATTAGTTTCATGCTTCGTTCAAGGATTGAGTATGTTTAGTTTAAAAGTATTTGCATAATTATACATACTGCATCCCAAAGTGTAAAAGGGGGAAAAAGGGATCGAGTATACTCACATTGGTTACGTTGCAATTTCTTGTAAGTAACGCACGAATAAGATTGGAAAATCCAAGAGGACGAAATGATTATCCTAAAATAACGATCTCGTTAATATTTGTATGTTAAATAAGATTCCCAATATTTATTGTTTCCACACTTTATTTATCTGGAATATATAATAACTTAAAATAAACTATTACCTACAAATTAGTGTTTTCAAAACATGAATATATCTTATCTAAAGAAAACGTATGGAGCATTATTTTATGGGAACATCAGGTTAAAATATAATAATAGATAATATGTTCCCTTTAAAATGTCTAAACAAGAAATGTTGGGCCATTCTTTGAATTATTTGGGCAAAAGCTCCTTTAGTTATATATAATAACAAGCGAAAATACTAAAAGTGGATGGTTGAACAACTTTTAAAAGAAAAAGTATAATATGACATAACCTATAATAATACATAAACAAATTAGATCATCTTCTTCTTTTTACTTTCTTAAACAAACCAACAGAACCATAACTCTTAATATTCAAAACAAAAGAAGACTCTAAGTTCTTGTTTGAAATCCATCCATTCATCGTGTTCATAAAAAGATAGAATAATTATGTCATAAATTGAATCGGCAAATTAAGAAAGGAAAGAATGTATACCGAGCGAAAAGGAAACCCGTCGGTTCCGGCGAGCTTAGTTTTTCCGGCAACAACCGGATTCTCCGGTTGATTCCCGATGACGTGCTTGGCGCTCCGGCAAACTCCGACTCCGGCAAGGTGTAGATGTGGTGAGTGTGTGTTTATCGAAACAGGGAGGGCTAGAGGAGGTGTCGAGATGTGTTAAAATTTATAGGTTGGATCGATGTTGTATAGAGACGTGATTCGTGACGGGTTCCGACGTAACAACTCCGAAGTGCTCCTCCGATATCTTCTTCAAGTTTCCGGCGAGCTTGGCGACTTCTTCGTATTAAACTTAAAACCAACGATAGTCGGATGTATGGTTACCCCGAATTCGAAAAGAAAAGCCACAGACGTGATCTTGAGATTGTTTTCCGGCGACGTTCCGGAGGGTTGTTATCGGCCAGAGAGAGTGTGAAAGAGATAACTGTTGGTGTTCTAAGTGAAAGAGATGAAATGGATGGAGGTGATGATAAAATGGCTAGGGGTGTGCGACAGAAAGTTTATTTTCTTAAATGAAAGGGATGTATGATGAAGGCTAAATTTATTGTTGATTGGTAAATAGCAAGTGCGAGAATCAAGACTCAATCTCGACCAACCAGGACACGCAAAAAAAGAAAATTTGTAGCTAATTGTTTGCTGTCGTTCTTGGCGGCAAAATGAAAGAGGAAGAGGAATCGAGTTGAACTTTAAATGTGAAAGGAGATTAATTTTTGTTTTCTTTATTTTCAATTTCCCCCCTAGTATATTAGATGATTTATATAACAAACCTGTCTCTTTATTTTCAATATTAAACAAGGCTAAAACTATTATTGTGACTATATTTAGATCAAATAGGTTATTATTATTTTTTTTTTATTAATAATACATGTTTCATTATTTGTTTTATAAGAATGATATACAATATTCTTAAGTAATCTCTAACAAATAAAATGTACGGTTAAAAACGATACTCGTTTAGTCGGATAAAAAAAATGTATAAAACTGTTTAGAACCGACATATTTAAAAGATATTTATTACTTTAGGGTTTTCAAAAGGATTCGGATTTTCAAAACGGATCGGATTTTGGGAACCCATTTTGACGGATGTTACACCAACATTGTTGTTATGTCGCAAGATTACCCCCTGTTAACAGTCAACGGTTGTTTGACTGTTATAGGTAATGGTATTTTGGTAATCATACCCCATATTTATTATTATTATTATTATTATTATTATTATTATTATTATTATTATTCCATAATGCACACTATCTTCTTAATCAAATTATTCTTGATCAAAAATGTATTTCTTGTTGCATACAGGAAGGAAGAATGAAACCATTAATGGAGGGTTTTACTCTTCTATCATCTCTTCCTTCATCACTTCCGCTTCTCCAATATCCTCTTAAATTCTCGCCTTCTTTCAGAAATTCAAAATGTTTCACTCGGCGCACCAACACTTGTATCAAACTTCATCCAATTCGCATATCTTCTCTATGTGCTACTGGTAACTTCTTTCTTCCTGTTGTTAAAAGATGAACCATTCATTTACTTGTTATATCAAAGAAAGAAGAGCATTATGGAAAGAAAGCCTATATGCTCTGTAGTAGGTGACCCATTGGTTGGCTTGGCTTCAAATCAATTCATAGCCACTGTAGTCAACATTGAAACCCTAGCCACCGCTTGAATTGGGGTTGTTGACCGCCGGTGCGGTGACCGGACAAACCTGTACAACAATTGTTGTTGCAAATTAGGCCGGCACTCCAACTTCTACATCATCTAATAACCCAGATCTGGAATAGGAACCATCTCACTCTGTTTCTCTCTCTAAAAACCCCGTCATTGTCTCTCTCTACAAACTACGACCGCGTAGGGTTTGGAACAGGAACAAGTACAGATTCGCCACTGTAGGCGGCTAGGGTTAGAGTTTGGAATAGGAAGGAGGTGGTGGCTGAGTTGATGGTGGCGGTGGTCAGAAGAGGAGAAGGAGGTGGTGGTGGAGTTGATGGTGGCATAATTTGATATTATTAGCTATATTAATACTAGTTTTTTCTGTTCAAGTTAAATATGTTTAACTATTAACAAATGAAGAAACAACTCTATAGGCTCATATTTATATATATAAATCTTAATAATCATATAACCCTTTATATATACAGTTTTCTAATAACATTATTACATAACTCATTTAGTAAAATCCAATTATAAAATTATATTTACAAAATATTATATGATCATAAATCCAATTATAAAATTATATTTACAATATATTATATGAGATAAAAATAGACATTGGTTGGGTTTCCTCCCTCCGGCCAATTGAGGGATGAAACACTCAAACACCCTGTGTCCACCGTAGAATATCCCCTTCATTTGATTTGATTCCAACATCGTGTGCAACATAACATAGGATCTTCTACATACCTTCTCTCTATTCCAGATGAGTTTATTATAGAGGAGAAAAACACAGCTGGGCTGGAGGAGAGATTCAGTTGATTGATCCTTCTAATCTGTTGCAATTGTTCTTCACATCAGGTGCGTACGTGCGTTCGAACCACCATAATCACTGTCCCAAAAAGTCATTTATACCTCCGTTTTAGTTACTGTTTTGATTTTAATCTTTGCCCCCTTTGTGGGTTTCTTTTTAATCGTAAATTTCTCCTATTGATGAAGATTGCTGTTTACTGTGATGTACATTTTTTACCATTTAATTCAGAGATTGTAAATAAAGAAATATAAAAATGCTTTGCATAGGGACTAATAAGAGCTGTCATTTGAATCACATATTCATGTAAAATGAAATACTACCCCATTAGTCTATGCAGTAGAACACCATATTACAGACTCATGTAAAAAAGAAACAGGCATTCTACACATAAGTTAGTTCAAATCCAAAGTAACCAGTAACAACAGTTGATGACCAAAACACAGAATGACAATTAAGTAAGTTAGGTTAAGTAAAGTTACATTGAATCAATTAAAATCATGAACACGAAACCATAAAATTGTGGGTTCCCATGTAATAAATGTCCAACTTCCAACAAACCCATAAACCCAATTCAATCAAAATCAGAATTCAAACACATAAATGCAATTAAAATTCATAAAATTGAAGTACTAATCAGCAAATCAAACCCATCAATCATCAATTGAGCTTCAAATCCAACAGTGCAAACAGAGTATCAGAATCAGGGCACAAAATATAGTAAATTACTAATCGAAATTCCAATTATCAACAAACCCATAAACCCAGTTGTATCTAAATCCGCGATCGAGCACATAAAAGCAATTGGAATTCATAAAATTGAGGTGATATTGCTTTCTCGTGTACTCTCTAAACCCTAATTTCATCCCCTCATTCTCATCACAAACCTCCCAATGCTTCAGTCATTCAAACCCCTACCTATTTAGTTTCAATCAAGAGCTGCTATTTCTCCACCAATCAGTGAAACCGACACCCATGAGATGAGAGAGGAAGAGGTTTCATAAAAAGATGAAGAAGAAGAAGGTGATAAACAGAGTTGGGTTTGTAATTTAGGGGTGGCATCAATTCTAGGAATAGCCAACCGGTATAATGACACAAATGCCCTCCGTAATCGAGTTAGAAAGACGAATATACCCTGTCAATAAACGGTCAACACTCAACAATGCAACCACGGGGACTCAGGTGGTATGAAAAAAAAGTTAGGGGCTTAACCTGCAATTTCATGTAAATCACAAAGACGCAAATTGTACTTTACTCGTAATATAATAACCTTAAAGTGGGAATTAAATTAAAAAAATAGATTAACTAAATTATTTAGCTTTTCTTGCAAGGAAAATAATGTAATAAAAGTTGAAAAATTAGATTTAACAAATATGAACAGTGGTTAATTATTGAATCTTAATCAGATCTAATTAGCTAACCTCTTATGGCCACTCCTTTTTTTATCTTTTAATTGGTGGGCTTCAAGCCCATCAGGAAAAAAAACCATGACTGGGCTTTGACTCAACAAAAAAGCCTAAATAAAACAGTAGCCAAGCAACTCAATATGCTCAGCCCACCAGTTAAAAATGAAAATTTATGCTTCTCTTCATTGCGTTTGACAAATTCAAAATTGCTTTTAACAATTCCAAGCATTTCCTACTTGTCATGATTTCATGTATTTCTCAATATGTATGCATGTGTATATGCAACATATCAATCATTTATATTCAGTTTAAATTACTCAAACCCATCATCTTTTGGTTCATTATAAGACCATGTGTAGTGGGGCGTTTTTTTTAAAAAAAAATTCAAAAAAAAAAACGCCCAAAAACGCCTCCCCTCCCATTACATAGGGCGTTATTTGGCAACTTTTTTGAAAAAATTGGACTCTAGCGTTTTATTTAAAACGCTCAAACAAACAATTCGCAAGGCCAATGGGAGTGGTCCAAGGTTTGACTAGCCAATCACTTTTCCCCACATGCTCTGACAGCTTTTGAATAATGCCCCATATTTCGTGTGTGTGTCTTCAACATAGGGGCGAAACATGTTTCATGTCCCACTTGCATGGGCGTTATTGGAATAATGCCCCACTACACCACTTTTGCAATAATGCCCCATGCTGACTGGGATGACACGTGTCGAATAATGCCCCATGGTGGGGGCATTATTTTGTTCCACCACTACACATGGTCTAAGCGTGGAAGTTCTCACATTAAAACATACTATCAACATTAAATAGATTCAAATCCAGTTTTGTTACACACGTAAAATTATATCAATATTTATAAAGGGAAGATCTCATAATTAAGAAAACAGTTTAACTAAATCCTTTAGCTAGCTCGTGAATGAAATCATTTTAGAAAAAAATAAATAATTAGATTTGACAAATATGCAAATTAACTTGTTATGTATTACTATTAAGAACATTAGAACTATGATTAACTATGGGAAACTTAACTACATTAATCTAGTTTACAAACAAATTTGATTGGCCAAGTCCAAAATCCGTCTTGGGCCGTGGCCAGCCCTTTTCCTTTCCTCTTCGTGGGTGGGCTTCAGCCAAGTGGAAAAGAAACCAATACCCGCCCTCGACTCAATAAAAACCGTACCAGTTAATGATCTAAAAGAATCTGATTTTTAAGATGTTATCAAAAAGGGTAGCGGTGCATCTTGTTGCCCGTTTACTATCTATCGCGATGTAAATTCAAAACATTTAAAAAATAATAATAACTAGAATTATCACCCGCCGCAATGCGGCGGGGAATGCGTTAGTTATATATCATATTAGAAGAAAGGCAAATGTTTCTTACATGACCGCGAGCCTGTGTGTAAAACATAGAAAATAATAACTGAGCCGATCTATGACCCACGCATTGCAACAGACCTATCAAACGGAGAAAAATAGACGCGTTGTGACGTGCCTGTCAAACAGGATAAAGTAGATGAAAAAATGTTGAACTCCACACGCACGTTGTGGCATGTTAACTCCGAAAATATAGAACGAAACATTAAACACAAAACTTGCGATAGATGAAAAGTATATGGGGTCAAAGTTGCAAAAGTTGAAAAGCTTTAGGTTAAAAGTAAAAAAAATCAAACTGGTTAAATCGTAAAAGATGGAAATTTTTGAATTAGAAGTGAGAGTCCAAATTAATCAAAGGGGTTAAATTGTATAAGATGGAAACTTTTGAAGTAGAAGTGAAAAATCAAATTAATCAAAGGGGTTAAATTACCAAAGATTAAAACCTTAAATTAAAATTGTCAAAGATTGATACTTTAGGGTTAAAAAGGAAAATTTCTAATTTTTTTTTTAAAACTCCCAAAGCTAAAAGAACAACACTTGTATGCATAAATAAGTTGATAATTTATAGGCTTATAATAACTAAATCAACTCAAATCCCTCTTTATTGTTAACCAATTGGTGATCAAAGCATACTAACACCATGTAATAAGCCCCTCCCATTGCTGAAAAAATGGCCATGAAAAGTGGCGAAGCTTGAGATTTCTGAGCGGGGGGTCGGAAGTCATCGGACCTAAAATTATACCTAAAAATTATATAACCGGGGGGTCGAAAACGTGTATACCTAAAAAATTCTATATGAAAACTACATACTGGACACTACTGAGTGAAAAGTTCGAGGGGTCGAGCGCCCTCGGGCCCCACTATGCTACGCCCATGGCCATGAAGGTACACACCAATAATGCACAATCTCTACAGCATAAAACCATTTGTGCAATGCTGGTGGGAAAAAAAAGGTCATGAAGGTACACACCAATAATTATATCAATATTTACAAACGGAAGATCTCATATTTAAGAAAACAATTTGACTAAATCCTTTAGCTAGCACGTGAATGAAATCATCTTAGAAAAAAAAAATGCATTTTTTCAAGCCCTTTGAAAATTTGAGCTACGCACGGGTTGGCCGGCCCAAGAGCCGGCCCTGGGTTCAGTACCGATACCAGGTACCATTTGCTCATCCCTTGGCCAGGTTGCCAACACTCCTTTACATTTATTAGTAAAAACTAAAAAGGGTATATTTGTATAACGGAATCAGCATGTTTCTGGTTTAATAAACATATCGTGCTTGTGTTTGATGTTATGATAAAACAGGTTATGTTTGGTTGATCTATTTAACCCGTTAATTTAATTTACACAGGTTGACCCGTCATCCCGTATTATTAAACGGGTCGACCCATCCAATAGTTTAACACATTTTTTAGAACTCTTCTACCGGTTTAGCTCGTCTCCTTTTTATTCTTTCACCATACCTCTTCATCTCATTTGCCACTTGAAAACACACGTGACTTCAACTTTCTATAACCACATCTTTCAATATCTAACAATCTAATATGGATCCCTATCTAATATATATTCTTGTTTTTCACACCTCAGATGGAATTATATACTTTTACAATATCATTTAATAATTTGTAATATTCTACCTTATTTTTATTTCAGTTGAAATTATATACTTTTACAATATCATTTAATAATTTTTAACATTCTACCTTATTTTTATTATTTATATTGATATTGATATACTGAACTTTTCCAACTAATAATAAGGTTAAATTTTATTGCAATAATAAGATACAACTTTATATCTTGTTAGGGACTATTTGCAACCTTTAAAAATATTTAGATGCAATGGCATAAACCGGTGAACTTTTGGTCAAACAAGTGTAAATGAAATAAGATTAGACCAAAAACCCACTACACCACCGAACATGTAATAAAGCTTCTTAGGAGGGGGAAATACGTAAAAATCCCTTAATAAAACAAACAAAAACCCACTACACCACCGAACATGATTTTTTATTGGTTCGCCGGAAATAAGGGCGTTGGAAAAGCAAATGAGCCCCGAGATAAAGACGTCCTCTAGCTGGTGGTCCTCTCCGCCCACCCCAGGGCCGGCTCTGCTCTTAACAGTAATTTAAATATTTAAGTTATATAAAATATTTAAAGAAAAAAGGATAAAAAAGTGTTTGTGAATAAACACAGGATATCAAAAGATTGCCTGTTTAACCACCAAACCCAAATATTTTGTTACCTCTGTTATCATTGCATAAAAACTACTATAATAAACATATAAAAAAGCAAAAGTTACCAACGAAGCACAAACAAAAATAGTCAAGAAACAAGACATTCAAGAACTTCCTATACAAATATCCATTTTATATCTCAATGGCCAAGGTAAACAAGGTCAACACATAGACTGTTTCTAAATTTAACCTGTTGGATGGTTCAAGACCCATTTACCTACCAACCCATGACCCGTTTTCTATTCCGTGACCCATTTAAACAAAATCGGTAACCGACTTGACCCGTACATGACCGGTAACATCAAAATCAAACACAACACCCACTGATGTTACGGGTTGTGTACGGGTCAAGTCGGTTACTAAATCTAAGTCCTGCTAAAATCTTATACTTAAAAAAACTTATACTTAAGACTTTGATTGTTATTAAAATGCTGATTCAATGAACATATGTGACCTTTTACTCCATTTTGCTGTATATTACACTGCTAAAATCTTTCTCAATACTGGTCTTGAAGATCCTTTAGCAATTAGCATCCCATGGGTATAAGTTCCCTGCAAGTATAGTAGTAACATATAATATATTCGGTTGGCCCACTAGTGCTACGTTCCATCAAATTTATATAACACTAATCTAAATTTCTAGATGAATAAGATGTCTGCAGTAAAACTAGAGTATGAGTCTACGTTCCATCAAATTAAGACTTTTCCTTTCTAGAAAATATCTTAAAGAAATGGAAGATAACCCAAATGAGCAATTTACGTAGAAATTGCCCCCTATAATTGTACAGGGAAAGAAGTAAAAACTCGCACACAAAAGTATAAAACCAAACCTTCAGAAGCCTCTTTATGAGCAACGTTGGCATTCATTAGCCCTGCTGCAGCTTCTATTCCAGCAACACCTGAGCGTTTGTTTACTTTGATCAACTTTGGCTTCATCCACCTTTAAAGCGTTTTGATTGTCTTCATCATCATCATGGTAGCTTAGCCTAAGGGTTGGAACAATTTCATTTGCATTTCCTAAATCCCATATCTCACTATTCAACAGGTCATCCCAATCTTCTCCATCTGTTTTCGTTCTCAATAGCCTTTCGATTGCCTTTATAGCCAAAGGCAAACCACCACATTTTTTCACAATACCATCACCTTGTGGTTTTCGTGTTGCATGTGAGTTAAAGTTACCATCACCTTGTGGCTTTAGTGCTCATTGAAGCTCCTGCAGAACGTGCAATTTTGCCACCAGCATCTTCTGATATTTGCTTCTTACCAGCTTTTGCCCTGACTCCTACCCCCAAATCAGATTTATTAGGTTGAAAACAGAGACATACACATACATATAGATAAGTTGGACCAATAAACCGGTTAGTACATACATGAACACATATAGATATGTGAAAAGAAGACCATGAAGCCGCAATTTGAATTACAAATTCATGTAAAAAAGAAACAGGCATTCTACTCATAAGTTGGTTTAAATCCAAAGTAACCAGTAACAACAGTTGATGAACAAAACACAGAATGATGGGTTAAGGTAGAGATGACAATTCCAATGCACTACTTAAGAACATGTAGACTGGGGCTATGTTTTATTTTCGAAAAGGTCAAACGGGTAATTAAATTGAAAATGGCTGGAACGGGTCAAAAGTCTTCTATGATAGCTTGGATGTAGATTTATTTTGTACACAATTACTCCATTTCAATCTCAATTTTGTGGTCCCATTTACCTTGTGAAACACGAAAAATGATAACCAGAGAAAAATAAAGCACAAGAAAAATTGAGCTAACAGGAATAGAGGTGACTTTTTCTACTCATTAAGCAATCAACTCATGTTAAATTTTATATCTACAGAATCACACGCTTTGAAATTAAAGTCCCAAATGTAATCTCTATGCATTAAACCTCCAAAAATAGTTCACTATCCAGCTAATATAGTTTTTGTAATCAGATTTGAGACTTGAAAACACTAATAGTTTATAAACGTATTTAAAATGTTTTGACATAAAGTATTTTTGGGTCAACCCAGTACACGACATGTTTGACCAGTACAAAGTTTACTTATTTTGACCTGTTATTCAACTTTCAAGTCGGCCAGCCAACCAACCAACCTAGTCTTGATAAGGTGGGCCCGCTCATGGATACACGTAATGGATACACAAGCGTGTCCATCTTAGCCAAACCATACAATGAGCTAGATCAAAATGCATAACAGAGTTCAAGAATCCTACACAGCCAAATCAATTAGCTCTAATAATTGAAGGTGATGAATGCAGAGTTTGATAGAACATCAGAAACAACAACGAAACAGTAAACTGACAGCATACAAATGAACAGTAATTTAACAACCCAGTCATATAACGTCACTAAATTTCAAATGTTCTGCACATTATTAGTGAAGCGGGTCATATAATGAGCATCTATATTCCATCGTCTTAATAGCATAAATAGAATGTTGATGAAGATTGCTGTTTACTGTAATGTGTATTTTTTACCATTTAATTCAGAGCTTGTAAATAAAGAAATATAAAAATGCTTTGCATAGGGAATAATAAGAGCTGTCATTTGAATCACATATTCATGTAAAATGAAAAGCTACCCCATTAGTCTATGTAGAAGACCATATTAGTCCCTATACTATAGTACTTTGTCTAAAGAATACTACCCCCAAATCGGATTTATTAGGTTGAAAAAAGAGACAGACAGACAGACAGACAGACAGACAGACAGACATACATACATACATACATACATACATACATACATACATACATACATACATACATACATACATACATACATACATACATACATACATACATACATACATACATACATACATACATACATACATACATACATACATACATACATACATACATACATACATACATACATACATACATACATACATACATACATACATACATACATACATACATACATACATACATACATACATACATACATACATACATACATACATACATACATACATACATACATACATACATACATACATACATACATACATACATACATACATACATACATACATACATACATACATACATACATACATACATACATACATACATACATACATACATACATACATACATACATACATACATACATACATACATACATACATACATACATACATACATACATACATACATACATACATACATACATACATACATACATACGCATGCATGCATGCATGCATGCATGCATGCATGCATGCATACATACATACATACATACATACATACATAAGTTGAACCAATAGACTGGTTACTACATACACAGATATATGAAGGGGAAGACATACACATGCAATTTGAATTACAAACTCATGTTAAAAAGAAACAGGCATTCTACTCATAATCATCAATTGAGCTTCAAATCGAACAGTGCAAACAGAGTATCACAACAATGAGAGCACAAAATATAGTAAATTACTAATCGAAATTCCAATTATCAACAAACCCATAAACCCAATCTAAATCAGCGATCGAGCACATAAACCCAATTGTATCTAAATCAGAAATCAAGCACATAAACGCAATTGGAATTCATAAAATTGAGGTGATACTTACAGGATGGTTTCTCGTGTACTCTCTAAACCCTAATTTCATCCTCTCATTCTCATCACAAACCTCCCAATCCTTCAGAGAATCATAACCCTACCTATTTAGTTTCAATCAAGAGCTGCTATTTCTCCACCAATCAGTGAAACCGACACCCATGAGATGAGAGAGGAAGAGATTTCATGAAAAGATGAAGAAGAAGAAGATGATTAACAGAGTTGGGTTTGTGTAATTTAAGGGTGGCATCAGCTCTAGGCCACTGGTATAATGACACAATTCAATAACCGGGATGAATCGGCCACGACGACACGATGGCCGGAAGTGAACTCCGTTCGTCTCCAAAACTGGAAGAAGATTAACTGGTTTAAGTCGCATTAATGATTAGGTTGGGCCAAGTCCAACTTGTTAAACAAAGTCACTTAAGCCCAACTTAATATTACTAGACTTTAGGGAGCTAATTAAAAACTGATTTATTTGTAATTGGGGCCCAAAAAGGTGGTTTGTAATAAAAAAAAATTGAATAATTAGGTTTAATAACCATGCAAATCAATTGCTTATTTCAATATAACAATCATCAATTATTAAAACTTAATTATATTTAATTAGTTAAGAGAGGCCATTAACCTATGTAGTCTCTAAAGTCCAAACCTCTCGTGGCCACCCCTTTTTCTATATCTTTTCATAGGTTGGCTTCAAGCCCATCAGCAAAGAAACCGTGACTAGGTTTGGGTCCGATGGAGAATGTCTAAACAAAACCAGTGCGCTAGGCCCACCAGTTAAAAATTCTAGATAAAGAAGTAAATGATATAAAGATCCCAATAAATCTCCTTTTTCTGCAAGGTGATTTATTTGAAAAGAAGATCAATATATATCCTGAAAGAAAGTGAAAAAAAAGGCATTAAATCAATAACTTATTTTTTCAAATAAACCATTTGTCAAGCCGTAAAATTTGGTGCCTGGATGAAAACACAAAAAAATTATTTAATTTATGCATATTGAAAGAGTCAAAAGTGTATTTAGTAAACAAGTACCAGTAGTAGTCTCTGGTGTTGATGCAGGGGATATGAGAGACGATGGGCCTGCTGACTATAGTGGGAGCCTCTTCCATTACACCTTTCTTCAAGATTTTGGCATCCACAGGTTTCCATCCATAATTGGACGGTCTATGATAAAAAGACATTTTAACAAGGTGAGATTCTATAGCCCAAGGTTGTTGGTAATCAAAGACACAATTGATTGAATTCAAAGAATAAGAGCAAAATTAACAAATGACACAAACTAAATTTCTGATTACTGAATCATGCTTGACAATCGTTCCCTACTTATACATATTGAACCGGCGTGAAACAATCGACGCAGCGATTGAGATATATCGGTTTACTTAAATGACACCCTAAACCCCTTACATAATAAACTATAGACCTTAAACATACTTTACAATGATAACGCTTATACCTATGCCTGGCAAAATGAGCGGGTCAGGTTGGGTGTAGTGACGGATCAAAATAGGTTCGGGTCAGAATGGGTGCGGGTCAGAATGGGTGCGGGTCAGAACGGGTCATGTTAAGGAAAGGGTCATTTTGGTTTGGGTCAGATTGGGTTAATGGATTTGGGTAAGATTGGGTTCGGGTTAGAACGGTCATTTTACAGATTGATGTCTGCACCCAGCAGTAATAGAATCTCTATTCCCTACAGTGTAAAACAGGCCCGGTTATTGGGCTGGGCAGCCCGGGCGAATGCCAAGGCCCAAAATTAAAAGGTGCCCAAAATTTGAAATGTTGTATACATATCTTTTATTGATGATTGGGGCTTGGGTCATTAGGGTTGGAGTGCTTCAATGGGACGGCTAAAAGAGGTGGGATATCTGGGGATGAGAGGCTTTCACTTTTGATTATATGTTTTTAAGTGAAAAAATAAGTGTCTACGGTTAAACCTTTTTTTAAAATAAAGGACAAAACTAAATAAAATCTTTAACTTCATAAAATACTTAATGTATTAAAAAGGAGCGCCTATTTTAATATTTTCTAACATAAAATAAATTATCCCTCAATATTCAATAATTTGTTAATTTAATAGTTTAATAATTTTGATTATTAAATAATCAAAATAAGTAATTTTATCTTATCAATATTCTTCGGTGAATATTTGAAAACAAACAAGTATTAGTGGAGCTAGACTTTATATGATGAAAATGTAATATCTTATGAACATATTTTTTTTAGTAAATTACTTTTTGAGTCCCTGTGTTTTAGTGGTTTTAACCACTTGGGTCCAAAATCAAAAGGTTTAACGCCTTGAGTCTCTAACCGTTCATTTTATAACGTTTTGAGTCCAATTTTGTTCATTTTACAACGTTTTTGGTCCAATTTTGTTAAAAAAAGTGGACTCAAATGTTTATAAAAAAAGCGTCTAGGGATTTACGGCGTTAAAATATTTTGATTTTTGACTCAAATGGTTAAAACCAATAAAATACAAGGACACAAAAAGTAATTTACTTTTTTTTTTTTAATTCTGGATTATTGGCACAAGAAAGAAACCCAAAAAAAATAAATCTAAGGGTAAATTACGCTTTTCGTCCTTTATGTTTGTATCGAATTGCAGTGGATAGCCTTTAAATTCAATAACTACAGTCACAATGCTTTATTTGGAAAACTTGTTACACCTTTCGTCATTTACCACTAACCAGGTTAAAATTTTCAGTTAACTTTTGTCACATGAGGTTAATTTAGTCTTTTAACTTTAAAAGAATTTTAATAAATAAAACAAAAATAATTTAATCACCACCAACCCCTAATATTTACTAATAATTAATCTAAAAAATAAAAATAAAACACAAAAATCCTTAAAACATGTATAGCCATTGACCAACATCTTCTCCATCTCTGGTGAAGCATCCCATCTACGCAGCAACTACAACCACCACAACCAAGAACTTCATCTTCAGTGAAGCATCACCATCATTGCACCTGTGAGGGGATGGGATCGCCGAATGTTTTACATCTCATCAACACCGCCACCACGAACTTCATCTTCAGATTTGAGGCTTTTGGGGGTTGAAGAGGTGAGGGGATCGCCAAATATGTCACCTCTCATCAACACGACTAAACACATCCAATGTTCCTTCATTTGTTGTTGCAGGTGTAGAAGAGAGATTGGGAGAAACAGATCTGAGATCGAAGTTATTGGGCTCGGTGATGGTGGGTTCTTCATTTGTTGTTGCAGGTATTGTGTTGCTAGTTCTTACCTTATGAGGTATACATCAATTGGATTCGGTGGTGACTTTATGTGTGTTTAGAGATGTGTTTGTGGTGTCTAGATCCGGTGGTGTGTGTGGGGGGGGGGGGGGGGGTTTGTTGGATACGGTGGCTGGTGGTGGTGGGGCTCGATTCGCCGTGGTGGTGGCTGGGATACGGTGGTGTTGGCGGGGCTTAATTCGGTGGTGGTGGCTCGATTTGGTGGTGGTGGTGGCTGGATTTGATGGTGGTGAGGTTGGTTGAAGAGATGGGGGTAACTGAGAGGCTACAAGGTTGAATGTTTATATTATATAATTTTTTTAAAATAAATAAGTAAAATTACCGATCTACCATCATGTGCAAGTCACATGATCAGACATAACTTAAAATTTTAACCTGGTTAGTGGTAAATGACGAAAGGTGTAACAAGTTTTTCAAATAAAGGATTGTGACTGTAATTATTGAAGTTAAAGGTTATCCATTGCAATTTGATACAAACATAAAGGACGAAAAGTGTAATTTACCCTAAATCTAAATATTTTTTCACAATTTCACACAAACCAATGAACCATACAAGGTTAATATATAAATTGATTGTTGAATTTTATCATCTTTCTAAAAACGCTAAAAGAGCCGTACGATTCGCTCAAATAAGTTTGATTATTTTGTTACACTACTTTTATTTTATTTATGTATGTATGTTAAAATTTTCCAAAATAAGAACTGATATGAATACATTAAAATTTTCTAAGAAAAACTGAATATGTATGTATGTTAAAACACACCTTATTTAAGGCAAGCTCATTGAAGCTCTTGCAGAATGTGCAATTTTGCCACCAGCATCTTCTGTTAATTGCTTCTTACCAGATTTTGCCCTTACTACATATCTACAAGAAAAGGGTAGCATTTTTAGCATTTTGCCCAACTGATCATACAAAACAGGCAGCAGGGCAGTTTAGTCATACAACAAAAAATTTCAAGTAGAAGTGAAACTAATAGAGCTAAAACTGCGTATAAAAGCTTGTTGCCTTGATACCATATTATATTATCTTGTACACAAAATTTTGTCAATAACTGTGAGAACGAAGGAGGGTAGTTTCAACCCATTTACTTATGAAAGTCAAGACGGGTCAGTTTGGTTTGTTTTTCACCTTTTCTATCTCAAACTGATGAGACATATATATAGGGTCATATGGCTTTAAAGTTTACAATTTATTAGTAATGCGAGTCTTATAATGAAGATTGTTGTTTACTGTAATGTGTTTTTTTACCATTTATTTCACAGTTTCTAAAAAAAGAAATATAAAAATGCTTTGTGATACCACCCCTAATTTGGATTTATTAGGTTGAAAACAGAGACATATACATATAAATTGAACCAATATAAACGGGTTAGTAGATACATGAACACGTATATACATATGAATTAGAAATTCATGTAAAAAAAGAAGCAGGCACTCTACTTATTAGTTGGTACGAATCCAAATAAAGAAACATAAAATGCTTTAATTAAGTTTGGTTAAAGCCATCTTACATTGAACCGATGAAAATCAGAGTTGAAGTGAAACTCTGGTGGAGAAGTGAATGGAAACTGTAATTACACGTTCGTCTCTCTCTCTCGGTGGTATGAATAATAGTCACATAGGCTGTTATTGCTGATTAAGTTAATTGGGCCCAGTCCACCTTCTTAAACAAGCCCAACTTAATATTACTTGTACCATTTATAAAAGGTCATTTGATATCTTAAAGTAGCCCAACTTAATATTACTTGTAACATTCATAAACGGTAATTTGATGATAGAGTTATTAAAATAAAAATAAAGTAAGGGATAATTAAGTTGGGTTAATCCGCTTCTTTTAAAAAAAAAAAAAACTTACATACAAACTTTTTATTTTATAAAATATAAGAATTTCGTAATAGAGTGAAATTAATAGGAAAGTTGTTACTATAAGGCTAAATGTAGTGTATTTACTATACATGAGAATGAGAAATAGCATGTAAAAATTATGAAGACATGATGAATGAAGCAAACTCTCAAGATTGCTTATGGTGAATGTTCGGAAATCAACCAAAATAACTAAATTTGGGGATAATCATAAAAGTCAAAATCGGGCTCGAGATAAAGTGAATTTGTGTTACATCTCTCCAAGTATTTTGGATCCAGTGTTGTTGATTTGCAAAAATCTTAATAGAAAATATTCTTTCTTCAACTGCAATTTTAAAAAAACAAGGGTATTGTGGTCAAACTCAATGCTTTACAAATCCAGATCAACAAGAATGTATATGTTACAAATAGGGCTGGCAATTCTGACACGAACACGATAACACGACACGAACCTGCACGAAGTTAACAGGTTTCGTGTTTGACCTTAACAGGTTTCGTGTCTAAACAGGTCGACACAATAAGACATGTTTAAATGTCATGTCTATACAGGTTAAAACCCGTTAACCTGTTAAGACCCGTTAGTGACCTGCTTATTATTTTAAATTAAAAAATATATCAAATATGTGTTTATGCATGTTTTATGACTTTTGTGAACCTTTGGCGACTAAATTTTCATTAAACAGGTTCCTTAATGGCTAATTTTAAATATGGAATAACAGGTCATGTTCGTGTCTTAACAGGTCGTGTTTGTCTCTTAAACATGTCATATGATATGTTCGTAACATTTTCGTGTCTTAACAGGTCATTTCGTGTAACCTGTTTATTAACAGGTTCGTGTTCGTGTTTGAAAAATCTGACACGATAAGATTTCGTGTCGTGTTCGTGTTTACAGGTTTCGTGTTCGTGTCTTATCGTGTTCGTGTCTTAAAAGATCGGGTTGACCCGATATGCCAGCCCTAGTTACAAAAAGAACAACTTAATAAATGCTGCTTAGAATATTGAAGAATGGTAATCAATTTTAGTTTGTTTGACATTAAGAATCTTTAAAAGGAACTAGTTTAATACCCATTCGGTGGACGGGTTATGTTGATGTATTGTATAGTAATAACATGAATGAAAATATGAACACAAAGAAATAAAATCGAGCATCAGATTACACAGAACTATACAAACAACGCGATAAACAAAGCTAACATATATTAAGCGTACATGAAATTACACAATATGACAAACAAAAACACTATTCTTTAATTTGTAATCCAGAAAATAACATGCCTAGTATAACAGTATACAAAGTCATCTTTTAATAACTCTTATGTACTAAAAGAAGTCTCATGTCTCAAATGAGAAAAAAAAAAACTAGTGTATGATACATGTACAAAGATTGCCCTTCCACAGCAATATAGGGGTAAGTTCACCATTTTGTGTATGGTTTGTTTTTTATGAAATCCATCTCACCTGACCATCTAATTTGTATCTTTTGCAAAGATCATGCATTTTTTTCAAATTTTTTAATTCTTTGTCATCAGATATATTCACATCATTGAAAACAACTTCTACAATAATGTTTGCTAGTTCATTAAGCTTTTTATTTTCAGCATACTACTCAACCTGACTTGTAATGGTCTTCACATGATCACTCGTAATGTTCTTCACATGATCAAGTATTGCCATAAATAATTGGTTTTAAGGGATCACTCTTCAAGAAAAATAGCCAATCATCATACGAGCTATTGATAACATTATTGTTTTACCAACAACCAACAGACTTGTAGCAACTCCCTCACGACCCATCCATTTAGTGTGCCTTTGGTTCGCATGAATTCAATTGAATTTAAGGGAATTGGAATCTAAATTTCATCTCTCAAGATGTTTTGTTCACACAATTTGTTGTAATTGGAATTTCTTTTCCAATCTTCATGTGTTTGGTTGACAAGGGAATTGGAATTGAAATTCGGCATGAATTCATTCAAATTCCTTTAGCTAAAGGAATTCAAAACCCTTCCTATATGTGAAGAAACTAAAGTAAATTCATTGAAATCTTCGATCATATCGACCCGCACCATTCATATTAAAAACACAATTTGTGATTTTCAAAGACGACCCTAATTAAAAACACATCCATTCATAGGGAAAAGATCAAATAGGAAGTTAATTTTGGCTAGGAAGGATAGAAAGCCATAGGATTATGACATGTGGCAAATTTTAAAATAAAGAGAAAGGGTATTTTAGTCAATCTCATCATTTCTTCTTCCTTCTTCTCCCCAGTTACTTCAAAACCCACCATTTTCAAAACCCACCATCTCCAACCTTTTCTTCACTTACTATCTCAATAATCACTACATTATAGTGTGATTTTCGTCATCAATCAATGATTCAACCACCCGATCAACGTGTTCTTCAGCTTTTTTCGAAGAAAACCCAGTTTAATTTCATTCAAAATCTCGTTTTTTCTGGTGATTTTGAAGATAATAACTCGATTTGTTCGATTCAATCACTGATAAGTGTTTCTATCATTTCAAATTTCGTCAATTGATGAAGAAACCGGCTTCGATCCATGTAAGAAACTCTTTATTTTCATTTTCACGATCTGGGTTTTTATTTAGTCATTGCGTTTTACGATCTTGGCGGGGGTCCGGGGGCTGCAGCCCCTGGCGGGGTCCAAGGGGCAGAGCCCCTGGCTGGGGTTGAGCTGCCAGTAATTCGTAGACAGTAATTCGTAGACAATTCAGACAGTTCACAGACAATTCACAAACAGTTCAGAAACAGTTTTATGTGTCCATTGCGTTTTAGAAATAAGAGAGTTTTATGTGTTTTCTGGCTATTGCGTTTTAGAAAAAACACATTTTAAGTATCTTTAGTTATTGCGTTTTAGGTAAAACACATTTTTGAAGTGTTTTTAGTCATTGCGTTTTAGGTAAAACACATTTTTAGGTGTTTTCAGTCCATTGCGTTTTACAGAGAACACTTTCTTTTGTTTTTTTAGGTCATTGCGTTTTAGAAATGAGACATTTTTAAGTGTTTTCTGGCCATTGCGTTTTACAAATAAGACATTTCTTTGTGTTTTTTGTGCATTGCGTTTTAGGTAAAACACTTTTTTATGTGTTTTTAGTTCATTGCGTTTTAGAAATAAGACATTTCTTTGTGTTTTCTGGCCATTGCATTTTACAAATAAGTCATTTCTTTGTGTTTTTGGTGCATTGCGTTTTAGAAAAATGTTATTTTTTAGGTTTTTTCTTTCATTGCGTTTTACGTAACTGGTAGTTTTTCTATTGCGTTTTACACAACTGGGTTTAATTTTTTTTTTTTTAAATATAGCAATAGTATACCGTTTTAAAGATAAAAAACGCTCGTTTTTTTGGTGCAATTTTTATAAAAAAATAATGTCGTATGAAAGAGTTATTAACGTTTAAAAAATGGGGGGGAATTGGAGGAGAGAGAAACTATTGGCTTGGATTGACTAGAATGCCCTTGAACAAACTCACGCGCCTCTTTTCTTCCTTTCAATTTCCCTGATTTAATCTTAGCCCTTCATTAACTTAATGGATGGTCAAGATCACTTCCTAGCCTTCCTAGCCAAATAAACTTCCTATTGTATCTCCACCCTCCATTCATATTACCAGCAACCACATGTAAAAAACAGAAAAGAATACAAATTCATTCTCATTCATATTGCCCGCAACCAAAATAGAGAAAGGGCAAGGGCGGAGGGCAAAAGGTTCCTGCAACGAATTTTGACATTTGAATTTTGACCATTCATTCGTATTGGGCTTCAAAGAAAAGGAAATTGTTTGGGTAAATTACAGTTTTCGTCCTTTATGTTTAATTCAAATTGCAATGGATACCATTTAACTTCAATAATTACAGTCACAATTCTTTATACACTAAACACATTACACCTTAGGTCCTTTGGCCCTAACCCAATTAAGTTTTTTAGTTAACTTTGATCACATAAGGGTAATATAGTCTTTTTAGCAGCTTATTTAAAATTATTATAGTAAATAAAACAAAAATAATTTTAAAGATCAATATAGATACACACATCTATTTATGTAAACAAAATTTTCTCTTCCCCATCTCTCTTTTCCACCATCATCGTCATCTACCCCACCCACCACACCTCCAGCCACCACCAACCCATATCAGCACCCGACACCAACAACCCACTTTTCATCTTTCACTATTTTGAAACCTGCTCACAAAGAAAGTGTTATGAATTTTGACTCTTCAAAACCCACATCCCAGCAAATCAAAATCCCTAAATAAGAATCAAGAATCAAGAAAACAAAACGAATCTAGATTTTTTTTCGCCGTACAAAACGGATCCAATCAGATCTGTTAATCACTGTTCAGAAAAAACGCAGGTTGGTTTATTTGGCTGCAAGAATTCAGGAAAAAGAGGAAGGACACTAGTAGAAAAAAAGGGTTTTTTTTTTTTTTTTTTTTTTTTTTTTGCAGTGTAACGGTTGTTTGGTGAACCACCATGACTGTTCACCTCCACCATTTGATGTTGATGTTGACCAGAAACCTTCACCATCGTCGCCTGTGTGTGGTGTCCCGACTCTCTCTTTTCTCTCTCCCGGTTCAAACTATGAAGTCTCTGTTTCTCTCTGCCTAATTTGAAAAAAAAATGGGTGTGTTTGAGAAGGAACAAGTGGGTGAATTATAGTATTTGATGGTTTTCTATAAACCATGGCTGGAAGTATTATTTTAGGTGGTAATTTGAATCGTTGAAATCGTTATTTTTAGGCGGATTTGTATTTTTTAGGCGGTTTAGTATATTCAAGATATTTAGAATCATTATTTTGGGCGTGATTTAGCTACAGACCACCCAAATATTTTTTTCTTCTAGCTGAGTAAGCTGGATGGTGGTGGTTTGTCAGACGGATACAGCAACTGGATTCGGTGGTGGTGGGTTTGTGTGTGTTTGTGGTGGCTGGATCAGGTGGTAGTGGAGGTTGGTTGGATATAGGCGGCTGGTGGTGGTGGGCTGGATACGGGTGGTGGGGCTGGATACGGTGGTGGTGGAGGAGATTGGTTGAAGATAGAGAAGGGGGATAGATGAGAGAGAGACAGGGTTTTATGTGTGTATGTATATAATTTATTTAAACAAATGTGTAAAATTACTAATCTACCCTCTTGTGCAAGTCACATGATTAGACTTAACTGAAAATTTTAACCTAGTTAGTGTTAAAAGACCTAAGGTGCAATGTGTTTAGTGTATAAAGGAATGTGACTGTAATTATTGAAGTTAAAAGAGTATCTATTGCAATCCAATACAAACATAAAGGACCAAAACTTTAATTTACCCATATTGTTTTCATCTATGGGCTAAGACCATCCCTATTCACACACAACTCAACTAAACTATTCATTAAAAACTAGACATGTTCCAAACCAACATCAAAGCCTACACGAATTTCGTTATAACCCGTAAATATTTTAACCCTCATATTTTGTTTTATTTTATTTTACATACTTATCGATTCCAAAAAAAAAATTGATATTCAAAATTGATGAACTAATAAATATTTACAAAACCATTTACCGAGTTTGTAACTAATTATTATTAACCTATAAATAAGCAAGTTATATCTGCATAAAAGGATGTACCTTTAGTTTTGGGAGTCTTTCAAAAAAAATTGAAAATTTTCTTTTTAACCCTAATGTTTTAGTGTTTGACAATTTAAGTTTAAACTTCTAATCTTTGTTTCCTTTTTAACCCTAAAGTTTTAATGTTTGACAATTTAACCTAAAGTTTTAATCTTTGACAATTTAAGTTTAAAATTTTTAATCTTTGTTTCCTTTTTAACCCTAAAGTTTTAATCTTTGACAATTTAAGTTAAAAGTTTTAATCTTTGGTAATTTAACCCCTTTGATTAATTTGATTTTTTACTTCTAATTCAAAAGTTTCCAGCTTTTGCGATTTAACCACTTTGATTTTTTTTTGCTTATGTGTTGTAATCTTGGCTTTGAGGGTTTTAAAAAAAAAGGTTATGCATATGGTTGTTGTAACCTTGGCTTTGGGGGTTTTTCAAAAAATAAATTAATTTTTTTACTTTACACCCAAATGTTTTTCATAAATTACTTTTAACCCAAAACCATTTGTTTTTTTTTTACTTTTAACACAAATCTTTTTATCTTTTGCAATCTATCTTCACAACTTTTTTTTGCTTTCAACTTTGGTCCTTTATAGTTTTCATTTTCTGCAAATTTTTCGCTTTATGCTTCGTTCTAAATTTTGTGACTTAACACATTGCAACGTGCGTCTTTGGTTTAGCGTTTTTACGTTTCGTTCTAAATTTTGCGAGTTAACACGACGCAACTTGCGTGTGTGGGTGAACGTTTTTACATCGTCTATTTTTTCCCGTTTGACAGGTTCAACATAACGTGCACGTCCTAAATCGACTTTGTTATAACTAAAGAATCCCCGCCGCATTGCGGCGGGTTGTAATTCTAGTTGAAAAATAAAAACTCAATAAAGTAGGTTTGTAAGTTGTAACTATCATTTAGAGTAAACTGCCAAAATGGTCCCTGAGGTTTGGTTACTTTTGTCACTTTAGTCAAAAACTCAAATCTTTTGATTCTGGGTCCTTTTGGTTTCAGTTTTGTTGTCATTTCATCCAAAATCAAAATCTGGTCAGATTTTTTAGTTAACACCCAGTTTTTTTTTTGTCTTTTTCTTCTCATTTAATGAAGAACAAAATGGTCTTTCAACGTTTTATTATAACAAAAATAAAAATGTCTGACCATTTTACCCTTCATTAAAAGGAAGGAAAAAGACAAAAAAAAAAACTGAATGTTAACTAAAAAACTTTGACCAATTTTTGATTTTGAATGAAAATGGCAACAAAATTGAAACCAAAGGGACCAAGATTCTAAAGCTTTGAGTTTTGAACCAAAATAGCAAAAGTGACCAAACCTCAGAGACCATTTTGACAGTTTACTCTATCATTTCAAACCAACATAAGCAAACAAGTGATAATTGCACGTCAAATTAAAATTCTTTTTTTTTAAACATCAACCTTTCTTCTCTATTCCTTTAAAAAAAATATTCAGACCAAGATTCCACCCTCGGTCAAACCAAAGCAACTTTTTGTTGCCTACCACTGGGTTGTACCCCGGCACATCTCAAATTTAATACCTCGACATTTCGTTAGTTTGTAAAAAAGTTTAGTTTATTTAATCAAACTAATTAACCATCTCTTAAATAGTATCACGAAGTAGTGAAAATTAATATATCAATAGAGTAAATTATGATTTTGGCCCATGTGGTTATATTACTTTTACTCTTTTAGCCCAAAAAGGAATTTTGTAACATCTAAGCCCCCAGCATCTTTTTTTCTAACCCTTTTGGCCCCTAACACTAACCCCATCCATTTACTTTTAGGGGTCAAAAGAGTTAGAAAAACAAGATTGGGGGGGGGGGGGGTAAAAAGGGTTAGAAAAAAATAACGCTGGGGGCTCAGATGTTAAAAGATTCCTTTTTGAGCTAAAAGGGTAAAAGTGATATAACCATAGGGGCCAAAATCATAATTTACTCAATATAGTTTTATTAATTTTATTAGTGAAATAAAACTTGTGGGAACTGATTTTTCTACTTAGCTTAATCTTAGTTCCATGAGTTATAACCAACTGGGGTAGCTCAGTTGGCCACCGACACCCATATTCCAACACTTGGATCGTTGGGGTCTCGGGTTCGAGACGTGGCAACCCCACCTCTCTTGAACCCCAAGTGTTGGGAGGGTATTTACCGCCAGGGATCCTTGTCGGGTGGTGAACTGGGAGGGGGGATCCCCTCACCGTCAGGGGTACCGTGCACCTACCCCTTTTTTTTAGTTCCGTGAGTTATGGGCCTATAAGTTGGGCTTAAAAATTAATGGATTCCGTGAGCTGTGGGCCTATAAGTTGGGCTTAAAAGTTAATGGAAATTGCGACCCAGCTTACTAACATGGACAGCAAAAGTCTAAACTCTAAATTAAATATGTAAAGACAATCTCGTTTGACACCGGTTGTTTTCTTTCACGACTCCACGTATCAAAACCAGCCAACTAGCCACTGGGTGTGCAATATTTGACGGACTAACTCAAAAATAAACCCAACCAAATTACATACTTATATCCCAGTCCTCTCTCCTCTACATTGGTGTTCGTAATGTTTGACAGACGCCACTAGAACATCTTATTTGAAAATACGTGACCTAATCTCACCAAATCCATGACTTTGCCATCTCATTTGTCACTTAAAGCACGCACACACACTTGGCTTAAACTTTGTCATTTCATGTTTGTGTGAACTGATTTATACTCTTGCTTTTAACAATCCATTTGGATTTATAATGGTTTTAAAATATCCTAGCAAAGTCTTTTAATAATTCTTAACAACATAATTTGATATTATTGGTTATATTAGCACTGGTGTTTTCTGGCTAAACTAAATTACTTTTATTAATACCAAATTAAGAAACAACTCTATATAATTTGTTGATACCAGGCTCATATCTACATTTATAAATCGTAGGAAAAATTACACGTTTTGTCCTTTATCTTAATACCATTTTTCAGACGGTTCGTTAGGCGGTGTCATTTTCAACGAACTTTGACAGGTTTTGGCCTTTATAGGAAAAATCCATTCATGTTACGTCCTTTGGCCCAAATTCAGTTAGTTTTTCTTGTTAGATCTGATCATGTGGACCCCATATAAGGGTATTGTTGCCTTTTCACATCTTAGTATATAAATAAACCCTTTTTTAATAAAATATATAAAATCAACTCTTCCCTTCCCACCCACTCTATTCTTTCTCTCCTAATCCCTAAAAACCCTGATACCTTCACTCTTTCTCTCTCTCTATAAAAACCCACCATAAACACCACAATCCACCATGTCCTCAACCACCATCCAGCAGCACAATTACCACCCAGCACCGCAACCACCATCATCAACTGCATCTCAACCATCCACCACTCTCATCAGCCTTCAAATTAAAATGTAGAGAAAGAGAGTGTGTGTGAGATAGAGGGAAAACCCAGAGTGAGACTAGAGAGACAGACAATCGGATGGAGAGAGAGATAAACCGGAGAGGGGGTGGGTTATGGTAGTCGATTTGGGGTTAGTTTTGGTCTGAAATAGGGGTTGCGGTTTCGATTGCGGTCTAAAATTGGGGGTAAGGTGGTTGTGGTGATGAACTGAAAGAAGGGGATGGTCGGAGATATATATATATATATAGAGAGAGAGAGAGAGAGAGAAGAGACAATCGAGTGGGTTGTGATAGTTGGAGAGAGAGTGGGTTGTGTGGGTTGTGGTGGCCGGTGAAGGCTGAGGTGGGGTGGTTGGGGGCAGAGAAGGCTGAGGTGGTGGTGGGCAGGGTGGCGATGAAGGCTAAGGTGTGGTGGTGGGGGTGGTGAAGGTTGTGGTGGTGTAGGAACGTGGGTTGGGTGCGGTTACATGGATCCATATTTGTTTATTTTACAGGCGACGACTAGAAGTTGTAGGGATTTCGATGGCTGTTCAATTCTCCGATTAAACTCCTGTGGAAGTGGTCGTGGGTTGGGGGTGGCTGGGAGAGAGAGAGGTGAGAGGAGAGAGTTGAGTAATATAAAGAGAGATATTTATTATTTATATATATTATAAATATAAAATTTTAAACTTTAATTTTGATTTATTAATTTAAATATTTTAACTAAATATTTTAATTTTTGATTTGTTAATTTAGTCCTTTCAGGTGTGAAATGACAAAAATGCACTCACACGATCAGATTTAACAAAAAAAAATTTGACTGCATTAGTGCTAAATGATAAGCCATGCAACAATTTTCCCTATAAAGGGCAAAAACTGTCAAAATTCGTTGTAAATGACAACGCCTGAAAAAGGGTATCAAGATAAAGAACAAAACTTGTAAATTTTCCAAAATCTTAATAATAATATAACCCTTTATGAATACAATTGCCTAATCCAATTATAAAATTATATATATATATATATATATATATATGTATGTATATATATAGGGTTGAGTTCATTTCAGAATTCTAAATAACTACAGACATTTCAGAACTCTTAATAAACAATCATTTTATACATAAGTATTTGTATTTAGGATCTTTTTATCATCTATTATATGTATTTCTTTGATTACATACATGTTAAAAGTAGTTTACATATGTTTAATTGCCAAAATTATATATATGTGTCATAACTAATTACATATATGTAAAAAAAAATTAGTTTACATATGTGTAATTAAAAAATTACATATAAAAAATGATAAAATTACTCTTAACATGTATGTAATCGTAAAAATACACATAATAAATGATAAAATTATTCTAAACATAAATATATATAAATAAAAAGATTGTTTATTAGGAGTTCGGCGAGTTCTGTAAATATTTATGGTTATGAAATGATTCTGGCCCTATATATATAGGGTGTGGTTCTAGAGTGAAAACTAATGTATTTGCGAACTGAGTGAACAAATCTTGACCATTGGTTTACACACGTGGATGAGTAGGATTTCATCATCAAATCGTAAAATACACTAGTGTATTTCATCATCAAATCCTGGCCATTGATCTACACACATGTATGACCAGGATTAGTGCGCTCAGTTCGCAAAATACACTAGTATTCACTCTTGAAACTAATCATATATATATATATATATATATATAGGGTCGGGATTAAGAGAAAACGGTGAAAAGTGTGAGAACGGTGAGAACGCTTATCGATCGTCCGATCAAAACAATCTATGGACTAGATTGGCGCGGTGGCGTTTTCGTAAATAACATCAATTTTATTACGTGGACGCGCTTTATTAAGGGTAAAAGGGTCTTTTGACTTCTCCACACAAAACGCCATCTCATGAAATAAAACGCCAAAAACAAAAATCACAGACCATTCCCAGTAAAAACGTCATTATATATAAAACGCCAAACTTAATTATAGTAAAATCCCGCCTAAAAAAACCGCCAAAAAAATCCTATATATACGACATCTCAGACCTTCAATTAAAAACACACACAAAAACCCAAACGCCATATTTCATATATCCCATTCGCATTCGAAACCCCAAAAACCCAAACATCAAATATTTTCTAACCCAAAAGGTTTTTTTGAAATTCAGTTTTGTTGTCTGTAAGATTTCGCTCAATGAAATGGACAAAAATCCTTAAGTGAGGATGTTGTCCATTTCATTTAGTAAAATGTTATTGACTAATCCTCAACTTCCATCCAATTTATAACGCCAAAAGATACAAAAACATTATTTAAGCTTTGTTGTCAATAAAGTTTAGCTGTATGGGGTGGACAACATTGTCAGTTATCTTTCTTAACCGAGGATTAACAATGTTGTCCATCTCATACAGCAAAACATTATTGATTTTAGCATGATCAAATTTTGAGGTTTAAGGTGCTCTTATTTCGTGGCGTTCTTTTTATCGGTAAAACGCCAAAAAAGTTAAAAAATCAAACATCGTTCATTGGGAAATACAAGATTGTTGGCTGAAGGGTCTAAACTCAATAACATTTTGCTGCAGGAGATGGACAAATCTTCAAGAAAAAGATGCTGATGTCAGACTGGGTGCTTCCAAACAGCAACACAAAAAACTACTTGAAAAACAAAAAAACAAAATGAATCATATGAAAGTCGAACCAGCCAGTTAACATGATTCAAAAAAGAAGAAAGAGACAGGTAACAGTGAAGATTTGGAAGATCAATTGTTTATGTATTCTTTTTTTAAATTTTCCTTTTCCGTTGATTGTTATATAATAAAAACGCCTTATATAATAAAAACGCCAAAACAGCCAAAATGCTTGTTTAAACTCCAAACTCCCAAACTATAAGAAAATTACTTTGAAAAAGTATTATAAAAAACCCAAAATAAAAAATTAAAAATTAAAAAATAAAAAGCAAACTTGAAAATGTAACAAGAAACAGAAAATACAAATCAGTAATACTGAAGATAGGAAAAATTTATTATATTAGAATCTAAAACGCCAAACTTGAAAGATAGGACGTGTTACAGACTTCAGAGATAAAGCTTATCAAAAACAATAATTACAAACAGTAACTGAAAAGACGAATACTTTATTATAATAATGCACCGCCTAACTTAGGCGCCAAAAAGACATTCTATAAAATGATAGGACCCAGCAACTTCCATTTGATCAAACAAAAAAAAAAACAAACAAACGCCAATACTACTAAATACCACTCACTGAAAAACACCAAAAAATAAAGATTGCTAATATGCTTTCTTGGATATTCATAATTTTTCTTCGTGAAGTTTCACTGAATGAAATATTATCAGAAGGGAGTAACTCAGAAAGATTTTGCTGCATGAGATGGACAAAAAATCAAGAAAAAGATACCGATGGCAGTCATATGGCATTTTGTATTTTTTGTTCTTGAAGAAAGTTTGGATGACGAGAAGAGATCAATGACACTGAAGAGTGGGTTGATTATAAAGATGAAGATCAAGATAAAGAAAAAGAGAAAAACTCACTCACACGTCATAGATCTATGTCCCTAAACATTCACAAAAAAAAGCCAGTTCAACAGACGAGCAGGCAAAATAATCAAACCAACGGGTTTGTTAAGTTTTACATAAAACGCCATATATTTGGTGACAGTTCTAGTACCATTAAAGAAGAGAGAAACTGATGACAGTGAAGATTGGGAAGAGAGATCCGATTAGGATTTTTAATTTATTTTCTTCGCCTGTATTTTTTTCCTGTGGTTGAAATACAATCTAACAATAGTAAAATACCAAGATAACACAAACGCGAAAATGTTTATAAAAAATAATAGAACAATGGGGCATCTTGTTTAAAACGCCTTGGAAAACACCATTCAGATAGATTTTCCGGCCCCCTGGGGTTCCAATGACATACGATTTCAATAAATGCCATAAACGCCATAAACGCCAAAATGTTAATACAATGAAACCATTAAACGCCATTAAATATTGAATTTGGTTAACGCCAAAATGTTAATACAATGAATCCATTAAACGCCATTAAATATTGAATTTGGTTAACGCCAAAATCTTAAACCACAAAAATTAAAACAAATATTGGGAAAAGCGGAACTGGAAAAGCAGAATATGAAAGGACAAAAAAGCCCCTCCGCCCTTTTCTAAACGGCGTGACATGTGTTGGGCCATGAAGTGTTCTCACCGTTCTCACACTTTTGAGCGTATTCTCCTGATCCCGTTTCTCTCTCTCTCTCTCTCTCTCTATATATATATATATATATATTACTAGGTTATATACCCGTGAGTTTCACGGGTTCTGGGTTGTGTTAAAAAAATCTATATCTATAAAATAATTTCACATAGTAAGACACATGTTTGACAGACCTTACCGACACATTGTAATATTCAAATTATTATCATTTAAATGTATTTTGATTAAAAATATAGTCTACAATCCAAAAAAAAAAAAAAAAAAAAAAAAAAAAAAACTCAACTAATGTGATAATTAATAACTTTAGTTGAAGTTGACGGGGCTATATGGTAACTATTTAATTTTAAAAATAAAAATTGTGTGACAATTACTCAAACTTGAAAATACAAAATGATCAGTTTATAAAGAATGTGAACTATACTAATTATAGGGTTAAATTCACTAAAAAATCTTTTGTGACTAAATCTTAAAATCTAACTGTTATAGATGATTGGCCCATTAGGAATGGATCCAACAACTTCTCAATAAAAAGGAAATTAGGTTCTTTTCTTCTCAGAAGCTCACTCTACCTTATCTACCCGTACACATCTGTTATGTAGATACTATTTGACATATACATACACATGTTTAAATCCATGACAGATATACTGACTTGAACATTCGAGACTTTGGCCTTGGGACCCATTCCTAATGGGCCAATCATCTATAACATGGATGATGCTTTTGGAATCAAAGATTGATTGATGTCCTATTTTACTATTTTGCAAAAAAAAAAAAAAAGGTCGTTTAGTTGGATATGTTTGATTCACATGAGCAAGTATGTTACTTGAATGAAATTGTTTTCTAATATATAGCCAATTACATTGAACATTTGTTTAAAAAACATTTTTTCTTTGTAATTTTCATCCAAGGCTATTGTAATTAAGTTTCAACAGAGTCAATATACTTGCAAAAAACGAACAGGAAAACACTTAAGTTCAGAGAAAATAGTGAATGGAACACTTTCTATCAATTAGAGTGTCATACTTTATACTGTTTTGTGAGCACTTCTTTTTTATGCTATTTTCACATGTATGCTGTTATGAACAAAGTGCCAAATTGTTTGAAATGTTAATCATCTAGTTCTATCACAAATATTAACTTGAAAGCACTATTATGTGATAGCATGTGAGAGTCCTCATATTTATTTGATCATGTATAATCTTATAAAGGAACGTAGTTAAAGACATAATCTATGGGCAATAACAAACTCTAGATGTATGAATGTCAATTTTGAATAGAGGGGGCAATCTTGACCCAAAGATTTTCAAGTGGGTCACTTTGGGTTGTTTTTTAAATTATATGGGTTGGTTTGGGTCAGATATTTTCCCTCAATGGGTCAAAATGGGTCAATTAAAATTCCATATAATATATTTTCGGGTCAAAACGGGTCGACAACTTCAAAGAAATGGATCAATGTGGGTTGGTGTCTTAAAGAAACGGGACAAGTTTCGGATCGAAACGGGTTCGGTTCGGATTGAGTTTCGGGCGGCCAATACGGGTTTCGGATCGGAACGGAACGCAGTTGGTTCGGATCGGATTTCGGGTCGGCACGGGTTTCCTCACGGGACGGGTTTCGGGCCGACATGAGTTTTCGCATGGGGCGAGTTTCTAGTCGGGACGGATTTTAGCATGAGACGGGTTTCAGTTCGATCCTTTATTTTTAGGCTCCAACTCGTTTAATCTCGGCTCGACTCAAGATTGTAGCAAGACAATCTCATGGTTTGGCTACGTTACTCCCCTATCAGAAACTAACTCCCTATGTTCTATAACAGTTGAAATTTTGGGACTATCTAAAACAAAATTTAGCATAAAACAGCAATTGGTATCCACGTTTTGGTTTAACCAGTTCAATTCTAAATCTATGCGGTAACAATTCTCAAACTCCCTACACTTTGTTCTAACTCTAGGGCATAGATAAGGTAAACAGCAAGTGAAATGATAATAAAGTGGTGTACATGTATGTATATGTGTAGAGATAGATGCTTACTTGAACAAATCATGGTGGAATGAGAAAGAGCTATTTAAAAACACACCCGGACCCGTTTCAACCCGAACCGACCCGGACCCGTTTCAACCCGACAAAATTGCCCCTTGATGTACAATCTCTCTTTTAAAAAAAACCATTTTTTTAACCAAACCGACCCAACCCGACCCAAAACCCGTTCTGACCCGGAACCTTTTCAACCCAAACCCGTTACGACCCAAACCAAAACAACCCTTTTTGTAACTGGCCCGTTTTGACCCATGACCCAACCCGACCCGACCCGTTTGCCAGGTCTAATTTTGAAGAGGGTTTTTTTTTTTTTTTTTTTTTTTGCAGTTATGTATACTCTTTGACCTTTCATTGCCTGTTGTTAAATTGAACTCATAAAGAGTTCGTTCTAATATAACAAAATTTAACTATTATTATTAATGTGAATCTATAAAACAGTGAGTTGAGAATAACAAAGTTGAGGAGTCCTTGAAATAATACATAATCATGTGCTAGTTTTTATATGCTATATGTTCCATTATGTAAATTTTTGTCTGAAGACTTTATAATGTGCAGACTTTATAATCACAGCATATGTATGTATATGTATGTGTAGAGATAGATGCTTACTTGAACAAATCATGGTGGAATGAGAAAGATCTATTTAAAACACACCCAGACCCGTTTCAACCCGAACCGACCCGGACCCGGACCCGTTTCAACCCGACAAAATTGCCCCTTGATGTACAATCTCTCTTTTAAAAAAACCATTTTTTAACCAAACCGACCCAACCCGACCCAAAACCCGTTCTGACCCGGAACCTTTTCAACCCAAACCTGTTCTTACCCGAACCCGTTACGATCCGAACCAAAACAACCCTTTTTGGAACTGACCCGTTTTGACCCATGACCCAACCCGACCCGTTTGCCAGGTCTACTTTTGAAGAGGTTTTTTTTTTTTTTTTTTTTTTTTTTTTTTTTTTTTTGCAGTTATATATACTCTTTGATCTTTCATTGCCTGTTGTTAAATTGAACTCATAAAGTGTTCGTTCTAATATAAAAAATTTAACTATTATTATTAATGTGAATCTATAAAACAGTGAGTTGAGAGTAACAAAGTTGAGGAGTCCTTGAAATAATACATAATCATGTACTAGTTTTATATGCTATATGTTCCATTATGTAAATTTTTGTCTGAAGACTTTATAATGTGCATAATGGGTGGGACACAGTTTGGCCACATGATCCTCGCACAGGAAAGCGATGACAATGGGTCGGGTTCGGGTCGGGTAATCTCATACCCATACCCGTTTGAAATGGGTGAAATAAAAAAGAACTTAAAGAGGAACACATCAAACCGTTTGCAAACCACAGAACTTAATTCTTCAGTTCAAACCATCACATCACACATTCAACACAATCAAACTCCCAAATACTTAAAACGCAACCGAAAACACACATATATTCGAAATAATCCATAACGGATTCACCGAACAACACTCATATAGGCATATTCACCACTAATCACTCCAAAATCTCTTCAAAAACACTTAATCATTCAATTCAATCCAAACCATCACATCACACGTTCCACACAAACTAACACAATCAAACTCCCAAACACTTAAACCGCAACCGAAAACACACATATATTCAAACTAATCCATAACAGATTCAGAAAACAACACTCATATAGTCATATTCACCACTAATCACTCCAAAATCTCTAAAAAACACTTAATCCTTCAATCCAAACCATCACATCAGAAGAATTTACTCTCTGATGCATGGAGAATAAATCAGGTAATGTTGTTTTCACATATCAGTGCTATATTATTATTCTACTTAACCTAATCCATTCTAACAAAACCTAAAAACTCCAAAACTTCAATTTAAACATTCAAAAAATTTGCAACAACAGAGTTATAACATACCAGTGAGTAAACAAATAATCTGAATCACAGCATAGAGTACACATTATTCTACTAACAAAACCTAAAAAAAACTCCAAAACATCAATTTACAAGTTCTAACAGATCCAAAACCCTAACAAAAGTAAGAGAGTTAGTTCAATCACTAACCTGATTTCTTCAAACAATCACAAAGCTTCCTTCAATAACCTTCACCCTGCACGTACACTTCAAAAATTCAGTTCATAAACTACATGAAATTAAATTTAAAATTAAACTCTCTCTATAAAAAGTCCACTTACCAGAGAATACAACCAGATCTACAATGGAGAATGAAAGGGATCTGGTATGCCTTTATAGACTTCATCCAATCACCCGAGACTCAATGTGCAGAAGAGGAAGCCAAATTCAAAGAGCGATCCGTGTGAATGCTTCTATATACCGTCGGATTAGGTTTAGAAATCGAGCATCACCGTAGGATCTGTGTTTCTTGTGAGAGATTTGTGTTTCTTGAATAGGTATTGGAATTTTATACAAAGATGTGACTGTGTTTTATGTGTTTCAGTCAGAAAGTGAGATACAGAAGTGTTGTTTTGGGTTTTTTTTGAAGCCTAGCTGGAAGTGGAATGAATACAGAGTGATGAGTGATAAAGAGGGAAGGAATGAAGAAGAAGATGAAAGGGAAAGAATGGTGTGTTCTGATACCTGGAGGAAGAGAGACACAGGTTTTGTCTTTATGTTTCTATCCAGTCGTATGTTAGAGTTATTTATTTTAAATCAAAATTGTGAGGATTTTACACCTAAGATTAAATTAGGGTGGGGGCTTTTATACGATGACACGTAGGATTGATAAGGTTTTGCTTTATTATATTAGAAGATGTGAACATATCGGGCTAAAGTATGGGTTGGTTCCGATACAAACCATATTTATCCTACAAACCGTAAGAACATATCCTAGCACTTAAAAAAGTTAAATTAGCACATACCAAAACAATACATACATAAGAGTAACACATTTGAATTATATTAGCACATGAAAATTAATCAAGGTAAATGATTTTAGCACATATTTGAATGATATCAACACTTTTCTTAATCATCACATTGAAAACAAAAGGAAGATCTAAATAAATAATTAATTGCTTGTTAGCATATTTATAGGGAACTCAATACAATTGATATTATTTAGGATATTATTTTATCGTTTCTCTATAATTGGTTGGATGTCAAGTGACACTTTTTAAATGGTTCTTACAGTTTGTATGCAAAATGTGGTTTGTATTTGATACTACTCCAAGTATTGTAAGCTAGAAAGCACTAGTAGAGGTGCACAAAATAATCTGTAAATGAGCTAAAGTATTGTAAGCTAGAAAGCACTCATAGAGGTGCACAAAATAAATAACTGAAACCGTTTATTAACCAAAATTGTAATTAATTTAATAACTGATTAGTGTTTTTTAACTATAGGTTCGTAACCGGTTTAAGAATTTTTAAAAGAAACCAGTCTTAATTGATTTACCAGTTAACCCGACTAAAGAAAAAACCATTTTAACTGAACCGGCTAGAGAAGAAACCTTTTTGTGCACCTCTGACTAGACTCCCGGCGATATATTGGGCATCCTTCTGGCCCATTGAGAGATGAACCACACCCTTGATAAATCTTAAAGTATATATTGATACAAATTCTTTTCTTTATCAAAAACACATTAATTACTTCACTTAATTAATATAAAACTTTTATTATAATTTACTCTTTTCTTTTAGAGATATTTTGTTTTTGTTGATTTACGTAAGTTACCATTATTTATTTTCTTTACGTAATTCATGAATTCAATTTATTAATTTACATTTGTATGATTAAATTAGATGAGAATCATTATTCTACAAAAGATCCAGTTTGTTTGTACGAAGTGTAGAAGGTTTTCAAACACAAGGGCATTATAGACTTGTAAATCCACCTTCAAGCAACTATAACCTTTTCATATGACAATAACTTTAAGAAAAAAATTACACCATATTAACAAGCATTTCATTATTTTTAATTTGAATAGATTATAATATTGTATAAACTAGAATTCATGTAGGTAATTTTACTATTTCATATACAATAGGTTGTTGCAATAGGTCGTGCGTTGTGGTGGCAACTCCTTAGTTGTTTATAGTTGGCAGCACGCCATGTGATGTATTAACCATAAGCATTGTGGTTACATTGTACGATGATAACATTAGCTTGTGATACCCGCACACGACATTATGCGTGTCACAAAAGTATTTTAGTCAGGGATAAAAGAAAGTATAGTAATGTGTTATCAAGGAGAAAAGTTTGAATGGTTAAAGTTGTTAATTAACAAAAGTTAAAAGTGAATATGTAACTTGCTTAAATACGAGACGAGAGAGTCAAGTTGTAAAAGTTTGGTGGTATTATTGTGAAAGTTTGGGGGAGTTTTGTTTCTATGTTAAATTGTTTGAGTTTATGTCCTGTGTCAAAAGTTAGGGGGTGTCTTGGCCGGTGGCTTCTTAACACGCCGTCTTCTTTTCCCTTCCCAGTTCCAGTTCCAGTTCCAGTTCCAGTTCCAGTTCCAGTTCCAGTTCCAGTTCCAGTTCCAGTTCCAGTTCCAGTTCCAGGAGTTCCAGGAGTTCCAGGAGTTCCAGTTCCAGTTCCAGTTCCAGTTCCAGGTGAGTTTAGTAATTAGTATATGTCGAATACCCAAATCCCGGCTGACGTTCAATGGATCTTCGCTGACGTCAAGACATCCCGATTCTGGTAGCTACAAAAAAGTAAATCGTTAGCCTCGTCACGGAGGGCCCCGGGGGGGGGGGGATCCGTGACCAAGCTCCGGCGTGAGAGTAAGTAAGCTTGCCGGAGAGATGGAGGAGTCTATTCCGATGAGTGTGATCACCGGAACATTTCCTCAAAGGTGTGAATCCAATAAATGTGTGTGTATAATTAATATGTGAGAATATTGGTCGGAATAAATGTGAGAGGAGTAAATGAGAGGGAAATGAATGAGAGCCTTGAATGTCATACCTCCGATTACCGCTTTTACCTTCTTATATAAGTCTTCGGCCTTATCTTGCATGTGGGATATTAGTTAAGACGATCCAACGGATTTTGGTGGTCTTTGGGGGGCTCAGACACGTGTCTGACCCCCAACGGTAGGATGGCAGCCTCATTTAATACTTACGACTGGAGAAGTACGATGCCAGCCGAGATACTCTTCACATCGGACATTAAATGCAGCCTGCTCCTTCTGAATCCTCGTTTCCCGCTCATTTCATACGAAGAAAACCTTAATGGGGAAGTAAAACCATTTTTGGGCCTTATCCGTTGGGCTTGTGTGATGGCAGCCCAAGTCGGGTAAATGGGGCAGACCATTGGCCCGTCGTCAAGTCATCTTTAGTCCCTGGTTCTGAGACCTGAGGCTCATGATCCAGGGCTGAGTCATACCTGTTTAGAAAGTAATTCTCTAGGTTAAGGAGAAAAAGAGAACGTGGGCCCGTCCCTTTGGGGTGGTCACTATTCACCCCTTACTTGTCTGCCTAGTAATAATGGCGGGGTTTAATCCCATTGATACACGTGCCTCTTTTTTGAATTTCGAAGGGACGGCGATGTGACGGTTATCGCCCCTGTCAGTTACCTCTTTAAATACCCTCTTGTTCTTCTCGAACCCTCATTTAACTTTTACCACAATTCTCTGTGCCTTACCTTCTTCACATTCTTCCAATCACAATTTCTTCTTCGAATATGAGTCGTACCGGTCGCTCGGCGATCCGATCAGTTTTGACGGCGAAGGACTTGAAGTCCTTTGTCAAGACTTACAACATTCCTGATCGTTTCTCTCCCACCTTGCCGGGTCCTGATGAACCGGCTGAATGTACACCGGACCGAATATCCCTTTATACATTGGCGTTTTCCTCTTGTGGAGTCCGATATCCCCTTTCGTCTTTCAAGATTGTCTTGCTTCGTCACTTTGGGGTTCACTTTTCTCAGCTACATCCCTTAGGGTTTATAAGAGTGGTACACTTTGAACTGTCTTGTAAGGCCGTATCCGGCGAGCCATCTGTCCCTTTGTTCTGTATGTTTTACAAACTGATCTCTGATGGGGATTGGTTTACCTTTGCTAAACGGCAGAATAGTGTGCCAAACCCTGCTATACCTTCATGCCGACTTCCACTTATCCCAAAGAGTGGAAGAGTAGGTTCATCTTTGTCTCTGCTGCCATGATACCGGAGTCCCCACCGCCAAAGGATGTTGAGGCCGCTATTGAAGACACCGTTCCTACCTTGTCTGCTAACGAGACCGTTTTGTGGAAGCGCATGTGTGAAAATCCTACAAGAGCTTTTACATTTTCTGAGGGAATCCTGGCCATGGGGGGATTGAGCCCCTCCTACTCAGTTCGTCCCAGGGCTTTTTTTGGTAAAAAAGGTATACTTCTGCCCTGGTTTTGCTGTTATTTGTTTGTGTTTCTTGGTATCTGTGTAGTCATCTTTAGCATCCTTTCTTATGCAGAGTTAACTTTGTGGAGACTGCTTCAGGGGGATTCTAAGGATGTGAAGTTTGTGGTTGGTGATGAAGTTGATCCGGATTTAAGCCGGAGTGGGGCGACGCAGGTTGCCGGGGGTCCGCCCAGGCTGGGGGCTCCGTTGCTGTGGAAGGGGGGGAGGAGCCCTTTTCCGATAGGGAGGAAAGTTCCCCTGACGCCGCCTCCGTTAAGCATTCTGATCAAAGTGATGATGAAGCTCTGGAGGTCCGTTTAGTTCATAAGAGGAAAGCTGCAAGTCCCAAGCCGGTCCCCGCTCCTCGTGATATCCGGCAAAGGCTCCGGAGTGCCAGTGGGCAGAAGCCCCCTCCTTCATCGAAGGCTGCTTCCGACCTTCCCCCTGTTAGGGTTAAGGGTTCCTTGTCCAAACACCTGAGGTCTTCGAGCCTTGTGAGTGCACCTTTGTTGGTGAGATCCTTTTTCCTCTTATTTATTTGCTTCGTATTTATTTTGTTTCGGGGGGAATTTTTGATGCTCTTTCTCTTTTTATGCAGGGGAGTTCTCATGATCCCATAGAGATCCCTACTGGTCCCTCTTCTTCCCGTGTTCGGGACAAAACTCCGGAAGTAGGCACGGCTCATTTGACCTCAGCCTTTGAACTCTCACCTCTTCATGCTACGGGGACCAGTAAACCCCCTCAACCCGAGGGTTCTACTCACCGGTCCCCTTTGGCTCCCCTGTTTGCTGATGCTATCCCTTTAACCTATGTCCCTAAATGGAAAATAACTCATTCTTCGGTGATAGGGACCCCTGAGGCTGCTAGGGACTTTTTGAGTCATGATGTTCCTCCCTCCCATAGATTCATGAATTCTGCTTTGAGGGATGACCTTTTTGAGGATCAGTATAGCATGTCTCTTTGTGAGAGCTTTTTCAGGGGTGCTGGCATGCTGCAACGGATTGACGATTTGAGGAGGGCGAATGAAGGACTCAAGGGTGAACTCAAAGTCTCCCAGTCTGTTGCTGCTGAACTTTGGTGTCGAGTGGTTGAGGCCGAGAGGAAGTTGCAGGAGGAGAAGGTACATAGCCTTTCTCCCCCCCTTCCCCTCATTTTTTTTTATTTTCACCTGTTTTTTGGACTCTTTATGATGTTTCTTGTCCAGGGGGCTGGAGCCACGTTGGAGCAAAAGGAATGAGCCTGGGAAAGAGAAATGGCGATGCTGGTGGAGGTGAAGGAAGAGCTGGCTGCTGAGTTAAAACATTTGAAGGAAGTTGGCTCCGTTTCTCAGGAGCAGCTGAACACTATGTATGCAGACTATGGGATAGCTTCTGATGATAACCAGCGACTGGCCAAGGAGAAACATTGGTTGATCACCGAGGGTTTTGCATCTTTCCTTGCTGCAGTCTCTCAGTCAGAAGAATTCAAGAATGGCCTGGAGGAGGTGTATAGGGCGTACCGGGATGTTGGTTACCACGCTGGGTTGAAGGATGGGTATAACTATTCTACTCAGGGCCTGGGCAGAAAAGAGACTCCTCTCTATAACTCCATAGCCAAGAAGAGGTTATCCAAGCTGGATGAGGAGTTTGGGAGTAAGACCCCGGCCATTCTTAAGAAGATCCTGGAGCATCCCATGATATCAATAGATGAATTGAAAGCCCTGTTTTCCTCTGCTGGTCCTTCGTCTCCGCCGTCCTTGTCTGGGGGTGATCCCCGGTGATTTCCTAACATTAACTTCTTTCTATATGGTTGTAATCTGGATAACTTGCTTACCCTAGGATACTTTGAACTCTTTTGGTTGTTTGGAAGGGGAACCTTCGTGTAGGTGTTCTCCTAAGTACTTAATCATGTAGCTTATGACTGTATGTTGCTATCTTGTTTTTTGCTTGTTTTTTTTTTTTGTGTTTTTTTTTATGTTGCAGGGGCCTTTATTAAGGAGCACGTCGGCACTTTCCTAAGGGCTTTGGGGTTGTTTTTCAAGAAGCTGTGCTTTGGTCTTGTTTGCCAAGCTTGCTGTGTTTATTGCCCTGCATGCTAGTTGCTTTTGCCAAAGTTATTAAGGCTTTTCTTTGTACATTTATTTTGAAAATAGATAAAGAAAGACTTCTTTTTGTAGCTTGTTTGCAGAAGTGTGTTGTACTTATGGTTTGTTTAGTAAACCAGGATTGTCTGTTCGAGGCCAATCGCTGGACAAGTTTATAATGTGAGATTATGTTTTTGGTTTGCTTTTGTCCGCTTTCTTTGGGTTAGCTAGACCCTATTTTGCCCCACGGCCGGGCTTTTGGTATGCTTGATATACCTTGTACACGTGTTTTTATTTATTAGTTAGGCTTATAGTGTTTCTGGGCACGTCTGCCCGGATATAATACCTGTTATTTTGCCAAAAGGGGACAAGTTAGTTGTCCGTTTGCCATTCATTTCTTGGGGATTAAACTTCCCAGTGTCAGTTGTTACAAAAGATTCGTCCCTGGGGGCAAACCCCAAACTAATAGTTAAATATTACAAAAGTGGCTCCTTGGCCATTTTTCCTGGGGGTTCACCTCTCATAGGTAGTACTTCCTAAGTTGCATGAGGTTCCACGTCCTGGGGACCTCCTTGCCTTGGAGCGTTTCCAATTTGCAGCTGCCTTTGCCGTTTGCCCATATGACCCGGTAGGGCCCTTCCCAATTGGGACCTAGTTTTCCAGTGCTATCCTGTAGGCTGGCTTCGTTTGCTCTTAGGACCAAATCCCCAGGGACGAGGCTAAGTTTCTTCATCTTGGCGTTGTAATAGCTTTCCAGCTGCTTCTTGTACTTGGCCTCCCTGACTGTTGCCACCTCTCTCCTTTCCTCCAGCAGGTTCAGGTTCATTCGGAGGTCTTGACGTTTTCCGCCTCCCTGAGCTTCATCCTTGCAGTCGGAGATCCTATTTCAGCCGGGATGACTGCTTCCGTCCCATAAGTTAAGCTGAAAGGAGTTTCCCTGTTGCAATCCTTGGGGGTGGTCCTGTATGCCCATAGTACAAGTGGTAGCTCCTCCAGCCATCCTTTTTGTTTTCTCCCTAGTCTCTTTTTCATTCCCTTAATAATGCTTTGATTGGCTCTCTCCACCAGTCTGTTGCTTTGGGCGTGAGTGACGGAGGTAAACACCTGCTGTATGTGCATCTGTTCGCACCATGGCCGGAAGGGTCTTCCAGCAAATTGGACACCATTGTCACTTACCAGCTCCTTTGGGACCCCGTACCTGCAGATGATGTTGTCCAGTACAAATCGCCTCATCTGTTCTCCGGTTATTTTTTCCAAGGGTCTTGCTTCTATCCACTTGGTAAAATAATCGATGGCAACCACCAAATACTTAACCCCTCCTGGGCCCTCCGGGAATGGCCCGATTATGTCGATGGCCCATTTTTGGAAAGGCCAGGACGTTGAGACTGGTATCATTGGGTGTTTGTGTCGATGAGTCATAGGTGCATGTACCTGGCAATTGTCACATCTCTTGATCTCTTCGGATGTTGTCTCATACATTCTCGGACAATAGAATCCCGCATTCATTGCCTTTGCTACTACCGTCCTTGGCCCCGAACGCATTTCACAAATCCCCTCATGTATCTCTCTGATCACGTACTCAGCTTCTTCCATGTCAACACACTTCAGGGATGGGCCTAGGTATGATCTTCGGTACAGTTCCCCATCAATCAACTCATATTGCAAGGCCTTTACCCTCACCTTCCTGGCTACCAATCTCTATCAGGTAGTGTCCCGTCTCTGAGGAACTTTACAATTGGAGTCATCCACGTTTCTTGTGCGTTTTCAACTGTAGCTACCTCCTTTGTGCCGAGTGTAACAACTCTCATCAAAAGTCATATTTATTAAAATAATTTGTCCAATAGGAAACCCTAATTGATACACCCAAGTAATTCTGCACAAACCCTAAAATTTTCAGAACAATCAGAATCAGAATCAGGGCCCCTAAAACTCAGGGGGGTAAAACCCTAGTTACGATTATCTAAATAACTTGCTGTCAAAAACAAATTTTACGAAACCGTCAACTCAGCAAGCCTACTCACACACGGGGCTACCCTATGAAAATAGGTAAGCCGTCACGTAGCGCGACGACTATAGGGGTGACCAGTCGCGCTACGCGACTGGGTCAAATTTTCAGTATAAATAGTAGAGTCTGGGACTTGAATTTGGGAGCTGGAACGACGTAAAAATTCGAAGTATACACTGAGTTATAGCAAATACCTTCTAAAACACACACGATCACTAATTGCTGCCGCAATACAGGGTAATAACTCGATCGCTGATACGATTCAATGTCCGATCGATTAAACTATCCAATGGATGTTTAAGTGCTGCCCACATTAGGGTTTATGCTTTGTCATTCGTCGTTAATTCGATGGATGTTTAAGTATCGCACTTTGTCATTCGATGTGAGGGTTTGATCTCGTGAGTTATCGTAAATGCTGTATTAAGTTACTAACCAAGTTGTGTGCATGTTATTAAATTTAGGTTAAAAGGCTAATCAGTAGGCTAGGCTCTGCTCAAATTAAATCTGCAATGTGAGTCATTCTCTTTTTACCAAATTATTTCCAAAACTTTATTTGCAAAGTTATAGTTACAGGGGTTAAGTCTTTGTATCTGAAATTACTGCTAGTATGTGGGGGGATGTGCACATAGCTACTAATTATTTATCACTTGTGGGTGAAAGGACCCAGCAAGTGATATGTCCACAGTCACAGTCCGGTAAAGTGACAACTGGATCAATTAATTCAAAAGATAGAGGCAATTGTAATCACTCTTAATACTGTAGACTATAACAACTGGTTATTTTATAAATAGAATGATTCACCAGTATTTCCCGCTGACAAAACCGTTTTCAAACATGTTTCAGGTGATCTGTTGTGATCCAGGAAAAAATGCCGCGTAGCACTACCAGCTTAACGAAGTGGCTCACTATAAAATAAAGAAACATGTTTTGTAAAATAAAGATTTCTCAGTGAAATCATATGATTGTAAATTACCGGGTTTCATCCCGAATTGTGAAATAAAATAATCGGGAAATTTGCAGTTTTTAAAAGATCCTGAAGAAAACTTCCGCTGTTAAACTCAATTAAATAAATACCACGGGATTTTCTGTCCCGCGGCTCCCGAAACGGGTCAAACCGGGTCGAGGGCCGTGACAGAAAAAGGTGGTATCAGAGCCACTGATTTAAGCCAATTAAGTATTTAGAAAATGTTCGAAGCTATCAAGAAGAATGTTCGAGCCTTTCGGTTGACAACTCATGAGGCCGAGTTAATTCCGGATGTGATAGCTGGTACGTTCTTAGTTCACAACATTTACGCAAAAGTATTATTTGACTCTGGTGCAAACCAAAGTTTTATAAATACTTCATTCTGCCAAGCTCTTAACTTACCATTAACCTGCATTAGGCAAATTTTTACAGTAGAAACAGCAGATGGGAATTCAGTTAAAATAGATAAGGTTCTACAAAATGTAGAAATAGAACTTGTAAGTCATAAATTCTCTGCAACCTTATTACCTATGAAATTAGCTGAATTTGATGTTGTTTTAGGAATGGATTGGTTAATAGCCAACCATGCTCGAATTCTTTGTGATAAGAATTCCATAGAAATTCAGGCACCTACTGAGGAAGTAATTACGATTACAGGAGATAAACCACGTAAACCCATGAAGTTCATATCAGTAATGAAAGTTGCTAGCTATGAACGAAAACAAGGAATAGTGTAAATGATTTCGGTAGTCATTAGCACTAAGGATAAAGAACTTAAGGAGATTCCTGTAGTCTCAGAATACCCAGATGTATTCCCAGAAGAATTACCAGGATTACCACCAGATAGGGAAGTAAAATTTAGGATTCATCTAATTCCAGGAACTACACCGATAGCCAAGGCACCTTATCGGTTAGCACCCACAGAAATGTTAGAACTGAAAAAGCAATTAGATGAATTACTAAGTAAAGGTTTCATACAACCTAGCTCATCCCCTTGGGGAGTGCCAGTGTTGTTTGTAAAGAAAAAGGATGGTTCAATGAGAATGTGTATTGATTATAGAGAATTGAATAAAGTTACAATTAAGAATCGATACCCATTACCTAGGATTGATGATATTTTCGATCAACTTCAAGGAGCTAGATATTTTTCGAAGATAGATTTACGCTCCGGATATCATCAATTGAAGGTACAAGAAGAAGACATACCTAAGACTGCTTTAAGAACTAGGTATGGTCATTATGAGTTTACAGTCATGCCCTTCGGGTTAACGAATGCACCTGCAACATTCATGGACATGATGAATAGAATCTGTAAACCGTATTTGGATAAATTTGTAATTGTTTTTATAGACGATATACTTATTTATTCCAAAAGTCAGGACAGACATTGTCAGCATTTGCATGCACTCTTAACTTTGTTAAGAAAAGAAAAGCTTTATGCTAAATTCTCGAAATGTGAATTTTGGTTACAAGAAGTGCAATTCTTAGGACACATGGTGAATCAAGAAGGTATTCATGTAGATCCTGCTAAGATAGAAGCAATTACCAAATGGAAGGTTCCGCAATCCGCAATGGAAATTAGAAGTTTTATAGGTTTAGCTGGATACTATAGACGGTTTATTAAGGATTTTTCCAAAATAGCTGTACCATTAACTAAGCTAACCTGTAAAGCAGTTAAGTTTGAATGGGGACCTAAACAAGAAGAAGCCTTTAGGATCTTGAAACAGAAATTAACCAATGCTTTAATCTTAGCCTTACCAGAAGGAACTGAAGATTTTGAAGTATATTGTGATGCTTCAAAACTAGGATTAGGATGTGTGCTTATGCAACGCAAGAAGGTAATTGCGTATGCATCTAGACAATTGAAAAAGCACGAAGAAAATTATACGACTCATGACTTAGAATTAGGAGCCGTAATTTTTGCCCTTAAGATTTGGAGACATTATCTGTACGGAAGTAAATTTACTGTCTATACAGATCATAAAAGTTTAAGATATATATTTGGGAAAAAAGAGTTAAACATGAGGCAAAGGAGATGGATGGAAATTTTAAGTGATTACGACTGTGATATTCAGTATCACGAAGGAAAGGCAAATGTAGTTGCAGATGCCTTAAGTCGTAAGTACTATGAGAAACAAAGACGAGTTCGTGCTCTCAGATTAAATCTACAGTTAGATTTAATGGAACAGTTGAAGAATGTTCAGGAAACAGCAATCAAGGATGATGCTGAAGGAATGAAAGGAGAAATAAAAGAATTAGAGCAAGGAGCTGATGGAATTTGGAGATTCCATAAAAGTAGAATATGGGTACCTAAGCATGGAGAATTAAGAAATAAAATTTTGGAAGAAGCTCATAAATCTAGGTATACCATGCACCCAGGAAACAATAAAATGTACCATGATTTAAGAAAGAATTTCTGGTGGATAGGCATGAAAAAGGATATAGCTAGATATGTTTCTAAGTGTCTTACTTGTTCACAAGTTAAGGCAGAACATCAGAAACCTTCAGGTCTACTACAACTGTTAGAAATGCCTGTATGGAAATGGGAACTCATAACAATGGATTTTGTTACTAAGTTACCCAAAACCAGAAAAGGTAATGATGCAATTTGGGTAATTGTGGATCGATTAACCAAATCAGCTCACTTTCTACCTATGAAAGAAACCTTTAGCATGGAAAGATTGGCAAAGTTGTACGTAGATGAAGTTGTATCTCTACATGGAGTTCCACTCTCCATTGTATCGGATAGGGATAGTCGTTTCACTTCTCATTTCTGGAAAAGTTTCCAAGAAGCAATGGGAACTCGACTAAACCTAAGCACGACATATCATCCACAAACAGACGGGCAAAGTGAAAGGACAATCCAAACTCTAGAAGACATGCTCCGAGCATGTGTGATAGATTTTGGTGGAAACTGGGATGATCATTTACCATTAATTGAATTCTCCTATAATAATAGTTATCATTCTAGTATTGAAATTGCTCCTTTTGAGGCACTGTATGGAAGAAAGTGCAGAACTCCAGTTTGTTGGGCAGAAATAGGAGAAAGTCAATTGTCAGGTCCTGAGATTGTGCAAGAGACGACTGACAAGATTTCTCAAATCAAGGAAAGACTAAAGACAGCTCAAGATCGTCAAAAGAGCTATGCCACCAATCGACGTAAGCCGTTAGAATTCCAAGTTGGAGAAATAGTACTGTTGAAAGTTTCTCCTTGGAAAGGAGTTGTTAGATTTGGTAAGAAAGGAAAGCTAAGTCCAAGATACGTAGGACCATTTCCAGTGATCCAACGTATAGGACCAGTTGCTTATCGTCTACAACTACCAGAGGAGTTAGCTGGAATACATGATGTATTTCATGTATCCAACCTCAAGAAATGTCTATCAGACGAATCTTTAGTACCTCTCCAAGATATAGAGGTAAACGAAAAGTTAAAATTTATTGAGAAACCTCTTCAGATAGAAGACAGAAAAGTAAAGTTTCTCAAGCACAAACGACTAGTGCTAGTTAAAGTAAAGTGGGATTCAAAGAGAGGACCCGAATACACTTCGGAGCTGGAATCAGAAATGAAGCGAAAGTATCCTCACTTATTCTAGTAAATCTCGAGGACGAGATTTTTATTAAGGTGGGGAGAATGTAACAACTCTCATCAAAAGTCATATTTATTAAAATAATTTGTCCAATAGGAAACCCTAATTGAGAACCCCAAGTAATTCTGCACAAACCCTAAAATTTTTAGAACAATCAGAATCAGGATGAGGGCCCCTAAAACTCAGGGGGGTAAAACCCTAGTTACGATTATCTAAATAACTTGCTGTCAAAAACGAATTTTACGAAACCGTCAACCCAGCAAGCCTACTCACACACGGGGCTACCCTATGAAAATAGGTAAGCCATCGCGTAGCGCGAAGACTATAGGGGTGACCAGTCGCGTACGCGACTGGGTCAAATTTTCAGTATAAATAGTAGAGTCTGGGACTTGAATTTGGGAGCTGGAACGACGTAAAAATTCGAAGTATACACTGAGTTATAGCAAAAACACTTCTAAAACACACACGATCACTAATTGCTGCCGCAATACAGGGTAATAACTCGATCGTTGATACGATTCAATGTCCGATCGATTAAACTATCCAATGGATGTTTAAGTGCTGCCCACATTAGGGTTTATGCTTTGTCATTCGTCGTTAATTCCATGGATGTTTAAGTATCGCACTTTGTCATTCGATGTGAGGGTTTGATCTCGTGAGTTATCGTAAATGCTGTATTAAGTTACTAACCAAGTTGTGTGCATGTTATTAAATTTAGGTTAAAAGGCTAATCAGTAGGCTAGGCTCTGCTCAAATTAAATCTGCAATGTGAGTCATTCTCTTTTTACCAAATTATTTCCAAAACTTTATTTGCAAAGTTATAGTTACAGGGATTAAGTCTTTGTATCTGAAATTACTGCCAGTATGTGGGGGGGGGGTGTGCACATAGCTACTAATTATTTATCACTTGTGGGTGAAAGGGCCCAGCAAGTGATATGTCCACAGTCACAGTCCGGTAAAGTGACAACTGGATCAGTTAATTCAAAAGATAGAGGCAATTGTAATCACTCTTAATACTGTAGACTATAACAACTGGTTATTTTATAAATAGAATGATTCACCAGTATTTCCCGCTGACAAAACCGTTTTCAAACATGTTTCAGGTGATCTGTTGTGATCCAGGAAAAAATGCCGCGTAGCACTACCAGCTTAACGAAGTGGCTCAGTATAAAATAAAGAAACATGTTTTGTAAAATAAAGATTTCTCAGTGAACTCATATGATTGTAAATTACCGGGTTTCATCCCGAATTGTGAAATAATATAATCGGGAAATTTGCAGTTTTTAAAAGATCCTGAAGAAAACTTCCGCTGTTAAACTTAATTAAATAAATACCACGGGATTTTCTGTCCCGCGGCTCCCGAAATGGGTCAAACCGGGTCAAGGGCCGTGACACCGAGGGAAGGGGAGGTCAGGACTTCTACTTTGACTTCTCTTGCCAGGTGATTAAATGTCACACCCCCAAATTACCACATAGGGCATATCCCTAATGGAGGTGCAACGATCCAACAAAGAGCCACCAATCATATCAAACACAAGTAATAATGTATTGTAATACTCAATTGAGAGGAATGTATTGTTTGTAAGTTAAACCAAAACCAAAGTATTGAGCGGAAGCATAAATGTATAAGTGTGTAAATGTATCAAAACCAAATCAATGTAATTGTTTATCATGACCACAACCACTCCAGCAGCATCAGACGACAAGTTCCCAAGTTCCTTCAATGATTACCTACAAGCATGTAAACAAGTGTGTCAGACTACGCTGGTGAGTTCAAGGTTTGTGTTTGTTTACCAAGTTGTGTTACCAATCATGTGAGTAAAACAGTTTACAAGATGATATGTTGTTTGTTGTTATGATGTTTGATGTTTCGATGTTGTTATTACTCGATTACCGAATGGCCATATGATATGTGATTGCCAACCCCAATGCCTCTATCAAAGCATTGGTCATGTTTTAAGGTAATTAGTTCACGTCCGTTCTCCTCGAACGTCGTGAGGGTGCCAAACCTAATAACGCTATCAACTAATAACCCCCTGTTGCCCTACAAGCAACGTACCGGTAGATATTGTGGTCTTACAATGATAGAAAACTGAGTACGATAACCAACATCCCATTACACATGCATTCCTCCTCGGAACGTTACCCGTTATCCCTTCCCTGGGATCCATGCTTGAGAAAGAGCAATGAACTCACCTTAGGTTTGCTCGGTTTAGACAAGTGACTTGTTAATTAGTTCAATACTCGCGACCTAAAAGAGTGTTTGGTATTTATCAGTTTCACAGTTCGTTTCCACACGAGTCCCATCAATTATCATCAAACAAAGCACGTATAACAGTTACACAAGTATTGCACGAGAACCATGATCATACGATCCATTGGTCTCTTAAAATCAAGTAGCCCATTAAACCATACAAGCCCAAACGAATTAACTACCCCAATTCGGTTATCTAACCCCAACCGGACTGCACATAAACTATTGAACCGGTCCGGATGGCCCAAGCCCTCCGGTTAACATGTAATCCCATCCAACAGAAACACCCGTCCGGCCCACTACAACCTGTTTAATGCGTAGCAGCCGATCCGGATGGTATAAGTCGATCCGGACTGTTGTCCCATGTTTCCAACCGGGTCTACAAACCCACCCGAATACCCTCATACCCTAATGTGGTTCGGCTGTTTATCCAATTAAGCTTTCGTGTCTAATTGGTCAATTCAGTCACACATCAATCAATTACACGTAAATCCGGTTACAAGGACATATAACCTACTCCATCCGGTTATTAACATTTAAACAATACCCGTTTCCGATCAACTAATCACTCAACACGTTTGAATACGTTACACGATGAAGTTCGATCCTAAACCCTAGCCGTTACGTGTAACCTGTTACTGTTTAACATATACGTCCGAGCATAATGATTGATCGTACAAGATCACAATACATGGCCGATCACATAACCCTAATCACGTATTCGGTTCATATAATTCTATACTTGATCGATGAACACATTAAGTTTACACCTATATCCGATTACATACAATACACTTTCAATACCACCGAGTAGTTAACAATCTCTAACAACCCTAATGTCGATTACATAACACACGATCTGAATCATATTCATACCCGATTATACTTTACCTTCAAACCCTAGTCGATTAACATGCAAGTACTTTACCTTCAAACCCTAGTCGATTAACATGCAAGTGATCATAGTTATGTATATCCGATTACTAACCCTATTCTATCCGGTTACATAATGGTTTCTGATTAATCACAGCATCAATACATCACATATAATCAGGTTATAACAACAACAATACATGTAATGCACAATCGGGTGGCATACGTAAATCAAATATTGCACTAACCGGGTTACAAGGAATCGGATGGAGTTCCCAAATGGAGGTTGATGTCGGCCAACAAGTGCTTCTAGGTTCTAGGGTTTCGGTTATGTGTTGTGTGATTACAATAGGATGCTAGGTTCATATAAAGGATCAGGTTGTGAGATAACCGGTTAGTGCATGGGCCGTGGCCTTTGGGCCGACCTTGGCATCCGAATGTGGGGGGGGGGGGGGTTGGGGTTCATTCGGATATGCTTTACATTTGGGTTAAGTTGTCTAGTTCATCTAGTCATTGAAATAGTTTGTTTAATCAAATGAAATTGCAATCAGGTTTGTTTATTGGATTGGGTTAGCACATAAGATAATCAATTTACACGAAATAACCTAACACCAGACCTAGTTACATGATTTAACAAGGTTAAGATCGTAACGGTTACAAGATAACGAACCTTGGAAATTCGGATCGTCACATCATCCCCAACTTGAAGGAAATTTCGTCCCGAAATTTGACAAATAAGTGCAAAGGAGTGAGGTGATGCATCAAGATTGTTGCGGATTTTGCTCAGGTGTGACATCATCCCCAACTTGAAGAGGAATCTCGTCCCGAGATTCACCAGCTTTACTAGATTCTGGTTTGTCTTTAGGGAAAAGGTGAGGATACTTGAGCTTCATTTGATCCTCTCACTCCCACGTGAACTCCGGTCCACGCCTCGAATTCCAACGAACTCTAACTATCGGGATACGACTATGCTTACGGACTTTGACCTCCCTATCCATGATCTCGATGGGTTCTTCAACAAACAGTAACTTGTCGTCGATTTTTAACTCTTGAAAAGGTACTGCTAATGGGTCGTCAGCATAACACTTCTTTAACTGTGATACATGAAATACGTCGTGAACATTACCCAGCTCAGTAGGTAACTCCAGCCTATAAGCCACCTTACCGATACGCTCAAGAACTTTAAACGGCCCAACATAACGTGGATTCAGCTTGCCACGCTTCCCGAAGCGTACAACCCCTTTCCACGGTGAGACTTTTAGCATGACGCGGTCATTCACTTCAAACACTACTTCTTTGCTACGCTTGTCAGCATAGGCCTTCTGACGGTCACGAGCAGCTGCCATACGTTCCCTGATTTTCACAATCATATCTGAAGTTTCGAGTACCAACTCAGGACCTGTGATCTGACTATCACCCACCTCAGCCCAGCAGAGAGGTGAACGGCACTTCCTCCCGTACAGTGCCTCAAATGGTGCCGCTTTGATACTGGTGTGATAGCTGTTATTGTATGAAAACTCTACCAACGGCAAGTGTTTCTCCCATCCTTTCCCAAAATCAATAACACATGCCCGCATCATGTCCTCTAGTGTCTGGATAGTGCGCTCACTCTGACCATCTGTCTGTGGATGATAAGCCGTGCTCATATCGAGACGTGAGCCGAACGACTTATGCATAGCCTGCCATAACTCTGAAGTAAAACGACGATCTCGATCAGAAATAATAGAAGTCGGCACCCCGTGCCTAGAAACCACTTCTTTAAGGTACACTGCTGTGAGCTGCGAATACTTATCTGTCTCCTTGATTGCTAGGAAATGTGCTGACTTTGTGAGACGGTCGACAATCACCCATATAGTATCGTTCCTAGCCTGTGTTCTAGGTAACCCCGTAACAAAATCCATAGCGATCTGTTCCCATTTCCACATGGGTATCTCTGGCTGCTGAAGCAGACCCGAAGGTTTCTGGTACTCTGCCTTGACCCTAGCACAGGTCAAATACTTACCCACGTAGGTGGCAATAATAGCTTTCATGTTCGGCCACCTATACAAAACCTTGAGGTCCTGGTACATCTTATCGGACCCTGGATGAATAGAATATCGTGACTTGTGTGCTTCGTCCATCACAAGCTCTCGAAGATTACCAAATGAAGGAACCCATATCCGTCCCATGAAGTAGTAGATATCGTCAGACCGTTGCTCAAACTTCTTCTTGTGTAGACCTCGTAATCCTTCAGCTTTTATATTTTCTTCCTTTAACGCTTCAACCTGAGCTGAACGAATCCGAGCAGGTAAATCAGAGTGAATAGTGAGCTGTAGGGCACGAACACGCTTCTGTTTCGGTTCCTTGCGACTAAGAGCATCAGCTACAACATTAGCTTTACCCGGATGATACTTGATAGCACACTCATAATCATTAAAAAGCTCGACCCAACGACGTTGCCGCATATTCAATTTCTTCTGGTCGAAGATATGTTGAAGACTCCTGTGATCGGTATAGATGGTACACTTGGTACCGTACAGGTAATGCCTCCAAATCTTCAACGCGAAGACTACGGCTCCTAACTCCAGGTCATGTGTCGTATAGTTCTTCTCGTGTACCTTCAACTGTCGAGAAGCATAAGCTATCACCATGTCTCGCTGCATCAACACACAGCCGAGACCCTGAATAGACGCATCACAATAAACCACAAAATCTTTAGTACCCTCTGGTAGAGATAGAATCGGCGCGCTGCACAACTTCTGCTTTAAGAGCTGAAAAGCTTCTTCCTGCTTCGATCCCCAAGAATAAACAACTTTCTTTTGAGTCAGGGCGGTGAGGGGTTGAGCAATCTTGGAAAAATCCCGAATAAACCGACGATAATATCCCGCAAGACCAAGAAATTGACGCACCTCCGAAGGATTCTTTGGTGCCGCCCAATTTCGAATAGCATCGATCTTGGCAGGATCCACATGAATACCCATTTCGTTAACGATGTGCCCGAGAAAGTGTACTTCCCGAATCCAGAAGTCACACTTAGAAAACTTTGCGTACAACTGCTCCTTCCTCAGGAGCTCCAGAATGAGACGAAGATGGCGCTCGTGGTCTTCCTTGTTCTTGGAGTAGATCAAAATGTCGTCAATGAAAACGATAACGAAGTCGTCAAGGTAAGGTTTGCACACGCGGTTCATGAGATCCATGAAGACCGCTGGTGCGTTGGTCATCCCAAATGGCATAACCAAGAACTCATAGTGGCCATACCGCGTTCGAAAAGCTGTTCGAGGCACATCCTCCTCTCTAACCCGTGCCTGATGATATCCCGACCTCAAATCAATCTTGGAATAGAAACTTGACCCCTGCAGCTGGTCAAACAAGTCGTCGATGCGAGGCAGAGGATAACGATTCTTGATCGTCACCTTGTTGAGCTCGCGATAGTCGATGCACATACGAAAAGATCCGTCCTTGTTCTTCACAAATAATACAGGAGCTCCCCAAGGATATGAACTAGGACGAATGAAACCCCTGTCCAATAACTCTTGAAGTTGATTCGATAATTCTTGCAACTCTCCTGGTGCAAGACAGTATGGAGCACGAGCAATCGGTGCTGCTCCTGGCTGGAGATCAATCTGAAATTCCACCTGACGATGTGGAGGTAAACCAGGGAGCTCTTCAGGGAAAACATCAGGAAACTCTCGAACAACAGGAAAATCTTCGAGTTTCCTCTCATAAGTCTGGGAATCAGTGACAAGGGCTAAAATGGAAGGATAGCCCTTACGTAGACAACTTAGAGCCTTCATGGCTGAAATAATACCGACTGTAGCACCGCTGCGATGACCCTGAACAGATAGGGATTCACCACTAGAAAGGGGAACACGCACGACTTTCTCCTTGCAGAGGATTTCTGCCTGATATTTGGATAACCAATCCATGCCAACAACTACATCGAAGCTTCCAAGAGTGACAGGAAGTAGGTCAATGTCGAATACTTGACCCAAGAGATCTAATTTGCAACCCAAGAGAACATGTGATGCTTCGATAGTTTTACCATTCGCTATTTCCACTACATGCTTAACAACAAGAGGCTAGGACTCAATCCTAGACGACTACTGAACCCCGTTGACGCATAACTCCAATCGGCACCCGAATCAAATAAAATAGAAGCATAAACACCATTCACGGAGAACGTACCAGTAACCACATTGCCGTCGTTCCGTGCTTCACCAGCTCCAATAGTAAATCGACGCCCACGCGCCACGTTGCCCCCATTGTTCCCATCATTGTTCCCCGCGTTGTTACCACCTGTATTCTGTTTCAATTGAGGGCAATCCTGCTTCATATATCCCTCAGCCCCACACTGATAACATCCTTTTCTAAACCCTTGACCCTGCTGAGATTGCTGCCCCTGCTGCCTCTGATTTGGCTGTGTCTGCTGCTGCTGCTTTGGCTGAGGAGCCCTACAATCCTTGGCCTCATGGCCTATCTTGTCGCACCTGCGACAAACCCGAGCACACTGCCCGTAATGTTGAAACCCACATTTGCTACACTGAGGCTTCTTTCCCACATAAGAGCTCTGATTTTGATTCACTGAGGATGATTGGCTAAAGCTGCGAGTACTGCCAGTGTCTGTCTTCTTTTGGGACTGAACCGAGTTGGACGCCTTGTCCATATCACCCCACTTACGTTTACTATCAGTGGCAGGAGTCGTGGCTGTAGTGGTGGTAGCAGTAGCTTTAGAAACACGCGGTGGCAATAAGTTGCTCTCCACCTCCTGGTCCACTATTTTATGCGCCAAACGAACAATCTGAGTGTGGTTATTAAGGTTGGCAGCAGTAACTAGGCCCTTCACTCGTGGAGGCAAACCCTTGATGAACAGCTCGATCCTCCAAGACATGGGTCGAGACAAATTGGGACACATAACAGCTAGCTCATGCGACCTCTTCACATACGCTTCAATTTCAGAACCAACCATCTTTAAGTCATAGTACTCGTTCTCTAACTTCTGTATCTCGTCTCTAGGGCAATACTCCTCCCTAATCAGCTCCTTGAAATCCTCCCAAGTAGTAGCATTTGCTGCATCAATACCCAGCAGCTGAACCTGGACATTCCACCAGGTTAAGGCACCATCTTCAAGCGTGCCTGTCGCATACTTCACTCTATCCCCCACAGGGCAATTGCACATCGCGAAAACCGACTCAGCTTTCTCAAACCAACGTAAGAGTCCCACAGCCCCTTCAGTCCCACTGAAAGCCTGTGGTTTGCAATCCATAAACGTTTTAAAAGTGCAGACAGGTGGGTGAGGCGGATTCTGTTGCGCTTGCTGACCTAGGTAAGAGAAAATACACAACGACAATTAAGACTCAAGCATTTAGGAGAACCTATGATTGTTTGGTACGTAGCATACCGGCCTGATAAGCCGCCAGGGCTTCAGCTACACGGGTGTTGATTAAATCGGTCAGCTCCGCCTGAGTCATCGCGATGTGTCCACGACCATGTCCTCGTCCACTCATGGTTCTATAATAAAAGAAGGGAACGAATTTAGGAGTCGAGAACAAGAAAAGTGTTCAGGTTTATCACGTTAAGAACGATTAACTACCATGTTCGTACACAAACAGGGAAGAACCCCTCTTACACTCGTTAAGCCTCATTGGGATATGCATGCACCACGCGTTATTATTATGTGTGCACCCATGATAATAAGGCGGTTTGCATGCTCCTCTCGATGCTTCTTAACTTATGTTTGAAGTTTCTCCCACCCACAAAATATGCACTACCAACAAGATTAGGATTTACTAGGTGCAAGAGTTATGTTACACTATCAATGTGTCATGATATCTACCATGTCGTGTCGTGCATGCTATAAATATAGATACGTTTACTAAACATGTAATGCATAAACTAACGAGGAACGAACCTTGCAATCTGAAGCTGAGTGTCATGGTCATCGGTTGGATCAATTCGGTTATAGTCTGGTTTTATGAAAACATTTTAAAACCGAGTTCTCTATAACCAGTGGCTCTGATACCAAACTGTCACACCCCCAAATTACCACCTAGGGCATATCCCTAATGGAGGTGCAACGATCCAACAAAGAGCCACCAATCATATCAAACACAAGTAATAATGTATTGTAATACTCAATTGAGAGGAAAGTATTGTTTGTAAGTTAAACCAAAACCAAAGTATTGAGCGGAAGCATAAATGTATAAGTGTGTAAATGTATCAAAACCAAATCAATGTAATTGTTTATCATGACCACAACCACTCCAGCAGCATCAGACGGCAAGTTCCCAAGTTCCTTCAATGATTACCTACAAGCATGTAAACTAGTGTGTCAGACTACGCTGGTGAGTTCAAGGTTTGTGTTTGTTTACCAAGTTGTGTTACCAATCATGTGAGTAAAACAGTTTACAAGATGATATGTTGTTTGTTGTTATGATGTTTGATGTTTCGATGTTGTTATTACTCGATTACCGAATGGCCATATGATATGTGATTGCCAACCCCAATGCCTCTATCAAAGCATTGGTCATGTTTTAAGGTAATTAGTTCACGTCCGTTCTCCTCGAACGTCGTGAGGGTGCCAAACCTAATAGCGCTATCAACTAATAACCCCCGTTGCCCTACAAGCAACGTACCGGTAGATATTGTGGTCTTACAATGATAGAAAACTGAGTACGATAACCAACATCCCATTACACATGCATTCCTCCTCGGAACGTTACCCGTTATCCCTTCCCTGGGATCCATGCTTGAGAAAGAGCAATGAACTCACCTTAGGTTTGCTCGGTTTAGACAAGTGACTTGTTAATTAGTTCAATACTCGCGACCTAAAAGAGTGTTTGGTATTTATCAGTTTCACAGTTCGTTTCCACACGATTCCCATCAATTATCATCAAACAAAGCACGTATAACAGTTACACAAGTATTGCACGAGGACCATGATCATACGATCCATTGGTCTCTTAAAATCAAGTAGCCCATTAAACCATACAAGCCCAAACGAATTAACTACCCCAATCCGGTTATCTAACCCCAACCGGACTGCACATAAACTATTGAACCGGTCCGGATGGCCCAAGCCCTCCGGTTAACATGTAATCCCATCCAACAGAAACACCCGTCCGGCCTACTACAACCTGTTTAATGCGTAGCAGCCGATCCGGATGGTATAAGTCGATCCGGACTGTTGTCCCATGTTTCCAACCGGGTCTACAAACCCACCCGATTACCCTCATACCCTAACGTGGTTTGGCTGTTTATCCAATTAAGCTTTCATGTCTAATTGGTCAATTCAGTCACACATCAATCAATTACACGTACATCCGATTACATACAATACACTTTCAATACCACCGAGTAGTTAACAATCTCTAACAACCCTAATGTCGATTACATAACACACGATCTGAATCATATTCATACCCGATTATACTTTACCTTCAAACCCTAGTCGATTAACATGCAAGTACTTTACCTTCAAACCCTAGTCGATTAACATGCAAGTGATCATAGTTATGTATATCCGATTACTAACCCTATTCTATCCGGTTACATAATGGTTTCTGATTAATCACAGCATCAATACATCACATATAATCAGGTTATAACAACAACAATACATGTAATGCACAATCGGGTGGCATACGTAAATCAAATATTGCACTAACCGGGTTACAAGGAATCGGATGGAGTTCCCGAATGGAGGTTGATGTCGGCCAACAAGTGCTTCTAGGGTTTTGGTTATGTGTTGTGTGATTACAATAGGACGCTAGGTTCATATAAAGGATCAGGTTGTGAGATAACCGGTTAGTGCATGTGCCGTGGCCTTTGGGCCGACCTTGGCATCCGAATGTGGGGGGGGGGGGGTTGGGGTTCATTCGGATATGCTTTACATTTGGGTTAAGTTGTCTAGTTCATCTAGTCATTGAAACAGTTTGTTTAATCTAATGAAATTGCAATCAGGTTTGTTTATTGGATTGGGTTAGCACATAAGATAATCAATTTACACGAAATAACCTAACACCAGACCTAGTTACATGATTTAACAGGGTTAAGATCATAACGGTTACAAGATAAAGAACCTTGGAAATTCGGATTGTCACATCATCCCCAACTTGAAGGAAATTTCGTCCCGAAATTTGACAAATAAGTGCAAAGGAGTGAGGTGATGCATCAAGATTGTTGCGGATTTTGCTCAGGTGTGACATTAAATGCTACCGAGGCCAGCTTACTGAGGGCATCCGACTTTTTATTTCTCACGCGGGGGATATACTTTAGCTTGAAAGTTTTGACCATTTCGGCCATTTCTTTTACTTTTGCCACATACTGAGCCATGGTGTTGTCTTTGGCCTCATATTCTCCTTGGTACTGCTTGACCACTAGTTGTGAGTCAGTGCTAGCTTCCACGCGCTTTGCTTTCATTTTTCTTGCCAGTCTCATCCCTGCTAAAAGGGCTTCATATTCTGCGGTGTTGTTGGTGTTTTCAAAATCCAGCCTTATGGAATAGGTTAATTCAACCCCTTCGGGACTTATCAAAGTAACACCTGCCCCGCTCCCCTCTTCGCTGGAGGCTCCATCTGTGAGTAATTTCCACACGGCATTGTCTTCCTTCTCTTTTTCTTCTCTTTCCAAGGCTTCCCATCTTAGAAGTTCTTTTTCTTCATCCTCAGGTACTTCTGCTAAGAAATCGGCCATTATTTGTCCTTTCATGGCTGTCCTGGGCTTAAACTCCAAGGAGTGTTCTCCCAGTTCCACGGCCCATTTAGCCAATCGTCCTGACAGCTCCGGCCTTCTGAGTACCTTTTGGAGGGTCTGATCTGTCATCAGGGTGATCTTGTGTCCTTGGAAATACCTCCTGAGTCTTCGGGATGCAAAAACAAGGGCCAATGCTAACTTTTCCAGGGGCATATAACGTTCCTCGGGGCCTTTAAGTGTTCTACTGATGAAATATATTGGTATCTGCTTTCCCTCCCGTTCCACCATCATAACCGCGCTTATGGTTGTTTTTGAGGTGGATAGATATAAGAGCAGATGTTCCCCGGGTACTGGGGTGGCCAGGGTTGGGAGTTTACAGATGTAGGCCTTCATCTCTTGAAAAGCGGCTTCCACCTTAGTGTTCCATTTAAACCTGTCTGTTTGGAGGCAGTCCTTCAGCACCTTCATGAAGGGAAGGGTCCTGTCAGCCACTTTCGATAAAAATCGGTTTAACGCGATCAGCCTCCCGTTCAACTGCTGAATGTCTTTCAGGGACTTAGGGGATCTCATTTCGGCCACCGCTTGGGTCTTCTCTAGGTTGGCTTTGATTCCGCCTTTGGTAACCACTACCCCTAGGAATTTCCCTTCTTCTACTCCAAAACAGCACTTCCCAGGGTTCAATTTCATATTCACGTCTTGCATGGTTCGGATAGTCTCAGCTATGTCATCTATCATAGCCATTTCGGTCAAGCTTTTGATAAAAATATCATCCACGTATACCTCAAGGTTTCGTCCCCGTTGCTCCCTGAAAAGGGCATTCATGAACCTTTGATAGGTTGCACCGGCGTTCTTGAGTCCGAAGGGCATTTTGGTATAGCAAAATGTCCCTTCGTCTGTGATGAAGGCGGTCTTTTCCTCGTCTTCCATCGACATCTGAATCTGATGGTACCCTTTATAGGCATCCAAAAAGCACTTTAGGGGATACTGGGATAAAGAGTCCACTTGGACGTCTATCTCTGGGAGGGGGTAGCAGTCTTTGGGACACGCTTTGTTCAAATCCTGAAAGTCAATGCACATCCTCCACCCTCCGTCCTTCTTCTGGACCATAACTGGGTTAGCAACCCAAGATGGATACCTCACTTCCCGTACTATCCCAGCTCTAAGCAACTTCCTGGTCTCTTCACAAGCGGCCCTCGTCTTACTGGGGCCCATGCTCCGTTTTTTCTGTTTTACTGGCTTTGCCCAGGCGTATGTGTTGAGCCGATGTTCAGTTAAGCTCCTTGGGATTCCTGTCATATCCCTATGCTGGAACGCGAATACATCTATGTTGAGGAGGAGCAACTCCTTAAGAGCACTCTTACATTTGTCACTCAGGTGACTTCCCACTTTGACCGTCTGCTCTGGGAACCTGTCACAAAGGACCCATTCTTCGATCACCTCCTTCCGGGGCTTCTCGGATGCTTCCCCCTCAGACACAGAAGAAATTACTTCATATGCAGACTTTACCCAAGCCAAGCCCTTTGGCGTCTAGAATACTAAGGCTCCGTGTGGGGTGGATGCCTGTGCTTGCAAATCCCCGATTCCCGGTCTTCCCAGAATTGCATTGTATTTTGAGGGTGCTCGGACCACTGTGAAAGTTAGGTTTACAGTTCGAACGCGATCCCCTACCCCCACAGTGAATGGGAGTCTGATCTTTCCCAAGGGGTGTGACACACTGTTGTTGAATCCTACTAGAGGTATAGAGTCTTCCTCGAGCCTATCTCTTACGTCCCGGTCAAGTCTGAGGAAACAATGCTCGTATATAACTTCTACCCCTGATCCCCCGTCCACGTGTATTCTGGCCACCTTGTGGCCGGCTATTATGGCAGAGATGTTCAGTGGTAGCCGGTGTACCTCGTTTTCTTCCAAGTGTGGCATAAGGATGGGAGCTTTCATGCAGTCCGGGGAGCCCAGGATTCTGGCCTTTACACTCCTGTTGGTATCAGATTCGTTCCTTCTTCTAATCATGTCTACATCTGCCCTCCCAGGCTCCCTTGCATCTTTCCCTTTGCGATCCCCCATCCTTCTTTAATTTCCTTAACAAGATGGGCCAGTCTTCCTGTTTTCACTGCGGTCTCTATTTCTCTCTTTAGATACATGCAATCATCAGTTTTATGGCCAAACCCTTTGTGAAAGTCACAATACTCATTTGGTTGTGCCTTTGGCCCAGGTTTTATGGGTGGTGGCCTTGGGAAGGAGTTCTTCACCCTCTCAGTGGCCAATATCTCGCTTGGGGTTTTGGTGAGAGGGGTGAAACTGTCAGAGTAGGGGGATGGGCCTCTTCCCCGAGGCCTATATGGGGAGTACGAGGGTCTTGTTCTATCATGCAACATTCTATCAAAAGTAGGTTTTCTGGAATAAGATGTAACTTTGTCAAGAGGTTTTGCAGCCAGGGTGACCCTTCGGGGGCGGGGTGTCCGTCTCCTTAGCTTTGCTGACTGTGTCTTTGCCCCTGACAAAGGCTCTGGCCCTGTCCATGAGATTGTCAAACGAGTGTGGGAACTCTTCCCCCAGTTTCTCGCATAATTGTGCATGCTTTAATCCGTTTATGAAACTACTGATCTTCATGACCTCCGGGACATCCTTAATGTTCATGCTTTCCTTAACAAATCTTTCCATGTATTGGGCAATCCACTCGTTGTCCCTCTGCCTTATGTGCAGAATTTCGTTTGGATTTTTGACCACTTTTCTCTGCTGACCAAAGTTTCTGAGAAACTTTTCGCTTAGCTCTTCATAGCGGTCAATCCCTCCTGGAGGGAGGCTGTCAAACCAGAGCCAGGCTCCCTCCGTCAAGGTTTGAACAAACATATGGCACCAAACTGGCATGGGCCACCGCCCCAATTGTCCTGCACCCCTGAAGGAATGAATGTGGTCTTCAGGGTCCCTCGTTCCATCGTACCGGTCAAAGCCTGGAGGTAGCTTTGTTTAGGGGGCATCGGTGCTTCCTGGCTTCCTTCCTTTTCTTTAGAGACTTCAGCTAGGTCCCGTGGGAGGTAGGGCTGATCCAGGCCATCATTGCTTTGATCTTCCTTTTCTTTTTCCTTTCCTTTTGGCTTCCTTCCCGTGATGAGATCCTCCCTTTCTTCCGAGGACATCTGTCTGAGGGCTGTCATGAACGTTTCCAGTGGGTCACTCCCCTTGCCCTTGTTTTGAGGGTCTGTCCCTTCCTGGTTGGATGGTGTGTCGAAGGACAATCTAGCCCTAAGGCTGTTAAGCTTTTCCTGCCTCTCTAAATCTTCAAGGCACTTCTTTAACTTATCCCTGTGCATAGCCACGAAGTCTGGAGTGATAGGTTCCTCTCTTTCCAGAATCTCCACCTGATTCTCGTTTTCTTCTTCATTAGTTATATCTTCCACCGTGACCTTATCATGATCGTTCTGTACCGTCTGGATGGTACGTGAGTTTGGTGGAGTTGTCATGCTGCTGTTTGTGAAACGAGTTATCTTCAACATCGGAGTTTAGTGTGGAGACACCAGTCAAGCTGAAGTCCCACGGATGGCGCCAATGTCGAATACCCAAATCCCGGCTGACGTTCAATGGATCTTTGCTGACGTCAAGACATCCCGATTCTGGTAGCTACAAAAAAGTAAACCGTTAGCCTCGTCACGGAGGGCCCCGGGGGGGGGGGATCCGTGACCAAGCTCCGGCGTGAGAGTAAGTAAGCTTGCCGGAGAGATGGAGGAGTCTATTCCGATGAGTGTGATCACCGGAACATTTCCTCAAAGGTGTGAATCCAATAAATGCGTGTGTATAATAAATATGTGAGAATATTGGTCAGAATAAATGTGAGAGGAGTAAATGAGAGGGAAATGAATGAGAGCCTTGAATGCCATACCTCCGATTACCGCTTTTACCTTCTTATATAAGTCTTCGGCCTTATCTTGCATGTGGGATATTAGTTAAGATGATCCAACGGATTCTGGTGGTCTTCGAGGGGCTCAGACACGTGTCTGACCCCCAACGGTAGGATGGCAGCCTCATTTAATACTTCCGACTGGAGAAGTACGATGCCAGCCGAGATACTCTTCACATCGGACATTAAATGCAGCCTGCTCCTTCTGAATCCACGTTTCACACTCATTTCATACGGAGAAAACCTTAATGGGGAAGTAAAACCATTTTTGGGCCTTATCCGTTGGGCTTGGGTGATGGCAGCCCAAGTCGGGTAAATGGAGCAGACCATTGGCCCGTCGTCAGTATAGATGAGAAAAACACTTCTAATCTGCTGCAAATGTTCTTCACATCAGGTGCAATCATTGCCCCCTATGTGGGTTTGCTTTTGATCGTAAATTTCTGCTATTTGTGACTAGGGTTTTCTTGTTCGTGTTTTTTTTTTTTTTTTTTTTTTTTTTTTTGCGATTGATTTATGAACTAGAGGGTGTTTTGTATTCAGTCCGTAGGTTTTTTTTCCGCAGATGTGAAACTGGGGACGCATGTTGCGCTGTTATACATTTATTAGTTTTGTTTTTGCTTGTTTTGGAGGAGAGTTTAGCTATTGAGTTTACATGCACACCAGGTGTTTGGTTTAATGCCTCAATGAAAGATGCGTCTTTTTTCATTCATGGGTATTCCCTAGCTTCTTTTGTATACTAGATCGACAATCATTTTGTAGTATCCAGTAGATCATTTTTCATGTCCAAATTGGGGATGAGTGCTAAATTAGGGTTCTTGAACCTAAAAGTCGAGGTTTTTGATTTAATTGATTCAAAGAAAAAAAAGTTAGTAAATAACAGGTTATATGGATGTTGATATATACCTAGACTCATATTTATATATGTATAAATTTCACATCTATACTATATTATAATACATGAGGGAAGGATTCCCAAAAGTTAAGAACTTCTTCCCCCATTATTTATAAATAAACCCCTAGAATGAGGGTAAAGTGGTCTTTTAAACCATAATTATTTTTTAGTCCCTCAATCTATTACATTTAAATCCTTGACATTTAACATAATTATGGGTAATTAGTTACACTCCCCCCCCCCACCCCTCTTTAATTCTTTAATGTATTCATGCGATATCTTATAACCCGTAATGTTTTTAAAAAATCCGAAGGTACCATGACGATCAGCACATTTTTTAAAACGTTTCGATAGTTGTCTTTTTTAGTTTCGCCGTGCGTTCATAAAGTACAAATAGCCGATGCGTAAATGTACAATTGATTAAAGCCAACATTTGTTTTTTACCCAAGCCAGCTTTGACCATTACCTAGCTACCGTGCATTAACATTTGTTTTTTACCCAAGTTTTTTGTTTTGAACGGCATTAATAAACTAAAATATTCCCTAATTTTACTTGTACAGAGTCAGTTTGTTGTGACATGTTTAATATAGTATAGATAAAACTCACAACAAACTTCCTATTAAACATGCCACAACAAACTAAACAGGATATGTGTATCTTATTTTAAAAACTTAAAACTCACAACAAACATCCTAAATAAGTGGATGACCAATCTAAAACTAAACCCTAATGTACTACTATAAATACATAGCAAACACTCACAATTCTACATTTCTATTGCTAAACAGATTTAAAATATGGAGCCAGTTCTGAATTCACTTGATGCGAAAAAACAAGCATGCGATATTGAAAAATCTAAGGTCGGTTCTATGATAAGTTTTGTTATATCGCAATAATGAATAATTGTTTTCTTTTATTTACTTTTATGTGAATACAAACTTATTTGATTTTTCAGATTCAACACACCAATTTAAACACCCCAGTTGTCGAACAAGCTTTTGTTAGTTTTTAAGTAATATTTTCGCTTATAATCTTTCATATTAACAAGTTCGTTATGTTATTATTTGGTGTTTTATTGTTGGATGATGGTGATAATAATGTTGAAATTATTTCTTATGGTGCAATGTTCAGTTCATACAAGTCTAATCTTTAACGTCAATTTAGTAAAGAGGTAATTTTAAAATTTATTTAATCTTTTTTAAATTTTTTTATTCAATATTTGTTTTTTTTTATAAAATTTATTTAATCATTTTTTAACTTTTTTATTAAATTTTTGTTTTTTAAGGATCGGAAGTATGAGAATCAAAAGAAAAGATCTAAGAGACTCTCTGAATGGAAATGGGTCAAGGTTATAAATTTAGATGATTCTGAGGACGATGAGAAAGAAGATGAATTAGATGATACTGCTGATTCGAGCACAAATAAGAAAAACGGATCAAAAAAGAAGAGAAATTAGATTAAATATATAAAGTGTTTTTATGTGTTTTTCATTTTCAGTTGTTTTTGTTTGATCTAGACTATCCCATGAATAATAAAGTTTATTTTATATTTGAAGTTTATGTTTTGTGTTATTTTATTGCACTTATAATTTACATCTCGATTGAACTAATATACTTTTGTCATTTGTTTAGTATTTTTTATTAACAAACGAATCTTTACATTTTTAAAACAGTTTTTCTATACTTTATTTATTATTAATTTTTATAACAAAACAAAACTTTGATATTTAGTAGATAGAAGATAAACTATGTTCCAAACTTTTAGGAATTATTTAATACTAATTTGCGATATTAGTAGATAGATAGTAAACTATATCCCAAAATTTTAGGAATTATTTAATACTAATTTACGATATTTATTTAATACTAATTTACGATATTTAGTAGATAAATAGTAAACTATGTCCCAAAATTTTTAGGAATTATAAGTCAACTAATTAGGTCCTCCAAGTTAATTATATGGGATGAGGCATCGATGGCGAAACGTCAGGCGATAGAGGCAGTTGATCGAACATTGCAAGACATTATAGGTGTTAGGCTCCCATGTGTAACACTTATGACATATATCCACCACAATAATGTTATCATATACAAATAAGAAAACTACCAGCAACGAGTGCCGCAATCCAAAGTTTCGCCCCCGCCGCATCGCACGGGCACCCTACTAGTACCCTTGAATGAGTGACCCACTGACCCGTTTCTTTTTCAGGAAAGTTTATGAGCTTTTATTAACTAATTATGTTATTTGTTCATAAAAGTAGAACTTTAGTTTGATGGCTGTGTGTAGATTTGTATGTTGCATCATACGTACCATGCATGCAGATTGCTTTTGGAAATGGTCACTTAATCTGTTAATTGGACTATATCTATGTGATTCATTTGGATATTTTAGGCTGCTAATGTTCACTTTGAAAGTAGTTTAAAAAGTAGGTATGTTCTGATTTTTTATTTTCTACATCAGTTAGTTGTTAGCTGTTATTCATACAAACCCTATAGGTTCTTTTATATCCATATTTCATTTTATTAGATTAGATTACTTTTTGCTATTTGTTTTATTAATATACAACACCTTAATTATTTTTGTGTCCTAGGTTACCTTTCTAATACTGCTATCTTTTACATGACCACTCACTCTCTGTTCGATTAGGTTAAACTGAGAGTTGTGTGTGTATAGGGATACCGATGGGAGTAACGGTCAAGTCATCAGTCAACATCGGATTGAAAACAGGGTACTCTGTTTTGGTCACCGTAGCAGCCGGTTTCGTCGGAATCCACATCAGCGCCGCCTTGAGATGCCGTGGTGACTACGTTTTAGGGTTAGACAATTTTAACAGTTATTACGATCCTACCCTCAAAAGGGCTCGTCAACATGTGTGGAAAAAAAGTGGGATTTTCATTGTGGAAGGGGACATAAAGGACACCGGTTTGCTGAACAAACTCTTTGAGGTAGTTCATTTTACTCATGTTATTTATTTAGCTGCTCAAGCTGGTGTTAGATATGCAATGAAGAAACCCAAAATCTTATACTCATAGTAATATTGCTGGTTTTATTATTGTTCTTGAAGTATGCAAAAATGCAAATCCACAGCCTGCAATTGTTTGGGTATCTTCTAGTTTTGTTTATGGGTTGAATACAGAAGTACCCTTTTCGGAAAAAGATCGAACTGATCCTATGCGCTGCAACGAAGAAAGCGGGTGAAGAAATCGCTCATACGTATAATCGTATTTATGGGTTGTCTTTGATGGGTTTGAGGTTCTTTACGGTTTATGGACCATGGGGTAGACCCGATATGGCTTATTTTTTCTTTAGTAAAGATATCTTGAAACGAAAATCGATTCCCATTTTTGAGTCTAGTAATCATGGGACTGTTGTGCATGATTTTACTTTTATTGATGATGTTGTAAAGGGTTGTTTAGGTGCTTTAGACGCCACTGAAAAGAGTATAGGAAGTGGTGGGAAGAAAAAAGGGGTGGCTCAGTTTAGGATTTTTAATTTAGGGAATACTTCGCCTGTGCTGTTAGTTTAAGTGCTGTGATGTTACTTGTTTAGTTTCTTGATTGAAGGTTGACTTGCTGTGTGTATGTGTTTTTTTCTTTTCTTTTTATTATAAATTTCTTGATATGAGTTTGGTTTTTGTGATCTCATTATACATTTTTACATTCAGCATGACTTTATGATTTCCTTTGTTTTGTTACCTCTTTACTAATCTTTCTTTTTATTGTAATTTGTCAACTGAAGTTGCTAGTATAGGGTTATCAAACAATCGTGTCGTAATAGTAGCTGTGCATTCTTGCCATCTAAATCGCAATCACCAGTTACATAAATCTATTAACAACCTAGGGCAATAGTTGTGTAAACTTTACAGGTCATATCTACTTTATTTATCCATTATTTATAAGATATTGAAACTGCATGAATACCTTCCGAGTTACTACCAAGAGAATTAGATCTTTCTAGGATACAATGTTGTTGGGAGATTAAATTTGTGTGCATCGCAATCAAGCTAAAACTTAGCTAATACCCTACATTCACTGTGAGTTAGTTTGCAGCGGGATATTAGTTAATCAATGTGTCAGGTATTACTGTTTCATCGTCAACTGATTCACAATGTGCGCAAAACAATAAACAAGAGTAGAAGAACAATTGCTATAAGCACAAGGTATTAATCAAAATTGATTGTTTGAATACATCATGTAAAACTAGTTATAAATTAAAAATGAATTTACAGATGGTTTTCTAGCTAACGCTCTAGCTATGAAGAGGGTGACATGCAAATTTTCTCTGAATTTGCACACATAAGTTCATGCACCGACTTCACACTCAACTGCTTGACACATTAAACTATGGGGCCAAGTGATAATAATATCAATGCAAACTCGTGTATCTATATTCTTGTTGAGACGTACGGAATTGACAAGTGAGAATTATGTATAACATCCTCTCAACAGATTGTCTTCGTCAAATGATAGGCTAACACGTGGCATCTCTTCTTCATTAGCGAGACTTCATCAATCTTCACTAGAGGTAACTCGCTTCAGTGGTAAGTTCCCTTAATCTTCATCAGATGGTAACTTGACAATTGACATCATAGGCTAGTTCCATAATCCTCATTAGTGGTAACTTGCCGTCAGAGGTAATCTCCATTGATTCTTCATCAATTGTAAGTTCCTTGAAATTAACAGCCTAAAAAACAACAAATAAATATCTAGTTAAAAAAATCCAGCCGTTTTTTTACAAACAAGCGAAATTAATTAAAAATGCTTAATTGGGGAAAACATTGACTTCAAAATTGGAGCTCTAGATGACGAAATTGGGTCCCTGAGAGTTGGGAAAACCCACCTATAGCATTTGTCCACGCGTGTGGCTTGTTGAGACATTTGTCCATTACTTATCCTCGTATAACTTCAAATTGTCTAGTTGCACCAAATACGAGTCTGCAGTCTGCTAGATCATGGATTAGCTCCGTATCCCTATCACTTAATAATAATAATAATTATTATTTTTATATAAATTTAGACAAAAAGTTCTTTGGATTGATCCAGTCCGATCCATTTTGAACGACTCCAACAACTACTAGTAACCATGTTGATTAGTCAAAGGCTTGGTTAAGTTAAAAAAAATGAGAAATTGCTAAATATTTGAGTTGCATACCACTGAGATGCAGAATAGAGTCGCGAGAGTTTTGTTCCAAGTTACATGAAGCTACTTATCATTTCTAGGTTTTCTTCACTTGCACTGTTTGCAAAATCTTTAACATCTGTGACTTAATTTGTTTCTCATGTTTGTTGCTTCTTTGATTTCTTATTCAACCTTATCTTGAATCTCAGGATGTTTGCAGAGCATGTAAATGAACCAAATTATGGCAATAGATGTAGCCTCCTTTCCACCAATTATGAAGTATTTTGGATGTGGATCCTGTTGCATTTCTGTACCAGCTAACTCAATTTAACAAGAATGTTACAGCAACAACTTTTTCCATTGAAGATGATGTGGATCCTGTTGCATTTCTGTACCAGCTAAAAGACCTATTCTCAAAACATCATAGAAATCAAATTTGAAGTCAATTTTAATTTGTTTGACCTCATGAGTCAAACTGTACTTCATTTAATGGTTGATGTGGTTATGTCTGGTGGGTTGGACTGAATATCCAGGGCCCATGATTTTTAGGGAGCAAATTTATATAGCAATACTATCAATGTTACGGAAAAAACTATACTAAATATATTATTTAGGTAAAGGATCATATACAAGACATAAGATTTGTACGAAGTGTACGCGACCAAGGGAGGAGGACAAGTGTCCTTGCCTTGAAGGGTAATTAGTCATTTCTCAGTTAAACAACTTCCCCCATTGATTTTCAAACGTCATACGTTAATATTTTTTTTTAAAAATTACACCGTATTAACAACGAGCATTCCATTCTCTTTAATTAGAGCACCCCATTGCTATAGTTTCCTTAAAAAAATTACAGGATTCTGAATACCCGTTAGTTCATTACGTGATTTTGAATACGCAGCACATGACTACGTGATTTTGAATACTTATTATGTGATTACACATTCAACATAAACCACTATGTGATTACACATTCAATATAAATCCATTACGTGATTACACATTCAATATGATTTGTTATAACTGATGTTATTACAATTATGCTTATTACGTAATTACACATTCAATAATAAGAACTTAATTGTTTATGCTTTTATTACATGATTAAATCTCTAATATATATATTACATTATGGGGTTATTATAGGTTGATTTGACTATTGTTTTGAATATAATTTATCCTTAATACGTGATTGGACGTAAAATATTTGGTATTTCATATGAAATATTATGAATTACATGTTTTTGTTTATACGTAATTACGTAATCACTCAGTGGTATCACATAAAATGCTATAATGAAATCACGTAATCACGAAATAAGTATTCAAAATCACGTAGTCACGTAATAACACATAGTCAGCTATTGTTACGCAATTACGTAATCACTTAGTGGGGTTTCACATACTATAATGAAATCGCGTAATCACGTAATGGGTATTCAGAAATCACGTAGTCATGCTGGGTTTTCAAAATCACGTAATGAATATTCAAAATCATGTAAATAAAAGTTAAGAAAACTATAGCAATAGACTACTCGAATTAAAGAGGATGAAATGCTCGTTAACATGGTGTAATTTAAAAAAAAAATATTAACGTATGAAAAAGTTATAGGTGTTTGAAAATCAAAGGGGGGGGGGGGGGGGAGTTCAAGTGGGAAAGGACCAGAATACCCTTTTGCTATTTGTTTCTTCAATTGTTTGAATCCAATATTTACGAAAATGTCAGTGGATTACCAAAAGAATATAAATAATATGTGTCTATAATATTTTGATGGGCTCAACCAAATAATGTGTGTGTAATATAAATAATATGTGTCTGTAATATAATTCTGTGATCTTTTAGGCAAAAAATTAGGAGGGGGAACCTTATTTACATTTTACCCCAAAACTTACAAAAGAATAGGAACAACCATACAAGTGGTTCTAAAGTTATTAAAACATAACCAAAACACATGTTACTTTTTAAAGACTTCTTTAGAAAAAGTTTAGACGAGTATTCTAAATAGTATATTTTCTGTAATCATAGTTAAAACATTAATTGGCCGTAAGGTCAAAAGAAAATTAAAATGTTTGTACCAGAGTCCAACACTCCAACCCGCCTCAGTTCAACCCTACTAAAAAGTCAACAATATTATTAACCCGAACCTGTCTTGACTCGTTATCCAACGCACCCATAATTTTTATGGGAAAAAAGTATAAGCTTACCAGAAATGATCTTGTCCATCATCAAGCACTTTGACCCTTTCCTTTAACTTAGCCTCTGGTCCGGTATTTGACAATTTCTTAAGACCTTCACTTTGAATATTGAATCCAACTGATTTTCATGAATAAATCCTGTGTTATATCATGAATACTAATAATCAAAACCAGTTTGTTATATTATGGGGTAGTCAAATGTTGTTGTCTTGAAAGGAACTTACACTTATGTCATCGACACTTTGTCTGTTATTAGCTGATTCGGTAATTATATACGCGAGTTTTACTGCACTTTACTCAAGATACTTTCCCTGAAAATTCACACCTTCAGACTTTTCTCTGTTCTTGAATTTAACCTGGTCAACTGTGAATGTTCCATCACCCAGAAGATCCTTTAGGATATGTCACTGCAAAAGTTTAGTTGTAATATATAAGTTCTTCACAGACTTCATATCAAGTATTAATACAATTAATCAAATTAGCTATGTATGTTTTCTTTATCATAACTCCACATTAAACAAAATGCCTAAATTAATCAAACCAAATGCAGATCTAAACCCTAATTTGTATGTTCAATTTGTGAATCAGACTCAACTATGTAATCGAGACTCGAAGTAACTTCAATCAAATTTCATTATCTATTACTATAACACTTCACACAAACCACACCAAAACCCTAACTAAAGTCAACTCACATCCATCGGATAAACTAGCAACCAAAAAAACAAAATTAACCGTACAATCACAAAAATCAACTGATTAACAACTTAAAATCGCACCCTATCAACCTACAAAAGCAAGATCAACAAAAATAACAAACAAAACAATAACAATAACAATAATAATAATTCATTGACAAGTTTAACTCACGAAAGTTAAAATTAGTACACATTGTGAAATCAGTTCCAACGCATGATGCAGCTACATAATAGTTTAAAGAGAAAAATGCCCGGATAGTCCCTGTGGTTTCGCCTTTTTTCACCTATAGTCCCTATCTTTCTAAAACTACTTGAATAGTCCCCAAGTTTTCGATTTTTGTTCTCGGATAGTCCCTGGGTCTAACTTCAGTTACTTTTCTCTGTTAAGTGGGTGTTGAAATGACCAAAATGCCCTTTCCTTAAAAGGAAAGGGCATTTTGGTCATTTCAACACCCACTTAACAGAGAAAAGTAACTGAAGTTAGACCCAGGGACTATCCGAGAACAAAAATCGAAAACTTGGGGACTATTCAAGTAGTTTTAGAAAGATAGGGACTATAGGTGAAAAAAGGCGAAACCACAGGGAATATCCGGGCATTTTTCTCTAGTTTAAACTCATGATAACTGATTTCAACATATAAATTAATGTCATCATTAAAATTCAATTTTAGGTTTTGAGCAACAAATCCTATTCCAACAAAAAAACACGCACATGTCTGAGAATACCAGTTTATCATATGGAAATCAGAGGGTATTTAATAAACAAGTACCTGCCGTCTATTATGATGCAAGGGGATATGAGAGATGAGTGGCCAGTAGTGGGAGCCTCTTCCTTCACACCTTTCTTTCAATTTTGGGCAATTATACTCTATTCTCAAACTCAAAAGTGAAGGTAACAGCGTCTCTGGTAGATCGTTCACCTTTGGGCAATCCCAAATTTCGAGATGTTGAAGGGATGTGAGGTGTTGGAGTCCCGTTGAAAGTGATTCCAGATTATCAAATCCAGTTATGTACAGAGACGTAAGAGAAGAAGGGAAAAGGTGGGACAATTGACTGAAGTTCCTCACATCAGGTTCATTATATAACGTTAGGTCAACAAGTGAAGCTGGGAAATTCTGACTTCCCCATTCTGAGATGGGCTTTTTCAACCCCCCCATTCTAAGGAAACACAAATTGGGAGGCCAAAGCCCACGAGGAAAGGAAGCATCAATCATTGGACACTTTCTGATACGCATATCTTTTAACATGGTGAAATTGGATAGCTGAAGGTCAGGAAATGACTCCAAATTTTCACAACCTTCTAACCTCCAACTGATTAGATTTGGTAGCTGCAGGTCACCAAATGCCTTCATGTTTTTGCAATATCCTATATCAAGATATGTGAGATTTGGCAGATGGAGGTTAGGAAATGACTCTACACTTTCACACCAAGCTATTGTCAACCTGGTGAGGTTTGATAGCTCAAGGTCAGAAAATGACTCTATGCTTTTACAACCATCTATATACAACCAGGTGAGATTTGATAGCTGATGAAGATCAGAAAATAACTCCATGTTTTCACAGCCACTTATTGACAAAGAGGTGAGGTGAGTGGAGTTACTCAATTGATTTATTGATTTTAGATTTCCACAATGGAGTATAGTAAGTGACTTGAGATTCTGCCCTCCTCCACCTCTTGTTGTTGCTCTTGGGAAGGAGACATCTCTAACTGATCTACACCATCTGACAGCTAAACTCTCAATGCTATTTGGACAACACAAACGCTCCATACTTTCACATGACCCTATCTCCAACTTCCTAAGAGATGATAGGAGGTTGCTTCCAGTGTTATCCTCATCCTCCTCTTTCTCTCCTAAACTCACCAAATTTTTACATCCAGATGCCTTCAATTCCTTTAAATTTACAAGAACTTTACTTGCCTCTGTATTTGATTTCCACAGGTATCTTATTTCATTACAATGCTGTATGCTTAGTTCTTCAACCGCCCCAAGATACTCTATAACACCTCTCCACACCTCATCCGTAAGCCCTAAAATTGATTCTATTTCCAATTTAGTGTTTGGTGAAGCTGATTGTGCCAGACTTCTCAGCACACTTTCGCAACATCCAGCTATTATTAAAACTCTTGGTGAAGGTAATGCTTCAAGTGAGACATCAATCAAATTGGGACATCTTTTTATTTGTAGCTCTCGAAGGCGTGGAAACATTACCTCTCTATTGGTTGACCATACCTTCCAACTAGACATATCTTCAAACCTTAGAATTTCAAGTGAAGGGAAGGTAACATCAGTAGTCCTACTTGACTCCAAACTGATGACTTTAACATCATCCATTCCTTGAATCAACAACTCCTTAAGTGAAGGTAGCCGTCCAAGTGGCGGAAGAGATGTACATTTTCTACAACCATGTAGCGACACCTGAACCAATTGATGAAAAGACGGATCCCCAACCCAATTTGGAAACTCTATTCCCTTATAATACTTAACCTCAAGCATTTTCAACTTATCACTATGGGGCTTTAACTCATTGAGAATCTCCTTCTCAAGTGTTTCCCTTCCTGAAACATCATCCCATTTCAACTCTAACTTATTAATCCCTTTTAAAGATAAGTTCGCCTCTCGTGCATGCATTGAGCTTTGTACTTTGTTCAACCCCTCTATGGAAATTTCCCCATGGAGATCCTTTAATCCCTTCAGCTCGGTTATTGCAAATTCACCATCGCCTCCAATGATAATCTTGGTGAGAGTTTGAAGGTTTCTTAACTCACCAATCCCCAAGGGTAGCTTCTCTAAAAGTGGAGTATCCCTAACGTCAAAATGCCTCAACTTTTTGAGCTTTAGGAAGCTTTTAGGCAATGTACTCAAGCTCTTACAACCAAAAACGATCAATGTTTGTAAATTGTAAAGATTACCAACATTCTCTGGTAATTTTGAGATATTTGTTCGAGACAAATTAAGATACCTCAAGTGGTCCAAACTACAAATGGAATCCGGTACCTCACTTATGTCAAAACGGCTCAAAGAAAGAACCCGTAACAGTGTTAGCTGAGGAAGTAAGTCAACCAAAATTTTATTGGATATGTAAAACTTGTTCCAGCTTTGTTCTACCCCAACATATACAGCTAACAGTGTTCTCAAACTTCTTGCTCTTGGAAATGCCTCAAACTTCTGGAAACCTACATACTCCTCACGCCTAATTGACATATGTCGGTACTTGGCTAAAGCTTCCACTGCCATCTCCGTCTGATTTTCAAACCTTAAAAAATATTCTCCAGCAACAAATGCGGCCAAATCGTTCATGAGATCATGCATCACAAAAAACGATTCACCATTAGGTGCAGGTTGAAAAAAGGACCTTGATAGTAATTTCTCAAAATATTCATGACCCAACCGTTCTGGTGACTAGTCTGCAGTTGACTCGTACAGATACCCTTCAGCTATCCATAATAATATCAACTCCTCCTTGTCAAACATAAAGTCCTTTGGGAACAAAGAGCAGTATGCAAACAAGCGCTTCAAATCAGCAGAAAGATCATTGTAGCTTAGCCTTAGGGCTGGAACAATTGCATCAGCATTTTCTAAATCCCATATCTTACTTTTCAACACGTCATCCCATTCTTCTCCCTCGGTTTTTGTTCTGAGTAACCTTCCAATTGCCTTTAAAGCTAAAGGCAAACCACCACACTTTTTCACGATACCTTTAGCTTGTGGTTTAAGTGTTTCATGCGAATCAAAGTTATCTGCATCTAATGCATGTAGAGCTAATAAAGACAAAGCATCTTCATGCGACAGACTCTCGAGATTGTCGACATGATTAAAACCTATCTTTTTAAGCAGATCCTGCTGGCGAGTTGTCATGATTACCCTACTTCCAGCAGCCCCAGAATGAAATGGACGCACTAGTATTTCCCAATCATCATAGTTTTGATTCCACACATCATCAAGTACTAGTAGAAATCGTTTCTCATTAAATTGCTCTCTAAGAGCAATTTGAAGTTGATTTACATCTTTGAACTGTTTGTTTTCTGTAGCCACACATTCAAAGATGGTTTCACTTATTTTGAATACATCACACTCATCGGAAACACAAACCCAAGCCATGAGTTCAAAGTGATCCTTCACCCGCGTATCATTATACAATATTCTAGCCAAAGTGGTCTTTCCCACTCCACCCAAACCAACTATGGGTAAGATACTAAAGTTTTCCTTAGATGATTCACCTACTAACAGCTGGTTGAGCAATTTCTTTGTCTCAACTTCTCTTCCAACAACATCACGTTCTGGCAAAGAGGTTTCGTTTCTTCTATTAGTATTAATTTTTGGCTTTTCACCTTTCACAATCAAACCAGGATTTTGTTTTTCTAGATGTTGTAACCGGGTGGTAATTCTGTCTAACTTGGGACTCAGCCTATGACTTAGTGAGAAGTTTGTGCAGCAAGTTGGGATGAGCTTTCTTACCATGCTGGTGCTTGCTTCTGATTCCGGGGTCAGCTCACGATGCATAGCTTCGGTAGCCACCTCGTCAAGTACATCATCGATATCGTAAGCCAGATGTTGGAGACTATTGAGCCATAGTCTAACAGATTCATCAGTTATTTCCTTGTGTGAAGCATCATTAAGCAGAGCTTGGATCTGGGACAACGTGCTCCCCAGTTGCTTGAGCTCTGAGTGAATATTCTGGGAGCGAGCATATTTCTTGAAGGCTTCATCGGCTAGCTTCTGAAAAATGACTTTGACGAGGGCAGCAGCAGCGGCTTCAGCCATTGTTAAGTAACAGTGAAGAGGTTTACTGGGAATTGGTATGGTATGAGAGTGGTTGGTCTGGTCTGTATGCTATGAATGTTAACAAGATCAAAGTGAAGATAAGAAAGAAAGGAGTGTTGTGTTTGTGATTGGAGATAAGAAATGAGTGGACAGGAAGAAAGGGGTAGTTTTTTTAGACATGTGAACCAAAATGTCTTGGTCAATAGTTTTTAATATATTGTACAAGGGGTAGTTCCCAGTATTAAATGAGCCAGCACATTTTTTTTACGATTTATTGATTATACAATTATATTTTGAGATGCTTCATTTTTATTGCTTGTGGCCTTGTGTTGCTGTTAGAAAGCAGTTGCCAATATGGTATAGCCCAGTTGGTCAGGGGGTTTTCCACTAAGTGGTTTCCTTCTTGGGAGGTCTCAGTTTCGATTCCTACTAAGTGCAAAATTATGTAGATATGGGAGAACACCTCTGGGAGGGATTCGAACTTGGGGTGAGGGGTTTAAACAACATATGTTGGCCCTTTGGAGTCAGCTAAAAATCCAGTTGATCTACCATTCAAAAAAAAAAGTTAGAAAGCAGTTTACTATTTTTGTGAAAAGAATAATAGAAAGAATAAACTATACAAATAGTCTTTTTAGTATGAATAAAACCTAGGAATAAATTGAAAAGATAGATTTAAGGTAACATCTTAGGCCATCCTTAGTCGCAGCTCATATGGTGCCACCATCCCCCATAGCGCCCTATGGCGCCCCGGAATACCGCCCCGCCCAGCGTTATGAGAAGGGGGGGGGGGGTATGGAGCATGGCGTGATATGCATAGCGCCCTGAACTTTTGTTTCTCTCTTTCACACATATATATACATACATACATACATACATACATACATACATACATACATACATATCTATAATTTCTCTCACACACATGAATATGCATACATGTTATATAGCCCCATTTCCACTACACACTCAAGTTATATAACCCCCCCCCCCCCCCCTCCCTTTTACATATTTCACCACTTGTCGTATAACCCCCTTATAAGGCCTTACCACTTGTCACACATGCTCTTAAAGTAAAAAAGAAAGTTATCTTCTGAAAGTATGATGATCAGGCTACAAAAAAGAGCACATTCAAACCAATAAATATAAAATTACTATTTAACATGTGAGACTTGAGATATTTTCGAACTTGACTATAGTATTGGTTCGCGGCCTAAAACACTAAACATCTTATGTATCACAAAGTGTAATTTTTGGGCTATTCTAGTTTATTCATATTGTTAGTCTTTGGGCACCAACTCTGAATTTGTAGAAGATTAAGGGGTTGTTTGGTAAATTTTGAATGATTAAGTGCTGAACAAGTAAGCGGTCTGAACCGTTAAGTGCTGAACCAGTAAGATGTTTGAACCATTAAGAGTCAGTACAATAATTAACCGTTCAGAGGCAAATGTCTGACCAATTCAAATTAGAGTTCTTAACCATTCAGACTCAGTATAATGCTTAACCATTCAGAGGCAAATGTCTGAACCATTCAAACATTTACTCGCGAAACAAACAATCTGAACCATTAAGTGCTGAACCAGTAAGATGTCTAATTCAGAGGCAAACAAACATCCCCTAACAGTTGGCGTATCGCAAGAATCATAGATGAAAAGAATGGCTAGGAAACACGGTTCAAGGAGCAGCTTTTGCTTAGGTGACTAAGCTTTAGCAATAAGGTTTATCGAAATGCACCCCCCTTCTTACTAGTTATCCCCCCCCCCCCCCTTGTAAGAGAGAAAAATAGCGAGCCCCACCCGTAAGTATGTGAGGAGGGGGATACATTTAGTAGCACCTTGTTTTATAAAATTCATAATGTGGGCGGATTTGGTCAGCGAGATGCAGAAATAATACTTCAAGTTCTATTACGTGAATAAGACATATTGTTCTTATTTTTGGCACAAATATTATTTTTTTGTTCCTAAAACAAAACAATTTAAGAAGGTTCAGTTATCTGAAATAAATTTCTGAACCTGCAGATTTATTGACATAACGGCTTAAAATGATGAAGAACATGAAAATTAAAATTAACTGAGACTACACAATGCATCCAGCCTCCTAAATTATTCTATTTAAAGATTTATTATATTAAACTTTTAAAAAGGGACAAATAAGCACATGCGAGTGAACCCAGCCTAGCGAGTCTAAACCATTACCTGACTCATCCACCCATCTACCTAATTCTGAATGTCGTGTCTCAGACTACTCTACTTAACCAAGTATATAGATGTAACCAAGTATATAGCTGAGCAGAAGAAAATGGACAAGACTATAAACTTCAGAAATATACGTGCTTAACGAGCAATTGGTAGGACCACTCACTTTATAAAAGTGCGTTCTTGACTTACTTGCCTATGTGTTGGGCTTACCGTTAAAGCCACAAGCCCACAAAGCTAAAAGTCTATTTGGTTTTTAAAACACTGGTTAGTGGTTACAACAACTGACAACATGCAAGAGTCTATTTAATTTGATTACATATTTATGTTATTTTTTAATGAATTATACTTTTATTTGTCTTAACTATTTCAAAAACGTTGTTACATAGATTATATGGGTTAAGTTATTCTACAAAGACTCCTAATTGTAAGAAGTGTGGATTTACAGAGTGACAAGTATCCAATAACCTAAAACCTAAACCTACTACACCACCACCCAAAACCTAAACACCCACCCCACCACCACCCAAAAACCTAACCCCCCCCCCCCTAAAAAAAAAAAAAAAACCTAACACCCCCCACCCTACCCCCCAAAAACCTAAAAAACATAACCCCCCCCCCCCCCACTCCACCCCACCCCCAAAAACCTACACACCCACCACCACCAAAAAAACTAACCCCCCCCCCCCAACCCCCTCTCGACAAAAAAAAAAAAATTTGCGTGGGTGATTGGGGGGGGTTAGGTTTTGGGTGGTGGTGGGTGTTTAGATTTTTTTTAATGGGTTTTTTTAAAAGTCTTTGTACCCTTCTTACAATAAGGAGCCTTTGTATTTGATCCTAATCCTAGATTATAAAGTATACTTTTATACTGTTGTCTAAATCTCAAATAAACGTTTGATGATATGTAATTATCTATTTATATCTATTAATAGACCAAGTTAAATGGATAGGGGTTTATTTAACTTAGGGGCTGTTTGCCAACAGCTGAATGGTTAAGTGCTGAATCAGTAAGAGATCTGAACCATTAAGTGTTGAACCAGTAAGAGGTCTGAACCATTAAGAGCCTGTATAATGTTTAACCATTCAGAGGCAAATGTCTGACTAATTCAGATTAGAGGACTTAACCATTCAGACTTTGTATAAATCTTAACCATTCAGAGGCAAATGTCTGAACCATTCAGACATCTGCTCGTGAAACAAACAGACTAAATCATTAAGTGCTGAACCAGTAAGAGGTCTGAACCATTAAAAGCCTCATTAAGAGGTAAACAAACAGCCCCTTGGTTGGTTTAACTAATAGACTAAACAATACATCTCTTCTTTTCCTTAGTCCACGAGTACACCACACAACACCATGAGAGAGAGAGATCAAGACCCATAGTGAATTTTGACATGGGTGGCGATGACAATATCGAACTCATCGTAGAGAAACAGAAGTTGATGTCTGTGGTTTAACTTATAAAAGAGTAACGTATTAAACATGATCAGAAAATTTTACTTATAAAATAACAATAAGTTTTTGTAATAAAACAAAGTTTAGCACTGTAGAAGTCAATAATTTTATTCATTCTATAAAAAACCCACTTAACCTAGTTCTGATATATAAAAGTTTCTGAAAATGTCTGTAATACACATAAATATAGAAAAATTGAAATAAAGTAATGACTGGTTACCTTTAAATAAACTAGAATTTTGGACCCGTGCGTTGCACCGGGACCACTAAACCAAACAAAAAAAATAGATGTGAAAACGTTGAACAACACATGTACGATGCGGCACATTAACCTGTGCATTGCAGCGTGTTGAAATGTGAAATATCAAAGCCGAAACGTAAACACTACAGTAGAAAAGAATAACTAAGCCGAAACATAATAGAACTCACGTAAAAAGTAAATAAGAAAAAAACAAAAAACTTTAATGACTTGTTCGTGTATGCTTAGGCTGGAGGGTGTGGGGGCGCCACCCCCGCCAAGTCAGCCACTATAGCGCCCCTAAGGGCTCCATCACCACACCCTCCATTTTAAGAGGGGGGCAGGCGCTAGCATGGTAACGAGCTTTCTAATGTATTCAGGTGGGGCCCACAACATGTCAACCAATCAATTTTTTTTTTTAATTTTGTTTAATAGGGGGCTCCATCCACACCCTTCAAATTAAAGGGGGCTCCATTGCTGACGTGAATCCTACGTGGCCTGATAAAGCCCCTAGGGGGCTCCAACCACACCCTCTAGCCTTAGATGACCAATACATCATTATGCGCAATCCCGTTTTAAGTGAAGCTTACATCGAAATGTATATTTGTAAAAAGTTAATGGGATTAAAATGTATAATATACATAATATAAGATGTGAAAATAAAAATTAAGAAAAAGAAAATTTATAGTTAATATTTCTTTTTATATAGTAAAAAATGCTTAGACCATGTGTAGTGGTACACATGAATAATGCCCCCACTCTTGGGTGTTTTGCGCCATGCGGCAGTCCAGTCAGCAATGAGGTATTATGGGATGGTTTTTTCTAAAAAGAGTGTAGTGGGGATGTGAGCATTGTGGGACACTATGTTAAAAGGGGTGTAATAGAATTAAATAAAAAAAACCATCAAAAAATGTTATTGGACAAAGATTGGGAAGGTGTGTGGTGATTGGCCAAAAAAAATTGAAGGAAAACGTGGATTTAAAAACGCCTGGGACCAAAAATTTGAAAAAATCCGCCTAAGGGGCGGGTAAGGGGCGTGTTTGGGCCCTTTTTTTTTGGGAAAACGCCAAAAAAACCCTCTACGAGTGTTCTTATAAGAGCCCACTTATTGAATGCTTTGGGTTGTGAATGGTTAAACCTTGCTACATAATCCAATCAACACAAACTAAAAATTTAATAGTAGAATGTGAGGAGGGATCAAATTTAATAATTAACTAGTACTAAGGGGTACATTGCAAATGTTGAACATATTAGTCCGAGCATTATGTCCGAGTTTTTTTTTAAATAACCATATGAAAACGTTTCAATTGAACTCAATGTTACCAATATAGTATTACGTTTAGATCAAAACGTAAAGTAGATCTTATACCGTATAATGATAACGTATTATATGCGACCCGGCTAACTTAATATATATCGTCAAGTCAAAATGTATTATATGCAACCCGATTCATAAGTAGAAAATGTACAAAATAAAGCACGAAAGCGTGCATCAAATTCACATCAAGACGTAGACAAACTCGGATTTATACAAAAAAGTATACCAAGACAATCGAATATTGTACCGACTATGCGACATGATTATGTATGACTTATTATCGACCATTTACGTTAACATAGACCAACTTGAATTTTTTACCCAACGCGTTTTCAAACAAAAAATTACACGGAAATGTACATAAAAAGCAAGTATGAAAAATTATTATAAATGAAAACAAACTTTATATCGAAACGTACATAAAAAGTAAGCATGAAATCATTAAAAAAACGCAACAAATTAAAGTTTTTTAAGTTAATGAACGAAACTATTATAAAAAAAAAACTCAGATTATATATACTCTCAAGCGGGTCAAAGTTACATTTTTTCAATCATAAAAAAAGTAAGGGGTTGAAAATTACATCTCCTAAACCTAAGGGCTAAGGGTGTAACACCTCGAAAATTTCGGGTTTAATAATAAAACGACACGTGTCATGTAAGACAAAACGCGTTGAAAACCCGGGTTTAATAAAGATGATTCGGCAGGATTTAAAGTGACGTCATGTTAAACTGTTACCTCTGAACGACCTTATTTATAAATCCCAATACCCGATTAAATGTTATACACATCTTTTGTACCCTCAATTCAGAATTTGGTTTACCATAATAGAAATCAAAAAGCATGATTTGATCCCACAAAGTGAATTGAATGATAAACCGAGATGTACGGGTCTTGCTATTGCATCTAAATCAAACATATCATCATGGTGGGGTTTGATACTGTGCAAGACCGTTTTGGGAGGTCCAGGAATGTTGGTATAGGACCCAAGATCGAAATAATGGATTACCTTTACGAAATTTCAACAATCGACAACAAATATTGTCTCAGAAAGGGCTAGCGCACCGCTACATGTGTAGCGTAACGGTGCGCTACCCATGAAGTCAACAGGCCCATTATAGCGGGCTAGCGCACCGCTACAGTTGTAGCGTAACGGTGCGCTAGCGGTGCCCAGCGACCAAAAAACCTGCTGTTGGCTGTTGTGTGCGATTGTAACCGTTTGTACCGGTTTTAATCAGTTATAAATGACCCCTAGACATCCCTAAGCAGTAGCAACAAGTGTTGAATGGTTGTGGAGGGTCCTAGACTCAGTTGTCAAAGAATTATGGTGTGTGGAACCATTATAAATAGCCTTCAAAGTCACAAACATTCTCACACCTTCATTTGATCATCTGGAGCCTTTCTGGAACTTAGGAACTCTCCCAACTGATCATAAATCGTGCATAGGACCTTTGTAAGTGTTCTAATCCTTTCTTGTTTGCTTTTAGCTTAGTTAATTAGCTAAAAGTCAAACCGTCGTAATTACGGTTTGACTTCGAGATTAGTCACTAATGACTCAGTCTTATCTCGAATTAAAAGTAGTTTTAGAATGGTATTTATGTGGGAAATAAAACCCCAAAAGGGTTTCCCCTGATCACCATCCTAAGCAGGTTAAATGTCGGGTCAAACCTTTACTTAAAAAGTCAACATAATGCTTAAAATGTCTTTTATGCATAATTAGCTATCTAGATCATATATAACCTGTTTGATTATTGTTATAACTTAGTAATTAGTGTAATAACATGTTCAAACCTATACAACCCGACTATTTCCTGTTTAGACCCGGTTCGGAACCGAAAGTCACATAGTTTGACTTTTCGGTTGACTTTCAGTTCTGACCCGTTTGGGCATATTTTAGAAATGCCTAAGAGCTTAAATTGGATTAGGATACATGTTAGAACAACCCTCTGTGATCATACACCTTGGTTCACTAGTTATCCAATTAATATGCAAGTTTCCGTTAAATGCTCATACATGGACCGTTATGCCCTTATTGCCTTAAACCATGAATTATGAAAATGTAAAAGTGTAGAATCCTTAGTAACTGATATATAGACTTGTATGCAAAATTTGACATCAGTTTGACTTATAGATTAAGAGTTATGCTCATGTCGCTAAATTTAGGCTTTATGTTAACATAATGGCGCAATTAGCGTAAAGCCTAGTTAAACATATTTTTGACATCAAATCTTTTACCCACTGATCTTAAATATTATTTTAGGATTTTTAAAGATTTTTAATTAATTTTAGGACGAGCATAACTAGTAATCATAGGCTTAACCCGGTAATTGACGGTTTTGCCCTTACGGGCCATAAAACGAGTTTTACACATCTAAATGTTTCCAAACCTTTTGCTACTGATTAGTTATGATAAATAAATTAGTTTAAGCCTTCTAGAAATGTAAAAATATCAGATTTAAGTATCAAACCCGGTAATGGCTTTTAATCGCCATAATTAGCGTTTTTAACGCATAGTATGTCTTAGAATCATATTGGACATACCCGGGTTGATACCTACTGATATATGAGGCTAATTATGATAATTTAGCAGTAAGCAAAGGTTAATAAACTCAGACTTCGTTTTTGAGCTTTCCGGCTTATGTGAAATTACCAAAATACCCCTACGGGGCATAGTTTGGTTAAATATGATAAATTTCACATATATGCCTTAGCCTACTATTATAACACATCAAAATGAGTATGTTTGCTGTTTACATCAGACCTATAACTCAGTTTAACATATAAACACTTTTACAAACTTTAAAATGACCAAACTACCCCTACGGGGCATAGTTGGTGTTTAAATTAGTTCGGGGCATAACGAAAAACATCCTACTGATGTTACAACATATTTGAAGCATATTAACTTAGGAAACCTGTATATGGCTCTTACGGATACCCGTTACGCATATTACGCGTTCGGCTCGGTTTATGTAACAAGTTTACATAAATTAGCCGAAACGGGTCAACCCTTATCCGTTTTATCTCAAAATCCAGAATGTGATTAATAAACCCATATTAAACAAGTCTTCAAAACTTGTCGGGTCAAAAATCACATTCTATCCGGTCTTCGCTTAATCGTGCGTACGAACCGTATCTTCGAAACTAGCCGGTCTAAGCTTAAGCATAATTAAAGACCCGCTAGGATTCTAATAGGTTATATTTAACCTTCGTTCCAGATTAGGAGGAACAGTAAAAGCTACCTGCTATTTGATTATTTGTGAACTATACTTGCATCAAGGTAAATACTTTTAACTTATTTTCCCTATACGGGCTTGGGTTACGGTACATAGCGTACCGCTTGATCGGGCGCCAAATCTTCCATCGCTGAGGTGGTTAATTGAATAATTTGATCGGCTCGTTTAAACAGTATTGTTTACTTTACCGCCTTTGGGGGGGTTAATGACCATGTCCCGGATATCCTTGGCATTATCTTACGAGATAGCCACGACCTGAGCACGGGGTGTAGGCGTACACCTGACGTGTATAACTCTAGAATTGTGGTGTGTCTATTGATCCTTAAACCAGATACGTTCCGGCTACTGAACGCATAAGTAACATGTAATTCGTTAACAAGATTATAATATTAAATAATTCTCCCAAGTTAATAAAAATGTTTATGCCATGTGCATCCAAACCAATTTTCAATCATTTTCTAAAATGAGTCAGTTGAATGTATTTACCAGTGTAAACTGACGTATTTTCCCAAAAAGACTAAATGCAGGTACTAGGCGAAATAGGCTGGGAGCCTCCTAAGCATCACTAGAAGTCTCGCAAACTTAAGATGCCGAAGTCTGTTGAACCATAAACAATATTTTTATATTTGATCCTACTGTGGATAAACACCGAATAATTGTGACTTTGTTTACAATAAATAAATTCGGTTGTATCTTATTTAAATTGCTTCCGCTGTGCATTATTATATTGTGTTGTTTGACTATTACGTTGCCAACCACGTCACGATACTCCCCCACCGGGCCCACCGGTGACACGTGGAAATTTGGGGGTGTGACAAAGGGTGAGTGAAAATAAGATTTAATAAAAGAAATTACCAAAGTCAAGGGTCTTTAACAAAGTTGAGGTAAAAAAGGAAACGGCCAAAGTCGAGGGTCTAAATTTGAAAATTTATGAAAGTGTAGGGGGAGACAAAGCCAGTGGAAGAGCCCCCGTAAAAAATATCAACTCGAATTTGTACCATTACATATATAATAATACACACGTAAAAAATAGTTTTTTAAGTAAATGTACAAAAAGGGATAAACTCAAAATTTTAGAAACTCGAGAGGGTCAAAATGATATTTTACAAAGTTTATAAACATATCGACAAATTAGTTTTTTAAATAGAGAGCGGAAATTATTGAAGAAAAATTAAATTAGTAAAAACTTTAATAGGATAAAAAAGTATATTATATATGGTACATGAGTAAAGTTAAAACATTAGCATTTAAGGGGTTATATTGTAAAATGAAGTAAATACCAAAAAAGTTAATTTGTAAAATGAAGTAAATACCAAAAAAATTTAAGGGGTTATATTTGGCAAAAGTAGTTGGTGGCTGGTAGCTGGTAGCTGTAACTTTTTAGATATTTTTAGTGTTTGGCAGAGTAGCTTGAGCTTTTAATAAAATATATAAAATGACCAAAATGGATATAATTAAAAATTTAAAAAGTTTGTGCATTAAAAAGTTCATTATTTTTAGAGGTTAAAATAGTCATTTTTCCCAAAAAGCTTGTAGCTCCTTCTAAACGCTACTAGTAGGAGCGTTCAACCAAAAGTTTCAAGCTCCTTCAACCAAACAATGTTTTTTTATTGAGTAGTAATTTTTTCTTAAAAGATTAAAGCTAGAGGCTCCTAAAAGCTCCATGCCAAACATACCCTTAGTCCCTGTGGTTTACACAAAGTAACAATTTAAGGTACTAATAGTTTAAAATCACATCCTGGGGTACTAACTTTCTATTTTTTAACATGTGAGGGTATTAATTACATAGTTAGTCCCTGTGGTTTACACAAACTAACAATCTAAGGTACTAATAGTTAATAGGAAATTAACGTTAATATCCTCACATGTTAAAAAATGGAAAGTTAGTACCTCAGGATGTGATTTTAAACTATTAGTACCTTATATTGTTATTTTGTGTAAACCACGGGGACTAACTATGTAATTAACTCATACCAAAATTAGTAATTTGCAAAGTTGAGGCGGTGATTTGTCATTGTAGAAATTGTAAAATGAAGTAAAGACCAAAATTAGTAATTTGCAAAGTTAGGGGGGGGGGGGGGGGGGATTTGTCGGTGGCAAAGACCACCTACTTTGTGTTTTAAGTAATAATAGAATAGATGGAAAAATTATAAATGAAATTCAATAATGTAAAAATGGAGACTTTAACAAGGTTTTTTTAATCAATACGATATAAATCTATACTATATAATAAAAGAAACCAATGAAGGGACACATGTCATTCATTGGAGCAATCTATTTTTTAGTTTTCTCATCTCTATCTCCTACTTAATTATAGATTATTATTATTAATTATAAAATAATTATAAAATTAAATTTAATATAAATTTAAACAATTCGTGTAGAAGATAATATAATTTTTGAAATATTTATTAGATTTCAAAATTATTTATCTTGAAATTAACAAAAGACGTACACTAAATATAAATTAATATAATGTTAAGAGTTAAATGCCATTTTAGTCCCTGTGGTTTGGGCCATTTTGTTAGTTTTAGTCCAAAGGTTTTATAATACACGAGGTTTATAAAGATATAACAAGATATAACTTTTTATTGATTGGTATATAAAATTGAATGTGCTCAACCCATACAATACATGAGTTTCTTAAAAATGTAACTTTTTTCATTATTTAATATATAAAATTAAATTTACTTAACCCGTATAATACGCAGGGTTTTTAGAAATATAACTTTTTTTATTATTAATATATAAAATTACATTTATTCAAGTCATGTAATAAACGAGATTTTTAAAGATATATTGTTTTATTATTTGAAATAGAGTAAATTATGATTTGGGCCCCTGTGGTTATATCACTTTTACCCTTTTAGCCCAAAAAAGATTTTTTTAACATCTGAGCCCCCAACGTCTTTTTTTTCTAACATTTTTGGCCCCTAACGTCTTTTTTTCTAACCCTTTTGGCCCCTAACACTCTCCTAACATTTAATGGATGGGGTTAGTGTTAGGGGCCAAAATGGTTAGAAAAAAAAACGTTAGGGGCTCAAACGTTAAAAAATTCTTTTTTGGGCTAAAAGGGTAAAAGTGATATAACCACAGGGGCAAAATCGTAATTTACTCTTTGAAATATAAAATTATATTTATTCAACCCGTGTAATAAACGAGGTTTTTAAAGATATATATATTTTTTTATTTTGTATATAAAATTACATTTATTCAACCCGTGTATTACACGGGTTCTAACCTAGTTCTTATATAAACCATTTAAATCAAAATAAAAAACTAAACAATTTAATGAAACACATGTCAGACATTCATGCATTCATGCAACAAAAAAACCATCTAATGTCATCTACGTATTTAACGAGTGTGAACACCCATTTTAGACAAATTCATTCAATAATATTAATTTACGAAAACTGTGCTTTTTTCACATAAAATAATAAGGTATGTTAATTTTTTTATATTTTTTTATATTGTTACTTGTTACCCATAAATAATTTAGAAAGATGTGTGGATTTAGTTACTCTTTAGTTAACTTTTGAATATCCAATTTGTTTAATCCATTTAATTTAGTTAATTTCTGTAAAGCCATGGAGTGTACTCTAACATTTAAGGTGTTAATGGTGACACGACATGTTAATCGGCATTGTAAACTACTCCCTCCTTATGTTAAGGAGTATTAAATGGGTTATTTGTTAACATATGTTAACCGGATGTTAAGATATTGAATTAACTAATCTTTTATTTTTTAAACAAAAAACCACTAAAAATAGGGTTAGATGAAAGTTGATGAGATTAAACCATTTCTATAGAGTAAGATATAGTGAAATGGGGGAAAATAAGTGATGTCATTTAGGTGAAGTTAAAAAGGGTTAAAGTATACCCAAGGCCTAACAACTAAATCTTGACTAATCACTCTATCTTTCATTGAACGGCATATTACGTCGGCACGACTTGTCTCAGATTAGAATGAGAATATCCTCATTCCTCAACACTCACCACTTTAAGAGAGGGATTGCATATTTACAATTAGGGGGTGCAAAAGAGCAGAGCTGCTCGAGAAAAAAAGCTCGAAACGAGCCGAATCTTATCGAGCCCAAGCTCGAGCCGAGCCTAAATAAAACTCGTTTATTTATCGAGCCCGAGCTCGAGCCTGACATGTGAAGCTCGTCGAGCCTTAGTGTATTATTAGTTTTTGTTAATATTTAATAACATTTAACTCTTATTTAAAGTTGTCTAGTAAACGAGCTGAGCCGAGCTTCTTTAAACTTGTTTACGAGCCGAGCCCGAACCTAAAAATAAGCCTTTTAATATTTAATAACATTTACCACTTATCAAACTCACAAGCCTAAACGAGTCTATTATTTTTATTTAATATACTAATCAATAGATAATAAGCGAGCTCGTGAAACTAGCAATGAGCCGAGCTCAAGCTGTTATAAGTTAATTGAGCTCGAGCTCAGGCTCGGTTTGGCTCGTTAGCACCCATTAACAATGCAACTCCTTAATATCGTTAGATAAATAAGTTAATCTTAGTTTTGTATGACATGCATCATAAATTCAAATCCAAATGTTGAATGTCTGATGTAACTGTCAAAAGTTTGAAACCGATCGGATCTTAATTTTCCAAATTGGTCACATGCAACAACGTTACATAATAATAACATGATATAACTTCAAAAACCATAATAATAACCATTAAACTTCCCAAATCATAGTCTAATTAACCACTAATCTCCATATAAAAAAAACAGTAGATCATAAACATCAAAACAGACAAAATCAAATCATAAATTAACAAACAAATTACCACAATTAACCATTAACCAAAAACAGACGAAATCATACCAGAAAACGCCACCGTAACTAGGGCTAGAAACATTACCGAAGCTTTAACTCCGCCGCTTGAATTATTATTATTATCATTATTCCCCGTATCCGCATTCGGACTATCCGCCGGAGCGGGTCCAGCTCCTGGAGACGATGACGTCGGCGACACCGACACCGGAGGAGATTTCACCGGCGAATTTCTCGCCACCGGTGCCGGAGACGCCGCAACCGGTCCATGAACCGGTGCCTGAATCGGAGTTGAAACAGGAGCGGTAACCGGCACGACCGGCGCCGGCGGCGAACTTTCCGGCGACTTAACCGGAGCAGATTCCGGCGAGTGAGGCAAAAAACCTGCCGGAATTAGAACATGATCGATTTTGAAGATGCTTAACGGCACCTTATCGAGAAGCGTGCTTTCGACGCGCGAATTATCCACACCGGAATCAAGCGTAACAGAATCACCGTTGGTTCGAACCGTTAGATCAAAGTTCTGAACCTGATTTGTGGCCAGAGTTCCCATTGGATCCTTCACAGTTAACAAACTACCTTTAGGAACATAAACCGGAAGTGCATGATACAACAACAGCGAAATGAGATCGTTATTCGATAAGTTTTTAAAATCTGGTAAGGATGCAGCGTTAAACGCTGCATCCGACGGTGCAAACACCGTGAGGCCTCTTGGCTCGGTTGTTTCGTAGATCTGTAACACTCCGGTGTCTGAAATTAATTTTGCAAATGTTTTGCACCTTGACTTTTCCAACAAGCTACTGATGTTTACATCCAATGGCTGAGATCGGTTTAGAACGCCTGGCGCGATGATTGGAGATGTGATTTCGATCACTGAGATGTTGTAGGGAATTTGCTTCATGGATCGGGAAAATAGAGCGTTGAGTTTGGATCCGGAACCACCGGATCCAAATCCGACCTTGCCTGCAATAGTAGAGTAATTGAATCATAAACGTATATGTTATAAAAAGTTGATCTCAAACCATCCTCATGAATAGTAGTGTAATTTAATCTAATAACTTAACAGAAAATTAATCGAATCACAAATGTACATGTTATAAAACGTTAATCTCAAACCGTTCTCATGAATTGTAGTGTAGTTTAATCTAATAACTTAACAGAAAATTAATCGAATCACAAACGTACATGTTATAAAAAGTTAATCTCAAGGTGTTCTCTTGAATAGTAGTGTAATTTAATCTAAAATAACTTACGTTTTCTAATTAGATAACTAAAAAATTACTAAATACGTAGTCATTTTAATCTATTTTTTTCCAACATCCGATTATCATTTTCCAACATTACGATCCAAATCCGACCATTAATCCAATCACAAACAAAAATTAAACGAGAAAAATTTACTAAAAACATAGTTTGCAAATCAATATAATTTCTAGGCTTTCTTCACTCATACCGTTTGCAAATTCTACAACATTTGTGACATTGTTTCTCATTTTTGTTGTTTTTTTTATTTCTGTTGCAACCTTGTCTTGAATCTCAGTAATGTAACAAGAATGTTAAAAAAAAACTCAAGAAACTTGATAGATTTTCTTCTTTCTTTGACTGCAAATTTAAAAATTCAAGGGTCAAACAACACTCTTTGACATTAGTGGCCAAACCCGTTGCTTTTCAAATTAAATATAACAAGAATATAAAAACAACTTTTTTCCATTAAAGTTGATGCGGTACCAATTTGTAAATCAATATAATTTGTTTGACATCAAGAGTCAAACTGTACTTCACATTTTGTAGATGCAACAATTTCAACCCATTTATATATAATACAAGGGTTCATGTGGTTATCTCAAATGGATCAAATAGTATTTTGAAAAAGTATACTTAAAATGTGTTATTTGTATACTTTTAAAGTATACACATGCATGCTGTCAAAATCAATTCCAAAAGCATCTTAATTAATCCTCTGTTATATCATGAATAGGAATAATCAAAAGCAGGTTGTTATATGATAATGGGTGGGGGGCTGATTCTAAACACACACCCCCTCCCTCCTGATTATACCCTCTTGTGAGAGGAAAACTGCTGGTCCCATGCGGGCCTCACCTGTAAGTATGTGAGAGGAGGGGGTGTAAAAAGTAATTAGTGGGGGTGTAGAAAGTAGCACCCATCCAGTCACTATATGCCCGAGATTTACACCATTTTCCTGAAGATTACACTGCCAAAATCTCTCGTTCATAGTTTGAGACTTTTCTCTGTCCTCTCATTTGTCTTGGTCAACTGTGAATGTTCATCCTTTACAATTTCATGGTTAGAGGGTCCTGCAAAACATAGTTGTATAATATATAAGATATTCGATTTGATTATTCCACTAAAGTGAGACTTGTGATCTAAGATAATGAGAAAGATACTTGATTTATGTGTTTTACAATCAAATGGATTGAAATTGAAAGGCCAAGTTTTTAATGGGATTACTAAAAATGAATCATCGAAGAAAGAAACTCAATTCAAGAAATTGCAAAAAGGATAATGAAATTGGCTATGAAGAAAATAGCATATCCATTTAGACTAGAAGGTATGGAGAGCCACATCCCATGAGGATGGGTCGCCACGTAGGCGCCACATCACCATCTCATGGAGGAGGGGACTCCATGCATTTTAAGGGGGGTGGAGGATGACCCTACCCCACCTAATTATTTTATAATTTTCTAACTTTTTTTTTGTTAACTTAATAAGAACTTCATAAAAATTAAAAAAAGGGTTATTGGATTTTATCACCCGCAACTATTGGCCTTTGGCCGATGACACCCGCAACTAACACTTTGACACCCGGCACCCCCAACTTGTCTTTTTGTTTGCACTGGCACCACTCAGTTAAATATTCTCTAACTTGGTTAGTTATTTGTCCGACGTGGCACCATTTTGCTGATTGTACATGCTGATGTGGATGATGAGGTGTAATGTCTCCTTCTCCTTTATAACACAGACATCCCAAATGAACCCTAATTCTCCATTCATCCCACATAATCACTGCAAAAGCTCCGATTCCCCCACAATTCATCGATTCATCCCACAGAAACCCTAATCGAGATGAGTTCATCTTCCAATTCATCATGGAGTGTGAACCGAACCCCTAAATTGTTCAAGGTTGATTTGGATGGAAACTTGTATTGTCATCATGAAGTTGTTGCTGTTCTTCGCATCGCTGGTCCTAAAAGTGTTCGACATGGTGATCAATTTTATGGTTGCCCTCAATGGCCTGTAAGTTGTTTACTTATGGATTGAACTTAAATTCTTGTTGAAACTGAGGTTGGTATATTGTTTTGTAGTTATCCGATTGCAAGTTCTTTATGTGGAAACAAGATTTCGACAAATTTTTCGAAGCACATTCAAATTGTAGTTCAAGTCCAGTCAGTTATCAAAAACTGAAAAAGGAGAACTTGGAATTGCAGAACAAGTTGCTAATCGAAGAGAACACGATGCTGAAAAGACAAATTCTTGGCAAAAAGTCCATGTGGAAGCAACCATTTCTGTTTACTATATATTTTGTCATTGCATTATGGATGTACATTTTGAACAAGTGATTTAATTAGGTTGTACAATATTGAAGTTATTAATGACAGTTGTTTAGTCTGTTTTGACCCATTTGTCATGACAGTTGTTTAGTCTGTTTTGACCCATTTGTCATGATTTGGTAATTACAAAACCAAAGTGCAGCCAAACATTTGTCATAACAGTGGTTTGTTTTGACCAATGTTAGTGATTTGGTAATCACCAAACATAAGTGCAGCAAACAGCTGTCTGTTTTGACCCAATGTGCAGCCAAACATAAGTGACCAAACATCTGTTTTGACCCATATTAGTGATTAGGTAATGACCAAACATAAGTGCAGCAAACAGTTGTCACTTTTGACCCTTTTGTCATGTTTTTGTGATAACCAAACCAAAGTGCAGCCAAACATAAGTGACCAATATCTGTTTTGACCCATATTAGTCATTTGGTAATCACCAAACATATATGTGCAGCAAACAGTTGTCTGTTTGACCCATATTAGTGATATGGTAATGAACAAACAGCTCCAAACTGATCAAATGCCACAGCTCCAAACTGATCAAATGACCACAACTGTTTTGACCCATTTCTTAAACACCTGTCATATACACAGACCTGACATATACATACCACAGCTGTCAAATGACCAAATTACCCCTGCAAGCTTTAAAGCTCATATAACCCACTGCATATACATACCACAGCTGTCAAATGACCAAGTTACCCCTGCATGCTTTAAAGCTCATATAACCCACTACATATATATACCACACCTGTAAAATGACCAAATTACCCCTACATGCTTTAAAGCTCATATAACCCACTGCATATATATACCACACCTGTAAAATGACCAAATTACCCCTGTAAAATGACCAAATGACCTTATACTTCTGTTTTACAGCCAATGCAATCTCCTTAGCTGACCAATTGGGCTTGGATCTAAACAATGGTAGGAACTCATTAGCTATAAACCCTGCTGTTAATTGTCTGTTCTTTATCATGTTCCTTTGGCAAGAATGTTTATTCTTCACTCTTTTAACCATATAAGACTCCTTACCCTTATGCAGTGAGCACAATAAGAAAAATGGACACCCTTCTATACACTTGACAACTATACGACCACAGTTGCCCTTCTCACTCTTAGCAAGGATCAAATTCCTACCATTAGTCACTAAATACCTTCTCACTGCCTCTTTGAAGGCATCCCTTGATGCAAACCTTGTTCCTACCTTCCAAATGAATTTCTTCCAGTTAGTTTCTTCAGTTACAGATGGAGCAGCTTCCTTATACTTCTTACCCCTGATATCATCGTCCTCACTTTCACCGGGTGTAAGAATGTCACCATCTGATTCCTCGTAGCTACTGTACCCCTCTATATGTGCACCCACTGCATCATTAGTTTCATGCAACTCTCCCTCTGTTTCTTTCTCCTTTAAGCATTCGTCAAACAACTTTTTTTTGGCTTGACAATCAACATGAGTAGCCTTTCTAACTGCATCTTGTGACTGTCTCCATTCCAAGTCCTCTCTATCAGACTCAGAACCATTTACCTCTTCTACAACCTCCTCCTCATCATGATCACTGCTTGGAACTAGGTCATCAATATCAGTATAATCATCCGACTCTCCTGATCCAGCTGATTGTTTATACTCACTGTCATCACTATCACTTCCATATTCATTGTCTATATCCACTGAAACCCTATCAGTTGACCTAGGAGGCTTTGTGGATTGGGCTTTTTGCTCATTGGGCCGGGGAGATGGTTTAGTGGGCCTGGAACATGAGTGGGCTTCATCTGCCAATATAGGACTTGGTTGGATCAGGACTTCCATAAATGGTTCCTTCCATGTCATAACCTTACCGGCCAAGTGCAACACATCTTTATCACTCTCAAAGTGATTAAGTCCCCCATCATCAGCATCCAACCCATACATATGAAATTTTCTAGAACTGTAAAAACCGGTTTCCATGGCATAATCTACAAGTTCAAAGTAAGAAATGTGGTCTACATCTACTTTAACAAGCTTTGAATCACCTCCTACATACTGTGCTTGACCAAATCCTACCTCAATGTGACCGCCAATCCATAGCATAACATCTATGGTTGAAGACATCTCAAATAAATGAGTAATTTCAAGAACTGTTACCTTACAATCGGCAGATTAGGGCTTCATTGGCTTCATGTGATGATCGCGATGATGAGTGAAGGTGATGACTGAGATTATGATGTAAGGTAGGGTATATAAATGAGACATTACACCTAGGGGTGAGCATATAACCGAATTAACCGAACCGTAACCGAAATAACCGAAAAAACCGATAACCGAAATAACCGAAGGGTTGGTTATTTATATTTTTAATAACCGATTTTTGCGGTTCGGTTATGGTTATTCTTATTTTCATAACCGAAAATAACCGAACCGAACCGAATATTTTAAACATAGCCAAATCCGTAGCACCATAAGTCTTTAAGTTTGTATTTAAATGCTTAACCATGGCCTAATCTATATGTATCTTTGGTGAAGTATTTGAATGTTTTAACTTTTAACCATGACCCAACCTTATTGGCCCATTACATTTTACACTAACCATGACCCAACCTTATTGGCCCATTATAGTTTACACTAATAATAACCGACCTATAACCGAACCGAAACCGCAATAACCGATTAACCGAAACCGCATTAACCGAAACCGAACGGTTATGATTTTTTGATAACCGCAGTGTGCGGTTATGGTTTCGGTTATAGGTAATAACCGAACCGAACCGCACCATGCTCACCCCTAATTACACCTCATCATCCACATCAGCATGTACAATCAGCAAAATGGTGCCACGTCGGACAAATAACTAACCAAGTTAGAGAATATTTAACTGAGTGGTGCCAGTGCAAACAAAAAGACAAGTTGGGGGTGCCAGGTGTCAAAGTGTTAGTTGCGGGTGTCATCGGCCAAAGGCCAATAGTTGCGGGTGATAAAATCCAATAATCCTTTATTTAAAGGTAAAAAGGTTTTTTTTTATTAAAATATAGCAGTTGTAACGGCTACATGTTTCAAATCAAGGCCCGTCGAGCCCGGCTGGTGGGTGACGGAAAGGACTAGCCGACCCTATGGGGGGCGGTGTGGGGGACCGGCGCCGGGCCAAGCCGTGCCTCAGCCGGCCCCCATACCGTCTGGTCTTAGCCCCCTCTGATTCGAACGGCTTCTTGAGTTTATCAAACCGAAAGTCAAGGTGATATAAATATTAGAGTAAGAAAATACTAAAAGAAAAATCATATTTAGTTGTGTCAAAATTCACTTCCATCCACTTAACCCTCCCTTTGAGTGGCAATAAACACTAAAAACTGATTTCAACATATTCGGTTTCTTTTTCCATATCACTTAACTATTGTTAGAATTAATTAAAATTCAGTGTGTCAAAATGGAGTTCCATCCACTTAACCCGATTATTAAGAATAAAACAAATTAAGTTTATAACAAAAATTAGAATTATTAAGTTATAACAAAAATTCAATATTAAGATCTGTAGTTTAAACTCAGTTGTGTCAAAATGGAGTTCCATCCACTTGACCGGTACGGTTCGGTTTGGTACCGGTATTTGAGGGTAAAAACTGGTACCATACCGGACCGGTATCGAAAATATCAAAAGTCGATACCGAAAATGTACCCAGTTCGGTAAATTCGGTACCGGTACTGGTTCGGTACCGGTACCGGGTACCATTTGCTGATCCCTTGGCCAGGTTGCCAACACTCATTTACATTTATTAGTTAAAACTAGAAAGGGTATATTTGTATAACGGAATTGGCATGTTTCTGGTTTAATAAACAACTCGTGCTTGTGTTTGATGTTATGATAACACCGGTTATGTTCGGTTAATCTATTTAACCCGTTAATTAATTACACAGTTTGACCCGTCATCCCATTTATTTAAACAAGTCAACCCATCGAATAGTTTAACACATTTTTTAGAACTTTTCGACCGGTTTAGCTCGTCTCCTTTTTATTCTTTCACCATACCTCTTCATCTCATTTGCCACTTGAAAACACACGTGACTTCGACTTTCTATAACCACATCTTTCAATATCTAACAATCTAATATATATGGGTAAATTACACTTTTCGTCCTTTATGTTTGTACCGGATTGCAACGGATAGCCTTTAACTTCAATAATTACAGTCACAATCCTTTATTTGGAAAAATCGTCACATCTTTCATCCTTTAGCACTAACAAAGTTAAAAACTTTAGTTAAGTCTATTTATATAAGGGCACTTTGGTCTTTTTATCAATCTAATTAAAATATTTTATAAATAAAACAAAATAAAAAACTTATAAAAATATATACAATAATAATCTCATCTCTCTCTAGAAACTCAGTGCCTCTCCCTCAGCTCTCTCTCTCTACAAATCGAGCCACCGGAAGGAGAAAATGGAGGAATTAGGGCTAACGGAGGAGGTACGACTGTAATGCGACTTCTTTAGAGAAATTTAGTTAAAGAAATCTTTCTAAATACTACTGTTGAAGATACTTTAGCATGCCATGGGTATAAGTTCCCTGCAAGTTTAGTAGAGTAACATATAAGATATTCGGTTGGTCCACTAGTGCTTTAAAGAAGATCACAATTTACAACAATAAAATTTATATACCACTAATCTAATTTTCTAGATGAAGCAATTAAGATGTCTGCAATAAAACTAGAGTATGAGTCTACGTTCCTCCAAATTAATACTTTTCCTTTCTAGAAAAATCTCATGCTTTGGCCCATTCGACTCTTAAAGAAATGGAAGATAACCCAAATGACCAGTTTACGTAGAAATTGCCCCCTCTAATTATACAGGAAAAGAAGTAAAAACACACACATGAAAGTATAAAACCAAACCTTCAGAAGCCTCTTTATGAGCAACGTTGGCATTCATTAGCCTTGCTGCAGCTTCTATTCCAGCAACACCTGAGCGTTTGTTTACTTTGATCAACTTTGGCTTCATCCACCTTTAAAGCGTTTTGATTGTCTTCATCATCATCATGGTAGCTTAGCCTAAGGGTTGGAACAATTTCATTTGCATTTCCTAAATCCCATATCTCACTATTCAACAGGTCATCCCAATCTTCTCCATCTGTTTTCGTTCTCAATGGCCTTCCGATTGCCTTTATAGCCAAAGGCAAACCACCACATTTTTTCACAATACCATCACCTTGTGGTTTTCGTGTTGCATGTGAGTTAAAGTTACCATCACCTTGTGGCTTTAGTGCTCATTGAAGCTCCTGCAGAACGTGCAATTTTGCCACCAACATCTTCTGATATTTGCTTCTTACCAGCTTTTGCCCTGACTCCTACCCCCAAATCAGATTTATTAGGTTGAAAACAGAGACATACACATACATACATATATATAAGTTGGACCAATAAACCGGTTAGTACATATATAGATATGTGAAAAGAAGACCATGAAGCCGCAATTTGAATTAGAAATTCATGTAAAAAAGAAACAGGCATTCTACTCATAAGTTGGTTTAAATCCAAAGTAACCAGTAACAACAGTTGATGAACAAAACAAAGAATGACAATCAAGTAAGTTAGGTTAAGTAAAGTTACATTGAATCCATTAAAATCATGAACAAGAAACCTTAACCAATGACAATTAAGTAAGTTTGAAACCCATAAACCCAATCTAATCAAAATCAGAATTCAAACAGATAATTGAAATTAGAATTCATAAAATTGAAGTAGTAATCAGCAAATCAAACCCATCAATCATCAATTGAGCTTCAAATCGAACAATGCAAACAGAGTATCAGAATCAGGGCACAAAAAATAGTAAATTACTAATCGAAATTCCATTTATCAACAAACCCATAAACCCAATTGTATCTAAATCAGCGATCGAGCACATAAACGCAATTGGAATTCATAAGATTGAGGTGATACTTACAGGATGCGTGTGTGGATGCATTCTCGTGTACTCGCTAAACCCTAATTTCATCCCCACATTCTCATCACAGACCTCTCAATTCTCCACCTATTCAAAACCCTACCTCTTTAGTTTCAATCAACAGCTGCTATTTCTCCACCAATTACTGAAACCGACACCCATGAGAGAGGAGGAGATTTCATGAAAAGATGAAGAAGAAGATGATAAACAGAGTTGGGTTTGTGTAAGGGCATGTTTGGCTAAGCTTATTATAGTTAAAAAGGACTTTTGGAAAATGACTTTTGGAAAAAGAACTTTTGTGAAAATGACTTTTTGAAAAGGATTTTTTTAAAAAAGTGTTTGGATTTGCTTATTGATGTAAAATGACTAAAATGGACATTCTTTTAGATATAAGGGGGTAAAGAAGGGGTATATTAGTAATTTGTAGTTTGAAAAGTTAAAAGCTGGCCAAGAAGTCACAATATTGTGACTTCTTGAAACCTCTTTTTTCTTCTTTGCAAAAAGTCATTTCTAAAAGGACTTTTGGCTTAGTCAAACACAAAAACAACTTATTGGCTTTTTGATAAGTCAATAAGTTGTTTTGAAAAGCTTAGACAAACATGCCCTAATTTAGGGGTGGCATCAGCTCTAGGCCACTCGCATAATGACACAAATGCCCTTAGTTATCGAGTTAAAAAGACGGATATACCCTTTTCAATAAACGGTCAACAATGCAACCAAGGAGACATAGATGATTAGATGGCATGGTATGAAAAAAAGTTAGGGCTCAACCTGCGATTTCATGTAAACCAATTGTACTTTACTCGTAATGTAATAACTTTAAAGTTGGAATTAAATTCATAAAAAAAACAGATTAACTAAATTATTTAGGTTTTCTCGTGTGGAAAATTATTTGAAGAACAAATTCTTAGGCAATATACTAATCAGCAATAGTAGTACTACATGAACAAAATACAGGATAACATTTAATAATCGTTGTTTAGTGGTCTCTATAAATAGTGAAAATCAATAAGTAAAAGCAGTAACACTTGATAAACAAAATACATAATGACATTTAATTAAGTTAGGTTAAAGCGAACTTACATTGAATAAACAAAAATCTAATCCTGAAGTGGATGAAAACTATAATTACAAGTATTCCGGTGTGGAAGGAGTGTGTTGTGATGCTGAAAGCAATTCGATGAAATGGAAGTAACTGATAAACTTTGACGAAAGTTCGAAGATCGAATAGTTTATTCGTTTAGGTTTATTATGTTCGTATGAATCGGCGACGACGGCACGATAGTAGGAAGTGAATTCCGTTCGTCTTCAAAGCGGGAAGAAGATTAACTGGTTTAAGTGGCATAGGCCATTAATGATTAGACTGGGCCAAGTCCAACTTGTTAAACAAAGTCACTTAAGCCCAACTTAATATTACTAGGGTCTATGGAGCTAATTAAAAGCGGGGTTCTTTGTAACTGAACTGACCGATATTGAAATTGGTTCTTAATCGACCCAAACATATGGGTTGTAATCTGTGTGGGAACATGTACATCGAATGCTCAAACCCGAACCAAACTAGTTAAACCCCGATTTTGAAACAGCTTTTTTTTTTCCTCCTAAAAAGCCAGTTCGAAACAAAGCTGATTTTGACCCTTGTTGACTCAAACCATTACAATAACTTTAAATTGGGAAATAAATACAAGAAAACAATTTAACTAAATTAGTTAGGTTTTATGGTGAGAAAAAATCATGTAATAAAAAAATGAAACAATTGCTTGTTTCAATATAACAATCATTAATTATTGAAACTGCATCATATTTATTAATTAGTTTACATTGGAAATTAACCTATGTATTCCCCAAAGTCCAAACCCCTTGTGGCCACTCCTTTTTCTTTATCTTTTAATAGTTAGGCTTCAAGCCCATCAGCAAAGAAACCATGACTAGGTTTGGGCCCAATGAAGAAAACCACAGCCTAGCTGCTCGGCCCACCAGTTAAAAATGAAAATTCTCTGTTTCTTTCCATTTTATTCACATTAAAAACCACCATTAATGATTCCAAGGTTTTTCAACATGATCTAAACAATTAAATAAACAATTAAATATATTAATCAATTATATTATATTATAAATAATATTAAAGAACAACTTGAATTGCTACAGTGCTACAGTAACATTCTTTTTTTTTTGTTTTTTGTTTTTTTTGGTTTTTTTTTTTACTTTTAACTTTTAACTTTCAATATTGATTCTTATCACCCCTTAACTTTCTAAATACTTATGACTTTTTTTGTCTCCTTTTAGTTTTTTTTTCTTTTTATTTTTAACCTTTAACTTTCAGTATTGACACTTACGACCACTTAACTTTCTAAATACTTTTTAACCGAATAGCGCTGCTACAGTAATTTTTTTTTCCTTTTTTTGGTTTTCTTTCTTTTTACTTTTAACCTTTAACTTTCAGTATTGACTCTTACGACCCCTTAACTTTCTAAATACTTATAACTTTTTTTTTTGTCTATTTTTAGTTTTTTTTTTCTTTTTACTTTTGACCTCTAGCTTTCAGTATTGACTCTTACAACCCCTTAACTTTCTAAATACTTTTTAACCGAGTTTTACGTCTACAGTGGTACATTTTTTTTTTTTTTTTGTTTTCTTTCTTTTTACTTTTAACCTTTAACTTTTAGTATTGACTCTTACGACCCCTTAAGTTTCTAAATACTTTAACTTCTTTTTGTCTTTTTTTGGTTTTCTTTCTTTTTGCTTTTAACCTTTAACTTTCAGTATTGACTCTTACGACCCCTTAACTTTCTAAATACTTTTTAACTAAGTTTTACGTCTTTATTTTTATTTACGTGTCAATATAAACTTAAGTTGATTTACGTTTCGACATAAATTTTTTTTTACTTTTAACCTTTAATTTTCAGCATTGACTCTTACAATCCTTAACTTTCTAAATAGTTTTTAATCGAGTTTTACGTCTTTATTTTTATTTACGTGTCGATATAAACTTAAGTTGATTTACGTTTCGACATAATTTTTTTTTGTGTTTTCTCAACTTTCGCCATTGACACTGACAACCATTTAACTCTCTAAATACTTTTGTAATCGAGTTTTATGTGTTTAGCTTTAGTTACAAGTGGTATAAATTTAAGTTACGTTTTGATGTACGCGCAACTTTAAAAAAAACGTTATCCCGCCGCGAAGCGCGGGTATAAATTCTAGTTATATTCAAATTAAAACAACTCAAATGCATCTTCATTTTCATTATAAACCTGGAAGTTTTGACGTAAACCTAAACGGAATGGTGATCGAAACATACTAACTACTCTAAAACGCTCAATTACTCGACTTTTTATGTATCACTAGACGTTGATGGATTCATAGTTTGATAGAAGATCAAATACAACGCAGACATCATAACAACGAACTTACATAATATCATTTAACAAGACTAAACTGAAAACTTTCATTCAATACGAATCAATAAGAATTATAAGAACATAAGTAAACAGTTCAGATCTACATACTAGCATTATAGATCTATAAACTCTAAACCCTCTCACCACGCATCTTACGTGCAAGCTGGATATCCTTAGATCTATAAAATGTAAACAATATATATACACACAGATTAGAGTCCTCAATGGGTCCAACAAGGTATGCTTCAGCTGCCTCCTAGAGAGCAGCCGCTGCACAGCATCTGTTTGAAAACCTAAGTGATTTCTTTCACTATCCTCTCAAACAGAATCTCTTGATCAAAAGCTCAGTGCTCTCTTTTGGTACTTCATGACCTGTCGCAACATGAGAGTTGAAGGCCCGACACAAGCCCAAAGTAAGAGTAACAACCCCGCACAGGTTGTCATCAAAGTCAAAATCCGGGCTCAAAATAAGTGAATTCGGATTATGTCTCTCTTAGTATGTTGGATGTGTCTTGTTGATTTGCAAAAATCCTGATAGAATGTCTTCTTTCCTCAACTGCAATTTTAAAAATTCAAGGGTCAAACAATTTTTGGTCAAACACATTGCTTTCCAAGTTCAAATTAACAAGAATGCTAAAAACCAACTGCAATTTTACTACTTGTGTTGCTGTTAGAAAACAGTTTACTATCAACTGTTTTTGTATCTCTTCATGACATTAATAGGCAGCAGAAAGAAAAATGGGTTACTTTACCTGTCAAAATCCTTTACTCAAATGCCTGTATGGAGTTGAAAGTTAGACAATGCAGTTTGTTACATAGTTCCGTGTTAAAGATCATATGCAGATTTCTTTGAAAAAATCCAACTTTTTATTGTCATGGCATATTAATTTCTTTGATCTGTTTTGGCTTTAATTTTCTTGACTTATACATGAGCGTTCGCAATGCATTGTCGATACAATTATCATTAGCATCATCACATTAATATCATGACAGAGAGAGGCAACAGGGATCGTCATTGGATGATGTTACATCCATCACCTGAGAGACTCGTGGTTTTGAGGGTGTAACTGACTTGAATTCAAGTTGCAATGAAGATATATGATTTGAGAAAAATGAGCAAAAAGTTGTGTTATATAACCCGTTTATGGTTGTTAGTTAATTTTTCTTAATTGACTGTTTTTTTAATCCAAAACCCAGAGCCCTTAGTTTCAAGTCAGAGATTAATTTGACATTTACTTGATCATTGTTACTAGAAAACAAAATAATACGTTTTTAAATGTTTATTAATCAAAATAAATAGATTTGATTGGCATATAATTGAGAAGCTGTTGTAATAAAACTGATTTATTGTAATATTTCTCTAAGTATTTACAAGAATCTCAGCAATTTTTAACGAAGCAAATAATAATAATAACAACAACATCAGTGAGTGGCAAAATAAGTTTACATTATCTATTTCGTTAAGGCTTGAGGGGCACGTATTTTCCGCGCTTGGCTTGGACAGAGAACCTGAATTCTCAGGTTCGGCCCCTGGTTATCAGTTTGAACTTGAAAAGTTTTTATTATAGAGCACGAAACACGAAACCCAGTCAAAACAAAAACCAAATTGAAACCAATCGAGTTCCCACCAGCCACAACGTGCGGGATTAATCACACTAGTATTTATAAAATGACCACTGATGTTACAGGTTTCGAAAACAAGGGGGTATTTCTGTAAGTTTTAAAATGGGAGAATAAAATTTGTAGCTTTGACAAAACCATAAGAACAAATTGTGAACTTTACACTAATTAGAAGAAAAATGGTATAATTAAATATGAGCTAACTCTTACCTTTTCACAGTTCCAACCACAATTTTTTTATATTTCAGTTGAGTGTTCCTTGTTTTGTTGTACTTTGTTTGTTTGTTGATGCTTTGTATTTATCTCTGCAAATTTTAACATAAAAGGTATTAAACAAACTGAAATCCGATTAATAAAATTGGCATGAATTCATAAAGCATGTTAAAAGTCAAATTAATAAAACAAGTAACAATCCCTATCTGAAAATTGATAACCAATTATAGCACAGGCCTTGCATAATTTTCAAAAACTGGTATCGATGATGCGAACAGTGAGTTGGATGTGAATATTCTGACAAAAGACTAGTAGTTTATGTAACAAGCTCTTACAAGACAAAAGGTGTTACAAGTTCCTTTTTTGGTCCCACTCTCAAGTAGTAAGTAGTCAAGGATTATTGATAGAAACCACATACTCTCTTTCCTCATGCAAAAAGTAGTCAAGGATTACTAGAAAGAGCGCAATAAATTCTCAAAAATTCTAGATAAGGAAGTAAATAATATAAGGATCCCAATAAATCTCCTTAATTTGAAAAGTAAATCAATATATACCTTGAAAGAAAGTTGAAAAAAGGCATTAAATCAATCACATATTTTTCCTAAAAACTCATTTGTCATGCCGTAAAATTTGCTGTCTGAATGAAAACAAAACAACCTATTTAATTTATGCATATTGAAAGAGTCAAAACTCAAAAGTGTATTAAGTAAACAAGTACCATTAGTAGTCTCTTGTGTTAATTGATGCAGGGGATACGAGAGATGATGGGCCTGCAGACTATAGTGAGAGCCTCTTCCATTACACCTTTCTTCTGGATTTCATCATCCACGGGTTTCCATCCATACTTGGACTGTCTACGATAAAAATACATTTTAACAAGGTGAGATTCAATTGTGTTAATCAACGACACAATTGATTGAATTGAAAGAATAAGAACAAAATTAACAAATGATTTGATGTTCGACAATTGTTCCATACTTATACATAGTGAACCTGCGTGAAACAATCGACGCAGCGATTGAGACATACCGATTTACTTAAATGACACCCTAAACCCCTTGCATAATAAACTATACAATTTACACCTTGAACATACTTTACAATAATAACACTTATACCTATGCCTGGCAAAATGAGCGGGTCGGATTGGGTGTAGTGACGGGTCAAATCGGGTTCGGGTCAGAATGGTGCGGGTCAAAACGGGTCATGTTAAGGAAAGGGTCATTTGGGTTCAGGTCAGATTCGGTTCGGGTCAGCACGGGTCATTTGACAGATTGATGTCTGCACCCAGCAGTAATAGAATCTCTATTCCCTAAGGTAAAACCTTTGCTTTCTTAACTAAAACAGAAATTGAAATTGTAACAGATGTTGAACAGATATTTATTTTAATTGAAAAACTAAACTTCAGTTAAACTTAAAAGAAAACAGTTTTATTTTGGGAAAAAAAAAAAAAGCAAATAAACACAAATCAAATATTCAAACATACTAATTGAGAAAAGAACCAATGATCGTTTCTGTTTCTTCTGGTGAGGCAGCAACGATTCATAATTCATGCGGTTTCAATTCAGTAATCGCTCCACCTGATCTCTCGCATATGTCAACCAGTTCGGGTTTGTAACTGTCAGCCATTGAGTGATCATTTACACACTCACCGTTACACAATCGGATTCGTTACGTTACGACCTCCGCATAACATCGAAACACCGTCGTTTAATATGTTACTAACTTTATGATGGTCGGCGTCGCTAGTTTACCGGAAGACAGAAACACCGTCGTTTGCTATGTCACCAACTTAATGGTGGTCAGCGTCGCTAGTTTACCGGAACACAGAGATAGTGCGTAAAGGAGACGAGAGTAGACGAGAATCTGTAAGCTTCTAATATGGTGGTTTGGTGAGATTTTTCTAAGAACTAATTTTGTGTGAGAGTGACGATCTCAGATTTAGATAGAAGAAAAAGAAAAGCTTTTGAGAAAAAAACCCGAGATTTTTTCTAACTAGTTCCACCTGTTTGTATTTTCTTCTGAACCCACTAACCCATTCCACCCGTTTGTTTCTTTTTAATTCCAAACCCAATTTGACCCGTAAAATCTTTCTGTATTTTAGGGTGACCCAGCCAGACCCATTGATTACTAAAAAGAAACCCAAATCAACCCATGGTGATTTAAAAAAGACCCAAAACGACCCATTTTATGCATGTGGGTCAGAATTGCCCGCTCTAATAATACCCCTTTACTCGAACAATCTTGTATCCACAGCTGGGTGAACCAAGTCATATATTTCATCTTTGCTCTTTTACCTCTCCTACTTTGACTATAATGGTCAAAACCAAAATTTTCCAAAATAAGAACCGACATGAATACATTAAAATTTTCTAAGAAAAACTTAATATGTATGTATGTTAAAACACACCTTATTTAAGGCAAGCTCATTGAAGCTCCTGCAGAATGTGCAATTTTGCCACCAGCATCTTCTGTTAATTGCTTCTTACCAGATTTTGCCCTTACTACATGAAAAAGGTAGGATTTTTAGCATTTTGCCCAACTGACCATACAAAACAAGCAGCAGGGCAGTTTAGTCACACAACAAAGAATTTCAAGTAGAAGTGAAACTAAGAGAACTAAAATTGCATATAAGAGCTTGTTGCTTTGATACCATATTATATTATCTTGTACACAAAATTACGTCCGAAACTTGTGAATGTCAAGATGGGTCGATTTGGTTTGTTTTTTCACTTTGTCTATCTCAAACTGATAGGATATATAAGGGCATATGGCTTTAAAGTTTTAACTTTATTATGAATGATTTATAATAATTAGTGATTTGACATCACTGGGATAGTCAGTTTACCACTTAGAGTAAGCAATTGACTTATCAAACATTGAGTAACCTATCTTTCTATTCGTTTATTTTAATTTCAGTGAAGCGGGTCTTATAACGAGCATCTATATTCCATCATCTTAATAGCAAAAACAACAATGTTGATGAAGATTGCTGTTTACAGTAATGTGTTTTTTTTTAAAGTTACTTCACAGCTTTGTCATAGTACCCCCAATATGGATTGATTAGGTTGAAAACAGATACATACACATACATACATACGTATAAATTGAACCAATAAACCGGTTAGTACATACATGAACACATATAGATATGTGACCATGACGCTGTAAAGAAATTGAATAACAAATTCATGTAAAGAAACAGGCATTATACAAATAAGCGATAGTACTACATGAACAAAATACACAATCACATTTAATCAGCATTGTTTAGTGGCCTCTATAAATAGTTAAAATCAATATGTAAAACCAGAAACACTTGATGAACAAAATACACTCTTCATCAACGCCGTTTCGATTTCGTTGGAAGTAGTTGTTGTGATGCTGAAAGCAATTCGATGAAACGGAAGGAACCTATGAAGCTCGAAGATCGAATATTTATTCGCTTAGGTTTATTATGTTCGTCTGAATCGGCAACGGCGGCAGGGTGGCCGGAAGTGAACTCCGTTTGTCTCCAAAAGGGGAACTGGTATGAGTCGCATAGGGCAAGTAATGATTAGGTTGGGCCAAGTCCAACTTGTTAAACAAACTCACTTAAGCCAACTTAATATTACTAGGGTGTGGAGAGGTGGAAAAAACTGCTTTCTTTCTAATTGGTTTCAAACTGGCCTGAGAAGGCAGGTTGTAATCGGTTTTGGAATCTATACTTTGAGACCGGTTAAACCGAACCAAATTGGTTAAACCCATTTTTGGAACTAATCTTTTTCCCCCTAAAAAAACCAATTCCAAGAGGAGTTGGTTTTGACTTTTGTTGACTCAAATCTGAAACCGGTTTTGAACAAACCCACACAAATGGGTTGTAATCGATGTGTGAACATATACTTCGAACAGTCAAACCCGAACCAAACTAGTTAAAATCCAATTTTGAAATTGATTTTTACAGCTTAAAAAGCCAGTTTCAACCAAAGCCGGTTTTGAATCTTGTTAACTCAAACCATTAACAAGTTTAATGAAATAATCACTTTAAAGTTTAAAGTGGGTAATTAATACAAGAAAACAATTTAACTAAATTAGTTAAGGTTTTAAGGTGAGAAAAATCATGTAATAAAACATAGAATAATAAGTATACAGAGGTCTAACTATTGAAACTTAATCATATCGTATTAGTATACAGAGACCTAATTTCAAACCCTTCGTGGCGACCCCTTTTTCTTTATCTTTCCATGGGTGGGCTTCAAGCCCATCAGCAAAGAAACCAATACTACATTTTGGCCCAATAAAGAAGCCTAAACAAAACCACAGCCAAGTTGCACGGCCCACCAGTTAAAAATGAAAATTCCCTGTTTCTTTACCTTTTATTCATCAGATTCAAAACCATCATTAACGATTCCAAGCTTTTTTAACATGATCTAAACAATTAGATATATCAGTCAGTTATATTCAAATTAAAACAACTCAAATGCAACTTCATTTTAATTGTGAACCTCCATTAAAACCTAAACGGAATGGTTTCTATGTATCACTAATGAGTACCTTCATTACAAGTTGATGGATGCATAACTAAAAAGTAGCTCGACATCATAACAACCAACTTACATAATCTCATATAACATAACTAAACTGAAAAGTTTCATTCAATATGAATCAATAAGAATTATAAGAGCATAATAAAACAGTTCAGATCTACATACTTTGAACCCTCTCACCATGAATCCTACGTGCAAGCAAGCTGGATATCCTTAGAAATGATTGTTATTCTTTTGACATTAAATTGCGCACAGATTAGCATCCTCAACAAGGTATGCTTCAGCCGCCCCTGGAGAGAAGTCATTGCGGAGCATCTGTCAAATCCTTAGTGATTTCTCTCACCGGTCTCTGGAACTGAAATCTCTTGATCAAAGGTTTGGTGCCAATCAATCTAATTAGATAGGAGACCAACAGAAGGGCAATCTAATTCAGAAAACCAAAATCCAACATACCTTAACATGACTTTCCAAATCGGTCCCTAAAGTTAGCTGGATCAGCGTATAAACCTTTTTGTGGAAAGGACTAATCAATTTGTAAGATCAGCTGTACAGAACGAAAGAAGTAATTATTGTTCAAATGTCATTTGTTTGCAAAGAAGGTATATAAATTATCAAAACAAATTAACACCCTCATCTAATTTTAAAAGAAGATATATTGAAATCATGTTTTATTGATTTTGACAAAATACCCTTCACATCAAACTTTCACTCTAATGATAGACCTTGAAGGTTGACTGTTAAATTAGACCACACACAATTTTATCCATGATTTAAATGAGAACGAAATGGTTAATATGGGTTGTATTGTACCAACCTAATCATTTTAATAAAGGTAAATTACACTTTTCGTCCTTTATGTTTGTAGCTGATTGCAACGGATATCCTTTAACTTCAATAATTACAGTCATAGTCCTTTTTTTATTAAAAGCATTACACCATAGGTCCTTAAGGACTAACCTTGTTAAAATTACCAGTTAAGTCTAGTCATGTGCAAAACACATGAGGGTATTCTTGTCATTTTACCCTACCATTTTATTTAAAAGCATATTTATATTTATTTATTTATTTATAAATAAAACAAAAACCTAAAAACAAAAAAAAAACAAAAAACATGAATATAAACCTAAACTCACTTCATCTTCTTTATCATAATACATTCTGTTGAACCACTGCCCTAGCATCACCACCGCCACCACCACCGTTGTAATCACTGCCACCGCCGTAAGCACCTCCACCGTCTAACATTCTTCATCTCTTCGTCTTTATCCCTCTTTTCTTGCTTGATTGCAGCAGTGGAGAGATGCTAGAGGGGGTGACGAGAACCCAGATCTAAGAAATAGCGGATCTGCAAAAAATATCTTCTACTCTGTTTCTTGAAATCTTGGCAACGAATTCGATGGATTACTCTGAGAAACCGATCGAACAAAGGGCTTTTGATTCATTGGGATTAGGGTTTGATTTTGCTAGTGATTTTAGATTAACGTTTTGTAACACCCCGAAAATGGGTTTGGTAATCAAACCACATTAATACTAAAAGACGGGTAAAGTACCGTTAGTGGTAAAAGTAACTCGGTAAATATTAGGATTTAAATAAATAAACCTAATATTAAATAAAAGTTGAACAAAAACTTTTGAGGAAATAAAAGTTTATAAACGGCCCGAGATAACGGGACTTAAAATAAACTGAGTCGTACCCGAAGATATAAATCTTTATATTATAAAGGAAAAATTACAAGTTTTGTCCTTTATCTTTATAGTACTTTACAGACGGTGTCCTTTTTTTCAAATGTTGACAGGCGGTGTCCTTTATAGGGAATTTTGTTGCAAGTTTTGTCCTTTGCTAACTCAGTTAGATTTTTTTGTTAAATCTGATTACCCAAGGGTATTTTAGTCTTTTTACTTATTTAAAGGACAAAACTTGTAATTTATTCTTTAAAAAATATTTCAAAAAAATTATATATCTGAAATCAAATTACCCTAACAATCAGATCTAAAATTAAAAATATAATAATGAATAAACACACACTCTACTATGTTCTCTCTCAGGCCACCACCACTGCCGATCAAACACTGTCACCACAAGCCTCCACCAAACCACCATTAACAACCTTACAACCATCAACTGATGAGATAAACTGTGGATTTTATACACAGAAGAACCAATTTAAAGCTATATAATGAATGGATTTAAACAAAGATAAACCAATTTAAAGCTAAATAATGAAATTACATAATCGGATTCCTGAAACAAAGACATGATAGTTGACTTTCCAAAGTCATACAAACAACTATCCAACATCTATAGCATACCAAACTCAATCCAAAGCCTACAAAAACCAAATCTATACAAAACGATCGATCAATATGCAGATCTGGAACACGAAACCAAAAGGGGAAATAATACCGGAGTCGTCGAGGGTTTCGTGACGGAACCATAGATCGGTTAGAGATATGATGCCTCTTCGCTTATCCATCACATCAACCATGATAATGGCAGAACACGAATCATTGAATTGTTTATTCAGGACAAGTATGGCCTCTTCGCTTATCCATCACATCTACTCTAATTTTGTGACATCAAAGTTAAAAAGAGAGAGGGGGGCTAACGCTGCAGAGGTGGGGCTTCTGTTGAAGATCACCTGAACTTGTCATATCCTTTCACCCCACTCTCATAACATAACCACCATCAAATTTCTTCAAACCCTAGCTTTTTCAATCAAACAATTCTTGTAATTCATGGCGGAGGAGACGTTGAAGACCACGGCGCCGGCACCGACAGAGGCACCGGAAGCTCCGACAGCGGTGGTGGAGGTTGTCGTTGTGCCGGAGTCGGAGAGAGAGAGAGAAGCATGGTGGTGGAGTTGCGTTGTGCTGGAGTCGGAGAGCGAGAGAGAGAGAAGCATGGTGGTGGAGTTGCAGATCTGAGCGATGGATGAACAACTAAAGCTGGATTTTCACGACGGTGGTGGTGGTTGGGCGGTGGTTGCACGGTGGTGGATGAACAACAAATGAGGACTTGTAGATCTGAGTTGCAGATCTGATCTGAGATATATTTTATTTATAGGAAAAATTACAAGTTTTGTCCTTTATCTTTAGGGTACTTTACAGGCGGTGTCCTTTTTTTCAAATGTTGACAGGCGGTGTCCTTTAGTAGGTATTTTGTTACAAGTTTTGTCCTTTAACCCTAACCCAGTTAGATTTTTTTGTTAAATCTTATTACACATGGGTAATTTAGTCTTTTTACTTAGTTAAAGGACAAAACTTGTAATTTATTCTTTAAAAAATATTTCAAAAAATATTTCAAAACTTGTAATATATATATAACAATAGATATTTATCTCTCCTCCCTCCCCCTCTCTCTCCCTTCACCTACCACCACCGTCTTCACCAACACCACCATATGCCGCCGCCGCCACCACCGTCTTCACCATCACAAAATTCTCTAACCAGATATCTGATCATCCACCACCACCACCACTACCATTACTACCATCACCACCACTCTCTATCTCTACCACAGCCGTAACCCACCTCTATTAAGAACAATTCTGATCCGAAACCAAATCATTGAACAATCTGTACATTATAATGAGTAATTAAATGAAATCGCAAACCTGACCACTAAACATCAACTAACAAGTTCTTCAATATTTAAAGAAGACGAGCCATTAGGTGCTGTTGTGACTTCCACCTTTTCCTTGAACTCCATGGCATTGTTCCTCATTCGACTCCTTCCATCACCAACAGTCAAGCTTTCAATCACTGAACCATGAGTAACTACCAACCAACCCACCACCAAACCCTCGCCACAACCTCCCACCTGAAACCCCTGCCAACTTCCCACCGGAAACCCCCGTCGCACCTGAAACCCCCCGCCAAACCTGAAACCCCCTGCCGACTTCTTTAAATTTTTGGGTTTACTACTTTGGGGATTGTCGATGCTAAGAACAAAACTTGTGGAACATGTCGATGCTAAGAACAAAACTTGTAATTTTTGGGGATTGTGGAACTCTATAACCGGCGGAACTCTATATCCGAGATTTGGTTGTGGTGGATGTTGGTGGGGGTACAGGGTTTACTACTTTGGGGATTGTGGAACATGTTGATGCTAAGAATGTGACCATTTTGAAACAGTTCGTTGGACCTGGAGTCACCGGAATCAGGAGTGGAGATCCGATTGAGAGCTGGGTTGAGGCGGCGATGGCTGGACAGTGGTGGTTGGGTGTTTGGTTAGGTTGGGTGGTGGTTCGATGAAGGTTGAGAGAGAGAAAAAGAGTTCTCTGTGTGTGTGTTTATAAAGAGAGAGATATTTTAATTTAAGAAAAATGTTATTAGTTATTTAATTTTCTTTTGTTTTATATATTAAAAGGATTTATAATATAAATAGGTACAAAGACCAAACTACCCATGTTTGACCAGATTTAACAAAAAAATCTAACTGGGTTAGGGTTAAAGGACAAAACTTGTAACAAAATACCTACTAAAGGACACCGCCTGTCAACATTTGAAAAAAAGGACACCGCCTGTAAAGTACCCTAAAGATAAAGGACAAAACTTGTAATTTTTCCTTATTTATATATATATATTTTTTCTTTTACAAAATAGTCATTGAATATAAGGTATTTACATAATATACCCTAGAAAGGTGAAATTACAAGAATGCCCTCATGTGCCTTGCACATGATCAGATTTAACAAAAAAACCTAACTGGGTTAGGGCTAAAGGACAAGACGTGTAACAAAATACCTACTAAAGGACACCGCCTGTCAACATTTGAAAAAAAGGACACCGCCTGTAAAGTACTATAAAGATAAAGGACAAAACTTGTAATTTTTCCTATTATAAAATTTAATGTCGGATATAAATGAGATGAAATAACTAGGAATATATATAACCTAGTTAATCACAAGTCTTGTAGTAACATGCTAGTGAGTTAAAACATCTAAAATAAAAACCTAATGATAGTTGGAGGGTTAAAGGTGTCAAAATTGAAATAAGTTTGATTAAAACAATAAAATTAAAAACCAAACACACACATTAGTGTGTGTGTCTGGTCAATCAAACACAGGGGTGACCAGGAGCTTGCTCTCAACCCTATTTCATGCTAAAATTGATCAATTGAAGGCACAAATCCGACCCAAATCGAAATCCAAGCAAAGATTAATGATCTCCTTCGTAAAGGGATCATAAGGTATTCGAAAATTCGTTATTTGATTCCATTCAAAATTCTGGATGAACAGTTATAATCCGAAATTAGTGTTGCATGAATGTTGTTTGGATGAAATTCGAATGAAATAGTGTCTAGTAATAAACCCTAGTCATTAGATTGTTAAAATTATGCTCAATGCTTGAGAATTCCACAATCACCTGGGTTTTGTTGAAACATGTTAAACACTAGGATTTTGATAGTTATTCTAGTGAAATTTGAGTTCTATGAAGTGATTTCAGAATGTGATGTGGAAAATTTACATGAACTTGCTTAACGGATGATTAATTTTGATTACATGATTAGATATGAGCTTGACAAAAGAAGTATAAAAATCTTGCCCGCAAGGTGTTCGTTAAAATGCCTAAACGAATGTTCGTATGTCAAAATTTCGGAACGAAACGCGTAAATTCCTAATTTGATTAATTAGGGGTCATATGTGATGATACGGATTCTAATCATAATGTGGATTTTAATTAATTTCACATATCATACGACGATTAGAGGTAGTTAACTAGAAGAAAGATAAATTAATCAACGATGAAGTCGAACAGTGATTTCGACATAGAAAATACGTAAGGTGGAATAGTCTTATTTGTTAATGACTAATCTAACCGTCTTACGAATTATGATGGTAGTTAGACGCTTGACAAGCTAGGTGGAGGCTTGGAAAGGAAGCGGGTCAAACGAATCAAGTGTGAAGGAAAGCGTGTTTCGAGTGCAAGGTAAGTAAAGCTTACACTCCCTTTTTATAGAATGTCTAATTATTATAAGGGTTAAGAATATGTTAAGCAAATGGTTAAATGTGGTGTTCCGACATAACTGATACGGCTCGGAATGAGTAAGAATGATGGAAAACCATAATGGATGGTAAAAATGGGTAAATGGTAGTATAGTCATGAATGACAAACATACAATGAGTTTTGAAACGTTGCCCTATGAGATAACTCATAATAAGGATAGGAATAAAATGGTAATTAGTCGTGTGTCGACAAACGTAAGTTAAAGTTAAAAGATACCCTACGGCGTAAGCCGAAATGGGTTGAACAATGAGATGGCAAATATATATATATACCATTCAAATACAAATGCAAAATGTTTGGTCGTTTAGACCAAACGGGTTAAATGGTGATTTTTAGCGCCATTTGACAAATAACGACTAATAAGTATTGTCGAGTTTAACGCTCATAGGATAAAAACGGCTTACGGAAATTTGCATTTTACTATAAACTAGCAAAGTCATTGATGCAAGGTATTAAAACGGGTCAATACTTGACCCGAGCCAGGTACGCATATTTTGAATCATATTTAGAAGTAATATGATGGTCAAATATTAGTGAAAGCCCTTCGTCGTAAAATGAGGGATTGAAATTGACTAAAATACCCATGAACGCTAAACCGGGTAAACGGTCCTTATGAGTCGTTTAAGAACGTGTATTATGATCATGTAAGTTATAGGTAAACATTAAGTGGATTGTACATAACAAAGGGGAAAGATTTAAACTTAAAAGGTTTAAATCTTCGAAACGGGTCAAAAGAATTGTGCGCATAGATTGAGTACTAGCCGGGTAATTCCTAAAAGTTACAAACCCGAACTAAATATTTTGAGTTAAACATGTTGATGTATGCTTAATGGTTAATTAGAAACAAGTTGTGGTTTAAAAACTTGAACGGGTCAAAAGTCTTTAAAAATGAATTTTAAGCCTAGGGCTCGAAGCCTATTATTTTATGAATTCAGACGTTATATTTAACTCCATACGATGGAGGATTAAATTACGATCGTGTAGGAAAAAGAATCACGCGAATCGGACATCTAGATCAAAAGTTATGCACATTTTTGTGAATTAGAAGGTTGAGTAATTGAGCTGGGAATCTGCAGCTCAAAGGAAATAACCTTCTGTCGAAAATAGGCTGTCGCGTCACGCGACGATGGACTTGAATCAGTGTCGCGCAATGCGACAGTTGTCGCGCCCCGTGAGCGCTCAAAGGGGGAGCTGTCTCGCCCCGCGAGAGCCAGTGATCTGGCAAATTTTGTTTTCCAGTCCGTTTCAGCTTCCGGACTCGATTTAAACGCCTATTTTTGTGAATAACTAACTCATTTCATGTCTTATGAAATGTAGGAATATCTTGGTATACCGGAGGATGATCAAGCTCACCAAGGAACCGAACACGAACAAGATAAAAGCTTCCGCACGTTGTTTCGTCGTCATTTTAAAACGACGAATTTATACACATTGTATTGTATTGTTTCAAATCCGAAAATGTTTTAAGTTAACCGTATTTTTCCATATATATGTAATCATAATTACATGTTTATTTCCGTAAATAATACGAAAACCGTAAAATAATAGCAAGGGTGTTACACGTTTGCAAAATCTTGCCCTGGTGGTGGGAAATTGGTGGAGCTTGATGAATCAAGAAAAAGGGATATTGTTTTGCCTGGATGTGGTGTGACTGTTTCTAGAGTTTCTGTTGATATTCATTGTGATAAAGGGGAACATGTTAGGTTTAAATCTGATGTTTTGGAGTTTAACCAGGTGAGTTGTTGTTGGATTTGCATTTGTGGTCTTTGATTGTTTGGTTGGTTTTGTTTTTTTAGTTGTGGAGTTGATAACTTGTTTATGATCTTTTTGTTGATATCAAGCTAGAATTTTATAAAACATTTCGTTTAAGTGAGCTTAATGTTTGTGCTTGTTTCGTTGATTATGTTCTATTAGTTATGGTGTTGATAATATATTTATGATCTTTTTGTTGTTATCAAGCTACATCAAATCTCGGAGATTGTGGCTGGATTGGTGGTCGATGTGACGGTGATAAGCAGCGATGGTAGTGACAGATGGTGGGGTTTCTTTGCTGGTTGGTGGGTTTTATTGGTGGCCGGCGATGACAGCCATATATGGTGGTGATGGTGTTTGGTTTAAGATACAGAGAGGGGGGAGAGTTGTGGATAAGGGTTTTTAATTTAAGCTTTATTATAATTATCTTTTAAATAAAAGGGCCAAATGACTAACATATCCTCATGTGCAAGTCATATGTCATACTTAACTGAAAATTTTAACCTGGTTAGTACTAAAAGACGAAAGATGTAATGAGTTTTCCAAAAAAAGGAACGTGACTGTAATTATTGAAGTTAAAGGCTATCCGTTGCAATTCGGTACAAACATAAAGGACGAAAAGTGTAATTTACCCTTTTAATAAAAAATGGATTTTTCTTTTAGACAAAAAAAGGCTTTGGGTCGAGTCAACCTGTTCCAGTTTGAACCTCTTATAACTACTACTAACAAATGTTGATTAGTCAAAGGCTCGGTTAAGTCAAAGTATGAGATATTGCTATATATTTGAGTTGCATTCCACTTCGTTTAAAGCTGCATGAAGATATTGAGTCTTTTCTAGGCTTTGTTCACTTACACTGTTTGCAAATTCTTCAACACCAGTGACATTTTTTCTAAGCTGCCCAGGATGCTTTCAAAGCATGCAAACGAACCAAGTCATGGTAGTAGACGCAACGTCTAAGTTTAATATTATATCTCTCACGTTTTGCAGAAACCTTGATATAGCGTCCCTGTGCCCAAAAGGATGGGTGAGTTCGGTTTGAATGTTCATCGATCGGGTGGAATATCATCTTTGACTGCAACTTTAAAATTTCAAGAGTCAAATAACCATTGCTTTTCAAGGTCAGTTCAACTAGAATTAATGTTTACAAAAAACAACTTGTTAGTCGTGTTTTCATTCAAGATGAAGGTCTATCGTACTGGTGATGTCTCTTGTAGTCGGTTCAATCGGTAATTCCAACCGGTTTTTAAAATTGTGTTTATAGGTCCACATGACACTTTAGTATTTTTGTTGGTGCGACATTCTTCATCATCAGTCACTTGGTAGCCGCCACGTCACCGGGAATGAGGATGGGTCTAAAGGGGATGGACCAAGGGGGTGGAGGATGGGGCTAAATATATATATATATATATATGTATGTAGGGTTAGGATCATGAGTGAACAACATCCTTGTTTGTGAACTGTGTGAACTAATCTTGGCCCTTGATTTTGTTTAAGATGATAAGGGGTAGGATTGTCATGAAACATATAAAGTTAAATTTATTTTTTAAATTATATATCAATTATTAAAGAGATTTATCACAATCAACAATCAGTTACCAAACATACCGTTGATCTCTCACCCTTCTTTCACTGATCGCCACCTCTCTTCTGCCTCTGACGCCGACCGCAACCTCATCTACTGTGAATCCACCGATAACATTACACCCTTCTACTCCCTCCGCTCTCCAGCCACCTACCAAGAAACCCTCAAACTTCAATCCCCTTACAATAGCGTTATGGTGGGTACCGACCAGTTGCCGGATCCAACAAGGGGTTAATCTGTTTGTTCGATACAAATATTCCATCAAGCAGAGGAGGTCAGTCGGAGACTGTCTCTCACCATCGGCGCCGTTATGGAGGAAAACCAGAGGGGATCCGTCGAAGATATCCGGTCGCCGGAATACTCATATGATTTAAAAAAAAGGTACACAATGCTAAAGTGTAATTGTTTATATTATTCGGTAAATCGGTGCATGTTGTTTATGTTTTATAATTCTTTTAAGAACATCAAATCGGAAGTTAGGGTTTCTATAATCTGTTCTAAAAGTTGTTTAATCACGATTTTTTAGTACAATGGCGTGTTTTTGATCAATCGTTGTCCGAGTATATGCTTAATTTTTTTGAAGGATATGGTTGATTTAACAAGACAATGGATTTTACTTTGTTTTTATTCGATGTACACATGTGTATTTTGTGCGTATTTTGTTGTCAAGACGGCGATGTACATACGTGTATACTGCTATGATGATTTATTAATAAACTGGGTTGTATACAGATGCACAGGTTTTTTTTTGTTTATCTGCAACTTGTGTTGTACGCTATGTACACATGTGAATAAGCAGTCAACACACATGTGTACACAAGGTTAACTAAATAATGTTGTATTTAGTCATATCAGTTTATTTTTTAAACATGTTGTAACAATATACTATGCTTAATGTACCGTTATTGTAACTCAATATATGTGAAGTTATTATATTATTATTAATTAGTCACTAATACTACGTTTACATTTGAGTATTCTGTTTGTTCAAGATGATGTTTTAAGTCAAAAGTTGACTTTCTTTTTCCTGTTGTTTTTAAAAGGGTCAATTTTTGAATTGAAAGTTATCTTCTTGGCTGGAAATGTTAATACTTAATTGATTTTTTCTATTGGCTCATGTAGCTTTTCCCCTTTTTGAACAATGATTAACATCAGTTTTTTAAAATGGGTCAGATTGTTTTAATACTAATAAACAACGATATTTCATAAAATCATCTATATTTATGCTATAATGTTGGTATTCAGTCATATCAGTTTATATTTTAGACATACTGTACCAATATACTCTGCTTTAGCGGTGTTATTCAAGATGAGGTTTAAACTATATTTTTAAAGGGTCAATTTTTAAGTCAAAACTATATTTTTTAAAGGGTCAATTTTTGAACTGGAATTATCATCTTGGATGGAAATGTTAATAGTTAATTCATTCTATGTTTGAATTGCAGGGGCAGCCTCGTTCCTATTCACCGAATACTAATATTTGTCATTGTCGTTGTTCTGATCTTTGTTTTTCGTGGGTCCGTTGAGGGATTCAGCACTAGCAGTAAAATATGGACATACGACGCCACCAAAATGTGTAAACCCGCTCTAATAACAGCTGTCTTCAGCACAGTCTCATTCTTGCTAGGTGCCATCACCTCAGTTGTCTCCGGCTTTCTTGGAATGAAAATCGCCACATACGCAAATGCCAGAACTACCCTTGAGGCTAGAAAGGGTGTCAATAAGGCTTTTATTGTCGCATTCAGTTCAGGAGCCGTTATAGGTTTCCTTCTTGCTGCAAACCGGGTGTAAACTTGTATTGCCATTGGTGCCAGAAGCTGTTGTTTCTCTGATGCTTTGAATACTAGTTGATCTAGAACAAGGGTGTAAACTTGTATTGACTATGAAGTAGTTGTAAACAGAATAATATTGACTTTTTTTAAGTTTATTCTAAATATATATTTATTGATTGAATGATGGAACAAAATAAGATTTGTCTATATAGGAGCAAAACATGTGTTTGATTTTGTTCTAACAAATGGTCGTTGGAATCTGCCGTTTGGCTGCAATCTGGATGGACACATGTGTATAAGCAATCGATACACAGGTGTACAAAAGGGTGTACACTATGTACACGTGTGTATAAGCAGTCGACACACAGGTGTACGAAAAATGTTGTTTATTAGTCTGTAACCTTGAATAGGGCTGATGCATTTTCAAATGAAGCATGTGAATGCAAATGGTGGAATAGGGCTGATGCAGGCAATTGGCAAGACAAATGTTTAGTTTTATGGAGCATGTACTGGCAAATGGTGTTTGAAACCAAAGGTGGAATAGGGCTGATGCATTTTCAAATGAAGGTTTTAGAACCAAGTGTGCGGATTGGGGCTAAATCTTGCTCTGATAAATGGTTTGAAAAAACATGTGTATGACTCTTATACATAAATGTAATCATTATTGTATGTAACCGTCTTGGAGTAAATGTCAATTATAATCTGTGTATGTGTGGTGTCTTAGTTTCATGTAAATATATATATTAACTAACGTTAACTGAACAATAATCGGAAAGGTAGTATCGCAGATACGCATCAACAACTATAAAAAATAAAAGAACCAAAAGGTACGAGTTTAAAATAACGTTGGAATTAAATAAATGTAGTGTTTTAATTATAATCTAATCACTCTCGTTGTCTTCACCTTCTGACTCTTAAGTTCTAGACTCTGTTTCTTTGTCATCTTCTTATTCGTCGAGAAAGTGTCCTTAGTTGGTTTGCCTTTTTTGAGTGACAATTCCTAGTATCATGGAGCCTTACCCCTTTGCCACAAAAATAGCATTTCGTCATTGGCTTCTTGCTCTCCTCTTTTGCTTTTTTGCACTGGTTTGATTTTGCCTTTAGTAGAGCCTCCAACCCAGACTTAAAATCTTCGCGAATGATATCTAACTTCACAAGAAGGGCTATCAGATAGACCCTCGTTTGAATGTCCGTGTTCCACTTGATGCAAAACGTATCCTGCTCTAAGCAAGTGCAACAAAACCTACAAGAAGGGCTAATCATTAGAATTTACTGAGGGTCCTAATTACCTTTTTTATGGTTTCACATGAGCATAATTACTTACAGTTGAATCCTTGCCTCGATGAAGCTGAATGCGACCTCTTCGGTACTGAGAATGGAAAAGCACATTAAGTGAGAACACTGAGTCTAATATCTCAACTTAACATACGCAAATTTAATAGTTTAATACATGTTAATGTTAATTATATAATATAAGATATGAAATGTGCCTAATTATCCTCCAAACAATGCGATTATAACACCCATACTAGTCCCTCAAACTGAGCATAATAAACAAAACAACAACCTGTGCATATGTGTACAACCCTGTGTACAACAAAAAAAAAAAAAAAAAAAGCAAGAAGAAGTAATTTGTAAAAACAGAGTAAGAAGAACACATGTGTATCCCGAACCTATTCAGCATAATTCAAAAGTGTAAATCAACAGAGCAAGAAGAACTAATGTACACATGTGTATTCCGGACCAGTTCACATAAAAAAATATAAACAGAGCAAGGAGAACTAATTTGTAAAAATAAAGCAAGAAGAACACATGTGTATTCCGAACCAGTGCATTAACTAAAAAAAACCCTGTGCATTAACCAAAAGAAACACCATGTACATATGTGTAATCGAAATACACAATCAACGAAACCCTATCTTTTGATTACATATAATCAAATGAAGTATAACTTATACAGAATCGGGCTAAGAAGGTATACACTAATGACACGTACCTTTGCAGGGATTCCGGTGAATGAAAACGCCGATATATAGCACACTTTATCGATCGACGGTAGAAGCAATTAATTGCCGGTGCGATTAAAAGGGAGAGGGAAGAATCGACGGTGGTAGCTATTAATCTCCGGTGGGATTAAAAAGGAGAGAGAAGAATTGACAGTGGAAGCTATTAATCGCCGGTTACAGGGATGATAACTTGCAAATCGCCGATCGATTTTGATGAAGAACCCTAATTCGCCGTTCGGTTACAGAGAAGATGATACTGAAATTTTGGTATTTTTATGAGAGAGAGAGAGAGTGATATTTACAAAATTAGATTTAGTATACATTTACATTAATGCCCCTATCCACCTTATTTACTGGTTATATATTTATAAATATTTACCAAATTGCCATTACCATTAAATCTCATCATCTAAGAAATGAAGGGTCAAGATTTGTTCACTTTGTTCACAACTTAATCATTGTTCACTCTAGAACCCTACCCTATGTATGTATGTATGTATGTATGTATGTATGTATGTATGTATGTACGTGAAACCACAGGGACTATCCGGGCAATTAACTCAATAAATAAACACAAAGCGATGGTTTCAAAATGTAGCAATACTTCAGGGTCTTTTAGGTAATTACACTTTAAATTTGGGCCAAACCAGTAACAAAATTAATATAAACAATGTCCGGAAAAAAAAGAAAACTTTGAAATCTTCCGTTTGTTGATGACTTGCTTTGATTTCTGCAACGTAATACAGGTTACCTCTCTCTCTCTCTCTCGTTCCTGTTTACTCAAATATTTTTTTTTTTCAAGAATTGCCTCAACTTCAGGTCAAATTTCTTATAATATGTGTATGTATGTTTCCGTATTGTTCTAGGGTTCGCTAATTCCTGATTTAAGCCCTAATTTGTTACCTAATTGCTTAAGTTAATGTAAACTGCTAACTTATCACGTTTCCGATCGACTTATTGCTGCATATGTGTTTGGGTTATTATTATTATTATTGCGGTATTATGGAATTGAATTCGTATTTGAGGTTTGAAGTTGCAATCTCTGTGGTTTTGTAATGCGACATTGATCAAATAAGTTATGTTATGGCTTCTAAGTCGATATGGTTGTTTATAAATCTTTTAGAAGCTAATTTGATATTAAATTTGTTTGATTTCTTATATGCTTTAACTTTTAACCACATTGATATCAGTTGTTGAGTTGAACTGTTGAAAGTTGAAACTCTTACTTCGGATGCCCTTTATTTATATCAGTTAGTTACCTCACTCACTTATACATGCATAAATTCTTCTGAACTTTTGAGTGGATTAATTAGTTGATTAAGCATAGGTTTCTTTTCTTAGAAATATGACCCTGTTTCAGCTTAAATAGTCATAGTGGTTCAGATATCACCTCTTTTCTGAGCCACATTATTGTTCTTGTTGGTGCTTCTTTTCGTGTTTATGTAAGTGCATTATATTTATTTCAATCAAAGTGTGTGGGTTGGGTAACGGGTCACATGGGTAGAGTTCTATACGGGTTAGAATTGTTATCATAATAATATATATTCTGTTAAAAATATAAAGCAACTTGTTGATTTAGGAGGTTTTTAAGAATTTAAATCACTTTGGATGACTTTTTCACCCCTTATACCTGTTTTCTTTCTAGCCATGTTGTAAATTTTCGCCCATTCGACACTTCTAATATCACAAACACATCCTGATTTCAAATTTCTTATATGTGTGTATGCATAATAAAGATCATTCAGCTGTTAGTCTCGCAAACCCGTTACTTGAATCCACAACTAACTCTGAAACTGAGGTGCAGACGACTTCTCGAAGCTTTAGTTATTACACCAACCCAATGGCTGCGTATTCTGGCAACAAGCAGAGGAGCCAGGTTAGCCCTCAGATATCACAGAATATTTCATCCACTCCAAGTAATACCATATGACCTTATTGTTATCACATAGTTTTGATTTCATCATTTAAACGTGAAAGTTTACATCTCTGCGTGACTTGTTGGGGCTTAAACGGATAAAAAAACTTTGAAATCTTCCGTTTGTTGAATCGAAGACTTGCTTTGAGGTTAAATTTCTAATTGGTAGTATACTTATATTCTTATAATATGTATATGTATGTTTCCCTATTGTTCTAGGGTTCTTCGCTAATTCCTGATTCAAGCCCTAATTTGTTGCCTAATTGATTAAATTAATGTAAACTAGTAACTTGTAACGTTTCCGAATTCGTTGGTGTTCTACATATATTCTTGATTTCACCATTTGAACGTGAAAGTTTACATCTCTGCGTGACTTGTTGGGGCTTAAACGGATTATCATTGAATCTGTGTTTAGTTAATTGACCTTTTAAGATGATTGGATTGGAGGCAAATAACTTTTGAGAGATTGTCACTAAACAAGTATTATAAATTGCGAATTGATGCTATGTTTTTATATATGTAGCAATATGAATATCAAATGGGTGATCATGTTGTACAAGTCTAAACGGGTCAATTTTACTAACCTTTTTAGTCCAAATTATATTACTGCAGTAATATTCTTAATTTTTGAGTGATCGACTTAGGAGGTTTTATGAATTACAAATACACTTTGTGAGCTTGTTTGACCCATTCCCTTTTAAGCCATCTAAAAAACATTATTTTACTCATTTACAACTGGAATCGACCCAATCAGTAAATGGGTTGAAATTGCCACTTCTTATGCATACAACAGTAGTTTGATTTTCTTTATATTCATTTTTCTTATGTTTTCGGCAAGCATTAAATTGCCTTTTTTATTAATTTACATAATTATTTTTTGGTTCAACAGGTTTGCAGACCAATGAAACGTTTCTCACCTTCCCTTCAACCCCATATAAACCAATCGCCAAATCCGAAAATGCAACAACCACAGGGATATTATGCAAGTTCTAATCATGCTTATTCATCTAACTCACCACAAAGTTGCTCTTTACCGAACCCGAGTTGGAGGGGCAATAGTCCTCACCATAGAGGTTACTATAGCCCACCAGGTGTCGGTTTTCCTGGCCCGCAAACCCATAGTTGTCAAAAGCGCAAAAGGCGCGCTCCTAGGCGCTCGGGCGCAGCGAGGCGCGCCTATAGCGCCCGGTGGTAGCTTAGGCGCACAAATGGGCTTTTTTTTGTAAAAACGGTGCTCAGGCGCGCAAGGCGCGCGCCTAGGCGCTCGGGCGCAGCGAGGCGAGTTGAGGTTGAATATCCAATTGATGTTGATGGAAGTTCTGATGACTTTGATGATGGTCTTGATGATTGATGATGAACTTTAAGTTTAAATGTTTTAGTAACCGCAAACATTTGTGTAGTCCTAGTAACTTTTGGTATACGTGTGTATAAGTCCTAAACTTTTGCTACTAACTATTAGCTACATGATCTTAAATGGCATATATAATAGTTTTTTTTTTAATTTTATATGTGGAATCTTATTTATTTTCAAAGCATAACATATTTTTTTATATTTTTTTTCTCTATTTGCGCTTTTCTTAAAAAAAGCCCACGATTTTTTTGGGCCTTGCGCCTAGCCTCCGGGCGAGGCCGATGCGCCTCGCCTGCGCCTTGCGTCTTTGACAACATAGCGCAAACCCACTTCACCAGTGGTCCAAGATATGGGAGAGGGAGAGGGAGAGGCCGTGGGTCGGGACAGGGTGGAGGGCGAGGGTGGGGCCATAATCATGTATCGGCAGAAGAACAACGGCCTAATTGTTTCTTCAACAAGTCAATGTTGGAAGACCCTTGGAAGTCACTAGAGCCAATTTGGAAGTCACTCAAAAAGCAGTGGCTTCCACCTTCTCTTAATGCGAAAAAACCTAGAGTTTCAGAATCTCAAAGACAGTCTAGTTCACAACCTAGCCTTGCTGAAATATTGGCTGCATCTTTTAATGAAGCTGAATGATTTTTCTAAGGTTTTGTTTGGATTTGTTTATGGAGGATGACGTGATGTGCAGACTTTGAATTACAAATCATAGTCTAGGCCCTCTCACCACGGATCCTACGTGCAAGCTGGATATCCTAAGGCTTGATTGTTACTCGTTTAGCATGAATCACGCACAGATTAGTATCCACACTTCAGCAGCCTCCTGGAGAGCAGCTACAGCGGAGCTCGGAAATCGTAAATCTGTTTTGAAATCCTGTGAGCGATTTCTCTCACGAGCCTCTGGAATGGAAGTTTCATAAGCTTAGTACTCTTCTGATACCTCTGGTATCTCTCTAGGCCTGAATCTTTGTGTGGCTTCTTTACACCTCCGGTGATGGAGCAGACTTCCATAATAGTCATTTTTCCACATTATATCTGTGTGTAGCTTCCCTTTGAATATAAAGTTTTAGATGAGTCTTTCTACACAACCATTTTGTAATATTACTGTGAATACCGAAAATGTTGGTGTTAAATCTGTACCATATGAGTACCAAGATTGAATGTGTATGGTACTTGGGGTTTATCTGAAAGCATTAGTGCACATGTTATAATTAAAGACAGTGATTTTCTTATTTTTCTTGTTCATGATGAACACTTCAATTTGAATGTTTGACTTCCTCACGTTTAAGCTATGAGTGTGTAATAAGGTATCAAATGTAAAATATATGTATCGCCACTACAATCAAACAATCAATCATGCCGTGTGTAATGTGTAATAAGATATAAAATTTATATAGTTATTCCGTGTAAAGACATGCATGACCGATATATATTATCATTTTATGGCGAAAGGGTCTTAGACCGCTAGGTTACTTTAATTTCATCTATGTTTTTTTCTAAAGTTAAATGTCATTTTAGTCCCTATGGTTTGGGCCATTTTACCAGTTTAGTCCAAAGGTTTGAAACATTGTCATTTTAGTCCAAACAGTTTCAAGCGTTGTCATTTTAGCCCATTGGGTTAACTTCGTCAATTTTTTTTGGTTAGCTAGAAGGGTAATTCGATCATTTTATATGGTCGAGTTGCCCTTCTAGTTTACAAAATTACATATAAAATGACCGAAATGCCTTTCTAGTTAACAGAATAAAGGGATGAATTTAACCGAGTGGACTAAAATGACAACATTTGAAACTATTTGGACTAAAATGGCAACTTTTCAAATCTTTGAACTAAACTAGCAAAATGGCCAAAACCAAGGGACTAAAATGGCATTTAACTCTTTTTCCTAATTGTAACTATTTGGTTAAACAACATAGTTACACCGATCTATACAAATCATAATCTCATGTTCAATAAAACAGTTTAGCTAGATCATTTGGCTAGTCCCATTAGTAAAAGCATTTGATGCATAAAAAAGAATATTTAGATTATCAAACATGCATTTTGAAGACCACTTGCCCGACACAAGCTGCTATTTTATTTAGCTAATCACGTTGGTTAATTAGCGGGGTGTTACAAAAGAAAAAAAAAACAAAAAAAAAGCCATACAAACATACCTTTTTAATGATTTTCACAATAGTTTAAGTGTTCGACTTACTCTCTTTCAGTTTACATAAGTTATAAAATTATATAATTATTATATGTGTACTTTAGATATGCATGAGCCATATAGTTTATCATGCCATCTTGAAAGATCTTAGAAATTTTGGTTACTTGCATATGATTGTCTATTATTTCTCATCATAACTCTTTTGTAAGACACGTATAATTACATCAATATATACAAAGGGAAACTCTCAGATTTAACAACACAATTTAACTATATATTTTAGTTTGCACGTTAATGAAATTATTTATCAAAAAAATTAATAACTAGATCTAACAAATACGCAGATCAGTTAGTTATGTAGGGGCCCAGTCCTTTTTTACTTTTCTCTTTGTGAGTGGGCTTCAGCCCAGCAGGATAAAACCAAGACTGGGCCTTATCGTCTCCGACTAATTGCTGCATTCGCGTTTAGGTAATTATTATTGCAGTATTTAGTATGTGTAATATTGAAAGAATGATAGGGATGTAGATATTAATAAAAGGATAAGGATCAAATATGAAATTTATTTTGGCTATGAAGGATAAGAAGCAATAAGATTATGACATGTGGCAAAATTTAAAATAAAGAGAAAGGGTATTATAGTCGATCGTATCATTTCTTCTTCCTTCTTCTCCCCAGTAACTTCAAAACCCACCATTTTCAAAATCCACCATCTTCAACTTTTTCTTCACTTACTATCTCAATAATCACTACATTATAGTGCGATTTTCGTCACCAATCAATGATTCAAACACCCGATCAACGTGTTCTTCAGCTTTTTTTTTTTGAAGAAAACACAGTTTAATTTCATACAAAATCTTGTTTTTTCCGGTGATATTGAAGATAATCACTCGATCCATTCGATTCGATCGCTGATAAGTGTTTCTATCATTCAAATTTCGTCAATCCTTGAAGAAATCGACTTCGATCCATGTAAGAAATTCTTTAATTTCATTTTTACGATCTGGGTTTTTGATTTAGTCATTGCGTTTTACGATTTTGGCGGGGGTCCGGGGGCAGCGCCCCTGGTAGCAGGGTCCAAGGGGCAGAGCCCCTGGCTGAAAAACTGCTTTAATAAAAATGCATCAGAAAATTTAATTTTCTGTAAATTGCCTCTGGAAAACTGCATTCGTAGACAGTTTTTGATCTCCTACTTCCTGGTTCAGACAATTCACAGACAAAACTATTGTCCTGGTTCAATGCGTTTTAGAGGGAACACTTTCTTTGGTGTTTTTAGGCCATTGCGTTTTAGAACTAAGATATTTTTATGTGTTTTCTAGCCATTGCGTTTTAGAAAAACACATTTTTGAAATGTTTTTACTCATTGCGTTTTAGGTAAAACACATTTTTAGGTGTTTTCAGTCCATTGCGTTTTAGAGAGAACATTTTCTTTTGTTTTTTTTAGGCCATTGGGTTTTAGAACGGAGACATTTTTAAGTGTTTTCTGGCCATTGCGTTTTATAAATAAGACATTTCTTTGTGTTTTTGGTGCATTGCGTTTTAGGTAAAACACATTTTTATGTGTTTTCAGTCCATTGCGTTTTAGAAAACCGACATTTTAAGTGTTTTCTGGCCATTGCGTTTTAGAAATAAGACATTTCTTTGTGTTTTTTGTGCATTGCGTTTTAGGTAAAACACATTTTTATGTGTTTTCAGTCCATTGCGTTTTAGAAAGTACACTTTCTTTTGTGTTTTTAGGCTATTGCGTTTTAGAAATAAGACATTTCTTTGTGTTTTCTAGCCATTGCATTTTACAAATAAGACATTTCTTTGTGTTTTTTGTGCATTGCGTTTTAGAAAAATGTCATTTTTAGGTTTTTTTTTCCATTGCGTTTTATGCAACTGGTTTTTTCCATTGCGTTTTACGCAATTGGGTTTTCGAATTTTTTTTTCGAAAATATAGCAATAGTATACTCATTTTAAAGATTAAAAAAACGCTCGATTTTTGGTGCAATTTTTATAAAAAAATAATGTCGTATGAAAGAGTTATTAACGTTTAAAAGATGGGAGGGAATTTGAGGAGAGAAAACTATTGTCTTGGATTGACTAGAATGCCCCTAGACAAACCCATGCACCTCATTTTTTTCCTTCAATTTCACTCATTTAATCTTAGTCATTGATTAAATAAATGGATGGTCAAGATTACTTCCTAGGCTTCCTACCCAAATAAACTTCCTATTATATCCTAACTCATTAATAAAATTCATATTTGTTTATTGATGTTCTTGGTCCTCTTGGTCAACATATTTTAACAATTCTTTTGTTTGGGAGTAGGTAAAGTGTAGGTATATATAGCTGTCACCTAGCTACATAACAACAAATTGGTTTGTCTTTTTTTATTAAATTTCATGGATTATATTTATAATTAAAGTCAAGTTGTCAATGGTTAAAGAAATCATTTTTTTTTCTTTTTAAACGGCAACTTCCATTAAAACGAACCAAAGAGGCCAACAACAGTTAACAAGAAACTAACATGGAGATGCTCCAAAACACAGAAATAAATCGTTTTATTGCTGTGTTACACTCATGGTCCGATGAAAGAAATTGTTTATTGAGCTTGAATGAAAATAAACTAATATGAAGTTTGTATGACTAGAAAACTTGACCATTCATTTTATTGATTTAATTTAGTGTAAACGAACACAATAGTATAGTTATACCACCCCCTTGATACATATTACAAAGGTAACCAATTTGAAAGGCCAACGCCCACTAGGAAACAAAGCAGCAACGCTTGAACAATGTGTGATTTACCGATGTTTTAACAATGTGAGATATGATAGCTGAATTCTCAAATCGGTGACCGGTTGGACGTCATGAGATGACTCAATAAGTTAACAATGATATATACATAGGTAGGCAGGTAAGGTGATTGACGTTGCTCTATTAAATGATGATTTCAGGTAGGCTCATCATTTGGTTCAATATAAGTGAGAGCAATGATAGTATTAAAATCTCCATTAAAATCTCCAAACTGTCACACCCCAACCGATGGCGGAAACATCGGGATGAGACGAAAACTTTAATTAATTAAACTATGAATAAAATAATAACCATTTTTATAACGAATTAAATTAAGGATAAAATATTTCAACGATTATTCACTTCTGGAAAATTTCCATTGGTTCAAGGTTAGGATTCGGATTTTTTTAAAACGGGTCGATTTGGGGTGACTCCGGCGTCGGATGAAGACGGGCATGGGGACGTCCCCCATACCCTGCAGCCTTAGACTACCCACTATCACAAACATATCTCACAACCGGTTGCCACATTCAAATAAGACAAACTACTTTTTCATTTTTAAAATATTAAAATATTAAATAGTGTCACGAACCGTTCATCCTAGCAACCAAAGGTTGCAATCTTAGAATTGATTATTATAATATTTTTTGTTTGCCTTTTTATTATTATAATATTTTCTTTTATTTTATGATTCATATTTTATTTATAAAATAATGATTTAAGTTGGGTTGTGAATGTGAGTGAAAAGTTAGATTGGGTTGGGTTGTGTAGGTGGAAGAGAGAGAAATTAGTATTTTAATGAAAGATTGGGTTGGGTTGGGTTGGGTTGTGATAGTGGATAGTCTTAAGTGTTTATCTATTATCTATATTAAAACAATACATTTTAGTGCCACTTGGCATATTTTTAATCAACTAATTGCCACCTGGCAACTTAATACTCCTCGCAATTTTCTTTTGAGCGGCAATTTGTTTTCTCCTTCTTTTTTATCTTTCACGCGCTTCTCCAGAAGCTTTCCTTTTAACAATTCTCCGCAGAAACCCTAATGGACGCCACCATCATCTCTCTCACCCCTCTTCTGAGAAACCCTAATGGACGAATCCATCATCTCTTTCACTATTTCCCCATGTTTTTATTTATTCATTCTTATTTCAATTATTTCAATCTCACTCTCTATTGATTCTTCAAACCCTAATTAGTTGAGCAGCGTCTTCCTCTGCAATAATCATATCGACAAAACCAAGAGCGCTATCCAAATCATAAAAGGTTATGAATCAATCTACCTATTGTTCATTTATTCTTCCTGATTTTATTAGTTCGCATTTAGGGCTATTTTTTTTCTTTCACAATTTAGGTGAAATTCAGATCTCCACCACCAATATCTTCCACTGTGATTCTCATCAGGTATGTTAATGTATAGGATTTGGGGGTTTCAAGTTCATCTGTTGTGATTAAAAAATCTGATGATTTTGATGATTCGATTTTTTTTCTGAATTTGTTCATGATTATTTTATGTTTTCTCTTAATTTGTACAATCTATAGGTGTTCTTGATTCATTTGGTTTGATGGACGATTTAACTTTTTTTATCTCATCAAGGTAACTAATGTTCAGGGTTTTTTAGTTTTGTAGAAATTGGAAAAAGAATGGATCAGAATTTTGCGATTCCATTGTGGGGAGTGACTACATTGAAGCCTATAGGAGGAAAAAAAAATTGATAGCCCTCATGGATATACCATTGATGATACAATCATCTGGGAAATGATAAGAGTTTTCTTTTGATCTTTTTTTTTTTGAAACTTTTATTATTGAGTTTTACTATTTAATTTCAAGTTTATTACAGTTTTGCAGATTTGTACAAGTGATAAACATTCGCAGTCTGTGTTTCCTGGTCAAAGTGGTGTAGATCAGCTGGTTGAGATTACCAAGGTATGCGCTTTTGCATTATTTGTTGCAATAAAATCATATATTTTTTTGACATTATCTTTTTGTTTTGTTCTAATTTAGATTATGGAAACACCAATAACAGTTCTTTACGTCTTTCTTTAGTTTATTGATTTGTTTATTTTCCAAGTCATCTTTTTTTAGAGTTAACACAAGAAAAATGAACTAATAAGGATAGCCGCAGTAGATCGGCACACATGGCTCTTTTCGCAGCTTACACAATAGCATCGTGTTAATCTATGTGTGAGACCCTACAGAAGAAGGGGTAATTGAGGAAGTCAAATAGAGCTTTCACAGGTTCATTACGTAAAAACAAAACGCTAAACAATATATATATATATACATATATATATATATACACACGTAAAATAAACACAATTTTGTTATACAAATTTTACAAAATTCATTAACTGGTGCCTTTATTTTGTAACAGAAACACTACAATGGGTTGTAAAAGGCTTTCTGAAATTCAAGTCTTAGGCACCACAAATGAAATCGACATACGAGTGACAAGGAAGTAGGTGCTTTTTCATATGGTTATTCTGAAACAACATATAGGATGCTTACATGACAATATTTGTAAGTTTTATGGGTTTGTAAGAGGGCTTGGCGTCATTTATGCATTTATGAGGTTTACAATTGAGTTGCGGATTGGCCTTTCATTTATGTGGATGTAGTTGGGCGGCTTTCCATTTAAAATGATACTTGCTACCGAGATATTCCTTTTCAGATGGGGGACATTCTTTCAATTACAAATAAGTTTGGATAATCTTCACAAGTGACCCTAGATTGGATTTCAATATATAGCGTGCTGCTACAAGGAAGGTAGGTCATACAAGTTTTGGGATTTTGATATGTTCTCATGGCAAAATGGGTGGTTCCAGTGGGTTGGGTAACAGATCAAAACAAGTTTCTGTACACTTGGAACACTTTGTACATAGAACTTTTGTGACATATATTTAATGTGCCAAATATGATTATATATCATATACATTTCATTAGTAATCTAACTTTTTGAGAAATGATTTAAGAGGTTTTATGCTAAAAAGTACACCTTGGGTGATTTTGACCTGTTTGGTATCCACATATTGTTTTTTTAGCTATTCTTTATTCCTAAGTTCCAGGTGGACAAATGCATATCAGGTAATGAGTAAATGCTCTAGAGAATTGTTTCTTTGTGATGTATATTATATCTTTTCCCTCTATATCCAGTACTTCATTTGTATTCATAAATTGAAATCTTGAATCTTTATTGAATCGTTCACACATAAATCTTAGTACTAAGTATAATATTTTCTCTGCCTCGGGATGAAACATCTAATAGTAATATAATTGATGTTGTGCATTTTGGTGCTTTGGCTATGCTTGCATTCTTTATTCTTCAAATGTTGTGCTAAAAATGTTGTTATGATGAGGCTTTATAGTTTTTTTCTATAATTTTGTGGTGGAGCCACAGTATGCTGGTGCAAGAATAGAAGGGAATGTAATAACTTTCGACTTCGTGAAGAAATTGACGGATGACTTCAAGAATTAGGAATTGTTACATAAACGGTATGTGTAGCCTGGACTTGAAGTTCTTTTTTGTTAGTGTCGTACTTTTATATCATTATTGTTATTATTAATTACATCTTAAACTTTTTATTAATATTGTTAGTGTTGTATATATGCGCTTCAAATTGTCAAGACCGACAAGAGAATTCTTAGTGGCATTGCCATCTCTGGTTGACACAAATGTTCTGGATGGAAATCACTACACCGTTTGTGGTGACGGCATCAATTTAAGAAGTTTCTATGTTGAGAATACACTTTGGGTGATTTTTGCCCTTACATATTAGTGACATTTTTTTTCCTTTTACGATATAAGTTGTGGTGTAACTGTTTATGCACCGCATCTTTACAATAACTCAATTCCAATAATGGATTATACAGTGTTCAATCGTTAGTAATTATATTTCAAGGATCCTATCGGAGACTCTTTTTTAAATTTGATGTCAATCAAAAGATGAAAACCATGACCTTTCGTTGATCTATTAAAGGTTCGTTGGTATGTAACAGGTTTTTGGAGAGGGAAGTGATCACTCTGTTCGGTTTTGTGTTTGTACCGGTTAGGGTCGTGTATTATCTGTTTAGGACCTGTTTCAACCCTTAGACGTGAAGCCTAAGTTTGGAAAGGCCTAGAACAAAAGTGATGATCTACATGGGCTTCAATGCCAGTAGATATTATATGTTTGTGTTAAGCCACCCGCGAAACTCGCGGGATCTTAAGCTAGTATTTTCTATAAAAACATCATGGTTAACAACTGTTCGTATATTAACATTCTTATTTAAAACAAGTTTGTTTTGTTAGTAAATGGGTTACTTTGATTTAAAACTGTTCCTGTTTAGTTCATGAACTATTATTAAAACAAATCCTATTTACTTAACAACTAATTATACCCTTATACAATTAGCAACTTGGGTTATGTCTTATTTATTTAAAAGTCACACCCTTTAGTTTATTTTACTCACATCCTTTCATTTTAAAGGTCACACCCTTTAGTTCATTTTACTCACACCCTTTCATTTTAAAAGTCACACCCTTCAAATGAACAAACACGTACTTGAACCAACACACATGCATTATAATCAACGATTCAACGGTATAAAATCAAAGGGTCATATCGTTTCAAAGGGGTTTACGTTGCGTATTATATTATATTATATAACCCTATAAAAAGTAATTTAAGGTACCATTGGCTAACTTAGTAGTTGTGTCTCTTAACATCACATCTTTTAAATAATACCCTTGAATTAATAAACACATCTTATAAAACCGACGCCATACACTTCATACGCCACCCCAAACCAACATGTTCCAATATACCATAACATCTAAGAAAATAATATATTAAATAAATTAGTTTTTGCATTACAAAACGGTGTGCCCGTTTATATGTTTCGAAACAGTTGCGACCGTTAACTTAAAATATCCACGTAAACACAAGGTGGCGAATGAGGACAATGACCATTGTTTATTTTTACTATCCGTTAAAATTAATATACCCATTTAAACTTCCTAATACAACGTGACGTATCAGACAACCACCATTCCTGGCCTATCAAAAACACGCACCCCTATTACCCCGTCGGATAACCGCCATCGCAATCCACCAGCAATGTCAACAGACAAGAACTTTCAAAAGCCGTTGCGACTAAAGTTGACAACAAACCGACGCACTGTTCGAAAAAATTTAACCAAACTGCCGTGTCTTCTCTAACAACCGTTACCCTGTCATTTGCCACCGTTTCACACCCTATATAACCCTCACCGCCACCAAAAATCTCAGGCCATGGCGGTTACGGTTCTACTAGAATTATTTGACAAGATTTATGGGAGGCATTTGATCCATGATGCATCTAAAGCATGAACATGGATGGGAATGCGTCTTTATTGGGAGAGTGGTAGTTTCAATGTTAACATAAAAGGAAAAGAGTGCCAGATCGAGTGATAGTTTTCCGGCCATGGGGGTTACGAAGCAATCGGAGAGATCGATGGGCCGACAGTGGTAGCATGAATGGATGATGAAGGGTTTAGTGTTTAGAGAGTGATGAAACAAAAAATGTGGTTACAAAAGCTGGGCGGTGGTAGTGGCGGTTCGCTGGCGGTGCTGTTGAGACGGCGGTTCAGTGATGACAGTGTGTTGAGTGTGTGTAGAATTGAAGGGTGGAGATGTGAATGTGAATTATGTTTTTCAATAGTTGTTTTTTCGTGTTGGTGGCTTCTTCTCCTCTCCTAAGGTGAATGGTTGTTTTTGAATGGTTTTATTTGTTTGGTACTTGCACACAGTTTTACCATCGTCCCTTTTATTGATTAACTAGTTAGATGCCCCGCCCGCGTTGCGGGGACGCGGGCGGTGGACGAATAATGAGCGAGTGTTAGGCAGCAGCTCATTGACACGAAAAACAACTAAATTGAGTCAACCAATTAAAAGAAAGCACTTTTATATTTTTGAAAAAAAAAACTAAAACAATGGCAAAATTGTAATTTTTAAGTGAGGGAAAGTTGTATTTTTTGACTGGGGTAAAATCTTAAATTGACAAAAGCTACAGTTATGGCAGTACTGTAAATTTGAAGGGGGGGGGGGGGGGGGATTTGAAATTTTAATAGGGACAAATTCATAATTTTGCACCTAGGGTAACAGCGTAATATAAATTTGAACGACGGGCAGAATCGTAATTTTAAGCTGGAGGCAAAAGCAAAATTTAATTTTGAACCGAGGGCAAAATCGTATTTTTGAATCATTTTATTTTGAATGGGGGAAAAACGTATTTTTCAACTGAGGGCGAAATCGTAATTTTTTTTTACGGGGAAAAATAACATTTTTTAACAGATGGCAAAATCGTAATTTTTAGCTGGGGAAAAAAAATAATTTTATTTGGGACAAAATCGTAATATTATTTGTAGCTGGGGGCAAAACCGTCATTTTAAAATGGATATAAAATATTAAACTGGTTGGTCCAATAGGAGAGTGGCAGACGAAATCGTAATTTTGACCTGAGGGCAAAAGCGTAATTTTGAGCCGAAGACAAAAGCGTAATTTTAGTTTGAGCTAAGGGCAAAACAGAAAGAAAAAAAAAAAAAAAAAAAAAAAAAAAAAAAAAACCTATTAAATTCAGCCGCCCATTTTGGCCAATGGAAGCCCACAACCGACATTGTCTTTTGTAGTAGTATATAATGTAATATCTTATTAAAGATCTACTTAAAAGAATTTAAATTTAACAAAGTATATAATATATCATTCCAGAAAGAAAAACTAAATCAACGAACCAATGTTATTATTTTATTTAGTTATTTTTTTTAATGTTAATATTTATTTTTTGTTTGTGTGATCTCAGTTTCGATTTCTATGCTTGAATTTCTTGACAAATAAGATTTTGATTGTGACGTCAAACAGTTTAACATGGTTAATTAATCTTGAAATAACCATGTTAATTTGTTTTATTAAACTATAATTATTTTATTTTTATAACTTTTTAATTTGGGGTTTGATGAAATCTTCTTTCTTAAATTGAAATGCCTTATAGTGTAAATCACTATAGGAAAAGATTTGACATATATAGGAAAAGATGGTGCAACTGTAACAAAACGGGTGGTAAAGAGAGTTTAATAATATTGGTGATTCTTTACTGAAATGATGCAGTCTTAGTTTCTGATTCTTACTTTTGCTTTCAAAAGGTCGGAAAGGAGACTCAAGGTGTGTTTCTGGTGTTATGATTAAGATCTAATGAATTTGGAAGATCAAGAGTAAATATATACAATATTTTAATGGATATGGTGTTAGGCTATAGGGTGTGGTCATGACCCTCATGACCACCATGACCCTCTATGTTAGTGCCATCTAACCCACCTTTAATTCATCATCTAAAACCACTGTCCTAAGGGTGTGATCATGACCCAAACCACTAGCCCCTAATTTATTTTAATTTATCTTTGTTTAAAGAAAAAGGAAATGATTTGTTGAAAAATGAAAGGAGGGTCATGGTTGCCATGGTTTAATCCATGCAAACCATGGTGGATCAATCAAGGGGGTGGTGTAGTTTTCCATTCATGTTCCTAGGTGGTAAATCATGTCCCAACCATGACCCCCACACCCTATAGCCTTATGATTAAGATCTAATGAATTTGGAAGACTTAAGATCTAATGAATTTGGAAGACCAAGAGTAGATATATACAATATTTTAATGGATATGTATTAGTAATACGTTTTGTTATCTACATATTGAGTTGTTTTCCTTTTTGTTTTGCATAAACTTTATAATTTTCGTGTCTCAGGTATTGACATTAAGGACATTCTAAATCAACATCCCGCCGAAACGCGCGGGTTAGCATCAACTTGTTATATAACAAAAGCTAAAGACAACCTCTTTATAAAAAAAAGGGAAACTATAATAAATAATAATGAGTTCATTTACGTGTGGTATTCCATATCTAGGATGATCACTCTCGTGCATTTGGATTCTCCATCTTTACTCGTGCGTTATTTACAAGAAATCGCAACGCAACCAATGTGAGCATACTCGATCCCTTTTTACGCTATATTATCTTTGGGATGCAATACATGTTCTTTGAATCAAATACACAAACATGCTTGAACTTTTAAACAAATAATCTCTATATATGTTCATACGTGTTATACTTGAAATCCTACGTGTATAAGTTCATATGCTTATATTTAGTTATTGTCATGGAAAATTTGTTTAAAACATTTTTATACATATACTCAAACTTGTATGCTTGCCAATACTTTTTGTATTGATCTATGCTTTAACATGTATTGCAGGATTTGGATAATGCAAGGAATCTAGTAGGATTGCCTAAAAACGCATTTAAACTCTATTACTTGTTGTACTGTATTTTTATTTTCAAACATGTTGTAGTTTACTTTCAATCTTTGTATGAAACCATTAATCAATGAAATGAAACTTAATTACTTGAATACTTGTTGTATTTTATTTACTTTAAAATCGTGGTATTTCTAGTTCAAACCATGTAAAATGTAATTATTAAATACTCGTCACAATTAGTGTTATGAAGTCTCTTGCAATATATCAAAGTGCTTAAATCGTTAATTTTGTAATTTTATTTAAACATCCTATATAAAAAAGTCCATTGTTATAAAATGTAGTTAACTTAATCAACGTGTATAATTATGCTCCTCCTATACCTGATACAATTTGGGCCTACATGGGCTGAAAACGGGAAATTAAGTGGCCATTTGCCTATGATAGATAGTTGTTGTTGGGCTCAAACCAGCAGCCCAAATGCTGTACATATTTTGAAAAAACAATCACAGTGGGCCGGTTGCAATTGTTCTTCACATCAGGTGCGTGCGTTCGAACCACCACTTTCCCCCATAATCACGCTCCCAGAAAGTAATTTATGCCTCCGTTTTAGTTGCTGTTTTGATTCAATCGTTGCCCCCTTTGTGGGTTTGTTTTTTATTGTAAATATTTGTTATTTGTGATTAGTGTTTTCTTGTTGTGTTTTTTACGCAGATGTGAAATTGGGAATGTATGTTGCGTTCTTGTATCTTTGTTGGTTTTGTTTTTGCTTGTTTTGGAAGGGATTTTAGCTATTGAGTTTGCATGCACACCAGGTGTTTGGTTTAATGCCTCAATGAAAGATGCCTCTTTTTGTTACAATTTTTTAAATGACTTTGTTTTAAGTGTGTAACTATGTGGCGTTTTGGAGCGGATCTCAGGTTGTTAATTTGTTTAGAACATCATATGATGGCTTTGGGTATTTTGTTCTATTCGTATCTAAATCATAGATGTAATTGAACACTTGGTAAAATGAATGAAGAGACGAAAGTAACACCATTGGTTTCAATATGTTGGGAATAACTAAGGTTTTGTGAAATGAGTGTACTTGATCATATATTTGATTTTAGTTTCATTCTGGCTCAATCCAGTCGAATGCTTTTGGACCATTTGCATTCCAACTGATATTCACTCTATTCATGCAAAAAACCAGTCGCCCTTTTTCACCTTTTACTCCAATAATGTGTCATAAAAAGCTCCTATGAATGGTACTGGTGTTAGAGTAAGGGCTTTTAAGAGTACACTTTCATGTGATTGACACTACAGCATTAGAACTTTAGAAGAAAGGGCATAATTGGTTAACTATTGTTTATTAGTTAGACCTTAGATAATCTGGAATTGGAAGTAAGTACAAATTCACTTTTTTTTTAACCATAACACTAAAAAAGTTAGTTAAGCTGGCTTCTTATTTGAGAACCCATATAAAGAAATTAGCAATTACTCGATAACAAATAGGCTTACATATATATCTGAATAAATTAGATTATTTCTTGGTCAAAACATTACCCCTTTGACCCGTTTTAACCAACCCGTTTCTGGCCTCTATTAGTGTATAGCCACTTTTAATAAGAAGCTGGCTTCATGACTTAGTGTGTATGTAGTGTCGATTTTTAATAAAATCAGAAAATTGATCATGTGTATTCCTTAGCTTCTTTTGTAAACTAGATCGACATTCATGTCGTAGTATCCAGTAGATCGTTTTTCATGTCTAAATTGGGGATGAGTGCTAAATTAGGGTTCTTGAACCTAAAAATCGAGGTTTTCCATTTAATTGATTCAAAGAAAAAGAAGTTTGTAAATAACAGGTTATATGGATGTTGATATATACCTAGACTCATATTTATATATGTATAAATTTCGCATACCCTTGAACGAGTGACCCACTAACCCGTTTCTTTTTCAGGAAAGTTTATGAGCGTTTATTAACTAATTATGTTATTTGTTCATAAAGTAGAACTTTAGTTTGATGGCTGTGTATAGCTTTGTATGTTGCATCATAATGTACTACGCAGATTGCTATTGAAAATGGTCTGACTATATCTTTGGGATTCCTTTGGATCTTTTAGGCTGCTAATGCTCATTTAGTTGTTAGATTACTTTTTACTATTTATTTTATTAATATAAAACGCCTTAATAATTTTGTGTCCTAGGTTACATTTCTAATATCGCTAGCTTTTACATGACCGCTCACTCTCTGTGTGTATAGGGATCCGGATGGGGAAAACGGTCAATTCATCAGCCAACATCCGATCGAAAACAGGGTACTCTGTTTTGGTCACTGGAGCAGCTAGTTTCGTCGGAACCCACATCAGCGCCATCTTGAAAAGCCATGATGACTGCGTTTTAGGGTTAGACAATTTTAACAGTTATTACGATCCTACCCTCAAAGGGCTTGTCAAGTTTTGTTGGAAAAAAGTGGGGGGAAGGGGACATAAACGACACCGTTTTGCTGAACAAACTCTTTGACGTTGTACATTTTACTCATACGCAATGCAATTGCCGGTTTTGTTAATGTTCTTGAAGTATGCAAAAATGCAAATTCACAGCCTGCAATTGTTTGGGCATCTTCTAGTTCTGTTTATGGGTGAAATACAAAGGTACCCTTTTCGGAAAAAGACCGAACTGATCAACCCACGAGTCTATACATCGCAACGAAGAAAGCGGGAGAAGAAATCGCGCATATGTATAATCATATTTACGGGTTGTCTTTAATGGGTTTGAGGTTCTTTACGGTTTATGGACCGTGGGGTAGACCGGACATGGCTGACTTTTTCTTCACTAAAGATATCTTGAAACGAAAACCGATTCCCATTTTTGAGTCAGGTAATCACTGGACCATTGCGTGTGATTTTACGTATATTGATGATGTTGTAGAGGGTTGTTTAGGTGCTTTAGACACTACTGAAAAGAGTACAGGAAGTGGTGGGAAGAAAAAAAGGGGCTGCACAACTTAGAATTTTCAAATTTAGGGAATATTTCGCCTGTACCTGTTTCGGATCTTGTTAGTATTTTGGAGAAGTTATTGAAAGTGAAAGCGAAACGACGTGTGATGAACTTGCCTAGAAATGGTGATGTCCCGTCACTCATGTGAATATTAGTTTGGTGCAAAGGGAGTTTGGGTATAAACCGATGACAGATTTTCAAACGGGGTTGAAGAAGTTTGTTAGATGGTACCAGAAGTATTATGGTCCGGAGAAGAAGAGTGATCATTGATGCGAAAAGCGGTAAACTTGTTCTTGAATTTTTGTCCCTTTTGATATACTCAGCATGACTTTTTTGTTAAATTTGCACTTTTTGAAAACAAGTGGTTGGTATATGATGTTGCATCAAGTAAGGAGGAAATGGAGATCTCACACGGTGAACAAGTTTTTGGGGTCCATCGGGGTCTTCATTTGAGAACTTTGTGTTCCTGTTAACTCGCGCAAATGTTATTTATTGTAGTAGCATTATTGTAGGATTCGTGACTAATAGAGCAACATTTATTTGGTTGGACTTTTGTATCATTTCATGGCATTTAAATTATTAGAACACATTAGTTTAAATGTTATCATGTTTTATTTTGTAATTTCTTGATTGGAGTTTGACTTTCTCTATTTTCTTATAGGGTAAATTACATTTTTCGTCCTTTATGTTTGTACCGAATTGCAATGGATGCCCTTTAACTTTAATAATTACAGTCACAATCCTTTATTTGTAAAACTCATTACACTCTACGTCCTTTGACCATAACCCAGTTAATTTTTCTAGTTAAATCGAGTCACATGCATCTCACATGAGGGAAAATTAGTCCTTTCACCCAAAAGCACCCCTGCCACCACTACCCACCACTGTCTCTCTCTACCCACAACTCCCACTTCTACCAGAACCCACCCTCACCACCACAACTACCACTTCTACCAAAACCCACCCTCACCACATCAGAATCTTCGTGTTTATCAGAAGCCATTAACAATTCAAACCAAAGAAATATAATAAACTGGCTGGATAGCGGTGCATTATCATTATTAAGCAAATATATTTCATTACTAGATCAATATAAATGTTAACAGAAACATTCATCTGTAACAAAATCCGAAAGTTGAAGCTTACAATGGGTTGAGAAAATTCGTAATTTAGATGTATACATTACTAATAAATTGAAATCCCCATTACTGATGCATACATCGGTGTCTCTGTTTCTGCAATTCCCATTTTAAGCGAGACGAACCCAATCAAATTAACCCCAACTATCAAACTTCTGATGCGAATTTCCGGCCAACACTAACTCGAAACCTGCAACTCTACACAAACAACTCTCTGTCTCTCTCTCTCTCTCTATCTCTACATTCCTGAATCCTTAAATAAAAATCATCTAAACTCACTATCCCCTCAGCTCTCTATCTCTCTCTCTCTACATTCCTGAATTATCAACAACACCAGCCATCAACCATCATCACTGTCACCATCGTTTTTTGCAAACCACCGCCGCCCCCACCCTTTAAACCCTAGATCCTAGGCCGTCGGAGATAAAGAACTTGAAATGGAAGATATCGGCGGTGGTTATCCTAAGCCACCGGAGATAAAGAACTTGAAATTGAAGAGTCCGGCGAGGCATTTCTGACGAGAGTTAGGGTTAGGGTTTTGAGATTGGTGAAAGAGGTAAGAAGTTGAAGAGAGAGAAGTGGTCTGGACAGGATGATTGAGAGAGATGATAACTGAGAAGAGACAGCGGAGATGGAGCGGAGGAGGTCGCTGGAGAAGACGGTGTTTCCGGCGGAGGAGACGGAGAGAGAAGAAAGGGAGGTGTGGTAAGAGAGGAAGAGGAGAGAGAGGGTAGGGATGGGTGGTTAGGTGAGAGACGGAAGGAGAGGGAGGAGAGATATTTATATTTGATTTTTTTTATTTATACTATAAATAATTAAGTAGAAAGACTAAACTGCCCTTAAGTGAATAAATTTAACTGAAAATTTTAACCTTGTTAGTGCTAAAGGACGAAAGATGTACCGAGTTTTCCAAATAAAGGATTGTGACTGTAATTATTGAAGTTAAAGGCTATCCATTGCAATACCATACAAACATAAAGGACGAAAAGTGTAATTTACCCTTTTTTATATTTGTTGATATGAATTTGGTTTTTGTGATCCCTCGAGGATAATTTTTCTGTTTGTTTACCTTTTATTGGGGCTCTTAATGGTTGAGATATCTTACTAGTTCAACACTTAATGGTTCAGACTGTTTGTTTCGCGAATGGTTAAACATTATACCGAGTCTGAATGGTTAAGACCTCTAATCTAAATTGATCAGACATTTGTCTCTGAACGGTTAAACATTATACTGGCTCTTAATGATTCAAACCTCTTACTGGTTCATCACTTAATGATTCAATACATCATGTAACAATAGTCACAAATTACAATTGAAATTACAGATGATTTCCTGTGAAGTTTGCACACATAAGTTCATGCACTGAATTCACATTCAACTACTTGGCACAATAAGCTATGGGATTGAAGTGATAATAAATTGAATGAAGACTCGTATTTTTGTTGTATAATGTTGAGGTGTACGAAATTGACAAGTGAAAATTACGTATAACATCCTCTCCAAAGATTGTCTTCGTCGCTAACACGTGGCATCTCTTCTTAATTAGCGAGACTTCATCGAACCTCACTAGAGGTGAATTGCTTCAGTGGTAGGTTCCTTTAATCTTCATCAGATGGTAACTTGACATCATAGGCTAGTTCCATAATCCTCATTAATGGTAACTTGCCATTAGAGGCAAAATTCCATTAATTCCAATAAGAGGTATGTAACTTACACCATGAACGACAAGTGCCATCAGACGCGCAACTTGTAACCGCTCCAAGGGTTCCTTGAAATTATCAGCCTAAAAAACAATGAATAAATATCTAGTTAAAGAATCCAGCCAATTTTTAAAACAGACGAAATTAATTAAAACTGCTAAAATTGTGGAAAAACTTGACTTCGAAATTGGAGCTCTAGATGTCGAAATTGGGTGCCGACAGTCGGGAAAACCCACCTATAGCATTTGTCCAAGCATGTGGCTTGTTGAGACGTGTAAGTATATGATGCATCCTGGAAGTGATAAGATGTATCGGGACTTAAGAAAGAATTTCTGGTGGATAGGAATGAAAAAGGATGTAGTAGCATATGTTGCAAAGTGTCTAACTTGTTCACAAGTTAAAGCTGAACATCAGAAACTCTCAGGTTTATTGCAACAATTAGAAATGCTAGTTTGGAAATGGGAATTGATAACAATGGACTTTGTTACTAAATTACCCAAAACAAGAAAAGGTAATGATACAATCTGGGTGATTGTAGACAGACTAACTAAGTCAGCTCATTTCCTACCAATGAAGGAAACTTTCAGTATGGATCAATTAGCTAAACTGTATATAAATGAAATAGTTTCATTACATGGAATTCCTTTATCAATTGTTTCTGACAGAGATAGTCATTTTACCTCTCATTTTTGGACAAGTTTCCAAAAAGCAATGAGAACCAAGTTGAATCTAAGCACAGCTTATCATCCTCAAACGGACGGACAAAGTGGAAGGACAATTCAGACGATGGAGGACATGCTTAGAGCTTGTGTAATTGATTTTGGAGGTAATTGGGACGATCATTTACCATTGATAGAATTTTCTTATAATAACAGCTATCATACCAGTATCAATGCTGCACCATTCGAAGCACTTTATGGACGAAAGTGCCGAACCCCAGTCTGTTGGGCAGAAATTGAAGAAAAGCAACTATCCGGACCCGAGATAGTACAAAAAACAACCGACAAAATCATTCAAGTCCAGGGACGACTGAAAGCAGCACGTGATCAACAAAAGAGTTACGCTGATAACAGGAGAAAGCCATTCGAATTTCAGGTAGGAGATAAAGTATTATTAAAAGTCTCTCATTGGAAAGGAGTGGTAAGATTCATTAAAAGGGGAAAGCTAAGTCCCATGTATGTTGGACCTTTTGAGATTATTAAAAGAATAGGACCTGTAGCCTATCAGCTACAACTGCTAGAGGAAATGGCAGGAATACATGATGTATTTCATGTATCTAATCTCAAGAAATGCTTAGCTGATGAATCCCTGGTAGTACCTCTTAAAGATATAGAGGTAAATGAGCAATTAAAATTTGTGGAAAGACCTCTACAGATTGAAGACAGGAAAGTCAAGAAACTCAAACACAAGAGATTAGTTCTGGTCAAAGTGAAATGGGACTCCAAAAGAGGACCGGAATACACATGGGAGCTTGAATCAGCGATGCAAAGGAAATATCCACACTTATTCCAGTAGACCTTGAGGACGAGTTCTAAAACAAGGTGGGGAGGATATAACAACCCCCCTAAATAATTTTCGACACCCCTAATATAATTAAACTATCCCTATATGTCTTAAAACACATCCCGTATATGAAAACCGAGCCCAAAATACCATATATAATTAAAAATAAAATAAAAATAAGAAAAATGAGTCTGTCGCGGCCGCGACAGACTGCCCTAAAGGCTACGCGGGGCGCGACAGATAGAGGATTAGGCTGTACCCGGTGCTGCCACGTATCGGGTGGTGTGTCGAGGCTACGAGTGCTGACTGGTCATAGCTAGGCCCTACCCCTAGGTCACGGGTCGCGTAAGACCTCCCTTGAGTCTTCGCAGGCCGCGAGGGACTGCGAGATCAGCCCTATATAATGGGAGCTCAGGCCTTCAATCCCAGTCGCTCACACTCTTTCTTTCTCTCGAATTTCTATATAGTCAAAGTGCTTTTCGGGTATAATACCCCCTAAATAACGAAGTTCTGCCCCGTTGTAGGTATTATAACCCCGGTTACGTATTAGATACGCTGCCCGATTAATCCAAGGTTCCGTAACGGCTGTCGTGGTTCTGCCCGACGTAGTCGTTGGAATGCCGTCTCGGGGAGGGTATTACTAATGTAAATATTGGGTTATTATACTAACGCATGTGCATTTGTGTAATTAATAGATAATCACCAGGAAATCCTTAAGGAAAACCCTAAGACAGCAATGTGAGTATTCTCCTTTTTGTAAACTATTTTTACAAACTCTTAAATAATTGACAATGTGATTAGCAGTGATTGAGTCTTTGTAGTTCTTCAATTACTGCCGGTATGTTGGGGTTTTGTATACAAAATTTGGAACACGTTACCATTGGACAAAGAGTTAGCCAATGTGTAATATGACCCACCAGTCAGGATTGACAGTACTGAATGAGTAATTGTGTAGAAATAAACATTGTAATCGCTCTCAATACTGTGAAAAGATAAAACTCTTCTTGATTAAACTGGGATTCACTCACCAGTATTTCCCACTGACTAAATGTTTTAAACGCGTTTCAGGTAACAAAATGTGAAAGCCAAATAGAAGCCAGCTGGACAGCACTGAAGGCTTGGAAAAAGTGGCTATAAAAGTTACCTGAATAAAGAGATGTTTTTATTAAATAAAATAGGGTTTATCCCTATGAAAATATGTGTACTGAAAACTTGGGAATTTCCCATGTGTTTAATATTATAAAAGTGTGGTATTTACTCTGATAAAATATTTCCTAACTACGGTCCTGATGTAATTTCCGCTGCCAAAATAATAAACACCGATACCACTAAATCTAGTCTCGCGACCGCCCGTTCCCGGGACAGATAGGGGACGGGGGTTGCGACAAGTATAAAAAATAATTTTACATTAGAGAAAAAGAAATTTAACATGTAATTTATATAGACAAAATTTTCAAATAATGAATTCTTTAACAAAACTGAGAATTGCATCAGCTCTTTTTGGATCAACAATCTCAATCCCATGAAACCCTACATCATCAAATCTTGCTTCAACCACAACCCCTTGCATCACTATCATTTGCACAAGTTCTTGTTGCCTATCAATCAATGGGTCCCCTCCAAAACCTATAACCAAACACCTCCCTAACTTCTCCATCTTTTTATTTACTTGTTGATCCGCTAACGGGTTGCAAAATCTATGATCTCGATCTGTACCATTCGGCAACGCAAGCTCCCACAATAGATCAATCATCGGCAATGGAAACAACAAATCCGTAGCCATTTTTAGCTTTGATCTCGTCCGTTTTTTGCCCCCGATAAAGGGCTCACATAGTATGATTCCAACTATTGTTAATGGCGATATATCCTGATATTAGAGAGAATATATTAATCAGGGTTTATAGTAATAGTATATAATTTGATTAAGTTTTACTTGTAACTACCCGTTAACATATAAATAGGTCAAGTTGGGTCACGTAGTATCTCTAGTAGGTTTAATGAGTTAAGCTAAAGATTTTTTTTTGAACAACGAACTATAAAGGAAAGTAGAAAACAGGCCAAACAACGAGTTGAGTCATATGACACGTATTCAACTATTCAAATGCTAAACTTTTGTGTGTAGTTAAAGAGTTTATTTAGTAAAATTTATCATGAACAGTTATTTATTCATAGAAATTAAAAGAATGGATAAAGAAAAGTATGTTTGGGTCACCCCAAGTCCATTGGCTCTTTTTTATCCACACTAAAAATTGTTAGTTTTGACTAAGGGTGCAAACAAGCAGTTTAACTTAGGGTAAAATAAGTTTATTGGATTTTAATAATCATAAGTTTCACCTGTTGGCCGATAATAATCTCAACTTTAAAAATTCTCTCCAATAATCCCAACTTGTAAAAGTTTGGCCGCTATTGATCATTTTCTAACAGAAAAAATGGATGAAGTTAACCCAGTGGACTAAAATGGCAACGATGAAAACTTTTTTGACCCACATACGAAAAATGAAACATTTGGACTAAACTGGCAAATTGGCCCAAACCACAGGGAATAAATGACATTTAACTCTTAAGTATTTATCATACTACAATAGAAATTGACAAAAAGAAAAGTGTTGGCATGTTGGTCCTACTTTATCCATTTTGACCATTTACCTATGCAGTTAATGCGGGTAAAAGGATGTCGGTCAAAGACCGATATTTGAGATATAGGTTATTGCGGTGGGATATCGGTAATTTTAATATCATGCAGAATATATATATATATATAGGGGAAGGTTCATTGGGGAACACTAAAAAAGTGGGGAACAGCGGGGAACCGACTCAAACGAACTCCGATTGGACTCATTCCAGAGGCGTTGGAACCGACTCGTCGAACCCTAACTAAGATCTCTTAACCCTAAACCCTAAATCCTAACTCCTAAACTCTAAACCCTAAAGCTAAAAAATAAGGCTAAAACCTAAGCTAAATCGTAAAATCTAAACTATAAACCCTAAAAGCTAAACCCTAAAGGCTAAACCTAAAGCTAAACCCTATAGCTAAACCCTAAATCTAAACCCTAAAGCTAAACTCTAAACCCTAAAGCTAAACACTAAAGCTAAACCCTAAAGCTAAACCCTAAAAGCCAAACCCTAATATATTTAGGGTTTAGGGGTTATGATTTAGGGTTTAGGGTTAAGAGATCCTAGTTAGGGTTCAATGAGACGGTTCCAACGCCGCTGGAAGGAGTCCAATCGGAGTTCATTTGAGTCGGTTCCCCACTTTTTTAGTGTTCCCCAATGAACCTCACACTATATATATATATGTATATATATATATATATATATATAGGGCAAGGATAGTGTAAAAAGAGCCTAAAGTGTGAGAAGTGTATTATAACACTATATATAATACTATATAACACCATATAAACACCGTATAACAATATGTAACACCATATAATACCATATAACACTATGCAACACTATATAACATTATATAACAAATATAACACTATACATCTATCATAGGGATGCTATCAGACAACCTATAGTGTTATATTTGTTGTATAATGATATATAGTGTTACATAATGTTATATGGTATTATATGGTGTTACATATTGTTATACGGTGTTTATATGGTGTTATATAGTATTATATATTGTGTTATAATACACTTCTCACACTTTAGGCCCTTTTTACAGGATCCTCTACCTATATATATATATATATATATAGGGAGGGGCTCATGCGAGAACCACCTTTATTGTGAGAACCTTGAGAACCAATGTGAACACAACCTAAAATAGCTAAAAAAAACCTAACCCCCACCCCCCACCCCCCAAAAACCTAAACCCCCCCACCCCCCCCCCCCAAAAAAAAACCTAACCCCCCCCCCCCCCTAAAAAAAAAACCTAAACCCCCCCCCCAAGTTAAATGCTAAAAAAAACCTAAAAAAAACCTAACCCCCCCCCCCCCAAAAAAAAAAAACCTAAACCCCCCTCCCCCACCCCCCAAAAACCTAATCCCCCCCACCCCCCCCCCCCCCAAGCTAAAATGCTAAAAACTAAACCCCCAAAAAACCTAAAAAAAAAAATCTAAAAAAAAATCTAAAATTTTTTTTTGAATTTTTAAATATTTTTTATGTTAAAATCGCTACTTTTAGAAGCAAAAAAAAAAATTAAAAAAAAAAAATAATTAAATTTTTTTTTTTGCTTCGAAAAGTAGCGATTTTTTTATAAAAAATATTTAAAAATTCAAAAAAAAAAAATTGTGTGATTTTTAGCTATTTTTAGGCATTTTTGGTGTGTTCACATTGGTTCTCGCGGTTCTCGCGGTTCTCACAATAAGAGGTGGTTCTCGCATGATCTTCTCCCTATATATATATATATGGGAGGGTTTAAGTGAGAACGCTAAATATCCCGAGAACCATGAGAACGAATGAAAAAACCGCAAAAATTTGGTCAAAAACATTTCAAATTCAAAAATTCTTTTTACACTTATCATTATTATTCTAATACAATGTTAGATATTTATTTAACACATTTAAATTTACATGTATTTGTAAATATTGAAAATTTACACATGTGTAAGTTTTCTCATTTACACATGTGTAAATTTGTTGTATTTAACAAATTTACACATGTGTAAAAAAATCTAATAAGAGTGATTTTGAGAGAATAAATGAATTATTTGATGTTGTAAATTCTTTTTTTAATGTTGTATCTTAATTAAAATGAGGTTTGTATTAAAAAAAATTGGTTTTGATTGGTTTTCTCATTCGTTCTCACGGTTCTCGCAATATTTAGCGTTATCAAGATAACCCTTCCCTATATATATATATATATATATATATATATATATATGGGACCGCTAAAATGAAAACCACCTCCAGTTGTAAGAACCATGAGAACTTTTTGATCCGGGGCGAGTTGGACCAAAATTTTTTTTCATAAACGTAGATGCTTGTATTATAAACACATTTGTAAAAAAAAAAAAAATTCAAAAAAAATGTCGTGTGTGTAGTTTTGAGCACCACAAGTTTGTGTTTACGGGTACCGTAAATTGTAAACAACACTAACAATTGTAGCAAGTAGGAACTCATTAAGACTTGAAACACTAATAGCCGCAATAAGAAGAAAGGTACTGATATGGGGAAAATCAGTGATGTATCGGTCAATATCACCGATAATACCAGTTTCGATATATCGGTGATATACTGATATATCTCCAATATTAACTGCATAGCAACCCACCTGACCCCTATTTTGCCATCTATAGCACAATTTTAAGTGTGTTTTGTTGGTGAAAATATTCTTAGTGTTGCGGAGAAAATCAAAGCTATGGGTCAACTACTGTCCAAAGCTAAAGAACAGCTATATGATTGTAAGTTAGTCACGGGGAAGCTGAGAGCTATGCTACAGTCAACAGATGAACAAGTTCGTAGCTTGAAGAAACAGAGCATGTTTTTTGTCACACCCAGATATTTCCACGTATCACCGGTGGGCCCGGTGGGGAGTATCGTGACGCGGTTGGTAACATAATAGTCAAATAACACAATATTTAAATGCACAGCGGAAGCAAAAGATAGATATATTTCAACCGAATATAATTGTAATATCAAGTATCACAAACAGTTGAAAATAATCCACAGGTGGATCAAAAATAAAAAGGAAACATTGTTCAACAGTTTTAACATCCAAGCTTGCGAGACTTATTGTGGACGCTAGGAGAAAGCCAGCCTAGTTCGCGTAGTACTTGCACTTAACATTTTTGGGAAAATGCGTCAGTTTACACTGGTAAATACAATCAACTGACTCAGTTGAAAAAGGTTTAATAAAATTGATTTGAATGCACGTGGCACAAACTTTTTATAACTTGGGATAATTATTTGAATATAATCTTGTAAAAGAATTACATGTTCCTTATGCGTTCAGTAGCCCGATCCGTAGACCGGGTTAAAGATCAATAGTCACACCACATTATGTATTTTGGCACTGACGGGTGTACGCCTACACCCCGTGCTTAGGTCGTGGCCATCTCGTAAGATGATGCCAAGGATATCCGGGACATGGTCATTAACCCCCCAAAGGCTTTAAGCAAACAAAACATTTCAAAATGGAGCATATCAATGATTTAACCTCTATTCGATTAAAGATTCAATGTCCGACCAAGCGGTATTTTATATACCATGCCCCAAGCCCGTATAGGGAAAATAAGTTAAAAGTATTTACCTTTGCAAGTATCAATCACAAATAGCAAGTGCGTGTAGCTTTTACCGGGTCTCCTATTCTGGAACGAAGGTTTATAATAACCTATTAGAATCCTAACGGGTCTTTAATTAAGCCTAAACTTAGACCGGTTAGTTTTAAGGAAAGATACTGTTCAAACGCACGATTAAGCGAAGACCGGAACAGAATGTGATTTAGACCCGACAAGTTTGAAGACTTTTATAATATGGGTAATCTAAACACATTATGGATTTTGAGATAAAAACGACAAGGTTTGACCCGTTTCGACTAATTTATGCAAACTAGTTACATAAACCGAACGCGAATAACGCATAACGGGTACCTGAAAGAGTCACTAACAGGTTTCCTAAGTTAATATGCCTTAAATATGTTGTGATATCAGTAGGATACCTTCCATTATGCCCAAAACGAGTTTAATCTTAATTTAAGCCCCGTAGGGGTATTTTGGTCATTTTAAAGATTATAAAAGAGATTAAATGAAATTCTGAGATTTGGGTCTGAATACATCAGTAAAATAACTTATTTTAACAGGTCATATCAGTTGGTAATAAGTCTTATGTGACAACATGGTTTTAAACCCAAACTATGCGTTTAATACGCTTAAAAAGCCATTTTAAGCGATTTCCTGGTTATACATGAAATCCAAGTTTTCTGATCAGGTTATAAAGTTCAAATTACTTTATTTATTATATAAAATCAGTAGCAATTGGATTGGTGTCAAAATATTATGTAGAACTCATTTTATACACAAAAAGGGTAATATCGGTATTTACCGAATTAAGGTCACAACCTTAGGCTATGAGCAGGTTAAAAATAAATAAAAATCTTCAAAAATCTCAAAATATTATATTACATCAGTGGGTAAAAGGTTTGGTGTCAAAAATTGGGTTTAGATAGGCTTTATGCTAATGACGCCGTTTAATTACTAAAAGGCGTTCTAATTACGCTAATGAGCATAACTCCTAATCTAGACCTCCAACTGATGTGAAAATTTAGGGACATGTTTATAAATCAGTAACAAATATTTTTGTCCTCTCACATATCCAAAATTCACGTTTTATGGTCAAAAGGGCATATTGGTCAACATTAGGCAATTAACGGAAACGTGTAAACGAATGGGGCAATCAACGAACCAATCACAGAGGGTTATACCTACATGTAACCTGGTCCTAGGGAAGCTCTAAGGCATTTCTAAACCCATCTAAAACGGGTCAGAACCGAAGTCAAAGCAAAAGTCAAAGTTTTGCGACTTTCGGTTCCGAACCGGGTCTAAACAGAAAATTGTCGGGTTGAACATGCTTAGACATGTTCTTACATTTATTACTAAGTTATTTGAGTGATAAAATAGGTTACATGCCTTCTACATTGCTAATTACATGTTAATTTGCAAATTCAGTTTCTGTTGACTTTTTATAAACAACTTTGACCCGACATTTGATCTAGTTAGAGCGGGAATCAGAGGGTGCCCTTTTAAGGGTTTGTTGCCCACATAATTACCAACTTATAACTACCTTCAATTCGACTAATCACTCGACCATTAATGATTAATCGCTAAGTCAAACGTTAATTACGACAGTTTGACTTTTAAGCTAAAAACTAAGTAAAACTCAATTAAGGAAGGTCAAGAGCACTTACCAAAGTCTAATGCACTATTAGAGATGCTTGAGGACTGGTCTTATGCTCCAGGAAGCTCCACAAATGCAGATGGAAGGTGTGATCAAAATGTTGCAACATGAGGGCCTTTTATAGTGCTTTTGATCTCATTAGATCATGACAACCAAGTCTAGCATTGTTCCCAGATCATTTACAAGTGCTCCTAAGGTCTAAAAGCATGTAGGGTTCGCCCATGGAAGTGAAAATATCTAACTAAGTCGGTTACAACGTTCAAAACAGCCAACTGTCAACTTTCTGCTCGCTGGGGACTCCTTACGGACCGTAAGGAGTCCTCTTACGGTCCGTAAGACCTTGATCAGAAGCAAAAACTCTTGACCTTTCAAGTTTCGAACGGGTAACTAATGTATAACGATTTTGGGACATGAATTATCAGTTTGGGGCCTCTACTTCATGCTTGAACAGTTATGTACCCTACCATATTGAAATGTTTTCTTGAACTTTAAAGAAAAACCACAAACGAAGGTTTATCGTGCATTTCTTCGTAGGATTCCACTCTTGCACTTAGAATCAATTATTGTTAGTATTTACCGGATTTGTATATCAGATGTTTCTAATATAGCTTAGAGTCTTGGGATTCATAATTAGGTCGTTCAGAGGTATTTAATTTAACATGTCGACGCTTTTAAATCCTACCATACATCTTTGACTAGATCCGGGTTTATAACTCTTTTTGTCTTACATGACACGTGTCGTTATTTTATTGAACACGAATTTTTGAGGTGTTACATTTTTGAGTCAAATCGCTGCCAAAAGAATCCCAAACAGTATTCATTGCTTATCCATGCGCCTAACAATCGATTATTATCTTCTTCCGTTGGAGAAACGCGTATTCCCAAGGAGGGAGAATCCTGAGAATCCAGATCTCTATCATTATGCTCTGTTCTCTGATAATGTCTTGGCTGCATCGGTGGTTGTGAATTCGACTATCAAGAATGCTAAGGTATTTATATTTATGTATCCTTTTTTCTTTTGAGTAAAATGCCATTTCGTCCCTGAGGTTTGGCCAGTTTTGCGACTTTCGTCCAAAGGTTTGTTTTTTCGCATCAGGATCTAAAAGGTTTGAAATCTTGCCATTCTCATCCGGCTTGTTAACTCCACCCATTTTTCTTCGTTAAGTCAGAGGTATCTTTATCTTTTTTTCTCCGTTAAGGATATTTTGAATACTTGTACATTATGCAAAATGCTTGTACATAAAGTAAAAAAGACCGAATTGCTCTTTAAGTTAACAAAAAAGACGGAAATACCCTTGACTTAACGGAGAAAAATGGACAGAGTTAACGAGCCGGATGAAAATGACAAGATTTCAAACCTTTTAAATCTAGATTTGGAAAAACAAACATTTGGACGAAAGTCGCTAAACTGGCCAAACCTCAGGGACAAAAATAGCATTTTACTCTTTTTTTTATTTATAAGCTTCATATATCATTGGCATACGTTTCAACCTAACAATGGGTTGTCGTGTCTATAAACCAGTACAAATATTTGCAACATCAGTACTTGTTTTTACAATTAATCTTGATTCTTGAACGTTCTGTCAAACATAAATACTTTGCAGATTGTGAACGGTACTATTTTGATTGCCTATAGTCCAAGTAAGCATTAAGCATATGTCAAAACATGCCTTTTGTATGAACCAGGTTGCATTGACTTGCAAGTTTTGTGAATAGAGTTCACTTTGATTGGTCACTTGGCTTTATCTTGAGGTTTTTTTTTTTTTTTTTTTTTTTTTTTTTTTTTTGAGTTATCCCCTTATACTATTAATAATATACGCTTTTAACCCATTTAATTTGTATTTATTATGATTTTCTTCAATAACTCGCGTTCGTTAATTAAAAAAAAAAACTTAATACAATTGTGTTCATCTTTTTATTCTCGACATTGCTATATAAATTTTCTCGAAAATACAGTTGTATTCGAAATATAGTTTTTTTCGTAGCACAGGCTATACTATACGAGTGCCGATAACGCGACGAACCAAACTGATTTCAACCGAACAGTATCGGTACCAGTAATTACTTACGGAACCAGTGCCGATATTCATTTTTATAGTATTTGATCAATGTAAAATACGTGTCCAAATCATTTTGGGCTTATAACAATTTCATTTTTTTGGGTTTCTCTTTCGGTTGTCATAACGAGTGCCGGTACCGTAATGAACCAAACCGATACTGGCCTAATTCCCGCTGCGTAGCGTGGGTAGATTTCGCTAGTTTTTGTTCATTTGCAAAAACTACGTTAGGTATAATTTTTTTTGAATTTAATTTGGAGGCTGTAAGACTTTTAATGGTTCTAATGATCTTATTTATATCTAATACAGGAACCAGAGAAACATGTTTTTCATCTCGTCTCCGATAAATTAAATTTCGGAGCAATGAACATGTGGTTTTTACTTAATCCACCTGGCAAGGCTACAATCCATGTGGAAAATGTCGACGAATTCAAATGGCTAAACTCATCCTACTGTCCGGTTCTTCGACAACTCGAATCCGCCGCAATGAAAGAATACTATTTCAAATCAGACCATCAAACAACCGGTTCATCAAATTTAAAATACCGAAACCCGAAGTATCTTTCAATGTTGAATCACCTTCGGTTTTATCTCCCTCAAGTTTATCCCAAATTGAACAAAATTCTTTTTCTGGATGATGATATTGTGGTTCAAAAAGACTTAACGGGGTTATGGAAGGTCGATCTGAATGGGAAAGTGAACGGTGCGGTTGAAACGTGTGGAGAAAGCTTTCACCGTTTTGATAAGTATTTGAATTTCTCGAATCCTCATATTGCGAGAAATTTTGACCCTAATGCGTGTGGATGGGCTTACGGGATGAATATGTTTGATCTTGATGTGTGGAAGAAGAAGGATATAACTGGTATTTACCACAAATGGCAAAATATGGTAAGATTTTTACAGTAGTAATTTTTTTTCTCTAGATTCTTATTACATGTAGGCCTGTAAATGAACCGAACGTCTATTAACTGTTCGTGAACTTGTTCGACGGGAAGTTCGGTTATGTTTGTTTATATAATAAACGAACGAACATGAACAAAATTTTGTGTTGATTTAATTTAAGGAAGAGTAAAGTACACGGATGGTCCATGTTGTTTGCACACCAAAATTTTGGATTTAGTCCCTAGCTTTTTTAAAATACACGAATGGTCCCTGTGGTTTGCACTTTGTAACACATTTAGTCCCCAACTTTTGCCAAAAGTACATAGATGGTCCCAATACGTTACAAATTGCAAACCACAAGTGTACTTTAAAAAACTTTGGACTAAATCCAAAATTTTGGATAACCACAGGGACCATCCATGTACTTTACTATTTAAGGAATGAACATGAACACACGTTTTGTTTGTTCATTTATGTTCATGATTGTCCGTTTATGTTCGTTTCAATTTAAATACATAAGTAGTTATATCTATATGAATATTAAACATAAAAGGAACTTTCTAACTACTTATATAAGTATAATTAATTAGTAATTGGGTTTTCTAGTAATAAAAATGGGTTTTGCAATGGAAGTTATCGTAATTTATCACTAATTCATATAAAAACTTACTTTAAGTTCGTTTATGTTTAGTCAATTATGTTTATTTGTTTTCATTTATGTTTGTTCATTTGTGTTGTTTATTGTTTGTTATGTTCGTTTACGTTCTTGAACTGTTTGTTTAGGTTTTAAACGAACGAACACAAACAAACACGGACATGCCCATTTTCTTGATAAACGAACATGAACAAAAAATGTGTTAGATTAAATGTTCATGTTCGGTTAAATGTGTTCGATTAAATGCTCGTGTTCATGTTCGGTTAATGTTAAATGAACGAACATGAACATGCTTCTCTTCGTGTTCGTTAGGTCCATTTACATGCCTACACGCTTGTCATCAATACAATCTGGGCTCAATATATTTCATTAACTGTTAGATAATTTACTGATTGTGGTGTTATCAGAATGAAGATCGGCTTTTATGGAAGCTTGGGACGTTGCCACCTGGACTAATGACATTTTACGGGCTAACACATCCACTCGACAAGTCATGGCATGTACTCGGTCTCGGGTACAACCCAAGCATTGATAAAAGGGATATCGAGAAAGCAGCTGTGATTCACTATAACGGAAACATGAAACCGTGGCTAGAGTTGGCAATGACAAAGTACCGTTCATATTGGGTCAAATACATAAAGTTTGACCACCCGTATGTTCGGGGTTGCAAACTAGGCGAATGAGAAGATTTTTATTATCGAAAAGTCATTCCATTCTATTCTTTGTTATAGTTCATATTGGTGTTATAGTTCCCGTGTATTTGTGTATGCAAGTTGCTTGGAATAGGTGTCGAAGATAATAGTTTGGATGTATCTTGTGTTGGTTTCGTTTCTTTCGTAGGAGGAAGGTTTAATTGTAAAGGACTTGGATGTGTATATCTACCTTCGTTCTTCTGAAAGAATCACGTGTTCTTTTTGTTTGTGTTCATTCCTTTCTCTTACGTATGGCCTGCGCTTCTTCTGATTCTTTTGTTTGTGTTCTTTCGGGTTGCATCCTTGCAGTTCTTTTGAGTCTTTGTATTTTTCTCGTCAGAGGATGGTCTGGGGAGGTCAAAGAGTCTGGTTTTGAAAAGTGGGAGGTCGATGTCGATCCGAGGCGTTTACAGTCATAACGGAACCTTAAATCAGTAGCAAACTAATCTAATTCGAGTCAGAATCGAAAGTCAAAGCAGAAGTCAAACTTCGCGACTTTCGGTTGCAAACCGATCCTAAAATTGGAATTAACGAGCCGAACATGTTTACACTTGTTCTAATAATTATTACCAAGTTGTTTAAGTGTTGAAACATATTTTAGAACACCTCTAAACTCAGATTATGAATATTTCAAAATCTGCTTAGTTTGACTTTTTAAGACAACAAGTTTGACCCGTCAATTGACCAAGCATACGTGATTTTCAGGAGGTGCCCTTTTAAGGGATTAACACCTACCTAATTACGATCACGTAGCCATGTTCGTTGCGAACAATGGCTGGACCAATAAGGTCTAAACTGAAAGTCAAAGCGTTTATCGAAATACTGCACCGTTTTCGTCGTTTGGGGCAGTATTTCGAGGTAAATTTTACATCAATCAACTCGTATCCTCGTTCTAAACAAAAGCCCTAAAACATCGGTTTGTAATTCGGAAAAAAAACTTAACTCTGTTAAGCTATATTTAACACAGACTATTATCGGCCAAATGTGGATCACTTCGGATTATTATCACCCAATAACTGAGTTGAGATTATTATCGAACAAATTGAGAAAGTTGGAATTATTTAAATCCAATTTGCCTTCTTTTTATTGTAATTTGTCAACTGAAGTTGCTAGTATAGGGTTATCAAACAATCGTGTCGTAATAGTAATTGTGCATTCTTGCCATCTAAATCGCAATCACCAGTTGTTACATAAATCTATTAACAACCTAGGGCAATAGTTGTGTAAACTTTACAGGTATTGTCTACTTTGTTTATCCATTATTTATAAGATACTGCCACTGCATGAATACCTTCCGAGTTACTACCAACAGAATTAGATCTTTCTAGGATACAATTTTGTTGGGAGATTAAATTTGTGTGCATCGCAATTAAGGTAAAACTTAGTTAATACCCTACATTCACTGTGAGTTAGTTTGCAGCGGGATATTAGTTAATCAATGTGTCAGGTATCACTGTTTCATCGTCAACTGATTCACAATATGCGCAAAACAATAAACAAGAGTAGAAGAACAATTGCTATAAGCACAAGGTATTCATCAAAATCGATTGTTTCAATACATCATGTAAAACTAGTTATAAATTAAAATTGAATTTACAGATGGTTTTCTAGCTAACGCTCTAACTATGACGAGGGTGACATGCAAATTTTCTCTGAATTTGCACACATTAAACTATGGGGTCAAGTGATAATAATATCAATGCAGACTCGTGTATCTATATTCTTGTTGAGACGTACGTAATTGACAAGTGACAATTATGTATAACATCCTCTCAACAGATTGTCTTCGTCAAATGATAGGCTAACACGTGGCATCTCTTCTTCATTAGCGAGACTTCATCAATCTTCACTAGAGGTAACTCGCTTCAGTGGTAAGTTCCATAATCCCCATTAGTGGTAACTTGCCGTCAGAGGTAATCTCCATTAATTCTTCAACAATTATAAGTTCCAATCAGAGTTGCATAACTTAGCCCAAGGGTTCCTTGAAATTAACAGCCTAAAAAACAACGAATAAATATCTAGTTAAAAAAATCCATTACTTATCCTCGTATAACTTCAAACGTAATGAAAGTTATGCCCTTTTTACCTTGAATCATTTTCCAGTCCACTTCTCTGTGTCTAGTTGCAACAAATACGATTATGCCCTTTTTAGCTTGAATCATTTTCCAGTCCACTTCTGTGTGTCTAGTTGCACCAAATACGAGTCTGCAGTCTGCTAGATCATGGATTAGCTCCGTATCTCTATCACTTAATAATAATAATAATAATAATAATAAAAATAATAATAATAATAATAAAAATAATAATAATAATAATAATTATTATTATTATTATTTTTATATAAATTTAGACAAAAAGGTTCTTTGGATTGATCCAATCCGATCCATTTTGAACGACTCCAACAACTACTAGTAACCATGTTGATTAGTCAAAGTTTTGGTTAAGTTAAAGAATGAGAAATTGCTAAATATTTGAGTTGCATACCACTGAGATGCAGGATAGAGTCGTGAGAGTTTTGTTCCAAGTTACATGAAGCTACTTATCATTTCTCATGTTTGTTGCTTCTTTGATTTCTTATTCAACCTTATCTTGAATCTCAGGATGTTTGCAGAACATGTAAATGAACCAAATTATGGAAATAGATGTAGCCTCCTTTCCACCAATTATGAAGTATTTTGGATGTGTGTTGTTGATTCGCAGAATATCTTCTTTCTTCAACTGCAATTAAATATAACAAGAATGTTACAGAAACAACTTGTTCCATTGAAGATGATGTGGATCCGGTTGCATTTTTGTACCAGCAATAAAAACTATTCTCAAAACATCAAAGTAATCAATTTTGAAGTCAATTTTAATTTGTTTGACCTCAAGAGTCAAACTGTACTTCATTTAATGGTTGATGTGGTTATGTCTGGTGGGTTGGACTGAAAAATTTAGCTACATGGATAACGGAGTCAAATGGGCAGATCCACCGTGGAGGGTAGGGCATATCCAGGGCCCATGATTTTTAGGGAGCAAATTTATATAGCAATACTATCAATATTATGGAAAAAATATACTAAATATATTGTTTAGGTAAAGGATCATATACAACACATAAGATTTGTACGAAGTGTACGCGGCCAAGGGAGGAGGACAAGTGTCCTTGCCTTGAAGGATAATTTAGTCATTTCTCATTTAAACAACTCCCCCCATTGATTTTCAAACGGATATAACTCTTTTATACGTTAATATTTTTTTTTTAAATTACACCGTATTAACGAGCATTTCATTCTCTTTAATTCAAGCACCCCGTTGCTATAGTTTCCTTAAAAAAATTACAGGATTTTGAATACCCAGCACATGACTACGTGATTTTGAATACTTATTACGTGATTACACATTCAACATAAACCATTACGTGATTACACATTCAGTAAAATCCACTACGTGATTACACGTTCAATATGATTAAAAAAAAATATTAACCTATGAAAAAGTTATAGCCGTTTGAAAATCAAGGGGGAAGGAGTTCAAGTGGGAAAGGACCAGAATACCCTTTTGCTATTTGTTTCTTCAATTGTTTGAATCTCATATTTACGAAAATGCCACTGGATTACTTTGAGCCATTGATCTTAAAAGATCAATGGCTTACATACTCACGTATGCTTCGTACAAGACTTGTCTTGTATAGAAGCCAACCTCTATTTATTTTATATTCAATTCAATTATATACAACAAATAAGCTATGGTCTCAACCAAATAATATGTGTGTGTAATATAATTCTGTGATATTTTGATGGGCTCAACCAAATAATGTGTGTGTAATATAAATAATATGTGTGTGAAATATAATTCTGTGATCTTTTAGGCAAAAAATATATATTAGGAGGGGGAACCTTATTTACATTTTACCCCAAAACTTCCAAAAGAATAGGAACAACCATACATGTGGTTCTAAAGTTATTAAAACATAATCAAAACACATGTTACTTTTTAATCACTCCTTTAGGAAAAGTTTAGACGACTATTCTAAATAGTATATTTTTTGTAATCATAGTTAAAACATTAATTGGCCATAAGGTCAAAAGAAAATTAAAATGTTTGTACCAGAGTCCAACACTCCAACCCGCCTCAGTTCAACCCTACTAAAAGGTCAACAATATTAATAACCCGAACCTGTTTTGACTCGTTATCCAACCCACCCATAATTTTTATGGGAAAAAAGTATAAGCTTACCAGAAATGATGTTGTCCATCATCAAGCACTTTGACCCTTTCCTTTAACTTAGCCTCTGGTCCGATATTTGACAATTTCTTAAGACCTTCACTTTGAATATTGAATCCAACTGATTTTCATGAATAAATCCTGTGTTATATCATGAATATTAATAATCAAAACCAGTTTGTTATATTATGGGGTAGTCAAATGTTGTTGTCTTGAAAGGAACTTACACTTATGTCATCGACGCTTTGTCTGTTATTAGCTGATTCCGCAATTATACGCGCGAGTTTTACTGCACTTTACTCAAGATACTTTCCCTGAAAATTCACACCTTGAGACTTTTCTCTGTTCTTGAATATGACCTGGTCAACTGTGAATGTTCCATCACCCACAAGATCCTTTAGGATATGATCCTGCAAAAGTTTAGTTGTAATATATAAGTTATTCGGTTCTTCACAGACTTCATATCAAGTATTAATACAATTAATCAAACCAAATGCAGATCTAAACCCTAATTTGTATCTTCAACTTGTGAATCAGATTCAACTTTGTAATCGAGACTCGAAGTAACTTCAATCAAATTTCATTATCTATTACTATAACACTTCAATAATTCCACAAACCACACCAAAACCCTAACTAAAGTCAACTTACATCCATCGGATAAACTAGAAACCAAAGAACAAAATTAACCGTACAATCACACAAATCAACTGATTAACAAAATTAAAATCGCACCCTATCAACCTACAAAAGCAAGATCAACAAAAATCACAAACAAAACAAAACAATAACAATAATAATAATAATAATTAATTGGCATGTTTAACTCACGAAAATCAAAATTAGTACACATTGTGAAATCAGTTTCAACGTATAAATTAATGTGATCATTAAAATTCAATTTTAGGTTTTGAGCAACAAATCCTATTCCAACAAAAAAAAAAAAAAACACGCACATGTCTGAGAATACCATTTTATCATATGGAAATCAGAGGGTATTTAATTAACAAGTACCTCCCGTCCATGTCGATTTTGGGGATATGAGAGATGAGTGGCCAGTAGTGGGAGCCTCTTCCTTCACACCTTTCTTTCAATTTTGGGCATCTACAGATCTCCAAACTCAAAAGTGAAGGTAACAGCGTCTCTGGTAGATCGTTCACCTTTGGGCAAATGCTAATACTGAGATGTTGAAGGGATGTGAGGTGTTGGAGTCCCGTTGAAACTGATTCCAGATTATCAAATTTGATTATCTCCAGAGATGTAAGAGAAGAAGGGAAAAGGTGGGACAATTGACTGAAGTTCCTCACATCAGGTTCATTATATAACGTTAGGTCAACAAGGGAAGCTGGGAAATTCTGACTTCCCCATTCTGAGATGGGCTTTTTCAACCCTCCTGTTTCAAGGAAACCCAAATTGGGAGGCCAAAACCCACGAGGAAAGGAAGCATCAATCATTGGACAATTTCTGATATACACTTCTTTTAACATGGTGAAATTGGATAGCTGAAGGTCAGGAAATGACTCCAGATTTTCACAATCATATATCGTCCAACTGATTAGATTTGGTAGCTGCAGGTCATCAAATGCCTTCATGTTTTTGCAACGTGCTACGGCAAGATGTGTGAGATTTGGCAGATGGAGGTTAGGAAATGACTCTATGCTTTCACAACCTTCTATTCTCAACATGGTGAGCTTTGATAGCTCAAGGTCAGAAAATGACTCTATGCTTTTACAACCATCTATATACAACGAGGTGAGATTTGATAGCTGATGCAGATCAGAAAATAACTCCATGTTTTCACAACCACTTATTGTCAAAGAGGTGAGGTGAGTGGAGTTACTCAACTGATTTATTGATTTTAGATTTCCACAATTTTTTATAGTAAGTGACTTGAGATTCTGCCCTCCTCCACCTGTTGTTGTTGCTCTTGGGAAGGAGACATCTCTAACTGATCTACACCCATAAATATATAAACTCTCAATGCTATTTGGACAACACAAACGCTCCATACTTTCACAGAACGTTATATCCAACTTCTTAAGAGATGATAAGAGGTCGCTCCCAGTGTTATCCTCATCCTCCTCTTTCTCTCCTAAACTCACCAAATTTTTACAACCCCATACCTCCAATTCCTTTAAATTTACAAGAACTTTACTTGCCTCTGTATTTGATTTCCACAGGTATCTTATTTCATTACAATGCTGTATGCTTAGTTCTTCAACCGCCCCAAGATACTCTATAACACCTCTCCACACCTCATCCGTAAGCCCTAAAATTGATTCTATTTCCAATTCAGTGGTTGTTGAAGCTGCTTGAACCAGACTTCTCAGCACACTTTCACCACATCCCTCTATCCTCAAAACTCTTAGTGAAGGTAATGCTTCAAGTGAGACATCACTCAAATTGGGACATTTGGTTATTTGAAGCTCTCGAAGGCGTGGAAACATTACCTCGCTATTGGTTGACCATACCTTCCAACTAGACATATCTTCAAACCTTAGAATTTCAAGTGAAGGGAAGGTAACATCAGTAGTCCTACTTGACTCCAAACTGATGACTTTAACATCATCCATTCCTTGAATCAACAACTCCTTAAGTGAAGGTAGCCGTCCAAGTGGCGGAAGAGATGTACATTTTCTACAACCATGTAGCGACACCTGAACCAATTGATGAAAAGACGGATTCCCAACCCAATTTGGAAACTCTATTCCCTTATAATACTTAACCTCAAGCATTTTCAACTTATCACTACATGGCATTAACTCACTGAGAACCTCCTTCTCAATTGTTTCCCTTCCAAAACCATCATTCCATTTCAACTTTAACTTATTAATCCCTTTTAAAGATAACTTCGCCTCTCGTGCATGCATTGAGCTTTGCACTTTGTTCAACCCCTTGATGGAAACTTCCCCGTGCAGATCCTTTAACCCCTTAAGCTCGGTTAGTGCAAAGCCACCGTGTCCTTCAATGATAATTTTAGTGAGAGTTTGTAGGCTTTTCAACTCACCAATCCCCAAGGGCAACTTTTTCAGACATGGAGTATCTCTCATGTCAAAATGCCTCAACTTTTTTAGCTTTAAAAAGCTTTTAGGCAACTTGGTCAAACTCTCACATCCAAAAACTATCAATGTTTCTAAATTATAAAGATTACCAACATTGTCCGGCAACTCTTTGATATCAGTTTTAGATAGATTAAGATACCTCAGGTGCTTCAAACTACCAATGGAATTCGGTACCTCACTTATACTAAAACGACTCAAACTAAGAACCCTTAATAACGGTAACTCAGGAAGTAAGTCAACCAAAATCTTGCTGGATAAGTAGAACTTGTCCCACCACTGATCCACCCCAACATATTTCTCAAACCTTTAGCTCTCTTGAAGGCCTCAAACTTGTGGTAAGCTACATATTTATCACGAATAAATGACATGTGGCGGTACTTCGACAAATCTTCCATCCGATTGTCATCCCTTGAAAAGAACTCTCCGGCAACAAATGTGGCCAAGTCATTCATCAGGTCATGCATCACAAATAACGGTTCCTCATTTGGTGATTGTTGAAAAAATGACCTTGATAACAACTCTTCAAAATATTCATAACCAAGGCGTTCTGGTGACTTGGCTGCATTTGATTTGTACAAAAACCCTTCGGCCAGTCACAACAGGACTAACTCTTTTTTGTCAAACAAAAAGTCCTTAGGAAACAAGGAGCAATATGCAAACAACCGCTTCAAATTTGCAGAAAGTTCATGGTAGCTTAACATAAGGGCAGGAAAAATCACCTTCCAATCTGCAGAAAAATCACCAACACTTTTTGAATCCCATATCTTACTATTCAACACCTCATCCCATTTTTCTTCATCTGTTTTAGCTCTCAGCAGCCTTCCAATTGCCTTTAAAGCCAAAGGCAAACGACCACACTTTTCCACAATACGCTCACCCTTTGGTCTGAGTTTTGGGTGTGAATCAAAGTTGTCTACGCCCAATGCATGTAAAGCAAATAAAGACAAAGCATCTTCAGATGACAAAGTCTCAAGATGGTCTAGATTATCAAAACCTAGCATCTTAAGCAATTGCTCCTTGCGAGATGTCATGATTACCTTACTTCCAGGAGCCCCTGAATGAAATGGGAGCACTAGGTTTTCCCAATCATTAAAGTTTTCAGTCCACACATCATCTAGTACTAGTAGAAACCGTTTTTCCTTAAGTTTCTCTTTAAGAGCCACTTGAAGCTGATTTAGATCTTCAAATTCCTTGTTTTCGTTGGACACAGCTTGAAAGATGGTTTTGGTTATCTTAGAGATATCAAAATCATCAGAGACACAAACCCATGCATGGAGTTCAAACCGACCCTTCACTTGTGTATCATTGTACAAAAATTTAGCTAGAGTGGTCTTACCAACCCCACCCATACCGACTATGGGTAAGACGCTGAAGTTTTTCTCACATGGCTCATCCTGCAACAGCTTGTTGAGCAATTTTTCTTTCTCCTTCTCTCGTCCAATGACATCAGATTCTAGCAAGGAGGTTTCGTTTCCTCTATTGTTATTTTTTGGCTTTTCATTTTTCACAATCAAACCAAGATCACCCTTTTGGTTCTCTAGATGTTGTAACTTGGTGTTGATACTATCTAACTTGTGATGCAGACGTTGACTTAGTGAGAATTTTGTGCAGCAAGTTGGGACTATGAGGTTTCTTACCTTGCTGGTGATTGCCTCAGATTCCTGTGACAGTTCACGACGCATAGCTTCGGTAGCCACATCATCTAGTACGTCATCGATGTCGTAAGCCAACTGTTGGAGACTGTTGAGCCATTTTTTAACAGATTTTTCGGTTATTTCTTTCTCAGAAGCATCACTAAGCAGATCTTGGATATGGGAGAGTGTGCTCTGCAGGTTATTCAGCTCGGAATGAATATTCTGAGAGCGAGCAAATTTCTTGAAGGCTTCATCAGCTAGCTTCTCAAAAATGACACTGAGGAGGGCAGAGGCAGCAGTTTCAGCCATTGTTAACTGATAGTGAAGAGGTTTACTGGAAATTGGTATGGTATGAGAGTGGTTGGTCTGGTCTGTATGCTATGAATGTTACCAAAAGATCAAAGTGAAGATAAGAAAGAAAGGAGTGTTGTGTTGTGTTGTGTTGTGATTGGAGATAAGAAATGAGTGGACAGAAAGAAGGGGTTAGTTTTTTTAGACATGTGAACCAAAGGTCTAACAGTTTTTAATATATTGTACAAGGGGTAGTTCCCAGTGTTAAATGAGCCCAACACATTTTTGTTAAGATTTATTGATTATACAATTATATTTTTATTTTTTTGAACGACAAATTTGGATCACTGACGGACCACTGGAGTATCATCGACCAGCGGAACCACTCAATCATATCCATCTCCACTAGGCATAATGCCTATACACCAATTCAGGAGGAACCCCAAAGCTTTATCCCACCCCTAAGATGCCACTAGACTATAGCCATGGACACAATTATATTTTTATTGCTTGTGTTGCTGTTAGAAAGCAGTTTACTATTTTTGTGAAAAGAATATAGAAAGAATAAACTATACAATTAGTCTTTTTAGCATGAATAAAAAAAACCTAGGGATAAATTGAAACGATAGATTTAAGGTAACATCTTAGGCCATCCATAGCCGCAGCTCATATGGCGCCCCGGAACACCGCCCCACCCGGTGTGTGTGTGTGTGTGGGGGGGGGGGGGTGTTATGGACCATGGCGTGATATGCATAGTGCCGTGAACTTTTGTTTCTCGTTCTCACACACATATATATCTTCTGAAAGTATGATGATCAGGCTACTAAAAAAGAGCACATTCAAACCAATAAATTTAAAATCACTATTAAACATGTGAGACTTGAGACATTTCTGAACTTGACTACTACGTAGTCAATATCGGCGATATATCGGTGCTATATCACCGATATATCTATATCGGTTATCGGAGGTTGGCCAGAATCTCGGTTTAAAATCTCGGGCAAAATATCGGCAGCGAGAATATCGGTGAAAACTTCCGAGATATCGCCGATATTTTGTATATCTCATCTCGGTCGTCTCGGCGATAATCTCGTTTGGGGCTTTTTTTTTACATTTCTCTGTAAAAATCAGTCAAAAAGGGCATTTTTGTAAATATAATTTTCTGTAAAAAAATAAACCCAAGTGCGCTCCCGCAGGCCCGGTTTTTGGAGCTGCATTCGTGTCCGCAGGACGTGCGGGCACGCACGAGTTCAACCAAATTCCAGTTCAGAAACTCACTTTTTGCACCCCCCCATGCTCGCGGGTAGGACTTGTGGTAAAACATGTCATAAAGCTACAATGGAGTAGTAAAGGCTTTACCTTATAAACAACCACTCACTTTGTTCCCACACCAATGTGGGACAAAGTATTTACCAGCTTTTGAGACTTTCATTCCCACACCTAGATTTCTACCACCTCTTGATGAACAAATCTTTATTTTGCTATTAATATTATATAGGTTCTAGACTTCTAGTATATATATATAGGCTCTAGATATGAATATATATGTGTATATATATATATATATAGAGAGAGAGAGAGAAAGTATAATGTACTTCACGCCTTAACGTACATTAACGTACTTCACGAAATATATAACATGCGTAATTATTTTTTTGACCAAAATAACGTGCGTGATTTTGGATCCCATGCGTGATTATGTGGTCCCATGCGTGATTATGTGGTTCCATGCGTGATTATATGTTCCATGCGTGATTATACCCCTGATCCAACGGTTACCATTGTCTCCTACGTGAAGTATGATAAGCCGTGAAGTATGTTAACCGTTCTCTCTCTCTCTCTCTCTATATATATATATATATATATATATTTATGCATGATATTATAAATTACCGATATCTCACATCGATAAACCATATCTCAAATATCGGTCCTTGACCGATAACCGATATTTTTCCGCATTAACTGCTTAGCTTGACTATAGTATTGGTTGCCAGCCTAAAACACTAAACATCTTATGTATCACAAAGTGTAATTTTTGGGCTATTCTAGTTAATTCATATTTGAAGGGGTATGGTCCCAAAAAGCCGCGCAACTCCCTATGAGGCCGCGCGAGACCATACTCCTTAATCAGCAATTTTCTAGATCGCCAACCTCGCGCGGGATACTACACACCTGTGTAGCGCTGCGCGAGGTCCACAAAAGAGTAAACTCCAGTGAACGACACTTAGCATTCTAAAAGAGACATCTGAAAGCCCATGCCGCGCGCATGATAATAGCGTGCTCAGCAAGAATCGTGCGTGACTACGGCGCGAGGCCCTTCCAGATAGTACACAACGTACAAGTGGCAGAATAAAAGGGCCAATCAGGATCCTTCTGTCCCAGCGCAATCGTGCTCCACGATCGTCTGACATGCAGGAGACAAAAAGTACTTAAGGACGCCTATGTGGCACCAATCATAGGGCAGAGACAACTGCCCCACGATCTCCACTTACCTGCTGATGGCAGGACGGCGGCCAGGCCGACAACCATGACACGTGGCTCCAATCACTGTGCGCCAGCACCAAAGAACTCTCAGAAACCACTAACGGTCGAGACAAGTGAGACAAAGAGCATATCGCCCAAGTTGTCGACGTCCGGCCCAAGGCCCATCAGCCCACATCCTCTTACACCCCTCTGGCTATAAATAGAGACCTCACTCCACAGGTTAAACATTCCATTCCCTCTACTCTCTCACTTAATACTTAATTACCTCCAAAGCACAGTCGCTTATTCTCACGCCGGAGCCCGGTTAAGAGGGAAACCCCCATATTCCCCTCTTAACGAGTAACGGTGTTCTGTTTTGCAGTTAAAACACGGTCATTGAAGAGCTCAGGAACCCAAGAGAAGATTAACCACTATGCAAGGAACATAAACCAAACTGATTATCCCCTAATCAGTTCCGTGTTTCTTCATTGGCGCCCACCGATTTTTTCTACAAACCATTTTCATCTTCTTATTTCCTGAGTTCACTACTTTTCTTCCTTCGATCCATGGCTGGTCAAGGAATCGTACCTGAGTTCGTTGGTTTCGGTGAAAACCCAAATGCGGCGTTGGGGGAAGGTAATCAAAATGGCCAACCCCAACACTTTGAAGAAGTTGGTGAAGCCGAAGTAGCCAACACCGGGGGTCCGCGCGGAAGCTTCACCCGCATCACTCAAAACGCCCCAGGAAACAACGGTGCTGGACCTTCAAACCCAGCCCCACCTCAGAACATATCGGCGCTATTAGGGCTACCAGAAGGCGAGACCCCAGCCTCATGGTACGCCAAGCAACTGGCCACTATCAACGAAGCGTATCAGTCCTTGAGCGCTCAGCAAGCAGTTTTAACGGCAGAACCGTCCTTGGTCACACCAACCGGCCCCAGCCACGGGCCGCGCCAGATGCCGGTCCCGCAGTACATTCCAAGAAGAATTAACAGACCTCCCCCCACCCGAAGGTTAAGCGTACAGGACACGCGAGATACACGGGGGGAGACAGAAAGCTACTATGACGAACCGTCAAATTCCCGAAGAGGCCCAGTTCATAGCCGGCTCACGCCGCGCAACATGAACGATGAGTGGGAGGAAACTGACCCGAACGATCCAACCTGGGAAAACGATGACGGATCTTCGGTCTTCAATCGTTTGCAAAGAAATCACGAGTATTACAAGCCAAGGCAACATGTTGGTTATACCGAGGAGGCGGAGCGCGACTTTCGCCTCGCCTATCGACCAGAAGAAGCTATAGAGCACTCGAAGTTCATCCCAAGGATAGCACTAGCGCCGCTCGAGAGAGAAAAGTTGCCTCCGACCGTTGGAAAGTTCAACGGATTGACTGATCCAGATGATCACGTCAGAGTGTTTACTAGCGTGGGCTGCATGGGAGGTTGGAACATGCCCATGTGGTGCCATTTGTTTATCCAAACATTAACGGGGGCTGCTCGCGCCTGGTTCGACAGCCTTCCTCCGGGTAAGATAAAATCATGGGTAGATTTCAGAACTCAGTTTTTGAGTCACTTCAGTCAACAAAGGCGATACCAGCGCGACACAGCGGAAGTTGAAGATATCTGGCGTAGAGATAATGAGGGTCTGGAAGATTTCATTACGCGCTTTAACAAAGAATGTTTGGAGATAGGGGGCGTGAGTGAGCAACTCATGCGCTGCCATTTCAAAAAAGCCATCCGCTGTGATAGCCTGATCAGAACCATCACTGGGAAAGATGGAATGCCAAAGGAGTGGGATAAACTCATGGAAGCCGCGAAGATAGTCGCGCAGACGGAAGAGTCACTCGCACGAAACAACAGCTATCGTTCTGAAGATAGATTTTCCAAAGGGGGTCACCCGCGCGATGACAACAGGCGCAACAAAGGCAAAAACCCTGGATGGAAAGCCAACCACTCCAGCGGTTATAATGAACGACCCCGGTACGAAGAACGATCCCGCTATAAGGAAGACGCGCGTGATACCATTGACCGCATCGGTTATAGAAAGGCAGTCCGAGACGACAATCGTGAAAAGCATTGGACTCCGCTCATAAAAACACCTAAGGAGGTGCTAATGACGGAGAACCATGATTTTAAGACTCCCAGGCCTATGACGAACAAAAAGGGACAAGATCCCAATCTGTATTGTGATTTCCACAAGGATACAGGCCACTTAACAGATGATTGCTACAGCTTGCGACAAGAGATCGAGAGAGCACTAAAGAGTGGAAAGCTGAGCCACTTAGTGAAGAATATGCGCAAAGAAACGCGACAGCTCCATCGCCACGATGAAGGAAATCACAAGAAGGTTCGACGCCTGGAAACACACATGGTCAATGGACCAAGGTGCAGCGCACGAGAAAAAGGCAAGAGGCCCTATGAGCCTTCATGGCAAGAACAGCAAGTTATCTTCCCGGTGGTGCGCGGGGGTCCCCGAGCCACGCGAACCATCGTCATCACCGGTATCATCGGCCATTATGAAACTGAATACGTCTTTATCGACCCGGGAAGTACAGCAGACATCATCTATGAACAATGCTTTAACCAGTTCGATGACGAAGACAAAGCGAGACTCGAACCAGTCGACTACCCACTGTCTGGGTTCTGCAACGAAATGATCTTCCCGCTAGGCCAAATTAGCTTCCCCGTCACACTCTCTGACGGGAAGCACTCAAGGACGACGAACGTAAACTTCATGGTGATGCCCGTTAAGTCAAGACATGACGTACTGATCGGGAGAGAAACGCAAGGGGAGCTGAATATGATAACTTCCACCCCCCACTCAGCAATTGGTTTCCCAACCAAGACGGGGGTGGCAATAGTTTATGCGAAGAAAGAAGTCATGTCAACTGAAGAGATGCGCCCAACAAAAGCAGCAAAGGTTTCAGCAACCGAGCCCGAAAAATGGGTCTTAAATCGCAAATATCCGGAGCAAACGGTGACGATAGGTCACGCTATCTCATCAGATATCAGAACTCGCCTCAAGCAGCTCCTATTCAAGAACATGGATATTTTCGCCTGGACCCCGGCCGACATGACCGGAGTCCCGCGCGACATCACAGAGCACTGTTTAAACACCTACCCCTCGGTTGAACCGAAAGTTCAAAGAAGGCGCAGCCTAGGGGCAGACAAGACGAAAGCAATGAACGAACAAGTTTGCGAGTTACTTAAAGCTGGCATCCTGCGCGAGGTACGTTATCAGAGTTGGGTTGCGAACCCCGTAATGGTAGAAAAGTCTAGCGGCGGATGGCGAATGTGCGTCGACTACACCGATCTCAACAAGGCATGCCCTAAGGATTGCTATTCTTTGCCTGAGATCGACAAAAAGATAGACTCTCTCGCGCCATACAGATGGAAGTGCTTCTTGGATTGCTACAAGGGGTACCATCAAGTTCAAATGAAGCTTGAGGATGAAGACAAGACAGCTTTTCGCACGGATCTGGGGATTTTTTGCTATACGAAGATGCCTTTCGGCCTGAAAAATGCTGGCGCCACATACCAGCGATTGATGGACAAGACCTTCGCAGGTGACATCGGAAAGCATATTGAAGTTTACATCGATGATCTAGTGGTCAAGAGTCCCGAAGAGGACCAAATGTTGAAGGACATCGAGAAAACGTTCAATTCATTGCGCAGCGTAAACATGAAGTTAAATCCAGCCAAATGTTCTTTTGGCATGGAAGAAGGGAAGTTTCTAGGCTTCATAGTCACCAACGACGGTTTCAAAGTGAATCCAGAAAAAGTACAGGCAATAGAACGGATGCCATCGCCGCGAACAATCAAAGAAATGCAACGGTTGGCCGGCCGCCTCGCCGCGCTTAACCGTTTTTTGTCAAATCACGCCGCGAAGTCGTACCCTTTTATCAGCACACTGCGCAATTGTGTGAAGAAGCAAGAGTTCAAATGGACACCCGACGCAGAAAAGGCTTTCCAGCAAATGAAAGCATGTCTGATCGAACTTCCAACCCTGACCGCGACGTTTGAAAAAGAGCCACTCGTATTGTACTTATCCTCTTCCGATAAGGCAGTAGGGTCGGTGTTATTAGTGGAAAGAAATGGAGTTCAAACTCCAATTTATTATGTCAGCAGGGTACTCACTGACCCGGAAACGAGATATTCCACGATGGAAAAATTGGTTCTTGCGCTGCTACATGCTTCCCGAAGACTGCGCAGATATTTTACAGGGCATGTGATCACCGTACTTACCAATTTCCATATCGGCACGATACTTCAGAAACCAGAAACATCAGGAAGACTCGCCAAATGGGCAATCGAGTTGGGAGGCCACAACATTCTATACCGGCCGCGCCCAGCCATCAAGGGTCAAGTTCTAGCGGACTTCATCACAGAAGTCCCAGCTGAGAAAATCAAGGATTGTGAGCTTGTTGAAACTCCAGTGAAAGACACGACAAACGAGACTTGGATGCTTTATACTGATGGGGCTTCAAACGAAGATGGCGCGGGAGCTGGATTGCGCCTCGTAAGCCCCGAAAACCATGAATTTACTTACGCCATCAAGTTGGACTTTAAAAAGACCAACAATGAGGCGGAGTACGAAGCATTTCTGGCAGGCTTGCGCCTCGCCATCAAAATGGGAGCTAAAAATCTACAAGCGCATGTCGATTCACTCTTGATAGCCAGCCAAGTCAACGGAATATACGATGCAAAGGGTGAAGTCATGGCCCTATATCTGGAACAAGCAAAAGAGTTGCTTCAACAATTCAAGTCTCATAAAGTCATCCACATCAATCGCTCCGAAAACAAACCAGCCGACGCCTTGAGCAAGCTCGCTTCAACATCCTTCCAACATCTCGCCAAAGATGTAAGGATTGAGGTACTCAAGAACCCTTCAGTCTTGTTACGACAGGTCAATGTGATTGAGTTAGGGCAGCCATCCTGGATGACCCCTATCATTCAATACTTGAAAGACGGAATACTCCCAGAGAATAAGGCAGAGGCAAGAAAAATTCAGAACAAAGCTCTGCAGTACGAGATGAATGACGGTATCTTATACCGAAAGTCCTTCTTGGGACCACTCCTGCGCTGTGTGGACCCTCAAGATGCGAAATATCTGATAAGGGAGATTCATGAAGGAATCTGCGGCATCCATGCGGGACCACGCATGGTTGTTGCGAAGATTATGAGCGCCGGGTATTACTGGCCAGGGATGCACGTTGATGCGCTGAAGGAGCTGCGCAGGTGCGACTCCTGTCAGCGGCATTCTCCGAAAACCCTGCGCCCCAAGAACGATCTTATCCCCGTATCAACTGCTTGGCCTTTTCAGCAGTGGGGAATTGACATGGTAGGACCCTTCCCAGACGCTCCCGGCGCCGTCAAGTTTATAATAGTAGCCGTCGATTACTTCACAAAATGGGTGGAGGCCAAAGCCCTTGCTTCAACTACAGCCATGATGGTGCGCAAGTTCATTTGGGAACACATCATCTGTCGATTTGGCCTCCCACTCAAGATAGTAACTGACAACGGCACTAACTTTGCATCCGACGACCTCAAGAATTGGATGAAGGAGATGAAAATCGAACACACTTTCTCCTCCGTTGCGCACCCTCAAGGCAACGGGCAGGTCGAAAGTGTGAACAAGTGTATCGTTGAGGGGATTAAGGCTCGACTGGGCACTAAGCGAAGAGGCTGGGTAGATGAGCTCCCAAGTATCTTGTGGGCTCACCGAACCATGCCAAAAACGAGTACCGGCGAAACCCCTTTTAGCCTAGTCTATGGCTCAGAAGCGGTTATCCCGGCGGAAGTTGGCCTGCCCTCCCCGCGTTTGACAGCGGTCAACGCAATTGACAACGAGGCAGAACGTCGTCTTGACTTGGATTTGCTGGAAGAAAGGCGCGAAATTGCGCGAATTAAAGAAGCCAAGTACAAAACACAACTGGAGAGGTACTACAACGCGCGAGTACGCATCTGCACCTTCATTCCAGGGGAATATGTCTTTCGGGACAACGAAGCCTCAAACGCTGAACGCCCTGGAAAACTAGCACCCAAATGGGAAGGCCCATACTTGGTCCACGAAGTGCTAGGAAAAGGGGCTTACAAATTGCGCACCCCGGATGGACACATCATCCCGTGCACGTGGAATGCGCAACAACTGCGCAAGTGCTATATATAACTACTATCGGCCTTGCGCCATTACCCACCCATGTTGGCCACGCGCCTTTGTAATTACTCATGTTGGCTAAGCGCCTATTTTGCTACTTACGCAACGTATCTTGGCCTAAGCGCCTACTTAATCAATGAAAGCATACGACATGCTCTTTTATCACGACTGACTTCTTTCGTCACAAATGCATGTTAAACTTCTGATTAGCAAGAAAACACTCCAGACATGCCTCCAAGGTCCTCCGCGAACACAGCGCGAGACCGGGCAATTGCTCACACAAGAGCCATGCTTACATTTATTCTCGCTAATTTAACCTAAGTTTCTAACAACAGTGCAATAATTGTAACGAAATGGGATAAACGTCATAATCAAACAAAATCAGCACAATTGCATAAAAGCAAACGTCATCCATTAAAAGGCGCGACCGCGCAAGAAGTTACATAAGAAACCTACAGAAATTCACAAGGCACAAAGCCATACAAAACCTATCTATTCGAAACAAATCTCAGACATCATCACCATCATGCTTGTCGCCACCATCAACTTCGTCATCCTCAGCGGCCTCCCCATCTGATAATTCAACCGTTATAGGAGGATCAAGAATGCCCTTAAGGCGCTGGCACCAGTCGTCATGTTCCAAAGCCTTGGCAACTAAGTCCATCACAGGCAGTGACAAGTGGTCATAAGCATGTTCAGCGCGTGTCAGCGCGGCACCAGCCTGGTCGGTAACCGAACAATGACTGACGTCAAACTCCTGTCCAAGCGCTTCTTCAACGTGTTGTGCGCACTCTAGGTACCCTCCTCGGTGACCAACAGCGCGCGCAGCATCGGTCAAAGCAGCAACAGCACGATCCAGCTCTCCAGCATTGAGAATGGAGTTGGCAATCTACAGTAGAGTTTGCGCATCAAAAACAACTTCTAACGATATACGTTGGAAGGAAAAAAGGATAAGCATACCAGCACTACTCCACGGCCGCGCATCCACTCGGCCTCAGAGACGAGAGTGTCAACAATGCCTTGAGCCTCAGCATAATTCGTTTGTGCTACATTAAAGGCAGAAGTGCTAACATTACGCGCTTCCTCAGCACGCTGCTTGGCCTCCTCAGCAGTCGCAGCCTTCACCTTCTCAGCTTCGAGGTCGATTTCCAAGGATTCACATTTATCAACCTGCCCCTCCAGGCGACGTTTGAGCTCAGCGATCTCGACATCCTTGGCTTGCAAGTCCTTGTCCTTAACAGACAGCTGACCCTTCACCTCAGCCAACTCAACCTAAAAGGAACAAAGAGACTTAGGCTATTTTATAAAATAAGGTACAGAGAAGAGGTATAAGTTGCACAAACCTCAACCTGCTCCCTAGCAACCTGTGCAGCTTGCGCATCCTCGACCTTGCCGGTCAACTCAACTACCTTGGCTTCAAGGTTGACAATCTTGTTACGATCCGCAGCCGCGCGCTCGTTATCCTTCGCGCAAATGCGTTTGAACTCGGCTTTCTCCTTAGCCAGTTGCTCTTGAGCAGTATGAAGCTTATTTTTCAGGGCCTCGCGTCCCCACTCTTCAGAATTTCGGTCAGCCTCGAACTTCGCCTTCTGCTCATCAAACGCAGCTCTAGACTTCTCCAAGTCAGTAGCACGCCTCGTAATGCGATCACGATACTTCTCCCAATCATCCCTCTCCCTAACCATGGTTCGCCACTCCCGGACAATTTCTTGGTTAGCAGCGCGGGTATTGGCTTCACCAACAACGTAGGCATGATAGAGCCCGCTGTGAGTCCGCGCCCGTTGACGATCCATCTCCCCAGGAGGAATCGAATTCACCAGCCAGTCATGGCAAGGCGCGAACTCGAGAAAAGTATCCTTCTGCTTCAAACCCCAAGGCGGATTGTGCGGAGCGTCACCGCGACTCTCTTCAGTATAAGACTTGTAATAGATATCCCCCACTGTATCCCGGGGACCTATTGGAGAGCGCGGCGGCGCGACAGTTTTCACACCACCTCGACCAGCAGATGAACCCGAGCCCGCGCCTTTGGTAATAGAAATACCAACAGGCCTTTCAGCAGCAGTTTTCTCCTTCTCCTGCTCCAGGGTTCTCTCTTTCCCCTTCTCCTTCTCAGCATCAGCAAGAGCCTTCTCAGCAGCTCTTTTCTCCTGCTCTGCCTTCTTCTTCTTCTCTTCAGCAGCCTTGTTCTTGCGCGCCTCTTCAGCCTGGCGCTGGTCTTCCTCAGCTTTCTTCTTCGCCTCCGCTTCCTTCCTCCTGTCTTCATCAACTTTCTTCCTACGCTCCTCATCAGCTTTCTTCTTCTCTTCGGCAGCCTTTGCCTTATCGACCTCAGCAACATCTTTGCCCTTGTCATGCATAGCCGCAGCAGTCTCGGAAGATTTGATGACAATCTTAGGCCTCTTTGGCTCTGGCTCCGTAAAAACAACACCCTTTTCAGGGGTCTTCTTCTTGCCCTCTGCATAAATCAAAGGGTCAAGACAAGCAAAGCCACAACAGAGAACTAAAAAACAAACTTTTACCAGGAGAGAACTGATAGAGTGAGCGCAAATTGCTCTGTTTACCAAGCACCAGAGCTCCTCCGGCCTTCGACGCCACAGTCACTCCAGCAGTCGCCCCGCTCCGGGTCCTTTTTCTGCTGATCAAATTTCCAGCAGCTTCTTCTTCTTCCTCCTCTTCTTCCTCTTCAGCATGCTCAACAGAAGGAGTAGCGCCAGCATCCGGGTTGCGAGAACCCGCGCCACCTTCATCTTTTGAGCGACCTGCTCCACCTTTACCTTCGCCTACGCGCGACAAACCCTCTAATGAGTCACTAATTATCACATAATCTTTTAAGTCACTTTGACGAAGACGAAGACGAAGACTACCTTTACCAGCAGCTGCGCGGCTACTCCCGCCCTTCTTGCTTGTCACTTCGGTCTCACCCGCCTTCTTCTTCTTTGGGGGTTTCTTCTTCTTCTCTTCGGGGTCGATACCTAGGTCGCGCAACACACCTGCAAAGATGTTAGACCACGAACTTAACTCCTCGTTCGAAGATCCTACAGACTCCCCGCTGGAAAGATAGACAACCTCTTTCCCAGCAGAAGTCACAGAGCGCAGAGGACGAGGCTTAGGTATATGCGCACCTTCAGTTGCAGTAGGCGGCAAGGCGAATGCATCCGCAACAGGATACATAAAGTTATCCCTTATTTGGTCGTACCAATATTGTTCTCCGTCTTGAAGCGGGCGTACACCCATCCTACCGCCGAAAGCGGCGAAGGCAGCTTGATACAGCCGCACCTCTACAAGATAAATCATACAATAAGGAAAAACGCAAGCCCCGAAGGGTAATTAAAGATAAGAATTCCTAACCTTGGTCACCAAGCATCAAGACAGGAACCTCCTTGCTATCCGGCCGCCACTGATCGCTCATCCGCGCCGCGACCAAGACATTCTCCCCAAACACTCGGTTTGGGGTGGCGGTAAGTTCCCGGTACCAACCCTCAGTCTTGGGGATCGCCAAGTCTTCCTTCTCGATTGGTTCAGTCCAGGCGCGAAACGTCATGGGTACTGGAACCACCTCTTCCCGGATATAGAAAAACTTTGGTTTCCAGTCATGGAAACTCTTGGGTGGATTTAGCAATATCTTCTTCGCCGCGCCTCGACTAGCGAAGGAATAGAAACCCATGTTTCTCTGAAGTGTGTAGAAAACCCGGAATTTATCAACCGTCGGTTCAATGCCATGAGCCCAACACAGGAACTCGAAGTGCCTGACACGGACCATCCCGGGTGGGCTCATCTGAGAGAGATGAAACCCATAATATTGCAGAATGTGTGCCATAAAGTTTGTCGCCGGCAACCGGAAATTACCCTGATGAAAGAAGTCTTCAAACAGAGTAATATACCCCGGTGGTGCATCAGCGGCCGTCTGGTTCTGGCCGGGATACCGGGCATCCCACTCGGGTGGGAACCGGAAGCTTCGTGATAATTGTTCGAAGAGACCTAGATCCCACCGGAGAACAGGTACAGGACCTTCTTCTCCGGGATTGTCTTCATAATGTTCTTCAGCCATCAATAATCAGCAAAGGGATCTCGAAAATACCGAAAACACTCTCGAGGATCTGCTACAATGATCTTCAAAAACTTGATGATCTGCTGCAATGTTCTTCAAAAACTTGAAGATTCAGAGAAGACTTGAGAGGAAATAGAAGAATAGTAGGAGAGAGTGATGAGCCTCACCTCTCTTCGGATATATATACTGATCGCATTTAATGCGATCGGTAACCGTGCCGAAACCGCCGCAAGCAAGGCCAACCAGCAAGCGCCACGTAAGGCGTGTTTCCCGGAGTGACGGTTACCACGCGCGCGTGGGCCTCACTCGCCTGACGAAAATCTGAACCGTCAGCAACACGTTGATGACAACCGTCAGAGGTCAACTCAAACGTCACCAACCGCGACTTTTTCACCAACCTGTCAGAAAATTCAAACTTCGAGGTTTCTCCCGCCCAAAGTCATGAGAAACTTCACGGAAAAGCCAACAACAAGCCTGGTAGCCGCGCCGTAGTAACTAGCAACTTACACGCGCGCCGTCTACCAAAGCCAAAATCATCACTCTACTTTATTTTCTTAAGTCCAGAGCTCCAACCACTTGCCTTGCGCATGGTGCAGCACTGGACTGGGGGACTTGAAGGGGTATGGTCCCAAAAAGCCGCGCAACTCCCTATGAGGCCGCGCGAGACCATACTCCTTAATCAGCAATTTTCTAGATCGCCAACCTCGCGCGGGATACTACACACCTGTGTAGCGCTGCGCGAGGTCCACAAAAGAGTAAACTCTAGTGAACGACACTTAGCATTCTAAAAGAGACATCTGAAAGCCCATGCCGCGCGCATGATAATAGCGTGCTCAGCAAGAATCATGCGTGACTACGGCGCGAGGCCCTTCCAGATAGTACACAACGTACAAGTGGCAGAATAAAAGGGCCAATCAGGATCCTTCTGTCCCTGCGCAATCGTGCTCCACGATCGTCTGACATGCAGGAGACAAAAAGTACTTAAGGACGCCTATGTGGCACCAATCATAGGGCAGAGACAACTGCCCCACGATCTCCACTTACCTGCTGATGGCAGGACGGCGGCCAGGCCGACAACCATGACACGTGGCTCCAATCACTGTGCGCCAGCACCAAAGAACTCTCAGAAACCACTAACGGTCGAGACAAGTGAGACAAAGAGCATATCGCCCAAGTTGTCGACGTCCGGCCCAAGGCCCATCAGCCCACATCCTCTTACACCCCTCCGGCTATAAATAGAGACCTCACTCCACAGGTTAAACATTCCATTCCCTCTACTCTCTCACTTAATACTTAATTACCTCCAAAGCACAGTCGCTTATTCTCACGCCGGAGCCCGGTTAAGAGGGAAACCCCCATATTCCCCTCTTAACGAGTAACGGTGTTCTGTTTTGCAGTTAAAACACGGTCATTGAAGAGCTCAGGAACCCAAGAGAAGATTAACCACTATGCAAGGAACATAAACCAAACTGATTATCCCCTAATCAGTTCCGTGTTTCTTCAATATTGTTAGTCTTTGGGCACCAACTCTGAATTTGTAGAAGACTAACAGTTGACGTATCGCAAGAATCATAGATGAAAAGAATGGCTAGGAAACACGGTTCAAGAAGCAGCTTTTGCTTAGGTAACTAAGCTTTAGCAATAAGGCTTATCTAAATGTAACCCTTCTTACTAGTTATTACCCCCCCCCCCCCCCCCTTGTGAGAGATAAAAAACAGCAAGCCCCACCCGTAAGTATGTGAGAGGAGGGGGTACATTTAGTATCACCTTGTTTTATAAAATTTATAATGTGGGCGGATTTGGTCAGCGAGATGCAGAAATAATACTTCAAGTTCTATTACGTAAATAAGACATATTGTTCTTATTTTTGGCACAAATATTATTTTTTTTGTTCCTAAAACAAAACAATTTAAGAAGGTTCAGTTACTGAAATAATTTTCTGAACCTGCGGAATTATTGACATAATGGCTTAAAATGACGAAGAACATGAAAATTAAAATTAACTGAGACTACACAATGCATCCAACCTCCTAAATTATTCTATTTAAAGATTTATTATATTAAACTTTAAAAAAGGGACAAATAAGCACATGCAAGTCAACCCAGCCTAGCGAGTCTGACCCATTACCCGACTCATCCACTCATCTACCTAATTCTGAATGTCGAGTCTCAGACTACTCTACTTAACCAAGTATATAGCTGAGCAGAAGAAAATGGACAAGACTATAAACTTCATAATATACGTGCTTAGCGTTTTGAGATTTGTTGAAAGCACTAATTCAATTTAAGTTGCAGCATTGATATAACGTGTTGTGGTTATTTGTTTCTTCAGGCAAACCTGTGGATAACTCTAAGGACTATATTGCAATATTGTAACGATCAAGAGATATTGTGCATTTAGACTGAAGATCGAAGACTACTATGTAAATCGCAGGGCCGGCCCGAAGGGTGTGCGGGATGGGCGACGGCTCAGGACCCAAACCCATCGGGGGCCCAAATTTTTTTGTTTTTTTATTAGTATTACACTGTAAAGTTAAAATATATACGTAATGAATTGGAAAAATACCATCCTGAAGCACTTGGTTTGGTAGTTTGAAAGTCACTTTAATAAGAAGACACGGGTTCTAATCCTGACGTCCTCAGTTTTGTTTTTCTTTTGAGTTAATTACTGTTTTCGTCCCTGTGGTTTGTCAAAAACCACTATTTCAGTCCATTAGTTTAAAAATTACGATTTCAGTCCCTGTGGTTTCACTATCGTAGCCATTTCAGTCCAGTCTCCTAACACCGTCTATTTTACCGTTAAGTTTTTGATGAAATACCTAAATTACCCTTGTGTTAATTAAATATGGACTTATATGATTTTATTATTGGATTTATATGATTTTATTGTTGTATGACATATGGACTTAAATTGGATTGTAGGGTTCGACCCACCATGGCTTCAGTAGAAGTATAAGTCTGGCACTAATTTTACATATATGGTTCTTGGATTTTAGAATGAGAAAATGTCCAAGTTAGCATTATTTTTCAAAGTTATTATGTTAATTGATGCTGCTAGGAAGATATTAATTAGGGTGGGGTAATGGGTCGCTGGACATTAAGAGGGTGGGGTTGTGATGCCGGAGAAGATGACCGGAAACTTTTGCCAGAAATGAGAGCAGGGATGGAGTAGGGTGGGGTATCGTGGGGTTGTGTTTTAACAAGTGGATCCTAGAATACAATCTTTTAAATTTCTATTGTTTTTTTATTTAATTAACATAGGAGTCATTTAGGTATTTCATTAAAAACTTAATGGTAAAATAGACGGTGTTAGGAGACTGGACTGAAATGATTACGAAAGTAAAACCACATGGACTGAAATAGTGATTTGTTACAAACCACAGGGATGAAAACAGTAATTAACTCATTTAGATATCTTTTTGTTTTTTTTATTAATAAGAGCATTATGATCAATTCACGTGTACTTAAGAGAATAAATGGATGGGGTTAACGGAGGTGGACTGAAATGGTTACGAAAGTGAAACCACAGGGACTGAAATCGTAATTTTTAAACTAATGGACTGAAATAGTAATTTTTGACAAACCACATGGACAAAAATAGTAAATTAACTCTTTTCTTTTTGTTTCTTATCTATTATTAAATGTAAATGACATTAATTGCCTAATTTTGTCAAGTTACATAAATTGATTGGTGTTGATTCAAATGACATTAATTCATTTTCATATATTTAATTTTTTGTTATATATATTCTTTTTAAAACTATATATTTAAGGGGTCCGTATTTTCTGCTCGCACATGGCCTAAAGATTTTTGAACATTTTTTGAGAGACGACCCTATAAATGTGCATTATGGTTTCATTATAAATAGAAGAGTTAATTACTATTTTCGTCCCTGTGGTTTGTCAAAAATCACTATTTCAAACCATTAGTTTAAAAATTGTGATTCCAGTCCCCGTGGTTTCACTTTCGTAACCATTTCAGTCCACCTCCATTAACCTCATCCATTTATTCTGTTAAGTACACGTGAATTGACCATAATTCCCTTATTAATAAAAAACAAAAAGATATCTAAATGAGTTAATTATTGTTTTCGTCCCTGTGGTTTGTCAAAAATCACTATTTCAGTCCCCGTGGTTTCACTTTCGTAACCATTTCAGTCCAGTCTCCTAACATCGTCTATTTTGCCGTTAAGTTTTTAATGAAATACCTAAATTACCCTTGTGTTGATTAAATAAAAAAACCATGGAAATTTAAAAGAATGTATTCTAGGACCCACTTGTTAAAACACAACCCCACGCTACCCCACCCCAGCCCACTCCATCCCTGCTCTCATTTCCGGCAAAAGTTTCTGGTCATCTCTCCGGCATCACAACCCCACCCTCTTAATGTACGGCGACCCATTACCCTACCCCAATTAATATCTTCTTAGCAGCATCAATTAACATAATAACTTTGAAAAATAATGCTTACCTGGACATTTTCTCATTCTAAAATCCAAAATTAAAATTTTGGAACCATATATCTAAAAATAGTGCCAGACTTCTACTTCTACTGAAGCCATGGTGGGTCGAACCCTACAATCCAATTTAAGTCCATATGTCATACAACAATAAAATCTTATAAATCCAATAATAAAATCATATAAGTCAATATTTAATTAACACACGTGTAGTTTAGGTATTTCATTAAAAACTTAACGGTAAAATAGACGGTGTTAGGAGACTGGACTAAAATGGTTAGGAAAGTGAAACCACAGGGACTGAAATCGCAATTTTTAAACTAATGGATTGAAATAGTGATTTTTGACAAACCATAGGGACGAAAACAGTAATTAACCCATTTAGATATCTTTTTGTTTTTTATTAATAAGGGCATTATGGTCAATTCATGTGTACTTAACAGAATAAATGGATGGGGTTAACGGAGGTGGACTGAAATGGTTACGAAAATGAAACCACAGGGACTGAAATCGCAATTTTTAAACTAATGGACTGAAATAATGATTTTTGACAAACCACGGGGACGAAAAGAGTAATTAACTCTAAACAGAACAACTTTTGGGCTCCAGTAAGTAATTTATTTAAATCGGTCGGCTTGTTTAAAAAAACAAGATATACATGTCAACTTATCATTAATGAAACGGGTCAAACAACTCAACCTATGAAAACTCAAACTTAAATTGTCACCCATACTATTTACCCTTGTTACTATAAGGCTGTTACTATAAGCTATCGGATCTCCTAGACTTAACATTAGTAAGTCAAAGTGTACAGTCACAAAAAACAATCATTCATTAAAAAGAACATCATGCGAACTGAATAATGTTGGGTACATTTTCATTTGCTACAACAGCCTAGCAAGAGAGAAACCAAGACTGTGTTCCAGTTAACAAAGAAAACCGTAACAAAATCACAGCTCGGCAATACGCCCCACCGGTTATAAAATTGAAAACATTAAATTGAGAAAAAAAGAATAAATGGTACGATTCTAAAACATTAAATAATTTTTCTTTCATTTCATTCATTATTATCTTTGACTAATTAGTCATAAAGACTATCATCCTCCGTACTAAATTTTTTTGTCTACGCACATCGAAATTTATTCTATACATATTGAGATTTATCATACACAACTTGTAATTAATCCTACACTCTAAATAATTTTTTTCTTTGAAAACATATATATTTTGAAATGGGAAATTGGTTTTTAATAAACCAACCTTTGCCCAGTTGGTAAATAATAATCCAACGTACAGAATTGGTATATAATAATCCTACGTTTCAATATGTTGGCACTGAATAGACCTCCGTTAGTTTTTTTTAACTGAAGTTAGTTTTTAAGTTGTATTTATTACACAAACAGTCCCTGTAGTTATAATTTACTAGTTTTAAGTTTTATTTATTACACAAACAGTCCCTGTAGTTATAAAAAAAATCATAAAAATAAAAAAAAATCTAAAAAATCAAAAAAATTCAAAAAAATCATAAAAATTCTAAAAAAATCAAAAAAATTCTAAAAAAATCAAAAAAATCATAAAAAAATCATAAAAATTCAAAAAAAATCAAAAAAACTCTAAAAAATCATAAAAATAAAAAAACTCTAAAAAATAAAAAAAAATTCAAAAAAAGCAAACGTTTCGATGCGAACCGTTTCGACCCGAACCGTTTCGACGCGAACCGTTTCGACGCGAACCGTTTCGAACCGTACCGTTTAGACGCGAACCGTTTCGAACCGTACCGTTTCGACCCGGACCGTTTCGACCCGTACCGTTTCGTCGCGAACCTTTTTCGACCCGGACCGTTTCGACCTGTACCGTTTCGTCGCAAACCTTTTTCGACCCGGACCGTTTCGACCCGTACCGTTTCAACCCGTACCGTTTCGACCCGGACCGTTTCGACCCGTACCGTTTCGACCCGTACCGTTTCGACGCGAACCGTTTTCGACCCGGACCGTTTCGACCCGTACCGTTTTCGGCGGTGGTGGCGGTGCGGTGGTGGTGGTGGCGGTGCTGTGGTGGTGGCGGTGCGGTGGTGGTGGTGGCGGTGCGGTGGTGGTGGTGGCGGTGCTGTGGTGGTGGCGGTGGTGGCGGTGCGGTACGGGTCGAAACGGTCCGGATCGAAACGGTACGGTTCGAAACGGTTCGCGTCGAAAACGTACCGTTCGAAACGGTTCGCTTCGAAAACGTTTGCTTTTTTTGAATTTTTTTTATTTTTTAAAGTGTTTTTATTTTTATGATTTTTTAGAGTTTTTTTTTATTTTTTTGAATTTTTATGAATTTTTATGATTTTTTTGATTTTTTTAGAATTTTTTTGATTTTTTTAGAATTTTTATGATTTTTTTAAATTTTTTAGATTTTTTAGATTTTTTTTTTATTTTTATGATTTTTTTTATAACTACAGGGACTGTTTGTGTAATAAATAAAACTTAAAACTAGTAAATTATAACTACAGGGACTGTTTGTGTAATAAATAAAACTTAAAAACTAACTTCAGTTAAAAAAAACTAACGGATGTCTATTCAGTGCCAACATATTGAAACGTAGGATTATTATATACCAATTCTGTACGTTGGATTATTATTTAACAACTGGGCAAAGGTTGGTTTATTAAAAACCAATTTCCCTTTTGAAAATAAATTACAAATTTAATATAACTAGTTATTAAAGTGAAAGACTACAAATTAATTATATGTGTAATTTATCAGTATACCCTTACACTAATACTAATATTAAATACAAATATTAAATGAAGCAAAATGAAACTTTCTTATTGGCTGAAATTTTTTTATTTTTCTTTTTACAAAAAAAATTCTTCTCATTTGAATCTTCCACTTGACTCGTATATAAGAAAGTGGGTTGAAATTGGCATACAACTGTATTTGATTTTCTTAATACATAAATATAGTTGTTGGCATGCATTAAAAGGTGCTTCTTATCAATATACTTATTTTCTTTGTTCAATAGGGCCATGGAATGGAACAACGAAACACTGCCATCACCTTCTGTCCAACCCTATATAATCCAATTGCTAAATCCGCAATTTAACAAGTTATTGGTGGAAGACCCTTGTAAGTTTCAAAAAGCATTTAAAAATTAGAAGTATAAAAGCCACTATAGAGTGGCAAGTTTCCAAAAAGAATTCAAGTGGGAAGGGTAATTTTGTCAAAAAGAATAAAAAGATTATGCACATGCAAGTCACATGCTATATCCCCCTCGTTTTTTAAACGTTCATAATTTTTTTATACGTCATTTGTTTTTTTTAAATTATACCATAAAATCAAGCGTTTTTTATCTTTAATATGAGTACCCTTATACTTTAAAAAAAATCAAAAACCCAATTGCGTATTACACAATGAACATAACATAAAACACAATAAGAAAACCCAGTTGCGTATTACACAATTGACATAACGTAAAACACAATAAGTATCAAACTAAAAACACAATTGAAAGTAGACCAAAAACACAATTGATGACAACAGATAAAAGACACAATGGACAACAGAGTATGTAAGGTCGTCTTCCTTCAACGAACACACGAACCGGACCGATCGAACACACGCGCGATATGCGAAAACCACCGTGTGCCTCGTACTGCAACGTAGAGCTCGCACAGAAGGTGTAGAAGATGAGAGAATCGTGAATACACCGAGTATTCACAATCAATAATCACACAGATTGAATGAAGAACACGCAAATCTAGTGTTTGTTTGCACAAGAACTTTTTTTCCAAAATTTCACTGTTTCATTGAATACCTTGGATGCTTGAATGCGTACAGAAACTTAGTATAAATACAAATACAAGGTCGGACACACAATGAAACCCTAGAGGACAATACATGAAAACCACAAGTACTGACATCCTAGAATTACAAATTCGGACAAAACCCTAAGAACTTATATGTTCTTACATCTCCAAACTACAAATTCGGACATCTTGAAGAAAGATATAAGTTTTGACAATCCAAAAACTACAAATGCGGACACCCTTAGACATTCTCTAGTCCGCATTTGTGATTTGAGAACACATAATCTTTCAACAATTGCAAAACAAGTCCCTGAAGTATCAAACTTTGGCAGTATCCAACATTTATCAAACTTCGGTGCATTTACAGACTAAACACAATGAGTATCAAACTAAAAACACAATTCATAGCAGATAAAAAATACAATGGACACTAGACTAAAACACAATGGACAACAGACTAAAACACAATGAACAATGGATTAAAACACAATGCGCAACAAAACAAAAAACACAATGTACAATAGATTAAAACATAATCGATAGCATAATAAACACAATGACTAGAACCTATAACACAATGTATAGAAAATCCATATATAACACTATCTTCATAGTGTTATGGGTTCTGATAAAAACACAATGGACATAACCTAAATTAACATTGTGTTATAAGTTTTGATAATTACACGATATATAGAAACCTTAGTTAAAAACGTAAGGACCAAAACCTAGTTGAAAGACACAATGACCATAACCTTTAACACAATACAAAGAAAACCCAGTAAAAATGAATTTTTTTATTTTATTTTTATATAACAATATCATACTCATATTAAAGATAAAAAACGCTTGTTGTTATGTTGAATTAAAAAAAAAACAAATTTCGTATGAAAAAGTTATGGACGTTTTAAACTGATGGGGGAATTGGCATGTGTCTTGCATGTGGAGAGAGAAAGTCAATAAATATGAGATTCCTTTTATGCCCTTCCATTACTTTCTTTTCTCTGAAATTAATCTCATCTCTCCAAATCTAAAATTAATGGGCTAGAATCATTTTTACCCTTCTTATTTATGTTGTCCTTTATATATCATCATAATGCTTAACTTAGTTGGTTTAACTAATAGACTAAACAATACGTCTCTTCTTTTCCTCAGCCCACGAGTACACCACGTGTGTTTATCAACACCATGAGAGAGAGATCAAGACCCATAGTGAATTTTGACATGGGTGGCGATGACAATGGCGAACTCAGTGCAAAGTGCCACACCCCGATATTTCCACATATTACCGGTGGGCCCGGCGGGGAGTATCGTGACGTAGTTGATATCATCACGGTCAAATATACACAGTTTATTGCACAACGGAAGTCTTGGTAGAAAATTACTATTACAAACCAAAATGTAAAGTACGAATAAAATATTATACAGACGGTTGTAAGATAGGATCCACAGGCGGATCTAAAATATAATACAAAATATTGTTCAACAGACTTAAGGCATACGAACTTGCAAGATTCACTATTTACACCCAGGAGCTCCCAGCCAATTACGTATAGTACCTACCACTTAGCCTTTTTGAAAATACGTCAGTATACACTGGTAAATACAATTAACTGACTCATTTGGAAACATTTATGAAAAAATGATTTAAATGCACAAGGCACAAATATTCTTTTATAACTTGGGACAATTACATAACGATAATTGTAACAACCCGCACATTCGTGTGTTGTTACTACTCGTTACACTCGTTACGCCTCGCACCAGAGATTCGGATCATAATGTAACTATATCGCTTACATCGCTACTTCGTAGTATATTCGCATATAACACATATTTTATCGCTATAACACATCGCATCGCACGCACTAATGCTCTCGATGACGTTGAGTGAGGACCTATTCTACCCTCCTCGATAACCGAGATGTGTCAACGCATATTCGAAACGCGCAACCCGATTATCGCGACGTAGATTTGAAAAGGTGAATATTTATATACGACCCTTGGTGACTAATTATAATAAATATATATGAGTATGGTTATGTGTAAACAAACTATCGCAACGCTTAACGAACAAAACAAAACATCGAAACGTAATTCGCCGGAGATCACCGATCGAATGACCATCCGATCGGATTGCCATCCGATCCATGGCCCTCCATCACCTTCTCTCCTCTTTACCTATAAATAGCACCTGTCACATCACTTGAACAATGATGTGACAGCTCTCGTTCGACCAGCCACAGTCAAGCCATCTTTCTCTCGATTTCTCGCAATTCTTGTAAGTAAACCCAAATCTTGTACTTCTATGATCTACACGCACTTCTTCATCTTTTTCACCCTTGAATCTTAACTTTTAACCGTGAAATCAGCGGATTTGAGGTGTTCTAGGATGATGTCATCATGGAGTTCTTAGGAACTTCAAGTCTTGACCACATTCCACCAAGAATAACTCAGATCTGAAGGATTTCCACATGATTTCACAACGTTTTCGCATAGATCTAAACATCTTCAAAGTTAAAAGGATTCAAAGATACTTTTCAACTTTCTTTCGACTCTTTTACACTCAATGCACTCAAAACTGATAGAATTGGATCTCGTTCAGGCCTCCTACTCGTTTCTTAGTGAAGTGTCGGACTGAGATCTAGATCTTATCAAAGAGACAACTGGTTCTGGGTTGAAGAGGAACAACCGTCACAAACAGTTAACTGATCGGATTGGGGTGATTCCCGCTTCGATCAGATAACCTGGGTCTGAAGGAGTTCTCGTTGTTTAACACGCTGTCATGTCGTCTCGTTCAAACCGTAAGACTTAATGAAATTCAAGATTGCAAAACGGTCAGATCGCGGGACGGATTGCCGTCCGATCGGATTGCCATCCGATCGAATCGCAATCCGATCGGATTGCACCTGGATTTCAACACTTAGCATTTTTGTCAATTTTCCAAGATCATCAGTTACTAACGGATTGCCATTCGATCGGATTGCTATCCGATCGAGTGACAAACCTGCTGTGAACTTGTTCTCACTAAGTGTCCTGCCAATCGGATCGTTACTCGATGGAACGACAATTCGATCGATCGACCTGAAAGGTAGAGATACTTCTCTATGTTCAAAATGCCACAACGAAAACTTCAAAAGGCAAACCATCATACATAAACACATCATTCCCAAACGAGTGTCAATCCGACCGAGTGGCCATCCGATCGGATGACCATCCGAACGGATTGACATCCGATCGAATGGCCATCCGATCGGATTGCCATCCGATCGGATTACCACTCGACACTTAGTCATCTTGCACCGTTTTACGCGCCATTTATTGCTTATGCTATCGTTAACTATTCAGGCTAATTTCTCAGCCCTCCCTTCAATCCAAGATTGTGTTTACTTGGTGACCACGAACTGTGAGTGTACACGAACCTTTTTTTATTGCATTTTGGGTGTAACATACGTTTCCATCAAACTAAACTAATCAAATGCCTAAACTATTTATCACTTGCGAATGACTTAATTACATATTAACACGTGATGCTAGTTACATATGTGCTAGGACTTTTACTCGCGACGTCCCGCCTTAACTAGTATAGTACTATAGTACCCGACGGGGTCTAGTTAGGATGAATAGCAATCGTAATCGCAGCTCGAGTGACTTAGCTGGTAGTATCTGTCTTGTATATATGTTGTTGTATCTCGTTTATGTATGTGGTAATTCGCAGCACTTTTATCTACTATGATTTTCTATCAAAACTTGTATACTCGCAAATACTTTTGTATTGACGTTGTTTTAACGTTTGTTGCAGGTTTAGTCGCAGTCTACATCAAATCAAGCTAGGGAGTCTAGAAACACACCTAAAATCTAGGTTGTCGGATTGTATTGTTTGAGAGAACATGAAATTCGTCACAGCTTATGTGATTGTATTTGTTTATGAGTATGGGATAATGAACGCATTGAATATTGTCGCAATTTAGTTGTTATGGATTCTCTTGAGCAATCTGATTCGCCTAGTGCCGCACCCCGATGATTTCGCCATCGGTTGGGGTGTGACAATAATCTTGTAACAGATTCACATGTTAGTCATACATTTAGGGACGGGATAAAAGTCGGACAAGATTAATTGACACACCACTAATATAATCCCACGGTGAGTTATCCTCAACAAGTGGGTATATCTTTTACATACGCAACTGTCAGGTGTATGCCTACACCTCGTGCTTAAGTCGTGCCATTTACAATTTTAAATGAGCCGAGGATATCCAGGACACGGTCGTTAACCCCCAATGTTTATTGTTATCAAGCAACACTGATTAAAACGAGATTATGCCATTTAACCATATTCGATTAAATAATTTTTACACCCGACCAAGCGGTAATATTTTACCGTATCCCAAGCCCATATAAGGGAAAATAAGTTAAAAGTATTTACATGAGCTTTAAAATGCAAGTTTTGTATACTCAGTCGTATAATCTACTCAAACAAGTGCAAGTAGCTTTTACCGGGCTCCTAATTTGGAACGAAGGTTATATTAACCTATGAGATTACTAACGGGTCTTATGTAAGTAGTAAACTTAGACCGGTTAGTTTAAGGAAAGGTTTACGGAACAAGACGCTAGATTAAGCGATGACCGGATTGGAATGTAATTTAGACCCGACAAGCATGAAGAGTTGTGTTATATGGGTAAACTAAATACATTCTGGAATTTGAAGTTTAAATGATAAGATTTGACCCGTTTCGACTAGTTTATGCAAACTAGTCACATAAACCGCACCGTACGCGTATAAGCATAAACGGGTAACCGGATGAGTCATATACAAGTTCCATAAGTTATTATGCTTAAAATATGTTGTGATATCAGTAGGATATCAACAATTATGCCCAAAAAGATTTAAAAACTAAATACATTCTAGAGTAGTTCATCCCGAAGGCGAAATAGTGACATCACTAATGGATGTTTTAATAAGGTGATATCATCCCTGATTTACTAGATCATTTGGCTAAATAAGGAAATGGGAAGAATAAAGATGACTAGTGTGATTTCTCGAACCACTTTTGTCAAGAGTGCTAACAGGTTCTTAGGTGTTAACAAGGATTTATTATCTTAAAAAACTTTACCATCATGACCATGTCTATGATGACATATAGGCTAGGTTATACCTTTAAGATTATCTTTTGAGATTTAATGGCAGATCAATTATAAATTAAAATGATAGTTTAGTTAATGATATATTGTATATACATATGTATAATGACAATGTAATTTCAAAAAGGAAACTTCTCATAAATAGTCCTAAGAATTACAATAATTGCCCTAAACGGGGCTCTAAACAAGTAAACTTTTCCACACAGGGACTAAATAAGAAAACAAGTCCACGCAGGGACTAAATTAAAATGGAAATTACAAAAAAATAAACATGGGTCTTTCAATGGTCTTTCTTCTTTTTCCCCTTGATGAGGTTTGCCAAACCCTTAAGAAAACTTTTGTGAGTTCTATCCCTCTCTTCCACCTTTTGTTCCACCTCATGCAACCTTTGAAGAATTTCTTGTTGCTGCGGTTGTTGAAGTGGAGGTTGCGACGGCTGCTGCTGCTGAGGTTGTGGAGGTGGTGGGTATTGACACCCATAAACAGGGTACGCGGGTGGATATGGTGAGGGGTAGAGAGCATTAAAGTTTGTTGCCTCAACGTATGGGTCGACAGCAGGTGCAAGGTAGTTATAACCCGAGTAAGCTTGAGGCTCATACGGGTTGTACCCAGTTGCATCTGGGTAAGTAGGGATTGGGTTTTCATAACCCATGGGTGGTGGTGTAGGTGCGACCGGTGCAGAATCAATATCTGAAACAGCGTTTGAAGGCCCGCCCAATTGTGGGTCTTCAAAGATAGGAGGATAGTTGCTGGAATTTTGGGGGGTGCTGAAATGAAAACCCCCTCGCATGGACATCCGTGCGCTTCTTCTTCACCTCGACGGTTCTGGTGGCGGAGGCTGCTCTGGTGCTGGTGGTGGTGGCGTGACCGCCTGAAAGTGTGGTCCTCAGAGGAAACCCATTGATGAGGAGGTGAGTCGTGATGTGGGGGAGTAAACTCCCACTTATATGTGCTCCACCTTTCGGCCCATATATCGGGGCCTCTTTATGGCGAACCTGCAAAAGAAGATCCGCTGAAAATTTTGATGGGATGCGTAGGCGTCCTAGAAGGTGGCATGGCGGGATCTGGATCGTCGTCCATATCCATATCATGGTACTCAGGATAGTGATCTGCTGGTCCCAATGGGTTATGACCCACTGGTTCGTCAATTTGGTTCATGGGGTTAAAACGGCTTTGAAAGTAAGGAGTGGGGTTTTGAAAAGAGTGGTGAGAATCAGAATGTTGTAAGGGAAGGTACGACTGATGCGAGTCGTGAGGCTCGTCTTCTTGTTGTGGTCAAAATGCGTTGTGGTATGAGGGTGAAGAGCTGAGCGAGATGGAACACCTCGCTGGTTCAAGATAGTTTATCCAATCCTCATGTGGGTTGGAGCTGAAAGATGCAGAGGGTGTTCGCCTGTGCGAAGGCCCTGCTTCGTGGTCGTTTCTTCCCCTCATTGGGGCTTTGCCTTTTCCTGCTCTCCCTCTTACTCGTGGCGGCATGATCAAATAGTATTCCTGTCAAAACAAGGAAACAAACAAAAATATAAACCAATAAGATTAGGATTAATCCTTGGTCATGTGCCGAGACTCGGATGTCAAGGATTGTGCTACTGTGTCATTGAGATTAAACACAAAAAGGCTAGTGTTTAATTCACTCAATGTTGGCTCTGATACCAACCTGTCACACCCCGATATTTCCACATATTACCGGTGGGCCCGGCGGTGAGTATCGTGACGTAGTTGATATCATCACGGTCAAATATACACAGTTTATTGCACTGCGGAAGTCTTGGTAGAAAATTACTATTACAAACCGAAATGTAAAGTACGGATAAAATATTATACAGGCGGTTGTAAAATAGGATCCACAAGCGGATCTAAAATATAATACTAAATATTGTTCAACAGACTTAAGGCATACGAACTTGCAAGATTCACTATTTACGCCCAGGAGCTCCCAGCCAATTACGTATAGTACCTGCCACTTAGCCTTTTTGAAAATACATCAGTTTACACTGGTAAATACAATTAACTGACTCATTTGAAAACATTTATGAAAAATTGATTTAAATGCACAAGGCACAAATATTCTTTTATAACTTGGGACAGTTACATAACGATAATCTTGTATCAAATTCACATGTTTTTCATACATTTAGGGCCGGGATAAAAGCCGGACAAGATTAATCGACACACCACTAATATAATCCCACGGCGAGTTATCCTCAACAAGTGGGTATATATTTTACATACGCAACTGTCAGGAGTATGCCTATACCCCGTACTTAAGTCGGGGCCATTTACAATTTTAAATGAGCCGAGTATATCCAGGACACGGTCGTTAACCACCAATGTTTATTGTTATCAAGCAACACTGATTAAAACGGGATTATGCCATCTAACCATATTCAATTAAATGATTTTTACACCCAACCAAGTGGTAATATTTTACCGTATCCCAAGCCCGTATAAGTGAAAATAAGTTAAAACAATTTACCTGAGCTTTAAAATGCAAGTTTTGTATACTCAGCCGTATAATCTACTCAAACAAGTGCAAGTAGCTTTTACCTGGATCCTAATCTAGAACGAAGGTTATATAAACCTATGAGATTACTAACAGGACTTATGTAAGTAGTAAACTTAGACCGGTTAGTTTAAGGAAAGGTTTACGGTACAAGACGCTAGATTAAGCGATGACCGGATTGGAATGTAATTTAGACCCGACAAGCTTGAAGACTTGTTTTATATGGGTAAACTAAATACATTCTGGAATTTGAAGTTTAAATGATAATATTTGACCAGTTTCGGCTAGTTTATGCAAACTAGTCGCATAAAACGCACCGTACGCGTATAAGCATAAACGGGTAACTGGATGAGTCATATACAAGTTCCATAAGTTATTATGCTTAAAATATGTTGTGATATCAGTAGGATATCAACAATTATGTCAAAAATGATTTAAAAGCCAAATTAAGTCCCGTAAGGGTATTTTGGTCATTTTAAGATTTATAAAAAGGGGTTTTAAAATAAACTGATGTTCTGGTCTATAACATTATGTAAAAACATTTATTTTGTGATGTTAAATCAGTAAGATATCATACATATGTGTGGTTTACCATTTATGGCCAAACTATGCATCGTAGGGGCATTTTGGTCATTTCACATATGCTTTTAGGGGCAAAATTGGAATTCTGACTTCATGACTTATACCTACTATAAAAATATTAATTTTTTTTAAATTCAGTAGGTAACAAGTCTTAGGTGTTAAATATGGTTTTAAACCATACTATGGACCTAACTAGCGTAAAAATCGATAATTGATGATATTTGCGATGTTTACGTGATTCTGAGATTTTGACCAACCTTGAATGGTTAAAATATTTTATTTTACATATTAAGTTAGAAGGAAAAGGTTGGGCATGTTAATTATATGCAAATCACCATTTATTAGCAAAAGGGGCATTATTATCAATTATATCACTTATACGAGAACTCAATGATATGGTCAGTATCTAATCTGACCCAACATACCAAAAATCCCTAAAAATAATATCATAACAGTAGGTAACGAGTTTGGTGCCAACATTTAGGTTTAAACATGACTTATGCACAAAAGCGTAATTTAATTAATAAAAAGTTCAATTTTACGATATCTCTCATAACTTCGTTTTGAGACCAGAAAATAATGTCCATATATATTAGACATGTTTATATATCAGTAACTAAGTTATTTAAATGCTTACATGTTTAAAAATCTCGTTTTTAGATCATAGGGGCATTATGGTCAAAGTTTAAGCATAACAACGGAAACAAGCAATAAACTCAAATTACTAAGGGACCATGTAGTATAACCTCAGAGGGTTATACTAACATCTAATATGGTCACGAAGGAACTTTAATGCATAAATAAACTAAGCTAATTTGGGTCAGAACTGAAAGTCAAAGCAAAAGTCAACTTTTACGACTTTCGGTTACGAACCGAGCCTAAACTCCGAATTGTCGGGTTGAACATGTCTAGACATGTTGTAATAATATTTACCAAGTTATTAAAGTGACAAAACATGTTTTATAGTTTCTACATTATCAGATATGAATTTTATAAGAAAACTGACCCGTTTGACTTTTTATGTTAATTCTTTGACCCGACAATTAACTAAGTAAATGTGGTAATTAGGAGGTGCCCTTTTTAGGGGTTATCACCTAACTAATTACAATCACGTAGCCACTTTCGTTTCGAATAGTGGCTGGACCGATAAAGTTTAAACTAAAGGTCAAAGCGTATTTACGACAACTTTGACTTTCGATCTTTAAATACGTAAAAACCGAACTACTGAGGCTAAGAACACTTACACAATGTCTTAGCATGAAATTTTAACTTAGAGGAGGCTCCTTTAGATCCAGGAAGCTCCAGAGAAGAAGTGATGAATGAAAATTTGAAAGTGCAAGTTCAAGTGTTCAAACAAAGCACCTATTTATAGAGAATTTAGGGTCTTGGAGATCATTCCAGCTGTTATAAAGAGTTACCAGATGATCACAGGTGTTATTATGTCAGTAAAAAGCATCAACACAGTCCCTGGTATCGATTTTTTGCATGCAAAGGCGGTGGACAGGCTTGCAACATGCAGCTGTCCATTTTTTTGGTCGCTGGAACCTCTCTCGCGGCCCGTGTAAGAGTTAAGGGGGTGCCTTCGCGCCCCGAAACATTCCCTGTTCCGGTTTCAAAAGTTTCAATAATTACATTTTCAGTCCCTGGTCCTTATTAACTCCAATTATCTTTCATTTTTAGCACTTTTAACCCCCAAACTTGATTTTTAAGTATCTAGGGACTTATACAAACATTGTTTGGCTTCTGAAAGGTTACGAGATCACCCGGAAGGTACTAGTTTCTCCTGTTGGTGCTTTTAATCCCTCTTTCTTGAAATCTTGCACAACTTTTAATTAATAATACCGAAACCATATATATTTATAATTTAGCATTCTTGGATATATAATTGGACATTACGAAACTCCGGGATCATTAAAAGGTCACTCAGAGGTAGGAATTAACATGTTGACACATTTAACCCCTTCATCTTATAAGTTTCACTGTTTGTAAATTTTCGTCCCTAAAATTCGAATTGCCACGTGTTTAAGGTTTATGACACGTGTCTTCACTTTATTGGACATGATTTTGCGAGGTGTTACATCCTCACCCCCTTAAAAGAAATCTCAACCTCGAGATTTACTGAAACAATTGAGGGTACTTTTGTTGCATCGTGGATTCAACTTCCCACGTATATTCTGGGCCTCTACGGGCATCCCATTTCACTTTTACAATTGGCACATGTTTCCTTCGAAGCTTTTTAACCTGTCGATCCTCGATCGATAAAGGTTTTTCAACAAACTTCAAACTTTCGTTAATCTGCACGTCTTTATGAGACATTGCTAGCAACTCGTCAGCTAGACATTTCTTTAAATTGTAGATATGGAACACATTGTGTATTTCGCTTAATTCTTCAGGTAGATTAAGCTTATAGGCTACGCTCCCGACACATTCTGTAAGAACCTGCAAAAATGCCCAAAAATGACTCGTAAGTGAAAACCCGGGCCCCTGAAACCCTAGTGCTTATGAAAAATCAAGAATTCAAGATATTTAGGCTTCACGCGGGCCGCGTAAGCCATAAGGCTAAGCCTACGCGGGCCGCGACATATCAGCAATCGACCGGGACACGTTCCAGACCACGTTTCAGCCACGTGGCGAACCTACACGTGACACGCTAGCCCTACACATAGACTAGGGGCCCTCGCAGGCCGCGTAAAAGTAATGTTAAGGTTTACGCTGGCCGCGTAAAACCTAAAACTTTGCTATAAATTGCCTGTGCATGGGACTTGCTTCTGTGTTCGAAATTTTAGTTTCAAAACGTCCAAATTCTGCCTAAAACGAGTATTATGGAGTCGAGGCGCTGCTACGAATACATGGTATTAACTCGATCACTGCTACGATACAATGTCCGATCGATTGAAACCAGTCCGATGGATGTTTAAGTGCTGCCCGTATTTGGGCTATACTTTGTAATTCGTCGTGAGGGTTTTGATTTCGTGAGTTATCGTAAATGTTGTATTAAGTTACTGACCTAGTTTCGTGTGTATTGTTATTTAAACTAGGTTACAAGGCTAAATCAGTAGGCTAAACTCTGCCCAATTAAACCTGCAATGTGAGTCATTCTCTTTTTATTAACAATGTTTTACAATACTCAAATTATTTTCAAAAGTTATAGTTACAGGGATTAAGTCTTGGTTATCTTGAATCACTGGCAAGTGGGGTATTGTGCACATTACTAACCTCTCATGGTTAGGTTCACCAACCTAACGGTGATAATCATCACTACTTGGGTGAAAGGACCCAATAGTGGTATGACCATCGTCACCAGGGTGTGACACAGCGCCAGATAAAAATAAGATAGTAGCCATTGTAATCGCTCTTATGCTGTAATTTATAACTAGGAGTCGTTTTATTAAAATTGAGTGACTCGCCAGTATTTCTCCGCTGATAAAATATTTTTAAACATGTTTCAGGTGACTTACTGTGAATCAAGGAAAAAGTGCTACGGAGCACTAATAAGCTTGAAGTGGTGGCTCAGTAAAATAAATAAACATGTTTTGTAAAACAAGGGATTTCCTCGTGAAATTCCCTTTACTGAAAATTATGGGGTTTGTCCCAAATTGTGACATAAAATAATTGGGCATTTTCAAGTTTTAAAAGATCCTGTTAAACTTCCGCTGTCAAATCAAATAATAAATACCACGGGTTTCTATCCCGCTGCTCCTGGACCGGGTCACACCGGGACGGGGGCCGTGACAGAAATAAGGTGGTATCAGAGCCACTGATTTAAGCCAGTTAAGTATTTAGAAATACTTAATTTTCTGATTGCCATTTTGTGATTTTGTGAAAAAAATAATTTATAATAAATAAAATGTCAACTTAAGTTTGTGGGTGTTTCTTCATGTGTGTTGTCAGCATGAATGAACTGTCAGAGGCACTCCGAAACTTCACTATCCATAGCACTGATATGGATACCACAGGAAACCCATCTGGCTACCAGGCAGATACGGAGGAACCACGAACTTTCCAGGCCCAAGATCAGGAGAAACCAAAGCCGAAAAAGAGAAGAAGAATCTTGGACTGGAAACGTGGGCGCAGGAAGAAACCAGCTGCACAGAAAGTTAAAAAGGCTGAGGACCCAAAGGATAAAGGGAAAGAGATCGGGGAAAGTTCCGGGCAAGCCCAGGAAATGCCACCATGGGAGGAACTAGATCACAAGATGGAAAATTGTGACCTCATCGGACATGCCGATGAAAACCTCTTCAACTACCCTGCTGAATCACAACTTCCAGCCAATTTGGAACCTGTTATCCCAGATCCTATTGTCAACTCCCGACCTCTACCCGGAGAGCTGGAAGAATGGTGGACAAACGACTCGCAATTTCAGAATCTCTTGAATAACCCTAACGCCTATTTCCCCCAGTTTGACACTGAGCCTGCACCAAACCCACCTATGAGCACAGAAAACTTAGCTGAACTCCGTCAGTACGGCGAAGAGCTGGTGGAGGCAGGAAATAGAATTAGGGATGTGGGGGAGAGAATCACCTGGAAATACGGCGAGAGGGAACGTCGTTTCTGAGATGCCAGCTGAATGTGGTTGTGTGGTTATGTGTTTAATAATAACAAAATAATAATAAATAATAAAAATATAATCATGTAAAATAACTTAAAAATAAAACTTGTGTAATATATCTGGTGTGTATGGATGCATACTAAAATATATATATAAAATATGAAAGTCGCAAAGTCGACAATTTTGGCTATACGTGTTTACATGATTATGTGTGATTGTTTTATTGTGACTAGTTATTATTTATTTTATCTTGTGCCAATAATTTATATATTGATAATTATCAGATGGAACACACCGTCAATGAGCAAGTTAACGAAGTTAACCAATCTGAGCAAAACCATGAGGATCACTTTCTTAATAGGCAAGACATAGAAAATATCGTTGCCCAGGGAATAGCTAATGTTATTCCAGCAATCCTTGCTGCTGCCCGAAATCCAGTTGAACCTCTACCAGCTACTCCTAGCAAACGTACTCGCGATAATAACTTCAGTAATAGTGTAAATGGGGGCGGCAATAATAATAATAATAATGATGTGATGCAAGCCCAATTTTTAAAGAAAATGAAAGCTGCAACGCCTGGTTGCACTTACAAGGAATTTCTTGCCTGTAAACCAATCGAATTTGCAGGCAATGAAGGGGCAATTGCTGCACTGCGTTGGTTAGAGAAAACCGAGGCAGTAATTAAAATAAGTAAATGTGCCTAGGAAGACAAGGTCATGTACGCGTCGCATCTTTTTAAAGAAGGGGTACTAGAATGGTGGAACACAGTACTATAAGCCAAGGGAAGTGATGTGGCTTATGCCATGAATTGGGAAGAATTCAAGAGTCTAGTGGAAAGAAAATTCTGTCCCGAATATGAAAAGGAACAAATGACAAATAAGTTCCTGAACCACCGGATGGTGGATGTTGACTGTCGAGGGTATACTTCGACATTCTTCGAGTATGCTAGAGTTGTACCAACCCTGGCTTCGCCAGAACCGGTACTTATTTCTCGCTATATTTGGGGTTTGATTAGCGAGATTCAGGATATCGTCAAAGCTGCGAGACCCCGCATAATTGACGATGCAGTAGAATTAGCCAACACCTTAACGAACGGGCTGGTATGCACAAGAGAAGAAAACAGGAAGAAGGAAGTGGCCCAAAAGATTACCCAAGGATTTCGTGTGGGTAATAATAGTAGTAATTTCAAGAAAAAGGGAACCGGGCAATCTTTCACTACCCCATTTTACAGTACCTGTAAAAGGAAGCATTTTGGAAAATGTAAGGGATACTGTAACTTCTGCAAGATCCCGGGGCATCAAGAAGAAGATTGCAGGAGGAAGAAATCAACAATCTGCTTCAACTGTGGAGAAGCTGGACATTTTAGACCAGACTGCCCTAAACTGGTCAAACCAGCTGACAACAAGGCCAAACCAGCTGAAGGAACTAATAAGAAGAACGCAAGAGCCTTTCAGCTGACTACGCAAGAAGCAGAACTGATTCCCGACGTAATAGCTGGTACGTTTCTGGTAAACGACGTTTATGCAAAAGTATTATTTGACTCTGGTGCAAACCAAAGTTTTATAAACACTTTGTTCTGCCAAGCTCTTAATCTACCTTTAACCAAACTTAGGCAGATTTTTACGGTAGAAACCGCAGATGGTAATTCTGTTCACATAGATAAGGTTTTGCAAAAAGGAAAAATAGAACTCTTAGGCCATAAATTTTCTGCAAACCTGTTACCTATGAATTTAGCTGGATTCGATGTGGTGTTAGGAATGGATTGGTTAGTAGCCAACCATGCTCGAATCCTTTGTGATAAGAAGTCCATAGAAATTCATACACCCACAGGAGAAATAGTGGTGATTACAGGAGATAAGCCACGTAAGCCAATGAAATTCATTTCAGTAATGAAAATGGCCCGTTATTCAAGAAAACAAGGAATAGTGTATATGATTTCGGTAATCATTAACACGAAAGGTAAGGAACTTAAGGAAATTCCAGTAGTATCAGAATACCCGGATGTATTCCCAGAAGAACTACCTGGATTACCACCCGATAGGGAAGTAGAATTTAGAATTCATCTAATTCCTGGAACTACACCAATAGCCAAGGCACCTTATCGGTTAGCACCCACTGAAATGTTAGAATTGAAAAAGCAGTTAGATGAATTGCTCAGTAAAGGATTTATACAACCTAGTTCATCCCCTTGGGGAGCACCCGTGTTGTTTGTGAAAAAGAAAGATGGTTCGATGCGAATGTGTATCGATTACAAGGAATTGAATAAGGTTACAATTAAGAATCGATACCCATTACCTAGGATTGATGATCTTTTCGATCAACTTCAGGGAGCTAGATATTTTTCTAAGATAGATTTACGCTTCGGATACCATCAGTTGAAAGTACAAGAAGAAGACATACCTAAAACTGCTTTCAGAACTAGGTATGGTCATTACGAGTTTACAGTTATGCCATTTGGACTAACAGATGCTCCTGCGGCATTTATGGATATGATGAATAGGATCTGTAAACCGTATTTGGATAAATTCGTAACTGTCTTCATCGACGATATACTTATTTATTCCAAAAGTCAGGACGAGCATTGTGAGCATCTACGAGCACTCTTAACTCTGTTAAGGAAAGAGAAGCTTTACGCCAAATTCTCAAAGTGTGAATTTTGGCTGCAGGAAGTGCAATTCTTAGGTCACATGGTGAATCATGAAGGTATTCACGTAGATCCCTCCAAAATAGAAGCAATCACCAAATGAAAGGTCCCGCAATCAGCTATGGAAGTTAGAAGTTTTCTAGGGTTAGCCGGATACTATAGACGATTTATTCAGGATTTTTCCAAAATAGATGTGCCATTAACTAAGCTAACCTGTAAAGCAGTGAAGTTTGAATGGGGATCTAGACAAGAAGAGGCTTTTAAGATTTTAAAGCAAAGGTTAACAAACGCCCCAATTCTTGCCTTACCTGAAGGGAGAGAAGATTTTGAAGTTTACTGTGATGCTTCTAAGCTAGGATTAGGATGTGTGCTAATGCAACGCAAGAAGGTAATTGCGTACGCCTCAAGGCAATTGAAGAAGCACGAGGAAAACTATACGACACATGACTTAGAATTAGGATCGATAATTTTTCCCCTTAAGATTTGGAGACACTATCTGTATGGAAGTAAGTTTACAGTCTATACAGATCATAAGAGTTTAAGATACATATTTGGGCAAAAAGAATTAAATATGATACAAAGAAGATGGATGGAAATTCTAAGTGATTACGACTGTGATATTCAATATCACGAAGGAAAAGAAAATGTAGTAGCAGATGCCTTAAGTCGTAAATATCATGAAAAACAAAGACGAATTCGTGCTCTTAGATTAAGTTTACAATTAGACTTAATGGAACAACTAAAGAATGTTCAGGAAGCAGCAATCAAGGATGATGCTGAAGGGATGAAGGGACGGATAAAGGAACTAGAGCAAGGAGTTGATGGAATTTGGAGATTCCACAAGAAAAGGATTTGGGTACCTAAGCAAGGAGAGTTAAGAAATAAGATTTTAGAGGAAGCCCATAAATCTAGATATACCATGCACCCTGGAAATAACAAGATGTACTAAGATTTAAGAAATAATTTCTGGTGGATAGGAATGAAAAAGGAGATAGCTAGATATGTATCTAAGTGTCTAACTTGTTCGCAAGTTAAAGCAGAACACCAGAAACCCACAGGGTTACTTCAACAGTTAGAAATGCCGGTATGGAAATGGGAACTAATAACAATGGACTTTGTTACTAAGTTACCCAAAACCAGGAAGGGTAATGACGCGATTTGGGTAATTGTGGATCGACTAACCAAATCCGCTCATTTTCTACCCATGAAGGAAACTTTCAGTATGGAAAGATTAGCCAAGTTATACGTAGACGAGGTAGTATCCTTACATGGAGTCCCACTCTCCATTATATCGGATAGGGATAGTCGTTTCACTTCACATTTCTGGACCAGTTTCCAGGAAGCAATGGGAACCCGACTAAATTTAAGTACTGCATATCATCCCCAAACAGACGGACAAAGTGAAAGGACGATCTAAACCCTGGAAGACATGCTCAGGGCATGTGTGATAGATTTTGGAGGAAACTGGGACAACCATTTACCTTTAATTGAATTCTCCTATAACAATAGTTATCATTCAAGCATCGAAGCTGCCCCATTCGAAGCACTGTATGGACGAAAGTGTAGAACTCCAGTTTGCTGGGCAGAAATAGGAGAAAGCCAATTATCAGGTCCCGAGATTGTGCAAGAAACCACCGACAAGATAACTCAAATCAAGGAAAGACTGAAGACAGCTCGAGATCGCCAGAAGAGTTATGCAGACAATCGACGCAAGCCACTGGAATTTCAAATTGGAGACAAGGTACTCTTAAAAGTTTCTCCTTGGAGAGGAGTAGTTCGGTTCGGTAAGAATGGAAAGCTAAGTCCAAGGTACATAGGACCATTCCCAGTAATCCAACGAATAGGACCAGTTGCCTATCGCTTACAACTACCAGAAGAACTAGCTGGAGTAGATGACGTATTTCATGTATCCAACCTCAAGAAATGTCTATATGACGAATCACTGGTAGTACCTCTTCAAGATGTAGAGGTAAACGAAAAGTTGAAATTTGTTGAGAAACCACTTCAAATAGAAGACAGAAAAGTCAAGTTTCTCAAGCATAACAGACTGGTACTAGTTAAAGTAAAATGGGATTTGAAACGACGACCCGAATATACATGGGAGCTAGAATCAGAAATGAAGCGAAAATATCCTCACTTGTTCCAGTGAATCTCGAGGACGAGATTTTAAATAAGGTGGGGGAGGATGTAAGAACCTGCAAAAATGCCCAAAAAACGACTCGTAAGTGAAGACCCGGACCCCTGAAACCCTAGTGCTTATGAAAAATCAAGAATTCAAGATTTTTAGGCTTCACGCGGGCCGCGTAAGCCATAAGGCTAAGCCTACGCGGGCCGCGACATAACAGCAATCGACCGGGACACGTTCCAGGCCACGTGTCAGCCATGTGGCGAACCTACACGTGACACGCTAGCCCTACACGTAGACTAGGGGCCCTCGCGGGCCGCGTAAAAGTAATGTTAAGGTTTACTCGGGCCGCGTAAAACCTAAAACTTTGCTATAAATTGCCTGTGCATGGGACTTGCTTCTGTGTTTGAAATTTTAGTTTCAAAACGTCCAAATTCTGCCTAAAACCAGTATTACGGTGTCGAGGCGTTGCTACGAATACAGGGTATTAACTCGATCACTGCTACGATACAATGTCTGATCGATTGAAACCAATCCGATGGATGTTTAAGTGCTGCCCGTATTTGGGCTATACTTTGTCATTCGTCGTGAGTGTTTTGAATTCGTGAGTTATCGTAAATGTTGTATTAAGTTACCGACCTAGTTTCGTGTGCATTGTTATTTAAACTAGGTTACAAGGCTAAATCAGTAGGCTAAACTCTGCCCAATTAAACCTTCAATGTGAGTCATTCTCTTTTTATTAACAATGTTTTACAATACTCAAATTATTTTCAAAAGTTATAATTACAGGGATTAAGTCTTGGTTATCTTGAATCACAGGCAAGTGGGGTATTATGCACATTACTAATCTCTCGCGGTTAGGTTCACCAACCTAACAGTGATAATCATCACTACTTGGGTGAAAGGACCCAATAGTGGTATGACCATCGTCACCAGGGTGTGATACGGCACCAGATAAAAATAAGATAGTAGCCATTGTAATCGCTCTCATGCTGTAATTTATAACTAGGAGTCGTTTTATTAAAATTGAGTGACTCGCCAGTATTTCCCCGCTGATAAAATATTTTTAAACATGTTTCAGGTGACTTACTGTGAATCAAGGAAAAAGTGCTACGAAGCACTAACAAGCTTGAAGTGGTGGCTCAGTAAAATAAATAAACATGTTTTGTAAAACAAGGGATTTCCTCTTGAAATTCCCTTTACTGTAAATTATGGGGTTTGTCCCAAATTGTGACATAAAATAATTGGGCATTTTCATGTTTTAAAAGATCTTGTTAAACTTCTGTTGTCAAATCAAATAATAAATACCACGGGTTTTTGTCCCGCGGCTCCTGGACCGGGTCACACCGGGACGGGGGCCGTGACAAATTCGATGATCTCGAATGGTCCAATATATCTTGGGCTCAGCTTGCCCTTTTTACCAAATTGCATTACTCCTTTCCAGGGTGACACCTTGAGTAATACTTTATCACCTACCTCGAATTTTAGAGATTTGCGCCTCATATCTGCGTAGCTCTTCTGCCTATCCTGTAACACCCCAAAAATATGTAATCTAGTTATTTTCTCTAAAACAGTTCCTGAAAGGAAGGTTTGGGCTAAAATAAATAAATGTTAGAAACCGAGGGACTAAACATGAAAAATTAAAAGAAAGCTTAGTTAAATAAGATAACACACACACTAGACACTTCTAGTGTGTGCGTGATCTTGTCCAGGAGAAAAGAAAGAACACCTCAAACCCTAGTTCACAAATTCCATCAAGTTGAAGGTGATTTCAAGCCGAACGATTGTAGGAACGCAAATCCTTGGTCATCAAGGTGTGAATAACAAAGTGGTAAGTTGAATTTCTTGAAATCATGAACTTTAGGAAATGGGTCTTTACCCAACTATAAGTAATGTTGTGATATATACCAATAGAAGTTAAGATTATGAACTAGAACTCGATTAATGTCCGGGTTATGGTGATTTAACTTGGTTAGAGGGATGGAACATAGATGAATGATGTAGGGTGAGAGAATCTCATTAATTTGCTTGATTGTTATGAACTTGTAGATTAGTATGTAAAGTTACTTGTAATCAAATGTGTTATAAATGTGAAACCCGCCAAGTGTTCGATAAAATGCCTAAAAGAACAAATGGGTGAATTTTGGTAAATATTGATAAAGGTGTGTAAAAGAGGGAATGATATGTAGTCGGACTAAATGAATGAATGTGTTAATGTAGGCGTAAAAGAAGAAGGTTCAAGCGCTAGGAGGTCGGACAACTCACAGGATCGAGGTATGTTGTATTATGCATACAAACTTTACTTTCCAATTGTTATTGTTGTATTAGAACCGTAGATATGATCATCCGTAAATGACGCGTAGCCGATAGATTAATCCATCATAAACGGGTTATAAAATACGAAAATGATGAAAAGTTTATGTTATGATCGGTTGGTGTTGAACTAGCCGTATATTGGAAGTTTATAAAGAAAGGTAATGAAATGGTTAAATCTGTCATGAACGGATTTGGTATGGTGGTTATGTTGTGATTATGTTAAATCCGAGCTTAACGGATTATTGAAGGTTATGTATTGTCTCGTTTGGAGATAGTAGAAAATGACCCGTTCAACGGGTATGAGAAAGTGAAATTATGACATGGTTATGTGATGACATGAATGGATGTTAGTTGTTAAATTATTATTACATTATAAGAAACTAACTAGTTTAACTTGAATTGCGATGTAGGAAAATCTGTGATTTAGGTGGCTTGGCGAACTTGAAGGCGAACACCCACATGCACACCATGGTCTATGCGCTTCCGTAGTAGTAGTGGTCGCCCTTTTGAACAATGTTTTTGTTAAACTTTCACTTCTTAAAAAGTTGTCTTTTGTTATGTAAATGATGTATTAGAAACTTAGTCGGTTGTAATTGGGTATGTTAAACTTGCATTTTGACAGGGTAGTTCGGATTAACACCCATAACTAGACTAGGGAAGGTGTTGATCTCGAACTAGCTACAAGGGCAATTTTTGGTAAAAATGAAAATATTATGTTTCTAGTAAAAACTTGAATTTTCCATGTGTTATGGGTCTTTATGTTAATAAGGGCGTAACAAGTTGGTATCAGAGCCAAGGTTTGAGAGAATCAAGCACGGGTTGAAGTGCTTGGGCTCAAACCGATAGCTCGCGCAATGGGTGTGTTCGCTCCAAGATCGCAAACAAGGTAAGAGTCTAAGAAGTTTTAAATTTTATAACGGGTCAAAATAATGATATGTGTCGAAATGGGTTACAAGTGCATAGAACTCAAGAATTGAATCTTGGGTGATTGAAAACATGTATGGTATGGCAAGGGCAAGAATTGGTATGCAAATGGATGAATTGGGTGAATTAACCATGAATGGGATGAAATTTTATAAGCAAGAAAATGGCCGAAAGCTTAAAAATTTCGGAATTTATAAATCCGGGTGCCGGATTTTAACCCTATGAGAAAGGGAATGGAATTACGATCGCGTAGGAAGAAACGGATCGTAAATCGGATGAAAATTGAGTGAGTTATGATCATTTAGGTGAGAAATGGGATTTTTGAGATAATGCAGCACCCAGCAACGAACAGACTGTGAAAAACAACCCATCGCGTCACGCTAGGGGCCGTCGCGCCGCGCGAGGCACCCCTAGCGTCGCGCGACCCCTCCAAAAGCTGCAGAATCGAATTTTTTTTATTTTTCGGCCAACGTACTTGTTTAAGAAGGTTATAAAATAAGTAAATAAGATCATGGAAGTTATTATGACATTAAAGAATAGCTCGTAATGAACCGTAAGGGTAAGTGATGTGAATTTATTAAGAATCATCGAGAAACTTTATTGTGTAGATGTCGGAACATGCGGATTCGAATGATGATGATGTGGCACGGGAAGATGCATTAAATGAAAAGATGGCGCGAATGATGGATAATACTTTTGAAGCCAAACTTCCAAAAATGGTGCAAGAGGTGGAGAGTCGTGTGTTGGAAACGATTGACGCAATAATGACGAGCAAAATGGATGAAATAAAGGAGATGATTGGAGAATCTAAAAGCAAGAGCAAAATACGAAGATGCACGTATAAGGACTTTATGGCGTGTAGTCCTTCTCCGTATGATGGAAAGATAGATCCGATTGTATGTCAAAGATGGATTTCTAACATAGAAGCCGTGTTTATTCGGAGTCGGTGTGAAAAGGAAGATCAAGTAATGTTCGCTACGGGTCAACTGCAATCGCAAGCTAAAGACTGGTGGGATGCTTATTGTAAGGAAATAGGTGAAGATAAACTTCAGGTGATGACATGGCAGGAATTTAAGGAGCCTTTTCTAAAGTACCATTTCCCTCAATCCGCCATCGATAGGATTCAGGAGGAATTCTTGCGCCTCCGACAGCACGATGAAACAATCAACGAGATAACGAATATTTTCTTGGATAAGCTGAAGTTCTGCAAGGAGTTCGTAAATTCAGAAAGAATGAAAATCAATCGATATCATGATATGTTGAAGGCGGAGTTTAGAGAGTTTATAACGCCCTCGAAGTGTGAAACTCTTGACGAACTCATAAACTGGGCGCGAGACAGGGAGATTGAACTCAAGAGACAGGTGGAGCGAGGTGAAAAGAGACTGCCAGAGAAGGTGTCTAACCCAACTCCTTTCAAGAAAGGCAAGTTTCAAGATCAAGCTAATAAAGAGAAAGCAAAGAGTGGAATTCCCCGTTGCAAAAATTGTGGAAAACTTCACTCTGGGGAGTGCCTGTTGGGCAAGAAGGGATGTTATAACTGTGGGGAAGAGGGACATCCGTATTACAGGTGCCCTAAGAATACTAAGACATGTTATAATTGTTTCCAAAAGGGCCACATCAAGGCGGAGTGTCCCAAGCTCCAATCAGGAATGAAGAAGGAAGGCAAAAAGGAGGAGAATCCTAAGGCAAAAGCAAGAATGTTTCAAATTACGTCTGAAGAGGCTAAAGCTCATCCGAATGTTGTGTCAGGTATTTTCTTGCTAAATTCCTTGCCGATGTATGTGTTATTCGATACTGGGGCTACTATGTCATTTGTTTCGAGTGATGTAATTAATCACCCCTCATTTAAGATTGAAAGAATGTCAATACCATTAGAGGTAGAGATAGCTGATAGCAAGAACTATTTGTTGCACGAAGTGTGTAGAAGTTGTAAGCTCACGATAGAGGATGAGGAGTTTGATATTGATCTCGTACCTATGGTCTTAGGAGAATTCAAGGTAGTAGTAGGTATGGATTGGATGGCCCGACACCATGCGGAGATTAAATGCGAAAGTAAGACAATACGCGTGCAATCTCCGAGTGGGAAATGGTTAAGCGTTCAAGGAGAGAGAAATGTAAAAGCAAAGTTATGCAATATTGTCCAAGCCTTCAAGTACGTGCGTAATGGAAGTAAGGCATTCTTAGCCTATGTAGTTGATGTTCATCAAAACCTTCCCAAGCTCGAAGATGTGGCAGTAGTGAACGAATATCCGGATGTGTTTCCGGAGGAGTTGCCGGGTCTTCCACCAGAACGCGAAATAGAATTTCGTATTGAATTAAATCCGGGTGCGCAACCGGTGGCTAAAGCCCCATACAGACTGGCTCCCACCGAAATGAGGGAACTAATGACCCAACTGCAAGACTTACTTGATAAAGGCTTTATACGTTCGAGTGTATCACCTTGGGGAGCACCCGTTCTTTTTGTAAAAAAGAAAGATGGGTCGATGCGTATGTGCATCGACTACCGGGAGTTAAATAAACTGACCGTGAAGAACCGTTATCCCTTACCCAGAATTGATGATCTTTTTGATCAGTTGCAAGGGGCGAGTTGGTTTTCAAAGATAGATCTACGTTCGGGCTACCATCAAGTAAGGGTGCGAGAGGAGGATGTTGCAAAAACTGCATTTAGAACTCGGTATGGACATTATGAATTCTTGGTCATGTCCTTTGGGTTGACGAACGCGCCAGCCGCATTTATGGACCTTATGAACCGAGTGTGTCGACCTATGTTAGACAAATCTGTGATTGTGTTCATAGATGACATTTTGGTTTACTCCCGGAATGAGGCCGATCATGCAAGACACTTACGTGAGGTACTTGAAACCCTCCGTAGAGAAAAACTTTATGCGAAGTTCTCAAAGTGCGCCTTTTGGCTCAGGGAAGTGCAGTTTCTAGGTCACGTAATAAATTCAGAAGGTGTCTTAGTAGATCCAGCAAAGATTGAGGCCGTACTAAAGTGGGTCCCTCCTAAAAACACAACCGAAGTAAGGAGTTTTCTAGGCCTTTCCGGCTATTACAGAAGGTTTATTCAAGAATTCTCAAAGATTGCATTACCACTGACCAAACTGACAAGAAAGGAAGGAAGGAAGTAAAGTTCGTGTGGGGTAAAGAACAAGAAGAAGCTTTTCAAGTGTTAAAAGAGAAATTATCGAGTTCTCCGGTGTTAACGTTACCCGATGGAACGGAAGATTTGGTCGTATATCCAGACGCGTCACATCAAGGCTTGGGGTGTGTTCTAATGCAAAGGGGAAGGGTTATCGCGTATGCTTCAAGACAGCTCAGACCACATGAAGTAAATTACCCGACCCATGACCTAGAATTGGCAGCGGTAGTTTTTTCCTTAAAAATCTGGAGGCACTACCTGTATGGGGTAAAATGTACAATCTACTCGGATCATAAGAGCCTTAAATATTTCTTCGAACAGAAAGATTTGAATATGAGGCAACGAAGGTGGTTGGAACTGATTAAAGACTATGACTGTGATATTTGTTATCACCCGGGAAAAGCAAACATCGTAGCGGATGCGTTGAGTCGAAAAGATTATCCACAGCCGATTCGTGTCAAATCTATGAAGATGACAGTTACACCTCACCTCCTTGAGATGATACGAGATAATCAAATAAAAGCACTAGAGAAAGGGGATCCAAAGAAAGAAAGAACTAAAGGAATAGCAGAAAAGTTTGAAGAAAACTCAAACGGGCTCAAGACACGGTTTGGGCGAATCTGGATACCAAGGTTTTGTGAGGTCAAGACAGTGCTACTTGAAGAAGCTCATAAGTCACGGTACTCCGTTCACCCCGGGGCTACAAAAATGTACTATGATTTGAAAACAAACTATTGGTGGCCCGGGATGAAACGCGATATTGCTAAGTACGTCTCGAAGTGTCTGACGTGTTCTCAAGTGAAAGCGGAACATCAGAAACCTTATGGAGAGTTACAACCTTTGGAAATTCCTGTATGGAAGTGGGAGGAGATAACAATGGACTTGGTGACTGATGTGCGTACAGCGTGTTGTAATTTTTAGTGTAATTATAGTTTCCAAAATATGTTTTAAGTGTTGGAAAACGTGATATAATTACATCATTGATTGAATTGCTTACAAGTTTTAAAAATGGAATCGCTAACTAAACCACACATAATCGGCAAGTGCACCGGTCGCGGTGTAGTTTTGTTGGCAAGACCGGATATCAATCCGTGGACACTATGGCGAGAAATATTGAAAATAACCTTTATCGAATATTTAGCTAAATTGATTTGAAATTTGATTTGTGGTTTTTTAGATTTTATAAAAATATTAATTTAAAATGAATTTGTATTAAATTAAAACAAACATTAACAATATACAAAATTCGGGAAAATAAGACGAGAAGCGTCGAATTAAAGAAAATAAACACAAACACAATTTAACAATTATACAAACAACAAGTAACAATTACTGAAACAAAGTTTACAAATATAAATTGGATTAAAGATATATAATAAACGGACTACCTGGGTTTTAGAATCCATAAAATCATGTAATGCTAGTTTGATAATAATAACAGTTAAATATCTTTTTCCCTTGATTAACCCCCCATTAGAGATGTATTAAACAAAAGATTAAGACAAAATATGAAGTGCTAGAACGAATTGGTCCGAGTTATCGATAACAAATCCTACGTGAATCCAACCGTTGAGACCTCAGAGACTAAGTTGTGAGACGATCTTTTAAACACGCAAAGCGAATAAATCTTTTACTGAACTATCTTTAGGAAATTATTAATCATGATGTAATAAACAAGTTCGTTTTATCGATTACTGAATTTACTCCACCAATGATTAGCTAATACCCTATCTTACCCTAATATCTTTCAATTAATAAGGTAAGGATTGCAAGTTTTAGTATTTTGATAATTATTATGAGTAACAAATAATTAAACAAAAATATTCCAACATGCAATAACAAGATTAACTTCAAAGATAAAATTCTTTTACATCACATAAAATAACTAAAATTACATCAAACAAGCATTACAATCTTTTAGTTCATCATAACCCAGGCAGTTTATAAGTTTAGCTACACATATTAAATATTAACACACTTACAACAAACATTACAACTACTGAAAACATAATAACAATACTTACTGGAATGGAAATTACGAGTATTAACCGAACCGGGTCGATTAGGATTAGAACCGACGGCCTCCAGACGTCTCGAGAGCTCCGAGGGACTTCACCGGCACTTCCGGGTGCTAAAACTCGACTTAGAACGGAACTAGAACTGATATTTCGTAATGAGAATGGTGTGTTTTCGACTTGGGGGTGCATGGCTATTTATAGTGAAATTTTTGAGTTACTGTAGCCCTTTACGGACCGTAAAGAAATTTCTTACGGTCCGTAAGCCCACGTTTCGCGACAAATGCCAACTGCTCCGCACTGGACGAAAAAGTGGTTGCCGACAGTCCTTTACGGACCGTAAAGAGATGGCTTACGGTCCGTAAGCCCATGCATGTTGACCGGTCCGCAACTGCTCCAATTACGGACGAATTTATTTTTGCCGACAGTCCTTTACGGACCGTAAGCTCAGGCTTTACGGTCCGTAAGTATTGACAATATGTTGAGGTCCTCAAAACAGCCATTTGAGGACCTGTTTGACACTTCTTTACGGACCGTAAAGCTGAGATTTACGGTCCGTAAGTTTTCTTCAATTAAAACAAACTTCATTTTTGGATTCCTCTCGTCGATCTACCCCAAAAGCATATATTATGGCGCCCGTAATTCATTTCCTAGCTCCGGATATGTCCAGATGAAGTTCTGACTGTTTCTGGCGCTTATTTCTTCATATCTTCTTCGTTTTAGCTCCGTTTTACGCACCGTTTTCGCCCACGTCTTCGTAATTAAACCCTCTATCATACCATCTTATAATATATTCATTTTCAATCCATTAGCATTTCCCATGTTTTGTTTCCTTCGTCGATCTTTCACCGTTTCCTCGCGTAATCCACAGAATATTCACAGTTGCCTGTAAATATAACATATAATCAAATAAGTACCAATATCGCGAGAAAACCATATCCAGATAGATTAAAATGTAAGGAATTCGATGTATAAAATGTGTATGATTTTAGACATATCAGTGACTAAGCTACCTAGAACGAAAAAAGGGCATGATACGATATGGGTAGTTGTGGACCGACTCACGAAGAGTGCACACTTTTTACCAATTCGAGAGGCCTACTCCTCAGAAAAGATGGCGGAAGTGTATGTGAATGAAATAATATCCCGACACGGGGTGCCTGTATCAATAGTTTCAGATCGGGATACGAGATTTACCTCTCGTTATTGGTTGAGGTTCCATGAAAGTATGGGCACGAAACTGCACATAAGTACCGCCTACCACCCGCAGACTGATGGTCAATCGGAAAGAACGATTCAGACACTTATTGATATGTTAAGAGCATGCGCGTTAGATTTTGGGGGAAGTTGGGATGACCATTTACCACTAGTGGAATTTTCTTACAATAATAGTTATCATAGTGGCCTCAAAATGGCACCTTATGAACTGTTATATGGAAGAAAGTGTAGGACTCCCGTTTGTTGGGGGGAAGTGGGACAAAGAGAGCTCGCGCCTAACGAATTGATAGCAATGACCAACGAAAAGATTGATCTAATTAGAACTCGATTAAAGGCAGCTCAGGATAGGCAAAAGGCATATACAGATAAGAGAAAGCGTCCTATTGAATTTCAAGTAGGAGACTATGTTTTATTAAAAGTATCCCCATGGAAAGGTATAATCCGTTTTCGTAAACGGGGAAAATTGGGGCCTCGTTATATTGGGCCATTCAAAATTTTGGCTCGAGTGGGGAAAGTGGCGTATCGTCTAGAATTACCGTCTTCATTAGATGGGATCCATAGCACTTTCCATGTATCACAACTAAGAAAGTGCCTTACGGATGAATCGGCGTTCGTACCTCTTGATGATATTGAAGTAGATGAGAGCTTAAATTATGTTGAAAGGCCGATAGCCATTAAAGATTCTAAAGTAAAGAATCTTCGCAATAAGGCCATTAGACAAGTTCTAGTGCAATGGCAACACCGGAAGGGGTTGGAGCTTACATGGGAGTCGGAAGATGAAATGCGAAAGCATTACCCTTCTTTATTCGGTATGTAAATGTTGATTTTTTTTATATATGTGTTCAAGTTTCGGGGACGAAACTTTTTCTAAGAGGGGTAGACTTGTAACACCCCAAAAATATGTAATCTAGTTATTTTCTCTAAAACAGTTCCTGAAAGGAAGGTTTGGGCTAAAATAAATAAATGTTAGAAACCGAGGGACTAAACATGAAAAATTAAAAGAAAGCTTAGTTAAATAAGATAACACACACACTAGACACTTCTAGTGTGTGCGTGATCTTGTCCAGGAGAAAAGAAAGAACACCTCAAACCCTAGTTCACAAATTCCATCAAGTTGAAGGTGATTTCAAGCCGAACGATTGTAGGAACGCAAATCCTTGGTCATCAAGGTGTGAATAACAAAGTGGTAAGTTGAATTTCTTGAAATCATGAACTTTAGGAAATGGGTCTTTACCCAACTATAAGTAATGTTGTGATATATACCAATAGAAGTTAAGATTATGAACTAGAACTCGATTAATGTCCGGGTTATGGTGATTTAACTTGGTTAGAGGGATGGAACATAGATGAATGATGTAGGGTGAGAGAATCTCATTAATTTGCTTGATTGTTATGAACTTGTAGATTAGTATGTAAAGTTACTTGTAATCAAATGTGTTATAAATGTGAAACCCGCCAAGTGTTCGATAAAATGCCTAAAAGAACAAATGGGTGAATTTTGGTAAATATTGATAAAGGTGTGTAAAAGAGGGAATGATATGTAGTCGGACTAAATGAATGAATGTGTTAATGTAGGCGTAAAAGAAGAAGGTTCAAGCGCTAGGAGGTCGGACAACTCACAGGATCGAGGTATGTTGTATTATGCATACAAACTTTACTTTCCAATTGTTATTGTTGTATTAGAACCGTAGATATGATCATCCGTAAATGACGCGTAGCCGATAGATTAATCCATCATAAACGGGTTATAAAATACGAAAATGATGAAAAGTTTATGTTATGATCGGTTGGTGTTGAACTAGCCGTATATTGGAAGTTTATAAAGAAAGGTAATGAAATGGTTAAATCTGTCATGAACGGATTTGGTATGGTGGTTATGTTGTGATTATGTTAAATCCGAGCTTAACGGATTATTGAAGGTTATGTATTGTCTCGTTTGGAGATAGTAGAAAATGACCCGTTCAACGGGTATGAGAAAATGAAATTATGACATGGTTATGTGATGACATGAATGGATGTTAGTTGTTAAATTATTATTACATTATAAGAAACTAACTAGTTTAACTTGAATTGCGATGTAGGAAAATCTGTGATTTAGGTGGCTTGGCGAACTTGAAGGCGAACACCCACATGCACACCATGGTCTATGCGCTTCCGTAGTAGTAGTGGTCGCCCTTTTGAACAATGTTTTTGTTAAACTTTCACTTCTTAAAAAGTTGTCTTTTGTTATGTAAATGATGTATTAGAAACTTAGTCGGTTGTAATTGGGTATGTTAAACTTGCATTTTGACAGGGTAGTTCGGATTAACACCCATAACTAGACTAGGGAAGGTGTTGATCTCGAACTAGCTACAAGGGCAATTTTTGGTAAAAATGAAAATATTATGTTTCTAGTCAAAACTTGAATTTTCCATGTGTTATGGGTCTTTATGTTAATAAGGGCGTAACATATCCCTGGAAGCTTTTAGACGATCACGGATTTGAACAATCTTATATGTCATCTCAAGGACTATCTCAGGTCCTGATAGTTGGGTTTCCCCAAATTTCGCCCAACAAACCGGCATTCTGCATTTTCTTCCATATAAGGCCTCAAAAGGCGAGGCTTGGATGCTCGAATGATAAGTGTTATTGTATGAAAATTCAATTAAAGGAAGATGGTCATCCAACTTCCACCCAAGTCAATAACACAAGCCCGGAGCATGTCCTCCGGTGTTTGAATCATACGCTCACTTTGCCCATCCGTCTGAGGATGATAAGCAGTACTGAAATTCAAACGAGTGCCTAGAGATTGTTGGAAACTTTTCCAAAAGTGAGAAGTATATCTAGTATCTCTATCTGATATAATAGATACTGGCACTCTGTGGAGAGATACAATCTCATCCACATGCAGTTGGGCTAGTTTATCGGAGCTGTGCGTCTCCTTGATGGGTACAAAATGAGCTAACTTTGTCAGTCTGTCAACTATAACCCATATTGTATCATTCCCATGTTTCGTCTTTGGTAACTTGGTAATGAAATCCATAGTTACCATTTCCCACTTCCAAGTGGGAAGTTCTGGTTATTGTAGTAAACCTGACGGCTTTTGATGCTCGGCTATAACATGTGCGCACGTCAGACATTTAGCCACATATGTGGCTATGGATTTCTTCAAACCCATCCACCAGTAATTTGTCTTCAAATCTTGGTACATTTTATCGCTGCCCGAATGAACCGAATATTTAGAATTATGTGCTTCTTGGAGGATTACATCTCTAAGTCCTCCACAAATTGGAACCCAGATTCGACCATTCAATCTTAGGATTCCATCATTCCCAGGTGTCAACTGATCAACAGTTGCACCTAATCTTTCTGCTGGAAAGTTTTCTTCCATTACGGCTTCTTTTTGTGCTGACAATAGCTTCTCATTTAAACTGTTCTTTAGTTCAATGCTTTTAGCATTGATCCTAATAGGTTTGACCCTTTCTTTCCTGCTTAATGCGTCAGCAACCACATTTGCCTTGCCCGGGTGATAACGAATTTCACAGTCATTATAGTTCAATGTTTCCATCCAACGACGTTGCCTCATATTGAGATCTTTCTGGTTAAACAAGTGTTGGAGGCTTTAATGATCTGAGTATATCACACACTTGGTTCCATACAGATAGTGCCTCCAAAGCTTGAGTGCAAAAACAACGGCACCCAATTCCAAGTCATGGTTGGTGTAATTCTTTTCGTGCACTTTCAGTTGACGTGATGCATAGGCAATCACCTTACCTTTTTGCATAAGCACACAGCCCATACCGGTGTGCGATGCATCATAATATACAACGAATTCTTTTGTTCCTTCTGGCAATGTTAACACAGAAGCATTGCTCAATTTCAGCTTGAGAATCTCAAAAGATTCTTTTTGTTTGGGACCCCAATCAAGCTTCACATTTTTGCGTGTTAAGGAAGTCAAAGGTGTAGCTAACCTTGAAAAGTTTTTGATGAAACACCTGTAGTAACCTGCCAAACCTAAGAAGCTGTGAATTTCAGTGGGCGTCTTAGGTGCTTGCCAATTCATAATTGCTTCTATTTTAGCGGGATCCACCTGGATGCCACGCTCACTTACCACATGTCCAAGAAATTGGACTTCTCGGAGCCAGAATTCACATTTAGAAAATTTTGCGTAGAGCTTCTCTTGTTGCAGAAGTTAAAGGATGCATCAGAGATGCTTCTCGTGATCAACTTGATTCTTGGAATAAATAAGTATGTCATCGATAAAGACAATGACAAACTTGTCCAGATACGGCTTGCAGACTCGATTCATGAGATCCATGAATGCTGCAGGGGCGTTAGTGAGCCCGAAAGGCATCACTAAGAACTCGTAGTGGCCATATCTTGTTCTGAATGCTGTCTTGTGTACATATTCGGTTCTGACCTTCAATTGATGATACCCCGACCTTAAATCGATCTTTGAGAAGAAACTTGCCCCTTGCAGCTGATCGAACAGATCATCGATCCTGGGCAATGGATAGCGGTTCTTGATTGTAACTTTGTTCAGCTCATGATAATCAATGCATAGACGCATTGAACCATCCTTCTTCTTTACAAATAAAATGGGCGCTCCCCAAGGTGACGAGCTTGGTTGAATAAAACGTTTTTCCAATAATTCATCTAGCTGGGTTCTTAATTCCTTCATTTCGATCGGTGCCAAACGATAAAGAGCTCGTGCGACTGGTGTTGCTCCTGGTATAATATCAATTCTGAATTCCACTTGTCTGTTGGGAGGTAAACCAGGTAGTTCTTCAGGGAAAACGTCTGCATATTCTGAAATAACAGTAATATCTTCTATCTTGGGTTTTGGTAAGTCTATGGTCACTTGTGCCATGTAAATGACACAACCTTTCTTCAAACACTTAGAAGCTTTAAGCATAGATACTTGATCAGGCAATCCATACGGCGTATCTCCTTGAATAGTAATTGATTCACCATAAGGGGTTTTGATAATAACTTGTTTCTTATCATAGGCAATTTGGGCTTGGTTAAGTGATAACCAATCCATGCCTATAACTATATCAAACCCTGCCAATTTCATCGGTAACACGGATAACGGAAAAGAGTGATTCCTAATGGATATGAAACATCCATCTATAATTGTCAAAGCGGTTTCTAAGGTACCATCAACCAATTCTACTTCATAATTTATGTCTAGAGTTTTAACAGGCAGATTCAACTGTTTACTAAATTTATTGTCTAAAAAGACTTATCTGCACCAGAATCAAATAAAACTCTAGCATAAACATCATTTATGAGAAAAATACATGTTATGACGTTATCGTTCTATACTGCCTCCCTGTCATTCATTTGGAAAACTCGGGCATTGGTCTTTTTAGCCTCATCAGGCCTCTTTGGGTTTTTCGGGCAGTTTCTCTTGATGTGCCCCTTCTCGTTATAACCATAGCAGGCCGCATTCTTTAATTCCTTACACTCCAAAGTTTTATTACCCTTCATTTTGCAAATTCCACAGGGTCTCTCTTTTGGATCAATAGTGCATTTGCCAGGGTGGCGCTTCTTGCAGTTCTTATACACGGGTCTGTCACCCAACTGATTTGAGCTTTTCTTAAACTTAGAACTCTTCTTAAAATAAAAATTACCTTTCTTTTTCTTATCGGAGCGATGTGAGCTCTCATCTCCCCTCTTTCTCTTTCCCTCATCGGAAGCCTTATAAGACTTATTCCTAACTGCATCAAGCGTGAGTGATAAAGACAAATCCACCACTGACCTATAAGTAGTAGGCCTGGAAGCTTTGACGTTTCCTTTTATTTCAGGGGCCAGGCCTCCAATGAAGCGCGCTATGCACTTAGGTTCAGGTGTAACCAAATAGGGGACAAGTCTGGACATAGTTTTGAAACTCGTAACATAAGCTTGTAAATCTAGATTCTTCATGACCAGAGTCAAGAAGTCCGTTTCAATCTTCTCTACCTCATGCTGAGGACAAAAGTTTTCTTTGATCAGTGCCACAAACTCTGCCCATGAGAGGTTATAGAGTGGAATTTTCCCCATGGCTTGAATTAATGCCTTCCACCAAGCTAATGCCTCTCCTTTAAACGACTGCGATACGAATTTCACAACATCCTGCTCCGCACATCCACTAATATCCACAACGGTATTCATTTCATCAAGCCATGTCATACAGTCTATGGCACCTTTTTCACCTGTAAAATCCCTTGGGTTGCAAGATACGAAGTATTTATAAGAACAAGTCTTGGAACGCGGTTCCTAATGAAACACTATCTTTTTAGACGACTGACTTTTCTGATTTGACAAGTGTTGAGAATCGTCTTTCTTAGATGCATGTGATTTAGATGGAGGCTTAGAATGAGCTATTGTTTGAGTCTTGGTGCGTGTAGCACCTGAATCCTTGTACATTCTGCCCATAGCTTTAGTTACCACATTGTCTATCATAGTTTGTAGATCAACACCCGTTACATTCATTCTGGTATTATCATTCCTTTCATTTGGATGACTATTAACTTCTTCTGAGTCGGCCATGGTGAAGCTTGATTTCTATAAAACCATTGACAACAATTCGTTTAGAAACTTCTGGGGTAGCCCAGTTGGCCAGCCTCACCCAGACCCTTCTTGAGGTCACCGGTTTGATTCCCGGCAATGCCCTTATGGGGTGTTGGGGCTCTTCACCGTGGGTAATCACCGCCAGGCAGCTATGGGGCTAAGCTAGCTTGCGGAGTTGCAATACTCCGGCGGATGGGAGGTCCGTGCAACTACCCCCCCCCCCCCCCCATAATTCGTTTAGTGGTCTATTATTGAATCATCATTTTTTTGGTGATTCATTAACCATGGTAAAGTAGACCATATTGGTTAATTTGTTAATCAGATTTATTTTAAACTTTCCATTATAATTATTCTCAGTTACACAACCATTAAGAATATTAGGGTGGCACGAAAAGGCCCTGTCACAAGGACAGTTTTAATATATAAGCTATGATCTTATTGGATCGAAGTGTTTAGGTTTGAACATAGTTGTTCACCTTTCTTGACAGGGAGTCATAGACTACTACTGTCTTTGATATGTAGTTGGAGTAGTTCATCCTGAAGGCGAAATAGTGACATCACTAATGGATGTTTTAATAAGGTGATATCAGCCATGATTTACTAGATCATTTGGCTAAATAAGGAAATGGGAAGAATAAAGATGACTAGTGTGATTTCTCGAACCACTTTTGTCAAGAGTGCTAACACGTTCTTAGGTGTTAACAAGGATTTATGATCTTAAAAAGACTTTACCATCACGGCCATGTCTATCATGACATATAGGCTAGGTTATACCTTTAAGATTATCTTTTGAGATTTAATGGCAGATCAATTATAAATTGAAATGATAGTTTAGTTAATGATATATTGTATATACATATGTATAATGACAATGTAATTTCAAAAAGGAAACTTCTCATAAATAGTCCTAAGAATTACAATAATTGCCCTAAACGGGGCTTTAAACAAGTAAACTTGTCCACACAGGGACTAAATAAGAAAACAAGTCCACACAGGGACTAAATTAAAATGGAAATTACAAAACAATAAATAAGGGTCTTTCAATGGTCTTTCTTCTTTTTCCCCTTGATGAGGTTTGCCAAACCCTTAAGAAAACTTTTGTGAGTTTTATCCCTCTCTTCCACCCTCTGTTCCACTTCATGCAACCTTTGAAGAATTTCCTGTTGCTGCGGTTGTTGAAGTGGAGGTTGTGGCGGCTGCTGCTGCTGAGGTTGTGGAGGTGGTGGGTATTGATACCCATAAGCAGGGTACCCAGTTGGGTACGCGGGTGGAAAGGGTGAGGGGTAGAGAGCATTAAAGTTTGCTGCCTCAACGTATGGGTCGACATCAGGTGCAAGGTAGTTATAACCCGAGTAAGCTTGAGGCTCATACGGGTTGTACCCAGTTGCATCTAGGTAAACGGGGATTGGGTTTTCATAACCCATGGGTGGTGGTGGTGGTGCTGGTGTGACCGGTGCAGAATTGATCTCCGAAACAGCGTTTGAAGGCCCGCCCAATTGTGGGTCTTCAAAGATAGGAGAATATTTGCTGGAATTTTGGGGGGTGCTGAAATGAAAACTGGTGTGTGCTCACGAGCATGTATTTAAGCAGTTGATTTTAAGCACAATTTTAAGTTTTAAATTTATAAAATGGTTATACCTTAACATTAAAACACACACAACAAAGGACAAGTGTATCCCGTCACATATGCAGTAAAGTATTGGTAAGATCCAGGTATCGTTCAGGGTCAGACAAGAGTTGACACGACAAAACTAAAAAGGTAAGATGTTATAAGTACTGACTCGTTGTTATTATTTTACCAGAGGAAGAAATGATTGAGTGGTATTTTAACTAAGTTGACTGAAAATAAAAATAAAATAAATACAACACATATCTTATTTCACAAATAACCTAAGCATGTTATCTATCATGTATGTTATACAAGTACTTTATCAATTTTCCAATTGCAAGACAGCTAGTCACCTCTCGGAATTTTCTAACATAATAATTCTTTGGAAAAGTAAGACGAAGGTCCCATCTTAAATTACCTAAAATCATGCATTAGCGAGCTATTGATTTATGTGAATCTTTAAAGATAGATTAGTCATCCGGTAAGAGTTTTCTAACCTCACTTATCAAAGAAAGCAATACCGATGGTCACAATACAGCCACGAGGATAAGCATTTATGTAGATCATATAACAAATAATTTCACATTTACAAGTCTTGAATACAAATCTACCAAGCTAGCAATTTCAGACCAAAACTACTAAACAAGGATCATTAACCGCATACAAGAACATGTAATCCACACCATATAATTCATAAGAACCCTTACGTGTAGGAAAGCACTCTTGATAAATAAGACATATATTGTGTAATACCAATCTCCGGGGTCTGGTTTCATGGTGTAAACAGAATTTACAAATAAGTGAATAATCAAGAGTTAACATCAAAATTATCACATATCCATTACCCAATATAATCAAATATAATCAAGAACACAACATCAATGAAATATTCTTTATACAATCATGAAGATTCAAACATAACAAGCACTTGGATTTCACACAAAATAAATTACAATACCAAGATTATTCAAGAAACAAGTTCATAATTACTACAAACACATAACTATATACAAATACTATACATCAACCTAATAACATGCACAATGATTAGACTACATGTTCAAGAACAAGGAATCGCACCATAAACACGCACTAAGTTGACGGGGTGGATAATTTCAGCATCAAAACGACCTTGAGACTTGAAAACAACTTGATCAGAACTGTCCCGGAGCTCTTGGTTCGTCATTTAATCAGAGAAAAAACCAACATTATGCTTGAAGATGGCTCGGCTATTTATAGGTAAAAATTTTGCAACTGTACACCCCTAGCGCACCGTTACGCTTATAAGGTAGCGGTGCGCTACCCCTTTATGACCAACTCCACTGACCGACGGTAACGGGCTAGCGCACCGTTACTGTTTGGTTGTAGCGGTGCGCTACTGCTTTCCTGAACTAACTCCTTTTTTGTCGTTTACGTTGGTAGCGCACCGTTATGCTTTCTTGGTAGCGGTGCGCTACCGTTGAATTAGGTCAAATTTTCCTTTTCTTTGGCACGTTTCCCCAGGTAATGTTTCCTTCACCGATCTTTTACCGTTTTCTCGCATAATCTTGTTTTGTGCTCCGTTTAATACCTGAAAATATAAAAGTACCGGTTTTGGTAATTAAACGTTGCGATTTCGGTCAGAAATGCTTAAAACGGGAGTGTTTTGGGGTATAAAAACATGTATAGTTTAACGTATATCAAACATCCCCACACTTGAACTTTTGCTTGTCCCTAAGCAAAACAACTGTACAAACGATTAATTTTAAGCAGAAAAATTAAACACACAATAATGTACATAAGCGTTTTAAAATTAACTAATAATGATAGCAATGAGAAAACTTAATGCAAATTGTCAAAAATAAATAGCGTTTTTAAGATCAATTATTCACTTACTTGCATCTTTGATGTAATTCCCTCGGCTCACTGGTGTAAACTAGTGAATTGTGCACTAGTAATTTTTTCTCTGATCACTCAAAAGCCGGGCCATATAGTATCATTATCATAGGCTTGTAGTGAAATCTTATTTTTAACACATAAAAATTATACAAATCAAGAGGACTTTTATTGTGGGTTGTAACTTGGCTAGGGTTTAAAGGTAGGAATTTGTGGATATTTACTGGGTGAAGTGTTTCAATCCGGTATAGCAAATTATCCTAACAAACCTCACACAAAAGTAAATTCACTCTATTTTTTTTTTTTTTTTTTTTTTTTTTTGATTTTTTCAAACAAAATATTCACAAACCAAGTGACTCTTTTAAGGTCAGATTGTCAAGACCTGTTTTATCTTTGATGTGTCGAATGTCTTCCTTTATCCTGTAATGAACATTACTTCCTTTTCTAATGGACCGTTCGGCATTGAGCCTAATAGCCCCCATTCTCATGAGAAGTGTATATTCATGTTGGGATTCAGTTTGACTTTTTCTACATCTTCCTTCGTGAGACCAGTTTCCACATCCCATACATTTGTCGTATCGTTTTGCTCTTCTTTTCATTGCACTTTTGGAAGTCCCACAAAATGGTGGCGTTTGTTCTTGTTGTCGCCATTTTTTCCTAACTTCTCCAGTTAGGTGAAATATTTTCTCCCTAATCTCCAACGGTAAGCTTGGTTTCGCGAATTGTAAGCAGCAAAGCAAATTTGAATCAAATGAATGCATGTCCAGTTCTTTTAGGTCTGCCGGTAAAAGACCCAAACAAAACTCCTAAAATAGGAAAATTATACTAAACCGGAATTCACACTTGGGTTAAAAAGGTAAAACAAAAAGGCTTAAAGGGTTTAGTATGGTGGTTTTATATCAAACGGAAAAGAAAAGGCTCAACTTTGGTTTTCTACTAGATAATATTTTTGGTTTTTTTTTTTTTTTTTTTTTTTTTTTAGGAAAGGGTAAACACATGGGTGTATCCTAATGCCTCTATCATTTTTATACAATTTTTATAGTTTTCAGATTTCAACAAGTATATTCAAGACAAGTTCTGAAATGTATACTATATGCGGCACACTCAATTAAATGAAATCTTAAGCATAAGATGAATGCTTTTCATACAGGCTTAAAAACTCACTGGAATTGGGTGTGTATTTAAGATGCAAATTTATGAATAATTGTGAAAAAAAAAAAAATTTATTTCTGAAAATTACTTTAACATTTTCTCATTTGTAAAATTATTAGTTAAGAATAAATCAAATATGTACAAAACTAATTATAAACATTCTAAAATTTTTTTTTTTTTTTTTTTTTTTTTTAGGTTTGTACAGAATTTAAAGCAATTAAGGACAAACAAAGTTTAAGAACCTTAAACCCCTCCCCACACTTGAACTTCACATTGTCCCCAATGTGAAACACGTCTTAGTTAAGCGATTATGAAGAGCTAAACTAAAGTGTGAAAAAGGATAGAAGTACTCCCTTTAGAGTTGAAGTAGACTTGTATGAATAAACTTTGAATAAAAGTCTTCTCCACTCAATGTGCATTCCTATATATCTGCCACGTATTCCACTTACCAAAACAACAATACTACTGATCAAATCCAAAACCATAACCAAATCCATTATTTAAACAAAAACAAGCACACAGTAAAAACAAATAAGGAACAATGGAAATAAATGCGATAAATGTAATATTTACAAACAATACCCTTAACGTGTGAAAACACGCTCGCTAAATTTGTCAGCAAGTCGATAGCTAGACTCATTCTCCCCACACTTGTTTTAAGTGTGCGGGTTGTGGAGTTCGAGAATTTCCTCCACCGGATTAGTCGGTCCATTGATGTAGAGTTTTAAACGATGACCGTTGACTTTGAAACTCACCCCGGTTTGATCCTCTATCGTGACGGCTCCGTATGGAAACACTTCTTTAACTTTGTATGGACCCGTCCATCGTGATTTCAGCTTCCCAGGGAATAAACGCAATCTTGAGTTATATAACAAGACAAGATCTCCTGTACGGAGATCCTTATGGTCTCTCAACCTCTTGTCATGAAACCTCTTGACTCGTTCCTTATAACTGCATGAACTTTCGTAGGCATGGTTTCTTAGCTCCTCGAGCTCGTGAATTTGCAGAAAACGGGCTTCACCTCCGCTTTTTAAATCCATATTTGCCGTCCTTAAGGCCCACAATGCCTTGTGTTCTAGCTCAACAGGTAGATGACAAGCTTTTCCATAAACCAACCTAAAGGGAGTGGTCCCGATAGGTGTTTTGAATGCTGTTCTGAAAGCCCACAGAGCGTCATCTAGCTTGTCTGACCAATCCTTGCGGTTGTTATTAATGGACCGCTCAAGGATTCTTTTCAAACCCCGATTCGTAACCTCTACTTGCCCGCTCGTTTGGGGATGATATGGCGTAGCCAATCTATGATGAACTCCATAACGGGACAAGGCTCGTTCTAATTGCGCATTACAAAAATGCGTTCCTCGGTCACTGATTAGTGCTTTTGGAGCACCAAATCGGGCAAATAAACTCTTCAAGAACCTCACAACTACCCTGGCGTCGTTTGTTGGCAAAGCTTGAGCTTCGGCCCATTTTGAGACATAGTCTACAGCAACCAGGATGTATTTATTACCTCGTGAGGGGGGAAATGGTCCCATGAAGTCGATACCCCATACATCAAAGACTTCACAAACTTGAATTGGATGCTGAGGCATTTCATTGCGTGCAGAAATATTTGTTGCCCTCTGACAAGCATCACATGATCTAACCCATTCATGCGCATCACGGAAAATTGTGGGCCAGTAAAATCCGGAATCCAACACCTTCTTTGCAGTGTAGTTTGCTCCATGATGACCTCCGGTTGGCCCCTCGTGACAGTGGCGCAGAATGCTAGCTGCTTCTTCTCCAAACACACATCTACGGATCACCTGATCGGCTCCGACTTTAAACAAGTATGGTTCGTCCCAAATGTAATACTTCAAATCTGCAAAGAACTTCCTCTTTTGTTGATATGTCAATCCTTTGATAAGGATTCCGCATGCGAGGTAGTTTGCAAAGTCGGCGAACCAAGGTGACTCGTCATTCATCTCGATACTCAAAAGAGATTCATGGGGGAAATTGTCATTTATTTGCTCCTCCACTGAATTATCTGAATTGCCATGTTCAAGTCTCGAGAGATGGTCGGCTGCAACATTTAAAGCTCCCTTTTTGTCTTGGATCTTAATGTCAAATTCTTGTAGTAACAAGATCCATCGAATAAGACGCGGTTTTGCGTCCTGTTTGCTAAAAAGGTATTTAATTGCCGCATGATCCGTGTACACAATTGTTTTGGACAACACAAGGTACGATCTGAATTTATCGAAAGCATATACTACTGCCAAAAGCTCTTTCTCTGTAGTCGTATAATTCTCCTGAGCGTCATGTAGAGTTTTACTGGCATAGTAAATAGGGTGAAAATGCTTCTCCCTTCGTTGTCCTAACACTGCTCCTATTGCATAATCGCTTGCATCGCACATTATCTCGAATGGCAATGTCCAATCTGGTGCAATTAAAATTGGTGCTTCGATAAGCTTTTGTTTCAGCTGCTTGAAAGCTTTCATACAATCATCTGAAAATACAAATGGAGCATCTTTCTCTAACAAATGGGTCATAGGTTTTGCGATTTTTGAAAAGTCTTTTATGAATCGCCTATAGAACCCTGCATGACCCAGGAAACTTCTGATTGCTCTTACCGAGGTTGGTGGGGGAAGTTTCGAAATGGTATCCACTTTTGCTGGATCAACTTCCAACCCGGCTTCAGAGATTTTGTGCCCAAGAACTATCCCTTCTTTCACCATGAAGTGGCATTTCTCCCAATTGAGCACAAGATTAGTTTCCTCACATCTCATCAACATTCTTTTCAAATTTCCAAGACATTGATCAAAAGAACTCCCGAATACAGAAAAGTCATCCATGAATACTTCCATGGAGTCCTCAATCATGTCATGGAAAATAGCAATCATGCAACGCTGGAATGTAGCTGGTGCATTACACAGTCCAAAAGGCATACGCCTGTAGGCAAATGTGCCGAACGGACATGTGAAAGTAGTCTTCTCCTGATCTTCAGGAGCAATTGGAATTTGAAAGTACCCTGAGAACCCATCCAAGAAACAGAAGTATGACTTCCCCGACAGTCGTTCCAACATTTGATCCATGAATGGAAGCGGGAAGTGGTCCTTACGGGTGGCATCGTTGAGTTTGCGATAATCAATGCAAACTCGCCATCCTGTGACGGTACGGGTAGGAATAAGTTCATCTCTATCATTTGAAACTACAGTAATACCACCTTTTTTAGGTACTACTTGCACTGGACTTACCCAAACTGAATCAGATATGGGGTAAATCAGACCTGCGTCTAGCAACTTGATTACTTCCTTCTTCACCACGTCTTGCATGTTTGGATTCAGGCGCCTTTGATGCTGCGCTCTAGGTTTGTAATCGTCTTCCATGAGAATCTTATGAGTACAAAAGGATGGATTGATGCCTTTGATATCCATAATCTTCCAGGCCATAGCTTTCTTGTGGAGCGTTAGAACCTCAAGAAGCTGTCTCTTCTCCTCTTTTTCTAAGGTTGCTGAAATGATGACTGGCAATAGACATTCCTCGTCTAGGAATGCATACTCGAGATGTGGAGGGAGTTCTTTCAACTCCAAGGACGGTGGTTCTTCAACTGATGGCTTTGATTTTTCTTCAACTTCACGATTTAGTTCCACAAATTGATTTGGGCCTTGAGAATCATTTACATCAGATGGTTGCTTCATTTTTGGATATATGTCCGAATCAATTTCTTCAACAGTGCTTTGAAAATGAGAGCTTACACATGTATCAACAATGTCAACACAATATAGTACATCATCGTGACTTTGCGGATGTTGCATTGATCGTTTAATATCAAAAGTCACGTGCTCGTCATCTACTCGGAGCGTGATTTGGCCAGCTGCCACATCAACAATTGTCCTCGCAGTGTTGAGGAATGGGCGTCCGAGTATTAATGGCACTTTTGAATCTTCGTCCATATCAAGAATTACAAAATCCATGGGAAAAACAAATTTGTCAATTTTAACAAGCATGTTTTCTACGAATCCGCGAGGATATTTGATTGATCGATCAGCAAGTCGAATGCTCATTCTAGTGGGTGTAGGTTCTCCCAGATCTAACTTAGCAAAAACTTTATAAGGCATAAGGTTTATGCTTGCTCCTAGATCTGCTAATGCGTTACTGACTGTCATGTTTCCAATGAGGCATGGAAGAGTAAAACTGCCCGGATCTCCCATCTTTTCAGGTAGACGGTTTTGGAGAACGGCTGAACAGTTTTCATTCATCAACACACAAGACAAACTTTCGAGTTTCTGTTTGTTTGTGAGGATGTCTTTCAAGAACTTTGCATATTGAGGCATTTGGGCCAACGCTTCAACAAACGGTATGTTTATGTGCAATTGTTTAAACATTTCTAAAAACTTACCATGTTGTTCTTCGTTCTTTTGCTTCTTCAATCTGCTCGGATATGGAATAGGAGGAACGAATTCTTTAACTGGCTCCTGAAACTGTGCTGTACTTGCTGGGTCTAGCCTAGCGTGCACCTCGTCTGAAGCGTCAGTTTGAACAGGTTCAGCAATCGGTGATGAGTCCGATTTGTCAGGTCCTGTTGTTCTACCACTCCTTGTCATAACTGCATTACATGTTCCTCTCGGGTTTGGTTCTGTGTTACTTGGAAGACCACCTTGTGGTCTCTCTGATAGCATCTTTGCTAACTGGCCAACTTGATTCTCAATGGTTTGCAACGAAGCCTTCTGACTTCGCAATTCTCCTTCTTGTGCCATAAACCGCTCCTCATGCTGCTGATATCGCTTTTCAGCCAATTGATTAGCATTGTTGGAGTTGTTTAATAGCTGCGCCATCATCTCCTCTAGTTTTGAGTTGGTTTGAGAGGTTTGAGGCTGTTGAGTCTGGGAAGTGCTTCCTAAACCTGAATTGTTAAAACGTGGCTGAAAGATTTGCCCTGATGGCTGAAAAGATTGATTTTGGGGCTGATAGAATTGATTTTGGGGCTGAAAGGATTGATTTTGGGGCTGAAAGGATTGCCCTTGAGACTGTTGTGGTGCGGGAGCGCGTTGAGCGAATCCAAGTGGATTTTGGTTATTGGAATTGGATTTCCAACCAAAGTTTGGATGATTTCTCCAACCCGGATTATACGTGTTGCTGTAGGGGTTATTTTGGGGCCTGATTGGATTGCCCAAATAGTCCACCTCTTCGTGGCCTGTAAACATAACACCCTGCTCACATGTACCTGGCTCGTGTGACACTCCACATAGCTCACATGATGATTGAACTTTTTGTACTTTTGAAGCGTTTTGAGCTTGGTCAAACTTTGCTGCCAAAGCTCCAATCTGTGCTGAAAGAGCCGTATACGTATCTACTTGATGAACTCCCGGATTGGTTTCAACTTTTGGTCGTACTCCACTATAACGCGAACTTGACTTCAACGCAGCTTTCTCAATGATTGCATAGGCTTCATTGGGAGTTTTGGTTCCCAAATCTCCTCCTGCATAGACATCTAAACGTTCTTGTGAGTTATAGTTAAGTCCTTGGTAAAAGTTCAAAACAAGTTGTCTTTTGGAAAACCCGTGATGTGGAACATCGATCAGAAGATCTTTGAACCTTTCCCAAGCTGCGTGTAGAGATTCTCCTTCATCCTGTTTGAATGTCATGATACGATTTTTAAGCTTAGTTGTCTTTTCTGGCGGGAAATATTTTTGCATGAAAAGATCTGCCAACTCGTTCCAAGTCGTGATGGATCCTGCTGGTTGTGACAAAAGCCAAGATCGGGCTTTGCCTCGCAAAGAGAATGGAAACAGGCGCAAACGAATTGCGTCTTCAGAAACATCTGTAATCTTAAATGTCGAGCATACTTCGATAAATGATGCGATGTGTCGACCAGGATCTTCGTGATCCTTGCCATCAAATTGCACAGAATTTTGTATCATATTAATTATACTAGATTTAATTTCATAACTAGGTGCTTCTATCTCAGGTCGGTTAATGCTCGGTAGCAAACCTTCTCTTCCAGGACGGTCGGTTTCATTCAAAGGCTGGTCGTCGTCTGCCATAATGCCTTCTTTGTCGTCCTCCGAACTATCGCTGTCAGAAAGTGTCACTGGTTCGTCGATCGCGGCCGCAATCCTTTGTGCAACAACAAGTGCTCTTTCATGTAGCCGCCTACTTCTTCTAAGGTTATTTACAGGTTCGTTGGCTGGCTCAGCGTTAAATGGGTTCAGGGGCGTGGACATTAACCTACATTTGAAAAGGAAAGTATTATACAGATAAAATGAAAAAAAAAATAATATTATACAAAATTCTAAATGCTAAGACTATAATATAATACACACATATATATACAAAATATATTAAATAATTTTAATAAATATTTACACTATATATACAATTATTCTAATAAATATTTACTCTATATATACAAATGAAAACTAGAAAATAAACAACATCAGGCCTTGGTCCAGTGGTTGACAAAGGCGCGAATGAGTGTCTGGGCGCACAGACCCGAGTTCGATTCTCGGGGGCTGCCTCATGCATATTTTTTTTTTTCGGTTTTAAATGTTGCTAAAAAGTCATACACGGTATCAACCTATGTAGATCGGTTCGCAACGCCATGTTTTGTGCACGGTAGTGTACCCGGTTCCCACAATATTGTGTGTCCGACAACTACCTTATGCGTGTATTAATAAATGAATAAATAATAGTTAACTTAAATAAATAAATAGATGAATGAAATAAATAAATAAATAAAATTCCGTATGTAAGCGGTTCGATTTCGAACACTGCTATCAACGTACTGTACAGAAATAAAATAAATAAATAAAATGACAGAAATTAAATAACTGAATTGAAGTAATGTAATAACTGTGCAAAAATAAATAAATAACTAAAATGAAAAATAAATAAATGACTGAAATTAAAAGTGCAGAAATTAGATTGCGGAAATTAAATTGCAGAAATTAAATGTTAGTTGACAATAAATAAAAAGTTAGATTGTTAGTAAAGTTAGTGTGTGACTACTGAGAATTAACCCAGGTCTCCACTGTTAGTAAAGTTAGAAAGTTAGTAGTCCATAAGTTAGTAGTCCATATGTTAGTAGTCCAAAGTTAGTAAAATTAATTTAGTTAGTATAACCAAAACACAAATCTTATCACAAGAATTATGGTAGACTCGGCTGGTTAACCAAACACTTGCCACCACAAAGAAAAATATGACAGATTTGGATGGTAAAAATGTTAGTAAGTTAGAATAAATAAATAAATAAGACAATAAATAAATGGTTAGCGGTTAGAATGAATAAATAAATAAATAAATAAATAAATAAAAGGTTAGATAAACAATAAATAAAATGTTAGTCGTTAATGGTTAATAATAAAAAGAAATAAATAATTACAAAAATTTACAAGTATTAACAGTTATTTACAGTTTATACATTGGTAAAATAATAACTCGGATTGTTCCATTATTGACACCTTATCTTTTATTTTAAAAATTATGTCTATCCCCGGAAACGGCGCCAAAAACTTGGTGTGTGCTCACGAGCATGTATTTAAGCAGTTGATTTTAAGCACAATTTTAAGTTTTAAATTTATAAAATGGTTATACCTTAACATTAAAACACACACAACAAAGGACAAGTGTATCCCGTCACATATGCAGTAAAGTATTGGTAAGATCCAGGTATCGTTCAGGGTCAGACAAGAGTTGACATGACAAAACTAAAAAGGTAAGATGTTATAAGTACTGACTCGTTGTTATTATTTTACCAGAGGAAGAAATGATTGAGTGGTATTTTAACTAAGTTGACTGAAAATAAAAATAAAATAAATACAACACATATCTTATTTCACAAATAACCTAAGCATGTTATCTATCATGTATGTTATACAAGTACTTTATCAATTTTCCAATTGCAAGACAGCTAGTCACCTCTCGGAATTTTCTAACATAATAATTCTTTGGAAAAGTAAGACGAAGGTCCCATCTTAAATTACCTAAAATCATGCATTAGCGAGCTATTGATTTATGTGAATCTTTAAAGATAGATTAGTCATCCGGTAAGAGTTTTCTAACCTCACTTATCAAAGAAAGCAATACCGATGGTCACAATACAGCCACGAGGATAAGCATTTATGTAGATCATATAACAAATAATTTCACATTTACAAGTCTTGAATACAAATCTACCAAGCTAGCAATTTCAGACCAAAACTACTAAACAAGGATCATTAACCGCATACAAGAACATGTAATCCACACCATATAATTCATAAGAACCCTTACGTGTAGGAAAGCACTCTTGATAAATAAGACATATATTGTGTAATACCAATCTCCGGGGTCTGGTTTCATGGTGTAAACAGAATTTACAAATAAGTGAATAATCAAGAGTTAACATCAAAATTATCACATATCCATTACCCAATATAATCAAATATAATCAAGAACACAACATCAATGAAATATTCTTTATACAATCATGAAGATTCAAACATAACAAGCACTTGGATTTCACACAAAATAAATTACAATACCAAGATTATTCAAGAAACAAGTTCATAATTACTACAAACACATAACTATATACAAATACTATACATCAACCTAATAACATGCACAATGATTAGACTACATGTTCAAGAACAAGGAATCGCACCATAAACACGCACTAAGTTGACGGGGTGGATAATTTCAGCATCAAAACGACCTTGAGACTTGAAAACAACTTGATCAGAACTGTCCCGGAGCTCTTGGTTCGTCATTTAATCAGAGAAAAAACCAACATTATGCTTGAAGATGGCTCGGCTATTTATAGGTAAAAATTTTGCAACTGTACACCCCTAGCGCACCGTTACGCTTATAAGGTAGCGGTGCGCTACCCCTTTATGACCAACTCCACTGACCGACGGTAACGGGCTAGCGCACCGTTACTGTTTGGTTGTAGCGGTGCGCTACTGCTTTCCTGAACTAACTCCTTTTTTGTCGTTTACGTTGGTAGCGCACCGTTATGCTTTCTTGGTAGCGGTGCGCTACCGTTGAATTAGGTCAAATTTTCCTTTTCTTTGGCACGTTTCCCCAGGTAATGTTTCCTTCACCGATCTTTTACCGTTTTCTCGCATAATCTTGTTTTGTGCTCCGTTTAATACCTGAAAATATAAAAGTACCGGTTTTGGTAATTAAACGTTGCGATTTCGGTCAGAAATGCTTAAAACGGGAGTGTTTTGGGGTATAAAAACATGTATAGTTTAACGTATATCAAAAACCCCCTCGCACGGACATCCGTGCGCTTCTTCTTCGCCTCGACGGTTCTGGCGGCGGAGGCTGCTCTGGTGGTGGTGGTGGTGGTGGCGTGACCGCCTGAAAGTGTGGTCCTCAGAGGAAACCCGTTGATGAGGAGGTGAGTCGTGATGTGGGGGAGTAAACTCCCACTTATATGTGCTCCACCTTTCGGCCCATATATCGTGGCCTCTGTATGGCGAACCTGCTATAGAAGATCCGCTGGAAGTTTCGATGGGATGCGTAGGCGTCCCAGAAGGTGGCATGCGGGATCTGGATCGTCGTCCATATCCATATCCTGGTACTCAGGATAGTAATCTGCTGGTCCCAATGGGTTATGACCCACTGGTTCGTCAATTTGGATCATGGGGTTAAAACGGCTTTGAAAGTAAGGAGTGGGGTTTTGAAAAGAGTGGTGAGAATCAGAATGTTATAAGGGAATGTACGAGTGATGCGAGTCCTGAGGCTCGTCTTCTTGTTGTGGTCCAAATGCGATGTGGAATGAGGGCGAAGAGCTGAGCGAGACGGAACGCCTCACTGGTTCAAGATATGTCACACCCTGATATTTCTATGTATTACCGGTGGGCCCGGTGGGGAGTATCATGACGTAGTTGATATCATCATAGTCAATTTATCACAGTTCAATGCACAGCAGAAGTCTAAAGTAATAATATCACAAACCGAATGAAAGTAACATAAGTATTACAAACGGAAAGTAAAAGGATCCACAGGCGGATCAACACAAAGGAAATGTTGTTCAACAGATTTTAAAGTGATAAAGCTTGCAAGACTCTTTATTTATTCACTCAGGTGTAGCCAGCCTATTTCGCATAGTACATGCACTTAACCTTTCAGAAAATACGTCAGTTTACACTGGTAAATACAATTAACCGACTCTTTTGAAAATATTTAAGAAAATTGATTTAAATGCGCAAGGCACAAATAATCTTTTATAACTTGGAACAATTATTATAAAAAATAATCTTGTATACAGTTTTATATGTTTGTCGTCCGTCAGGGCCGGTTAGAAGAGCCGGACAAGATTAACTGACACACCACAAGAATAATGCCCACAAGGAAAATCCTTATTGTGGGATACCTTTTATACATACGCAACTGTCAGGTGTATGCCTACACCCCGTGCTTAAGTCGTGGCCATTTCAATCAATGAGCCAAGGGTATCCAGTACATGGTCATTAACCCCCCAAAGGCATTGCACCAAACAAAACAGATTAAAACGGGTTATGTAAATACATTAATCACAATCCGTATGGGTATTTTGGTTATTTTAAAGATTATAAAAGACGTTAAACTATAATTTGAGGTTCTGGCAAAAAATGATCAGTAAAAATATTTATTTTAATAAGTTCTAACAGTAAGATATTGTACATATGTGAAATTTATCATTTATGACCAAACTATGCACCGAAGGGGCATTTTGGTCATTTCACATAAGCTTTAAGGGTTAAATTTAGAAATCTAAGTTCAAAACTTTTACTTACTGTTAAAGTATCAAAATTTACTTATAACATCAGTAGGTAATGGGTCTTAAATGTTAAACATAGTTTTAACCCATACTATGTGTTTAAAATGCGTAAAAAGTCTGTTTTAGGCGATTTTCAGGTTATATAAGGAAAGCTGAGATTTTTATCAGTCCAGAAGGCTTAAAATATTTTATTTAACATATGAAATCAGTAGGAAAAGATTTGGTATCAAAATGTTATGTAAAACTCATTTTATTAGTAAAAAGCATATAACCGTCAATTAACGAATCTAAGCAAGAACCCCATGTTATGATCAGTTTAAAAATTAATAAAAATCTCCAAAAATCTCTAAATATTATATTACGTCAGTGGGTAAAAGGGTTGATGTCAAACTTTGGGTTTAAATAGGTTTTATGCCAAAAATGCCGTTTAATTAATAAAAAGGCTTCAATTTACGATATCGAGCATAACTCCTAATTTAGACCTCAAACTGATGTCAAATTTTTAGGACATGTTCATAAATCAGTAATAAAGGTTTTTGTCCTCTCACATTTTCAAAACTCTCGTTTTAATAACAAAAGGGCATAATGAACTAGGAATTCTAAGGAACCAAGTTGTAAAACCTCATAGGGTTATACAAACATGTAATATGGTCCTAATAGAACCCTAAGGCATATGTAAACTAAGTTAAATCGGGTCAGAACTGAAAGTCAAAGCAAAAGTCTACTTTTGCGACTTTCAGTTCCGAACCGAGCCTAAAATCAGAATTGTCGGGTTGAACATGCCTAGACACGTTCTTATATCATTTACCAAGTTATTTTAATGTTAAAACATGTTCCATAACCTCTGCATTGCAAGTTATGAATTTATTTGCAAAAATAGCTTCTGTTGACTTTTTAATATTAAGTTTGACCCGACAATTGACCAAGTTAGAGTGAGAATCAGTAGGTGCCCTTTTAAGGGTTAATTACCCACATAATTACCCACTCATAGCCACTTTCAATTCGAATAATGGCTAGACCATTAGTGATAAATCACTAAGTCAAAGCTTAATTACGATAGCTTTGACTTTTGGTCATTAAGCTAATAAAACTTGAACTAGAGAGGCTAAGAATGCTTACAAGGACTCTTAGCACGAATTAGGAGCTGAGGAAAACTTGCTTGAACTTCAGAAAGCTCCAGAGAGAGTGTTGTGAATAAATTTTGTGAATGTGCAAATGAACTAGCAAACAAAGGCCCTTATATAGGATTTCAAAATTCACAAGATCATTCCACACAAGCCTGCAACTGATTTCTGATGATTCCAAGTGTCCCTATGCATGAAATACTGTTGGCTCAATCCCTGGAATCGAAAACAAGGCATGCAAAGGCGGTGCAACAGGCTGACCTGCAGCTGTGCAGATTTTTCTGCATCTGACACTCTTATGCGGCCCATGTAAGAGTTGTCTATGGCCTACGCGGCCCGCGTCAAGGGCAGAATCCGGTCTCCAACTTTCAGATATTGCAATTTCAGTCCCTAGTCCCTCTAAACTTGTTTTAACTTTCATTTATTGCACTTTTAACCCCCAAACTTAACTTTTAAGGGTCTTGAGTCTTTAAATATTTATCAATAAGCTTTCGGTTAGTTATGAGGTCACCCGAACGGCCTTGAAATGCAACATTAACGCATTTGGCCCTTATTACCTGTAATTACCACTTTGATTATTCATGTGCGTCGAAACTCCACGAATTTAATATCCGACAATCATGGAAGTATAAGGAAGTATTACAAAGTCTTGGAAACGTTAAAAGGTCACTCAAAGGTAACTTTAAACATGTTGACACATTTAACCCTTATGCTTTGTAAACCTTTCAATTTAAACACAAACGACTTTCTAAGTTCAATATTTTATTCATCAAGGAATACGAACGTTGTGTGAGATCAATCAGAGGCACAAGTTAGGCATGTTGACATTTTGGATCCCTTTATTCACATATTTACATTGTTTGACAATTTTAGTCCCTCCAGATAAATCCATTACACGTTTAAAGTCCATGACACGTGTCTTTACAATATTGGTTGTGATTTTACGAGGTGTTACATCCTCACCCCCTTAAAAGGAATCTCGACCTCGAGATTTACTGAAATAAATGAGGGTACTTCTATTTCATTGTGGACTCAACCTCCCATGTGTACGGGCTTCCCATTTAACCTTCACAATCTGTACGTGCTTCTTTCGGAGCTTCTTAACCTGTCGATCCTCGATGGACAAAGGTTTTTCAACAAACTTTAAGCTCTCATCAATATGTACATCCTTATGTGACATGGCTAGCGATTCATCAGCTGGACACTTCTTTAAGTTGCAAATGTGGAACACATTGTGAATTCCACTGAGCTCTTCAGGAAAGTTTAACTTGTAAGCCACTGTTCCGACACATTTGATGATTTCGAATGGTCCTATGTATCTTGGGCTTAGCTTGCCTTTCTTGCTAAATCGCATCACTCCTTTCCAGGGTGATACCTTAAGTAACACTTTGTCACCTACCTCAAATTTCAGAGGTTTACGTTTTTTATCTGCGTAGCTTTCTGCCTATCCCTGGCAGCTTTGAGACGATCGCGTATCTGCACAATCTTATCTGTCATCTCCAGGACTATATCAGGTCCTATTAGTTGGACATCTTCAACTTCCGCCCAACAAACTGGCGTCCTACACTTTCTTCCATACAAAGCTTCAAAAGGTGCAGCTTGAATACTTGAATGATAGCTATTATTGTATGAAAATTCAATCAACGGAAGATGATCATCCCAACTTCCACCTAAATCAATAACACAAGCTCGTAGCATATCTTCAAGTGTTTGTATAGTACGTTCACTTTGGCCATCCGTCTGGGGATGATATGCAGTGCTAAAATTTAATCGACTACCTAATGATTGCTGAAAGCTTTTCCAAAAGTGTGATGTGTATCTTGTACCCCTATCAGGGATAATAGACACTGGTACTCCGTGAAGAGATACAATCTCGTCCACATACAGCTGAGCTAACGTGTCTGAGCTGTGTGTCTCCTTAATAGGTAAGAAGTGAGCTGACTTAGTCAAGCTGTCAACTATAACCCAAATAGTATCATTTCCTCGCTTTGTTTTTGGTAACATAGTGATAAAATCCATAGTTACCATTTCCCACTTCCTGGTGGGAAGTTCAGGCTGTTGCAGCAAACCTGACGGCTTCTGGTGTTCTGCTTTAACTTGCGCGCACGTCAAACATTTGGCCACATAAGCGGCTATAGATTTCTTCAAACCTATCCACCAATAACTTGCCTTTAAATCCTGGTACATCTTATCACTGCCAGGATGAACAGAATACTTAGAAGTGTGGGCTTCTTGAAGGATCACGTCCCGAAGTCCTCCATAGATTGGAACCCATATTCGTCCATTCAATATTAGGATTCCATCATTGCCATATGATAATTGTTCAGTAGTTACTCCCAACTTTTCATTTGGATAGTTAGCTTCTAACACAACTTCCTTCTGAGCGGCTAACAACCTTTCATTCAAGTTGTTCTTCAATTAAATGCTCTTGGCATTGATTCTAATGGGCTTAACTCGTTCCTTCTTGCTCAAAGCATCAACGACTACATTCGCTTTACCTGGATGATATCGGATTTCACAATCATAATCATTTAGTATCTCCATCCATCGACGCCGTCTCATGTTCAGATCCTTCTGGTTAAACAGATGCTGAAGGCTCTTATGATTAGAATAGATCACACATTTGGTACCATATAAATAATGCCTCCAAAGTTTTAGTGCAAACACCACAGCACCCAATTCCAATTCGTGGGTGGTGTAATTCTTTTCGTGCACCTTTAATTGTCGGGAAGCATAGGCAATAACCTTGCCTTTCTGCATAAGCACACATCCCATACCTGTGTGCGATGCGTCACAATAAACCACAAATTCTTCGATTCCTTTAGGCAATTTCAACACCGGTGCATTGCTTAACTTCGGCTTAATAATATCAAAGGATTCTTGTAGCTTAGGACCCCAATCAAACTTGATATTCTTGTGAGTTAATGAAGTTAGGGGTGCTGCAATCCTTAAAAAGTTTTCAATAAAACGCCGGTAATATCCTGCCAGTCCCAAGAAGCTGCGAATCTCTGGGGGCATCTTTGGTTCTTGCCAAATCATGATGGCTTCTATCTTAGCGGGATCCACCTGGATACCACGCTCGCTCATAACATGTCCAAGAAATTTGACTTCACGAAGCCAAAATTCACATTTTGAAAACTTGGCGTAGAGCTTCTGTCACACCCCGAATTTCCACGTATTACCGGTGGGCTCGGTGGGGAGTATCGTGACGTATTTGATGTCATCATAGTCAAACAACACAATTTAAATGCACAGCGAAAGCAAAAGATGAATCACATTACAAACCGAATAAAAAGTAATATCAAAGTATTACAAACGGACTGTAAAGGATCCACATGCGGATCAAAAGATAAAAGATCATTGTTCAACAGACTTTAACATCTAGAGCTTGCAAGACTTGATTAATGATGCCAGGAGTAGCCAGCCTATTTCGTCTAGTACCTGCACTTAGCCTTTTTGGAAAATACGTCAGTTTACACTGGTAAATACAATTAACCGACTCATTTTGAAAAGAGTTTAAGAAAATTAGTTTGAATGCACACGGCACAAAATATCTTTTATAACTTGGGACAATTCTTTAAAAATAATCTTGTATACAGTTTTACTTATTTGTCGTCCGTCAGGGCCGGTTAGAAGAGCCGGACAAGATTAACTGACACGCCACTGGTATAATGCCCACAAGGTTGATTCCTTTAAGTGGATTACCAGTTTTTACATAATGCAACTGTCAGGTGTATGCCTACACCCCATGCTTAGGTCGTGGCCATTTCTTTGTATGATGCCAAGGATATCCGGGACATGGTCATTAAACCCCCAAGGGCCATATACCAAATAAAACATATTAAAACGGGTTATGTAAATATATTAATCACAATCCGATTTAAACAACTACATACCTGACCAAGCGGTATTATTATAATACCGTATCCCAAGCCCGTATAGGGAAAATAAGTTAAAAGTATTTACCTGAGAAAATATTCAAATTTATCTCAACCGTATTCAATCAGCAAGTGCAAGTAGCTTTTACCGGGCTCCTAATCTGGAACGAAGGTTTTTAATAACCTATTAGATTCCTAATGGGTCTTAGTTAAGCCTAAACTTAGACCGGTTAGTTTTAAAGGAAGTATAAGGTTCAAAACACACGATTAAGCGAAGACCGGATTAGAATGTGGTTTAGACCCGACAAGTTTGTATACTTGTATAATATGGGTAAACTAAACACATTCTGGATTTTGAGATAAAAACGATAAGGTTTGACCCGCTTCGGCTAATTTATGCAAACTAGTTACATAAACCGCACCGAACGCAAATAATGCGTAACGGGTAACCAAATGATTCATGAACAGGTTTCCTGAATTAATATGCCTTAAATATGTTGTGATATCAGTAGGATACCTTCCAATATGCCCAAAATGAAATTAAACTCAATTTATGGCCCGTAGGGGTATTTTGGTCATTTTAAAGCTTATAAAAGAATTTAAATATAAATATGAGTTTCAGGTCTAATATATTCAGTAAAAATACTTATTTTTATAAGTCATAACAGTAGGTTATGGCATATATTTGAAATTTACCTTTTATAACCAAACTATGTATCGTAGGGGCATTTTGGTAATTTCACATATGCTTTAAAGGTCAAAACAGGGAATATGAGTTAAAAAAATTTCTTTACTGTTAAAATATAAAAATTTGCTTAACACATCAGAAGGTATTAAGGCTTATATGAGAAAAATGGCTTTAATAAATACTATGCGTTTTAAACGCGTAAAAAGACGGTTTTAAGCGATTTTCGGGGTTTTAAAGAAAAGCTTATATTTTTATCATTACAGAAGACTCAAAATATTTTATTTATTATATAAAATCAGTAGCAAAAGGTTTGGTATCAAAATATTATGTAAAACTCATTTTATAGGCCAAAAGGGCAAAACCGACAATTACCGAATCAAAGCTATAACCCTATGTTATGCTCAGCCTAAAAATAAATAAAAATCTTCAAAAATCCCAAAATATTATTTTACATCAGTAGGTAAAAAGTTCGGTATAAAAAATTGGGTTTACATAGGCTTTATGCTAATTACGCCGTTTAATTAATAAAAAGTTTTCTAATTACGCTATTGAGCATAACTCTTAATCTAGACCTCAAACTGATGTGAAAATTTAGGGACATGTTTATAAATCAGTAATAAAGATTATTGTTCTCTCACATTTTCAAAATTCTTGTTTTAAGGTCAAAAGGGCATTATGGTCAATATTTAGGCATATAACGGAAACATGTACATAAATCGAATAACTAATGAACCAAGTTGTATAACCTCAGAGGGTTACACTAATCAATAACCTGGTCCTAATAAAGCTCTAAGGAATTTCTAAAATATGCTACAATGGGTCAGAAATGAAAGTCAAAGCAAAAGTCTACTTTTGCGACTTTCGGTTCCGAACCGAGCTTCAACTGAAAATTGTCGGGTTGAACATGCTTAGACATGTTCTTACATTGATTACCAAGTTATATGAGTGATAAAACAGGTTTCATAGCTTCTATATTGTTAATTATGTGTTTATGCGAAAATTTACGTTCTGTTGACTTTTTAAAATTAACTTTGACCCGACAATTGACCTAGTTAGAGTGGGAATCAGAGGGTGCCCTTTTAAGGGTTTATTACCCACATAATTACCAACTCAAAGCCACTTTTAATTCGAGAATTGACTGGACCATTAGTGATTAATCACTAAGTCAAACCTTAATTATGACGGTTTGACTTTGGGTTAATAAACTAATTAAAACTGAATTAAGAAAGGTTAAGGACACTTACTGAAGTCCTATGCACGACTAAGGATCCTTAGGAAGTGATCTTGAGCTCCAGGAATCTCCAGAACAAGTGTTTGGAAGCTTTCCAAGTGAAGTGCTCAAATGTGAGTTCATAAGTTGCAACAATTGGACTTATTTATAGCCAAGGAAGGTTCAAGGAGATGGATACAAGTGTTAAGGCAACTCCAGGGATGAATACAAGTGTTAAGGGACGTGTTTCAAGGATCTAGAGGGTGGCAAACTCGCAGAATCGAGCAAACATGCAAGCTGCCACGTCCAAAAAAATCTTTTCTGAGCTGGTAGTCCATCGCGCCGCGCGACAGAGGTGTGCCTAGGTGTTGGCGCAGCGCCAGCAAGTAGGGGGACCAGCAAACAAGTTTCAGCAAATGACATTTTCACCCCCTGGACCTTCAAATGCGTAATTTCTTCCATTTTAAGCACTTTTAACCCATGAAATTTATATTTTTGTGATCCATGATGTATTACCAAACATCGTTAGGTCCGGTTTCGTTAAACGGTAACCGAAAACACAAGTTTTGCCTCGTTGACGCTTTTAACCCCTTAATTACGAAAGTTAGCGTATCTTTCTCATACGATATCGAAACCTTGTGAAATTTTTATCACTCAATCTTGGGAGTATAATTAATCATTACAAGGCTTTGGGTTCGCTAAAAGGTCACTCAGAGGTATAACTTAAACATGTTGACACTTTTAACCCTCGCGTCTTGTAAACTTTCACTTTCTTCCACAAACGGTTTCACACGCTTCATGATACATTCGTTTTAGGGTATAAACATCATGTAGGGTTGTTAAAAGGAAAAATTATCAATGTTGACACTTTGTATCCTTATATACATATACTTTCTTCATTTGTCAACTTTAGTCCCTCATAATCAATCCGTTACACGTTTAAAGTCCATGACACGTGTTGATACTATATTGGACATGATTTTGCGAGGTGTTACAGCTTCTCTTGCTGAAGAAGTTTAAGGATACATCGAAGATGCTTTTCATGATCAGCCTGGTTTTTTCGAATAAATAAGAATGTCATCAATGAAGACGATGACAAACTTGTCCAAGTAGGGTTTGCAAACGCGATTCATGAGATCCATGAATGTTGCTGGTGCATTAGTGAGTCCGAAAGGCATCACTAAGAACTCGTAGTGGCCATAACGAGTTCTGAATGCAGTCTTATGCGCATCTTCTTCTCTGACCTTCAGCTGGTGGTAACCTGACCTCAAATCAATCTTGGAGAAGTAACTTGCCCCTTGCAGTTGATCGAACAAATCGTCGATCCTGGGCAACGGAGATATGTTCTTGATTGTAACCTTGTTTAGCTCGCGATAATCAATGCATAAACGCATTGATCCATCCTTTTTCTTCAAAAACAGAATCGGAGCTCCCAAATGGGATTAACTAGGTCTAATAAATCCTTTTGCCAACAAATCATCTAACTGAGTCCTTAACTCCTTCATCTCAGTCGGAGCTAACCGGTAAGGCGCCCTTGCAACAGGTGCTGCTCCAGGAATAATGTCAATTCTGAACTCCACTTGCCTATTTGGAGGAAAACCAGGTAGTTCTTCAGGGAATACTTCTGGATATTTAGAAATAACAGGGATGTCTTCAACCTTGGGCTTTGGTTCATCAATAGTTACTTGTGCCATGTAAATGACACAACCCTTCTTCAAACACCTTGACGCCTTAAGCATAGACACTTGCTTAGGCAACCCATACTGAGTATCTCCTTGTATTGTAAGTGGCTCACCATACGGAGTCTTGATAACCAATTGTTTCTTGTCACAAATAATCTGGGCTTGGTTATGAGATAACCAATCCATGCCTATCACTATGTTGAAGCCAGCTAGTTTCAAAGGAAGCAAAGATAATGGAAAAGAGTGGTTCCTAATGGATATAAAACATCCATCTAACATGGTTGAAGCAGTTTCTATGGTACCATCGGCCAATTTTACTTCATATTTTATGCTTAGGGTTTTAACAGGCAAATTTAATAACTTACAAAATTTATTATCCACAAACGACTTATCTGCACCCGAATCAAATAATACCCTTGCATAAACATCATTGATAAGAAAGGTACATGTTATCATGTTGTCATTCTGAATCGCTTCTTGTACATTCATTTGAAAGACCCGAGCATTGGTCTTTTTACCTTCTTCAGGTTTCTTTGCATATTTTGGGCAGTTAGTCTTAATATGCCCCTTCTCGTTGTAACCATAACAGGTCGCGTCCTTCAACTTCTTGCAGTCCAAAGTCTTATGTTCTTTGGACTTGCAGATCCCACATCCAATTGGCTTTGATTGCGACTGCGACTTTGATTCAAACCTGCATTTTCCAAAATGACGCTTTTGGCAGGTTTTGCATTTAGGCTTCTCATCTGTTTGTTGGTTACCCTTGTTAGACCCAGAATTCTTCTTGTGGTCTGAGTCCCCCCTATGTTTCTTATCAGAACGACGTGAGTTCTCATCCTCACGTTTCCTTTTTCCTTCATCAGAACTCTTAAGCGATCTCTGCCTAACCGCATCGAGAGTAAAGGATAATGACAAATCAGCCACCGACCTAAAAGTAGTAGGTCTTGATGCTTTTACACTTGCCTTGATTTCTGGGGCTAGTCCCCCAATAAAACGAGCTATGCGTTTTGGTTCCGGTGTGACCAAGTATGGAACCAATTATGACATAGTGTTGAAGCTTGTAAGATATGCCTGACAGTCTAAGTTCTTCATAACCAATGTTAAGAAATCAGTCTCGATCTTCTAAACTTCATGTTGAGGACATAAATTTTCTTTGATTAAAGCAACAAACTGATCCCAAGACATGCTATATAAGTGGATCTTTCCTGTAGCTTGGATTAGGGACCTCCACCAAGCTAGAGCTTCACCTTTGAACGATTGTGACACAAACTTCACAATGTCTTGCTCTGCACACCCACTAATATCAACCACAGTGTCCATCTCATCGAGCCACGTCATACAGTCGATGGCTCCTTTCTCCCCTGTGAAATCCCTAGGCTTGCAGGAGATAAAATACTTATATGAACAAGTTTTAGCACGTGGCTCTTCATTGAGCACTACCTTCTTAGACGGAACACTCCTCTGATTCGATAAGTGATGAGATTCGCTCTTGCGAGCTGTATGAGTCTTAGAGGGTGGTTTTGAATGTGGTACAGACTGAGTTCTGACGCGGGTACCACTTGATTCATTAAACTGTCTGTCAAGAGCTCGAGTAACGGCATTGTCTATTAATGCCTGTAGTTCCGCACCAGCTACATTGACTCTGGTAGTATCATTATTCTCCCTCGGGTGGCTGTTAACCTCATCTGATTCAGCCATGTAGCTTGATTGCTACATAAAATATTGACAATGATTCATTCAAAAGTCTATAACAGAATTGTCATTCTTGATGACTCATTAACTATAGTAACCATAAACCATATTGGTTACTTTAATTTATTTAAATTTTCATTATATTTTATCCCAGTTATAGTTTATTTAGGATAATAGGGTGGTATACAAAAGGCCAAGTCACAATGACAATTTTAATTCATGGGCCATGATCTTATAGGATCGAGGCATTAAGGCTTGAACGTAGTTCATTACCTTTTCTTGACAGAGAGTCGTAGACTACAACTGTCTTTTGTCTCAAAGGACAATAAATATGGCCCGTAGGCACTACATCACTAATGGATGTTTAAAGAAATTGGAAGAATCCAATATAAGGATGACTTATGTGATTTTATTGAATCACATTTGCCAGGAGTGTTAACATGTTTTCAGATGTTAACCAGGAATTGAATAAAAAAAAGAACTACCATCATGGCCCTGTCTTAATATGACACATAGGCTAGGTTTTGCCTATAAGACTTTCTTTAATATTTATTGGCAGATCAATATAAAATGAAATGTTTTATGTTAATTTATTTCATATAATATATTTATACATATACTGACAAAATGAAATTTTGAACTAAAACATTCCACAAAATTAAGAAGGAGTACATAGGTGCCCTAAACGGGACTTTTACTTAAATAACTTGCCCACGCAGGGGCTAAAATGAATATACAAGTCCTCGCAAGGACTGAATACATAAATAGATGTCCGCACAGGGACTTAATTGAAAATTAAATATTACAAAACAAATGAATAAGGAATCTTCAAAAATCCCTCTTCTTCTTCCCCTTGATCAGATTCTCCAGACCCTTAAGAAATCCCCGGTGGCTCCTACGCTCCTCTTGAACCTCCCGTTCCACCTGGCTCAACCTTTGAAGAATCTCCTGCTGTTGCGGTGGCGGGATCAGCGGCGGCTGCGGTGGCTGTTGCTGCGGAGGTTGAGCAGGTGGCGCGTATTGGTACCCATATGCTTGGTACCCAGATTGGTTCGAAGCTGCATAGGGCCCTTCAGGGTAAAGAGCATTGTAGTTTGCCGCTACGAGATACGGGTCAACATCAGGGGCATTATAGTAGTTGTAGCCAGGATAAGCCGGCTGCTCAAAAGGGTTATACGCCGCTGCACCGGCGTATGAAGGAATTGGGTTATCATAACCCATGTGTGGTGGTGGTGGTGCGATTGGAGCTGAGTCGACCTCTGAAACTGGGTTTGAAGGCCCACCATTTGCGGGTCTTCATACAGTGGCGGGTAATGACTGCCACTGGAATGTTGAGGGGTGCTGAAATGAAAATCCCCTCTTCGCATGGACATCCGTGCACCTGTTCTTCTTCGCCTCGGCGGTTCCAGAGGCAGTTGCTGCTTAAGTGGCGGTGGTGGCGATGGCGTGACCGCTATAAAATGTGGGTCCTCAGAGGGATCCTGCTGCTGCTGAGGTGGGTTGTAAGGAGGAGTAAACTCCCAGTTGTATGTGGCAAACCTTGCTTCATAGCTGTCTGGACCCCGATAAGGTGATCCATGAAAAGATGACCCATCAGATATCTCTATGGGATGCGTGGGCGTCCCAGCTGGTGGTTCGGCGGGATTGGGGTCATCATCCATATTCATGTCCTGAGCTTCAAGAAAATGGTCTTCAGGGCCCAATGGGTTATGACCCATTGATTCTTCAATCTGATTTGCCGGGTTAAACCTGCTCTGGAAATACGGGGTCGGGTCCTGGAAGGCCCGATGGGAGCTTAACCGCTAAAGCGGGATGAAGGAGTGATGAGAGTTATTGGGCTCATTTTCTGAATGTGGCCCAAAGGAATGGTGGTAAGAAGGAGAAGAGCTAAGCGAGACAGAACGCCTCACGGGCTCCAAGTACGTCCTCAAATCCTCTTGAGGACTTGTGCTCATTGTTGCAGAAGGAGTTCGCCGGTGTGAAGGCTCGACCTCATGATCGTTAGGAGCAGTGAATGGCGCCTTGCCTCGTCCTCCTCTTCTGAATCTTGGCGGCATTTTCTTGATCCTGACAAAACAAACAATAGAACAAACAAAAGAAAACAATAAAGGACAAAATAAAAGATTAGGATTAGCCTTAAGTCCTTTGCCTAGACTCGGAAGTCAAGGAATGTACAAAATGTGTCATTGAGATTAAACACAAAAGGCTAGTGTTTAATTCACTCAATGTTGGCTCTGATACTAACCTGTCACACCCTGATATTTCCACGTATTACCGATGGGCCCGGTGGGGAGTATCGTGACGTAGTTGATATCATCATAGTCAATTTATCATAGTTCAATGCACAGCGGAAATCTGAAGTAATAATATCACAAACCAAATGAAAGTAACATAAGTATTACAAATGGAAAGTAAAAGGATCCACATGCGGATCAAAACACAGGAAATGTTGTTTAACAGATTTTAAAGTGATAAAGCTTGCAAGACTCTTTATTTATTCACTCAGGAGTAGCCAGCCTATTTCGTATAGTACCTGCACTTAACCTTTTGGAAAATACGTCAGTTTACACTGGTAAATACAATTAACCGACTCTTTTGAAAATATTTAAGAAAATTGATTTAAATGCGCAAGGCACAAATAATCTTTTATAACTTGGGATAATTATTATAAAAAAATAATCTTGTATACAATTTTTATGTTTGTCGTTCATCAGGGCCGGTTAGAAGAGCCGGACAAGATTAACTGACACACCACAAGTATAATGCCCACAAGGAAAATCCTTATTGTGGGATACCTTTTATACATACGCAACTGTCAGGTGTATGCCTACACCCCGTGCTTAAGTCGTGGCCATTTCAATGAATGAGCCGAGGATATCCAGGACATGGCCATTAACCCCCCAAAGGCATTGCAGCAAACAAAACAGATTAAAACGGGTTATGTAAATATATTAATCATAATCCGATTTAAATAACTACACACCCGACCAAGCGGTATTTTTATAATACCGTATCCCAAGCCCGTATAACGGAAAATAAGTTAAAAGTATTTACCTGAGCAAAATAAACAAATTTATATCAGTCGTATAATAATCAGCAAGTGAAAATATCTTTTACTGGACTCCTAAATCTGGAACGAAGGTTTTAATAAACTATTAGATTCCTAACGGGTCTTATTTAAGTTTAAACTTAGACCGGTTAGTTTTAAAGAAAGGTATACGGTTCAAAACGCAAGATTAAGCGAAGACCGGATTAGAATGTGATTTAGACCCGACAAGTACGAAGACTTGTATAATATGGGTAAACTAATCATATTCTGGATTTTGAAGTGAAAATGATAAGGTTTGACCCGTTTCGGTCAATTTATGCAAACTAGTCACATAAACCGTACCGAACGCGAAAAATGCATAACGGGTAACCAAATGACTCATGTATAGGTTTCACAAGTTAATATGCCTTAATTATGTTGTGATATCAGTAGGATACCTTCCATTATGCCCAAAACGAATTTAAAACTAATTTAAGCCCCGTGGGGGTATTTTGGTCATTTTAAAGATTATAAAAGAGGTTAAATAATAATTTGAGGTTCTGGTAAAAAATGAACAGTAAAAATATTTATTTTAATAAGTTCTATGAGTAAGATAATGTACATATGTGAAATTTATCATTTATAACCAAACTATGCACCGAAGGGGCATTTTGGTCATTTCACATAAGCTTTAAGGGTTAAATTTGGAAATCTGAGTTCAAAACTTTTACTTACTATTAAAGTATCAAAATTTACTTATAACATCAGTAGGTAATGGGTCTTAAATGTTAAACATAGTTTTAACCCATACTATGTGTATAAAATGCGTAAAAAGTCGGTTTTAGGCGATTTTCAGGTTATATAAGGAAAGCTGAGATTTTTATCAGTCCAGAAGGCTTAAAATATTTTATTTAACATATAAAATCAGTAGGAAAAGATTTGGTATCAAAATGTTATGTAAAACTCAATTTATTAGTAAAAAGGGTATAACCGTCAATTACCGAATCAAAGCAAAAACCCCATGTTATGATCAGTTTAAAAATTAATAAAAATCTCTAAATATTATATTACATCAGTGGGAAAAAGGGTTGATGTCAAAATTTGTAAGACCCTAATACGTAATATCTTTAAATCGACGCAGCGGAAAAACGAGCCTTAAAATTTCTTTCATTACACACGTCTTGACTTACTTGAAAGTTCATTTTAAAAATATATGTTTTACAAAACAAAAGCATAACATTCGTTTGCTAATGTACAAACTCAATTAAATCCGTACAATCTCTCTTGTGACTCGGTCTTCGATCTCTATTCCTCATGATAATAGCCCGTGATTTGCATAGCCTGCACTCACCACATACAATCATAACATTAGCATACCATACATAAACAAAATTTATGCCTGTACACTCCCCATTTCGTTATTTTTCTAACTTTAAGCATTTCATCTGCGTATTCGTATCCTGGTGAGGCTTCAATAATGTACCTGCATTACTTTTCATCCTCAAGACACACCATTAATAACGTATTACTCAACGTATCTAGATTATGCACACTTACATTCTCACCAGCATACATCCACATCTACATACGTACATACCTTCCTATACTTCTACATATTTGCATACTCTCATACGCACCTTCATGCATACATACATACACATTTACATACGTGCCTACATTTCTACATTTCTACAATACATGCATATACTCCTACGTATCTTCATATATACATAAATACTCACCTATATACATACATACATACACTCCTACGTACACTTTCCATGTCTTGCATACTCATACATTAATCACATGGGACTTAGATTTAGATTTAGATTTATAATCCATATACATCAAAGGAACGTTAAAAATCATGTTTGGGAGGCCTACCGTAGTCCACAGATAATATACCGAAGCCTACGATGCATAAATTACATAAATAACGAAATTTCAGCTTTTAGGACATGGGGAGGGCGTCGGCGACGGCCCTTGCATTTACACGTAGCCAAAAACCTCCGTAGGCAGCAAAATAACCCGTCAACAAAAACTGACTTTCCAGGGGGCGTCGGCAACGACCCATAAGGGCGTCGGCTATGGCCTCTCGAAAATCAGTTTTCCTGCTGTGTTGTTTTCGTCGTTCGAACGCACTAAAACTCGCATAACTTTTAAACCGTTTACCCCTTTAACCTCCCGTTTCTTCCTACATGATTGTAAATTTACATTCTATCATGAGAACTTGAAATCCAACATCCGGGTTAAGGAAATTCTTGACTTATACGTTTTCGGCTTATTATTCATTTACGAATTATTCGACCCGTTCATGCATTATCAAAACAATCTGTTAATTTGACCTCAACTTCATATGAACTTAATAATTTCAACGACGACTGTCATAAGAGATTAAATTCTCGGATGCCTTGCATCCTCTTAACCCATTTTCGCTCAAAAGCTTATTTCGACCCGTTATGGGTATTTGTGCATAAAAGGGGGTCTATGACATACAAAACCTTATTCTTCGCTTTCATGCTTGACCAAGACATTACTCAAACCGAATAGCTTGTTTCCAAACGACTTTTAAGGTCGTTTGCCCGATATACCTATCAAGGGCGTTTTTTGTCAACTTCGCTCCATCCTTTACAACAAAGGACTTCATTGCATATTTAACCAATCCTACTACTTAATTACAACTCTAATCACACATACCTGGCTCGGATCAAAGCTATGACCTGTTTTAATACTTCGTGCACTAAATAGCTAGTTAATAGCAACATAATCCCTTTCGCTATTCATCTTGTGAAAGCATAAAACTTAACAAAACACTTCATTAGTCAATATCGCCAAATGGTGATATCTTCACCATTTGACCCGTTAAGTCTAAATGTCCATTTTATTCTTGTGGGATTTTAGTTATTCATTATCCCATCCATATAACTTATTCCTCCGTTAACTCGTAACCAAAATCACTATAATACCCTTTTTACCCTTTTTGACCATCAAACTTAGTTTCTTAACATCCTCACATGTTCCGACCCATGTCAAAGCTTGCCGGAACATTATAATTCACATAATTACTTACCATGTTCGTAATCAATACATTGAATAGATATTTTACAAAAAGGGTGTAAGCTTTACTTACATAGCATCCGAATATGCTTCCTGTGCGCATTAGTCCCCGTTTGACCCGCTTCTTTCCCAAACTTCCATGTCGTTTATCAAGCATCAACTATCATGTATCATTCTTAAATAGTTAGCTTGTTCATCATTCATCACACGAATCTTATTTCAGAAATTATCATTCAAACTCCAAACATACTAATCTATCAAATCCTAGCCGAAACCCTTTAACATTTACACATACATGTAATTTCAAACATCATTAACAATAACATATCATCATATTATACAAAACCCACTTCATAACTTCATTGTTAATCACTTACTAGTGATCTAGGCTCAATTATCTCTAATTTCATCATACCCTTGGTGTGTGTACAACCTTCTAAACATAAGGTACAACTAATTCATGCACAATCTCCTAATTTCATACATAATTCATCAAATCCTCCTACTAATTAACATATATCATTCACACATAAACATTCAAACATATTATCATCATATTTCTTTCAATTCTTCTAACAAGACTCCATATTACTCACATAATACATCAATATTCAACAAGAATTAGACATGCATAATGATTCAAGTCATCATTCTCACCATAACTAATGGGTTTCATGTCTAAGCATCAAATTAACCTAAATCTTGCATAACCCATGTTCTATATGATGATTCTAACATATCCTCATACTCAATTTCATACCAATTCACGATTTACAACATAACCCACTTCGTGCATAATCACCAATCTAACTTTTACGACATACCTTACGATCCCCTTATGAAGGTGATCATTAATCCATGCTCGGTTATGAATTTAAGCATCATTTAGCCTTTCAATTTGATGAAAATGATGAAGTTAGGGTTCTTGGCTCCATGGGAGTCTCCTGCTCATTCTCGAACACACGAAGTGTGTGTGCAATTTTTCATATATTATCTCATCTTTCATTTTTAACCCACTTTAGTCCCTTGTGTTAGCCACTAAGACATAATTGGTACAATTTTCATTCCTTTAATTGTTTTTTACCATTTTCTTAACTTAGTTAAATAACCTAGTCATTCATTTCTTGATGTACCATACGAGAACATTTAATAATTATAAACATTCGGATTTTGGGGCGTTACAAAATTTGGGTTTAAATAGGTTTTATGCCAAAAATGTCGTTTAATTAATAAAAAGGCTTCAATTTATGATATCGAGCATAACTACTAATTTAGACCTCAAACTGACGTCAAATTTTTAGGACATGTTCATAAATCAGTAATAAAGGTTTTTGTCCTCTCACATTTTCAAAACTCTCGTTTTAATATCAAAAGGGCATAATGGTAAACTTTTAAGCATTTAATGGAAACATGCAATGAACTAGGATTTCTAAGGAACCAAGTTGTATAACCTCAGAGGGTTATACAAACATGTAATATGGTCCTAATAGAACTCTAAGGCATATCTAAACTAAGCTAAATTGGGTCAGAACTGAAAGTCAAAGCAAAATTCTACTTTTGCGACTTTCGGTTCCGAACCGAGTCTAAACTCAGAATTGTCGGGTTGAACATGCCTAGACACGTTCTTATATCATTTACCAAGTTATTTTAATGTTAAAACATGTTCCATAACCTCTGCATTGCAAGTTATGAACTTATTTGCAAAAATAGCTTCTGTTGACTTTTTAATATTAAGTATGACCCGACAATTGACCAAGTTAGAGTGAGAATCAGTAGGTGCCCTTTTAAGGGTTTATTACCTACATAATTACCCACTCATAGCCACTTTCAATTCGAATAATGGCTGGACCATTAGTGATAAATCACTAAGTCAAAGCTTAATTACGATAGCTTTGACTTTTGGTCATTAAGCTAATAAAACTTGAACTAGAAAGGCTAAGAATGATTACAAGGACTCTTAGCACGAATTAGGAGCTGAGGAAAACTTGCTTGAACTTCAGAAAGCTCCAGAGAGAGTGTTGTGAATAAATTTTGTGAATGTGCAAATGAACTAGCAAACAAAGGCCCTTATATAGGATTTCAAAATTCACAAGATCATTCCACACAAGCCTGCAACTAATTTCTGATGATTCCAAGTGTCCCTATGCATGAAATACTGTTGGCTCAATCCCTGGAATCGAAAACAAGGCATGCAAAGGCGGTGCAACAGGCTGACCTGCAGCTGTGCAGATTTTTCTGCATCAGACACTCTTACGCGGCCCACGTAAAAGTTGTCTATGGCCTACGCAGCCCGCGTCAAGGGCATAATCCGGTCACCAACTTTCAGATATTGCAATTTCAGTCCCCTGGTCCCTCTAAACTTGTTTTAACTTTCGTTTATTGCACTTTTAACCCCCAAACTTAACTTTTAAGGGTCTTGAGTCTTTAAATATTTATCAATAAGCTTTCGGTTAGTTACAAGGTCACCCGAACGGCCTTGAAATGCAACATTAACGCATTTGGCCCTTATTACTTGTAATTACCACTTTGATTATTCATGTGCGTCATAACTCCACGAATTTAATATCCGACAATCATGGAAGTATAAGGAAGTATTACAAAGCCTCGGAAACGTTAAAAGGTCACTCAGAGGTAACTTTAAACATGTTGACAAATTTAACCCTTATGCTTTGTAAACCTTTCAATTTAAACACAAACGACTTTCTAAGTTCGATATTTTATTCATCAAGGAATACGAACGTCGTGTGAGGTCAATCAGAGGCACAAGTTAGGCATGTTGACACTTTGGATCCCTTTATTCACATATTTACATTGTTTGACAATTTTAGTCCCTCCAGATAAATCCATTACACGTTTAAAGTCCATGACACGTGTCTTTACAATGTTGGTCGTGATTTTACGAGGTGTTACACGATAGTTTCTCCAATCCTCATGTGGGTTGGAGCTGAAATATGCAGAGGGTGTTCGCCTGTGCGAAGGCCCTGCTTCGTGGTCGTTTCTTTCCCTCATTGGGGCTTTTCCTTTTCCTGCTCTCCTTCTTACTCGTGGCGGCATGATCAAATAGTATTCCTGTCAAAACAAGGAAACAAACAAAAATATAAACCAATAAGATTAGGATTAATCCTAGGTCATTTGCCTAGACTCGAAAGTCAAGGATTGTGCTACTGTGTCATTGAGATTAAACACAAAAGGCTAGTGTTTAATTCACTCAATGTTGGTTCTAATACCAACCTGTCACACCCCGATATTTCCACATATTACCGGTGGGCCTAGTGGGGAGTATCATGACGTAGTTGATATCATCACGGTCAAATATACACGGTTTATTGCACAACGGAAGTCTTGGTAGAAATTACTATTACAAACCGAAATGTAAAGTACGAATAAAATATTATACAGACGGTTGTAAGATAGGATCCACAGGCGGATCTAAAATATAATACAAAATATTGTTCAACAGACTTAAGGCATACGAACTTGCAAGATTCACTATTTACGCCCAGGAGCTCCCAGCCAATTACGTATAGTACCTGCCACTTAGCCTTTTTAAAAATACGTCAGTTTACACTGGTAAATACAATTAACTGACTCATTTGAAAACATTTGTGAAAAATTGATTTAAATGCACAAGGCACAAATATTCTTTTATAACTTGGGACAATTACATAACGATAATCTTGTATCAAATTCACATGTTTGTCATACATTTAGGGCCGGGATAAAGCCGGACAAGATTAATCGACACACCACTAATATAATCCCACGGCGAGTTATCCTCAAAAAGTGGGTATATATTTTACATACGCAACTGTCAGGTGTATGCCTACACCCCGTGCTTAAGTCGTGGCCATTTACAATTTTAAATGAGCCGAGTATATTCAGGACACGGTCGTTAACCCCCAATGTTTATTGTTATCAAGCAACACTGATTAAAATGAGAATATGCCATCTAACCATATTCGATTAAATGATTTTTACACCCGACCAAGCGGTAATATTTTACCGTATCTCAAGCCCGTATAAGGGAAAATAAGTTAAAAGTATTTACCTGAGCTTTAAAATGCAAGTTTTGTATACTCAGCCGTATAATCTACTCAAACAAGTGCAAGTAGCTTTTACCGGGCTCCTAATCTGGAACGAAGGTTATATTAACCTATGAGATTACTAACGGGTCTTATGTAAGTAGTAAACTTAGACCGGTTAGTTTAAGGAAAGGTTTACGGTACAAGACGCTAGATTAAGCGATGACCGGATTGAAATGTAATTTAGACCCGACAAGATTGGAGACTTGTGTTATATGGGTAAAATAAATACATTCTGGAATTTGAAGTTTAAATGATAAGATTTGATCAGTTTCGGCTAGTTTAGGCAACTAGTCACATAAAACGCACCGTATGCGTATAAGCATAAACGGGTAACCTGATGAGTCATATACAAGTTCCATAAGTTATTATGCTTAAAATATGTTGTGATATCAGTAAGATATCAACAATTATGCCCAAAAAGATTTAAAAACCAAATTAAGTCCCATAAGGGTATTTTGGTCATTTTTAGATTTATAAAAAGGGGTTTTAAAATAAACTGATGTTCTGGTCTATAACATTCTGTAAAAACATTTATTTTATGATGTTAAATCAGTAAGATATCATACATATGTGTGGTTTACCATTTATGGCCAAACTATGCACCGTATGGGTATTTTGGTCATTTCACATATGCTTTTAGGGGCAAAATTGGAATTCTGAGTTCATGACTTATACATAGTGTAAAAATATTAAAAGTTATTTTTAAATTCAGTAGGTAACAAGTATTAGGTGTTAAATATGGTTTTAAACCATACTATGCACCTAATTAGCGTAAAAATCGCTAATTGACGATATTTGCGATGTTTATGTGATTCTAAGATTTTGACCAGCCTTGAATGGTTAAAATATTTTATTTTACATATTAAGTCAGAAGGAAAAGGTTTGGCATGTTAATTATATGCAAATCACCATTTATTAGCAAAAGGAGCATTATTGTCAATTATATCACTTATACGAGAACTCAATGATATGGTCAGTATCTAATCTGACCCAACATTCCAAAAATCCCTAAAAATAATATCATAACAGTAGGTAATGAGTTTGGTGCCAACATTTAGGTTTAAACATGATTTATGCACAAAAGCGTAATTTAATTAATAAAAAGTTCAATTTTACGATATCTCGCATAACTTTGTTTTGAGACCAGAAAATAATGTCCATTTATATTAGACATGTTTATATATCATTAACTAAGTTATTTACATGCTTACATATTTAAAAATCTCGTTTTTAGATCATAGGGGCATTATGGTCAAAGTTTAAGCATAACAACGGAAACAAGCAATAAACTCAAATTACTAAGGGACCATGTAGTATAACCTCAGAGGGTTATACTAACGTCTAATATGGTCACGAAGGAACTTTAATGCATAAATAAACTAAGCTAATTTGGGTCAGAACTGAAAGTCAAAGCAAAAGTCAACTTTTGCAACTTTCGGTTACGAACCGAGCGTAAACTCAGAATTGTCGGGTTGAACATGTCTAGACATGTTCTAATAATATTTACCAAGTTATTAAAGTGACAAAACATGTTTTATAGTTTCTACATTATCAGATATGAATTTTATAAGAAAACTGACCCGTTTGACTTTTTATGTTAATTCTTTGACCCGACATTTAACTAAGTAAACTTGGTGATTAGGAGGTGCCCTTTTTAGGGGTTATCACCTAACTAATTACGATCACATAGCCACTTTCGTTTCGAATAATGGCTGGACCGATAAAGTTTAAACTAAAGGTCAAAGCGTATTTACGACAACTTTGACTTTCGGTCTTTAAATACGTAAAAACCAAACTACTGAGGCTAAGAACACTTTCACAATGTCTTAGCACGAAATTTGAACTTAGAGGAGGCTCCTTTTGATCCAGGAAGCTCCAGAGAAGAAGTGATGAATGAAAATTTGAAAGTGCAAGTTCAAGTGTGCAAACAAAGCACCTATTTATAGAGAATTTAGGGTCTTGGAGATCATTCCAGCTGTTATAAAGAGTTACCAGATGATCACAGGTGTTATTATGTCAGTAAAAACCATCAACACAGTCCCTGGTATCGAGTTTTTGCATGCAAAGGCGGTGGACAGGCCTGCAACATGCAGCTGTCCATTTTTTTGGTCGCTGGCACCTCTCTCGCGGCCCACGAAAGAGTTAAGGGGTTGCCTTCACGCCCCGTGACACTCCCTGTTCCGGTTTCAAAAGTTTCAATAATTGCATTTTCAGTCCCTGGTCCTTATTAACTCCAAATATCTTTCATTTTTAGCTCTTTTAACCCCCAAACTTGATTTTTAAGTATCTAGGGACTTATACAAACATTGTTAGGCTTCTTAAAGGTTATGAGATCACCCGGAAGGTACTAGTTTCTCCTGTTGGCACTTTGAATCCCTCTTTCTTGAAATCTTGCACAACTTATAATTAATAATACCGAAACCATATATATTTATCATTTAGCATTCTTGGATATATAATTGGACATTACGAAACTCCGGGATCGTTAAAAGGTCACTCAGAGGTAAGAATTAACATGTTGACACATTTAACCCCTTCATCTTATAAGTTTCACTGTCTGTAAATTTCCGTCCCTAAAAATCGAATTGCCACATGTTTAGGGTTTATGACACGTGTCTTCACTTTATTGGACATGATTTTGCGAGGTGTTACACAGAGAAACAAAAACAGAAACAGAAGCTGATGTCTATGGTTTAACTTATAAAAGAGTAACTTATTAAACATGATCAGAAAATTTTACTTATAAAATAACAATACATTTTTTTGTAATAAAACAAAGTTTAGCACTGTATAAGTCAATAACTTTATTCATTCTATAAAAAAAAACTCACTTAACCTAGTTCTGATATATAAAAGTTTCTGAAAATGTCTGTATTACACATAAATATAGAAAAATTGAAATAAAGTAATGACTTGTTACCTTTAAATAAACTAGAATTTTGGACCCGCGCGTTGCACCGGGACCGCTAAACCGAACAAGAAAATAGATGTGAAAACGTTGAACAACACATGTACGATGCGGCACATTAACCCGTGTGGTGCGGCATGTTGAAACGTGAAATATCAAAGCCGAAAGGTAAAACACTATCGTAAAAAAGAATAACTAAGTCGAAACGATAATAGAACTCACGTAAAAAGTAAATAAGAGAAAACAAAAAAACTTTAATGACTTGTTCGTATATGCTTAGATGACTAATACATTATTATGCAGAGTGAATTTCAATGATTGTCCTTTATCTTTATACCCATTATCAGACGCTGTCCTTTATGTTCCAAATTGACGAGTTTTGTCCTTTATGTTTTCATATCATACACGTTTTGTCCTTTAGGCCTAACCCAGATAGTTTTTTCAGTTAAATTTGGTCATGTGCTTTGCACATGAGGACATTTTATGTTTTCATATCATACACGTTTTACCTCTATGTCCTTACCAGCTACAACTGCCAAAGGAAATGGCAGGGATACATGATGTATTTGATGTATGTAATCTCAAGAAGTGCTTAACAGATGAATCATTAATGGTACCTCTTAAGGACATAGAGGTAAATGAGAAACTTAAGTTTGTAGAGAAACCCCTATAGATTGAAGACAGAAAGACCAAGAATCTCAAACACAAGAGATTAGTTCTAGTCAAAGTGAAATGGGATTCCAAGAGAGGACCAGAGTACACTTGGGAGCTTGAGTCAGAGATGCAGAGGAAATATCCACCCCTGTTCCAGTAGACCTCGAGGACGAGTTCTAAAACAAGGTAGGGAGGATATAACAACTCACCCAAAATTTTTAAAGCACCCCTATATGTCCTAAAATGCACCCCGTATATGAAAAACGACCCCGAAATACCTTTATTTCATTAAAAATCAAATAAAATAAGATTTTTGGGGCGCTCGCGGGGCGCGACCCAGGCAACCCCAGGTTGTCGCGGGCCGCGACAAGGTGGCCACCAGACAAGCCCCTAGGCCGCCACGTGTCCGATTGTGTGTGAAGGCTAGTGAGTCGACTCAGCTAAGCTAGGCCCTAGCCTACTGCTCTCGCGGGCCGCGTAAGGTGAAGGGATGGGGGTCGTGGGCCGCGAGCTGCCCTCCGATCTGCGATATAAATAGGGGCTCTCGGCTTCATTTCTAAATCGTTCAAAATTCGACTTTCTCTCTCAAATTCTATATAATAGAAATTATGCTCGGGTATTATACCCACTAATTAGCGAAGCTCTGCCTCGATGTACGTATTATAACCCCCGGTTACGTATTAGTTACGCTGCCCGATTGATCTAGAGCTCCGTAACGCATGTCAAGGCTCTGCCTGACTCAGTCGTTGGAGTTCTGTCTCGGGGATATAACTAATGTCTATTGGGTTATCTTACTAACACGTGTGCATTGATAAATTTTAATAGATTATAACCAGGAAGTCACCAGGAAAAATCTAAAATAGCAATGTGAGTAATTCCTCTTTTTGTAAACTGTTTTTACAAAACCTCAATTGTTTTAAATTATATTTAACAGTGATTGAGTATTTGTGATTCGACAATTACTGTCGGTATGTTGGGGTTTTGTATACATAACTTGTTACAACACTGTGAGTAGTAGCATGACCACAAGTTAGGATTGACAGTACCGTGGGTGGTAATTGAGTAGATGTAAACAAATGTAATTGCGGATGCCCTCAATGCTGTAAAATGATAAAACTTGTTTTGATTAAATTGGGATTCACTCGCCAGTATTTCTTGCTGATAAAAACTTTTTATACGCGTTTCAGGTAACAAAATATGAAAGCCAAATATAAGCCAGCTAGACAGCACTGAAGGCTTAGAAAATTGCCTATAAAAGTTACATAAACAAGAAAGAAGTTTTATTTCAATAAATTAGGGTTTATCCCTACAAACATAATTACAATGGAAACTTGGGTTTTTCCCATGTATTTATTATAAAAATGTGGTTTTTACTCTGATAAACTATTTCCTAACTACGGTCCTGATATAATTTCCGCTGCCAAATTAATAAACACTGATACCACCAGCTCTGAGTATCCCTCGGCCGCCCGCCTCCCGGGGCAGGGGTCGGGGGTCGCGACACAGGGCGTTAAACATTTTGATTTTAAACTCAACTGCTTAATACCCCTAAAACATATCGACTTAAAAACTAATTTTCTCAATCCAATCACAATCACAGTTACTTTTTAACAGTTTTCCACAACAAATTAAAAAATAAATAAACTCAAAGCGATGGATGGTTTCAAAATGTAGCAATACTTCAGGGTCTTTTAGGTAATTACGTTTTAAATTTGGACCAAACCTGTAAGAAAATTAATATAAACAATGTCCGCATATTGAAATTTTCCGTTTGTTTGTTGAAAACTTGCTTTGATTTCTGCAACGTAATTCAATTTTTCTTATAATATGTATATGTATGTTTCCGTATTGTTCTAGGGTTCTTCGCTGATTTCTGATTTAAGCCCTAATTTGTTGCCAAATTGCTTAAATTAATGTAAACTGGTAACTTGTAACGTTTCCGACTTATTGCTGCATACGCGTTTGGGTTATTATTATTGCGGTATTATGGAATTGAATTCGTATTTAAGGTTTGAAGTTGCAATCTCTCTGGTTTTGTAATGCGACATTGATCAAATAAGTTATGTTATGGCTTCTAAATCGATATGGTTGTTTATAAATCTTTTAGAAGCTAATTTGTTTGATTTCTTATATGCTTTAACTTTTAACCACATTGATATCAGTTGTTGAGTTGAACTGTTGAAAGTCTTACTTCGGATGCCTTTTATTTATATCAGTTAGTTACCTCACTCACTTATGCATGCATAAATTCTTTTGAACTTTTGAGTGGATTAATTAGTTGATTAAGCATAGGTTTCTTTTCTTAGAAATATGACCCTGTTTCAGCTTAACTAGTCATAGTGGTTAATCATCACCTCTTTTCTGAGCCACATTATTGTTCTTGTTGGTACTTCTTTTCGTGTTTATGTAAGTGCATTATATTTATTTCAATCAAAGTGCGTGGGTTGGGTAACGGGTCACATGGGTAGAGTTCTATACGGGTTAGAATTGTTATCATAATAATATATATTCTGTTAAAAATATAAAGCAACTTGTTGATTTAGGAGGTTTTTAAGAATTTAAATCACTTTGGATAACTTTTTGACCCCTTATACCTGTTTTCTTTCTAGCCATGTTGTAAATTTTCGCCCATTCGACACTTCTAATATCACAAACACATCCTGATTTCAAATTTCTTATAGCAGAGGAGGCAGGTCAGCCCTCAGATATCACAGAATATTTCATCCACTCCAAGTAATACCATATGACCTTATTGTTATCACATAGTTTTGAATTTCTTGTAACGTTTCAGAATATTTCATTCGCTAATTCCTGATTTAAGCCCTAATTTGTTGCCTAATTGATTAAATTAATGTAAACTGCTAACTTGTAACGTTTCCGAATTCGTTGGTGTTCTATATATATTCTTGATTTCACCATTTGAACGTGAAAGTTTACATCTATGCGTGACTTGTTGGGGCTTAAACGGATAATCATTGAATCTGTGTTTAGTTAATTGACCTTTTAAGATGATTGGATTGGAGGCAAATAACTTTTGAGAGATTGTCACTAAACAAGTATTATAAATTGCGAATTGATGCTATGTTTTTATATATGTAGCAATATGCTATGTTGTACAAGTCTAAACGGGTCAATTTTACTAACCTTTTTAGTCAAATTATATTACTGCAGTAATATTCTTAATTTTTGAGTGATCGACTTAGGAGGTTTTATGAATTACAAATACACTTTGAGCAACTTTCAGCTTGTTTGACCCATTCCCTTTTAAGCCATCTAAAAAACATTATTTTACTCATTTACAACTGGAATCGACCCAATCAGTAAATGGGTTAAAATTGCCACTTCTTATGCATACAACAGTAGTTTGATTTTCTTTATATTCATTTTTCTTATGTTTTCGGCAAGCATTAAATTGCCTTTTTTATTAATTTACATAAATATTTTTTGGTTCAACAGGCTTGCGGACCGACTAAATGTTTACCTCACCTTCCCTTCAACCCCATATAAACCAATCGCCAAATCCGCAAATGCAACAACCACCGGAATATTATGCAAGTTCTAATCATGCTTATTCATCTAACTCACCACAAAGTAGCTCTTTACCGAACCCGAGTTGGAGGGGCAATAGTCCTCACCCTAATATCACAAACACATCCTGATTTCACATTTCTTATATGTCTGTATGCAATAGTGCAGTATGTGTATATATTCTCTGGTCATTGGAAGAGTCAACTCAGAGAAGAGAAAGACTAAAAGCTATGCGATTGGAAGCTTCAAAGGAGGTTGCAACTCATAATAAAGATCATTCAGCTGTTAGTCTCGCAAACCGGTTACTTGAATCCACAACTAACTCTGAAACTGAGGTGCAGACGACTTCTCGAAGCCTTAGTTATTACACCAACCCAATGGCTGCGTATTCTGGCAACAAGCAGAGGAGAATGTACCCGATGCGGAATGATTTTTCTAAGGTTTTGTTTGGATTTGTTTATGGAGGATGACGTGATATGCAGACTTTGAATTACAAATCATAGTCTAGGCCCTCTCACCACGGATCCTACGTGCAAGCTAGATATCCTTAGGCTTGATCGTTACTTGTTTAGCATGAATCACGCACGGATTAGTGTCCACGCTTCAGCAGCCTCCTGGAGAGCAGCTACAGCGGAGCTCGGAATCGTAAATCTGTTTTGAAATCCTGTGAGCGATTTCTCTCAGGAGCCTCTGGAACCGAAGTTTCATAAGCTCAGTACTCTTCAGATACTTCTGGTATCTCTCTAGGCCTGAATCTTTGTGGCTTCTTTACACCTCAGGTGACGTAGCAGACTTCCATAATAGTCATTTTTCCACATTATATCTGTGTGTACCTTCCTGTTGAATATAAAGTTTTAGATGAATCTTTCTACACAACCATTTTGTAATATTACTGTGAATACCGAAAATGTTGGTGTTAAAGTTGTACCATATGAGTACCAAGATTGAATGTGTACGGTACTTAGGGGGCGTTTGGTTCGCGGAATGTGTAGGAATTGGAATTGGAATCCCTATGGGAATTGGAATTTGAATTGGAATTTGATGGATTCCTTTGAAATCCATAGATGTGTTTGGTTGATAAATATATTAATGGTGAAATTCTCATAGGGATTCCAATTTCAATTCCTACACATTCCGCGAACCAAACGGCCCCTAAGTGTATTTAGGTTCTCTATATATTTGATTGGAATCTTCCTATCATGAATGAATAATATGGATTACCTTTCAATAAACTGATTTGAAGCTGCTATTTACCCTTGTTACTGTAAGCCATGTGATATCCTAGAAATAACACTAGTAAGTCAAAGTGTACAGTCACCAAAACCAACCATTTATTAAAAAGAACATCATGCCAACTGAATAATGTTCGGTACATTTTCATTTGCTATAACAGCCCTGCAAAAGAGAAACCAAGACTGCGTCCAGCTCAGCAAAGAAAACCGTAACAAAATCACAGACCGGCAATTGGCCCCACCGGTTATTGTCGGATCGGGGATCTATTAACATTCACGAACATAGGATGAACAATTGTGAGTTTGAGTATGCACAAAATATGTGCAGGGACTCGTTTGGTGAAACAAAGACAAAGAAAATATGCAATATAAACTTCTAACTTCACACATACAAATGAAGACATCAGTGGGTATTTATACCCTTACAATACGACAGTTATTTAACTGTTTTCTAACTAACAAATAACTGATTTTTTTCATCACGTTTTAGGTCTGCAGTTGACTTTTTTTTATGAACAAGTTTGACTTATATAATTGACTTCTAAAAATCCTGAATTTCTTGATTATAAATCTTCCAACAGTTATTGAAATTTTGGTTTTTACTTCATATTCTGTCAAATTGACCACCGGCATTAACGATCCCAAGCTTTTCCAATTTTTCGTGATCTAAAAAACTTAACCTCTAAGATGTTATTCGGTTATATCTCACTAAATCAACTCAATTCAGCTTCCTAATTCATTATAAACGAGTAAATACTTACTTTGAAACTGACAAATGCATCTCTTATACAAATATAATAAGAGAATTCAAGAACCCTCAAAAGCAAGTCAGAGTTTGTTACAAAATCAAAGACGAGTAAACAGCAATTTGACAGCATATACAAATTAGCACCACTAATTTAATATTTTCAATCAATATAATTAGAAAGAACCATAACTTAACTGGGCTTGTGTTATTAAATTCAACTATTAGTTTTAACTTCCCACCAATTTGGGCCAAGCATTCTAACCTCTAGTTACGATAATTCAGTACTCTTCACTATTTTTTCTAATAATATATTATTCACTCTCTGTTTTGATATAATAATAACTAGGTTAGAACCCCGTGTATTACACAGGTTGAATTAATATAGTTTTATATATCAAATAATAAAAAAATATATCTTTAATAAAAACATGTGTATTTGAATAAATACAATGTAATCAGTTAACATATATAGTCGTTAATATATGTTTTTAAAAAAAATAAACATTGATGTTCTATTTACCTATTAAAATATGAGAGGATTAAGACATATTGGGATTATATTTTCATGACAAAATTAATTATACAATCTTAATTAAATATGTCAGGATTAGAATGTATTGGAAACTTTCTTCAGTTATATACATATTGTCAAACTTTACGCTAAAGCCTAAAAATGTCTAATAAATAAATTGCAATACATTGTAAACCTTTTTTAAACGATGAGGATAAACTTTATTTAAAACATTTATTAAATATAAATAGATTTAGTTAAATTACTCTTAAATATTATTATTCGATATTGATATCTTGTTAGAATTTATTGTTTTGGGTATCGCATTTAATCTATAATAATTCTCCAACTTTTTTTTAATTTACGCCTCTCGGTAGCGTTGGTATAAAGATCATCGAGGGTACAAATTGCAAGAAATAACTAAAAGTTTAAAAAAAATTAAGTTAGAAAACATATTAATAATGTATACATGTATAAGGTAATGTATAGCATACCATCTAGAATGTTAGATAAAAAAGTTTTTTCCTTATCACCTACAAAAGAGTTAGTCATATGTTGTATTTTTGCTATTTTACGTGTGTTACATTATAGTTTACAAATAAAAACACGTGGATCTCTCATATATAAAATGTTAATATTGAATCATATTATCCCGCTTCTCTTTCCTATAAAATAATAATATTAAATCATAATATCCTTTGATCTCTTATTTATTTAATATTTCTTTTCTTCTTATTAATAACCATTTAGTATTTCATTAATCCAACCACGTGTAATACACAAGTTTCTAATCCAATAATAGATATATAAAACATAGTAAAATATTATAACACGTGTAATACACAAGTTTCTAACTTAGCAATAAAAAAAGTAAAATGTTATAATAAGTAAATGATACATCTAAGTTCATTTAAAAAAAAACATATCTTAACGCTTGTATGTGTTAATCATTTAAATTGTATTTATTCAACCTGTGTAATAAATGTGTTTATTCAATCCTTGCAATACATAGACTTTTAAAAAAATGTAACTATTTTGTTACTGATATCGGGTTCTAAGATATTGTGTGTGTATATATATTAGAAAATATAACTTACAAAAGGTTCTAAAAATAGAATACTTATACATACTTTTATATATATGACTTCTTAATAAATCATATATCCGTAGTCATCTTCAACGTAAATAAAACAAACTTATCATATATTCATATACATATTATCTTCAAGTTAATATTTTCTTTTTAAATTACGTAAATAAAAAAATCTTATCAAATAACATATGATCTTTAACTTAATAACTTGTTATAATTATTTAAATTTGATAAATAATGTAGGGATAATTGAGAAAAAAATTATTTTAGGTGGGAAAAACCTATAGAGATCATCTCACAGAGAATAATTTTAATAATTATATGTATAGATATAGATTATTATTTTTAGTATTTTTAATAATTTTAATCAATTAAATGAGAGAATGACAAGTGTCCCAAAACATGTTTCTTTTATTATATAGTATAGATAGTAGTAGTAGTAATAATAATAATAATAATAATAATAATAATAATAATAATAATAATAATAATAATAATAATAATAATAATTTGATATTCTAACCCTAGTTAAATATTTTTTTTGATGATCGGTCATATAATATGTGTCAACTTAAATTTTAAATTTCAAGAAAGTCCATTTGATAATATATCATGTTATGGAAATAAGTGAGTTTCAAATGAGACATCAACATGTATTGTGTGTGAGTTTACTATTTACATATATGTTAGGGGTTGTTTGACAACTTCTGAATAGTTAAGTGTTGAACTAGTAAAAGGTCTAACCCATTAAGAGCCAGTATAATATTTAACCGTTTAGAGGAAAATGTCTGACCAATTTAGATTAGAGGTATTAACCATTCAGACTTAGCATAATGTTTAACCATTCAGAGGCAATTATCTTAACAATTCAGACATCTACTCGTGAAACAAACAATCTGAACCATTAAGTGCTGAACAAGTAAGAGGTCTGAAATATTTTTTAAATATTTTTTTGATGATCCGTCATCTAATATGTGTCAACTTAAATTTTAAATTTCAAGAAAGTCCATTTGATGATATATCATGTTATGGAAATAAGTGAGTTTCAACTGAGACATCAACATGTATTGCGTGTGAGTTTGCTATTTACGTCTTTTATTGTTTACACATAGGGGTGAGCAATTATTTGGGTAGGATCAAAAAAAACCAACAACCGACCGGAAGAAAGCTCGAAACCGAATCCAACGCTATCGGTTTAGTTCAGATTTTAGCAAATTTTGGTTTCGGTCTCGGTCTCTGGTTCAGATCATTTTAGCAAATTTCCGTATCGGTTCAGATTTTAGAAAATTTTGGTTTCAGTCTCGGGTTGGGTTTTGGGCTGAAAAACTCACATGAGCCACGAACCGACCCGAAGAAAGATGGTTCGTAGAGGGGCTAGAGAATTGATGTACGTTTTCTTTGATTTGATCTTGATAACCAGTTTCGTTCATCTTTCCTGTGCTACCATATTACGAACCTACCATATTACGAACCAGATAAACTCGTATGCGTTAGTTTTCTTGCATTCTTCAGTGGCGGCTAGTAAGTGAAAGAAGACCCTAGCACTATATGCCGAGAGTTATAGCATTTTAAAAGCTGAAATTAGCAAGATACAACTCTCATAGAGTAAGGTATAAGTTGTTAAAGCTAGGGCTGTAAACGAACCGAACGTTTAGCGAATAGTTCGTGAACCGTTCGGCAGGAAGTTCGTTTATGTTCATTCGATTAGCTTAACGAACGAACACGAACAAAAAATTTCGTTCGGTTAGCTTAGCGAACGAACATGAACATATGTCTCGTTCGATCGACTGCGTTCGTGAACATTAGGTAATATGTTCGGTTACGTTCGTCCGTGTTGGTTTGATTATATTAAAAAATAATAAATAATAAACATTTTATCTAAACATATTGAAAACTTGAAACCCTGTTTTTTTCTAAGTTAGCTAAAATTTGGACATGCTAAGACATTTTTGGGATAATTATGTCTAAGTTAGTTAAAGTTGATTCATCGTTTGGTGGTGTATTAGACTTCTTGTGTTTTGATTTATCATTTGATTGTTGTATTTAACTACTTATATCCAATGTTTAAGGATAACAATATTTTTATTTTTTTATTTTCAAGTTAAATGTTCGTTTGTGTTCTTTTTCATTTGTTTGTGTTCGTTTGTGTTTGAGATCAGTGTTCATGAACTGTTCGTGAACAACTAAATTTACTTAACGAACAAACATGAACATAAATTTATGTTCGGTATGCGTTCGTGAACAGTTCGCGAACATGTTAATTTCCTTAACGAACGAACACGAGCATGGCCTTGTTCGTGTTCGTTCAGTTCGTTTACAGCCCTAGTTAAAACTCTTTGTTGTGGGTTTTGAATATTATGGTGATATGAAAGTAGAAAATATAAAAAATTACTAAAATAAAATATTCTTAATATATCAAAGTGCTTAAATCATTAATCTTGTAATTTTTTAAACTTCCTATAAAAAAAGTCAATTGTTATAAAAATGTAGTTAACTTGTAGCAATAATCAACTAGTTTAATACTCGTCCGATGGACGGGTTACGCTAATGTTATATATATATATATACATATATACATATATATACATATATACATATATATACATATACATATATATATAGAGAGAGAGGCCGGTTATCATACAAATGCGCTTATCGTACATTACGTACGCTACAATCTCAGCCGTCAGATCATCTTCCGGCATTGAAATCGCATGTTGTTTTTTATAACAATTTCGCATGTTGTTTTTTTAACATGCGATTTCATCAAAATTACCACATGCGAAATTGTTAAAAAAACATGCTATTTCATCAAAATTATCACATGCGAAATTGTTACAAAAAACAAGATGCGGTTTCATCAAAAATTATCACATGCGAAATTGTTACAAAAGAAACCAACATGCGAATTCAATGCGCGATAAAAGATCCGACGGCTGAGATTGGGGCGTACGTAATGTACGATAAGGGCATTTGTACAGTACTCTTTACCTATATATATATATACAGTGGCGGACCTACCCTTTGACCAGGGTGGGCGGGCGCACCCCTTGAAAATAAAACTTTAGTGTACATTTTAGGCAAAAAACCCGACCGCACCCCTTGAAAATATGGTTGAGCACCTCATCCGCACCCCCAGCAAATAATTTCTAGGTCCGCCACTATATATATATAGAGGAAAGTTAACGTACATTACGGCTTAACGTACATCACATACGACAGGTAATTACGCACGTTCATTTTAAAATCACGTACGTTATAACTCAAAAAATCCAAAATCACGCATGTTGAAACACAATAATCACGCATATTGAAAACATTAATCAGGATGTTATAGAACAAATCACGCACGTTGTCGTACGTGAAGTACGTTAAGCAGTAATGTACGATATACTTTTTCTTCTATATATATATATATATATATATATATATATATATTAACAACATGAATGAACTTATATTGTACACAGCATGACAAACAAAAGCACAATTTTTTAATTTAGCAAATTTCACCCACAAAAAGATAGAAACGGGTTAGTACCATGGGCGGCTCTTTAGGTGTGCGGGGAGGACTTCCGCACAAGGCCCATTTTTTCGAGGGGCACGGGATTTTTTTAAAAAATTCGATATATATATGTTGTTTAAAAGAAAAATTGTACACACATAATAAATCCAATATAGAGGCCCATTATCAAAAGATTTGTATTTTTTATAATTTACCCAACTTAACAATAGGTTTATTGGGTCCAATCCAATACTAATATGATTAAAAAAAGAGTAAACTGCAATTTTACCCCCCGAGGTTTAAGCCAATTGGCACTCTGACCCCTCCCTGGAAAATATTGCAATTTGCCCCCCAACATTGTTGTTATATCGCAAGTTTACCCCCTGTTAACAGTCAACGGTTGTTTGACTATTATAGGTAAGGGTATGTTGGTAATCATACCCCATATTTATTGTTGTTGTTATTGTTGTTCCATAATGCACACTATCTTCTTAATCAAATTATTCTTGATCAAAAATGTATTTCTCCATTAATGGAGGGTTTTACTCTTCTATCTTCTCTTCCTTCATCACTTCCGCTTCTCCAATATCCTCTTAAATTCTCAGCTTCTTTCAGAAATTCCAAATGTTTCACTCGGCGCACCAACACTTGTATCAAACTTCATCCAATTCGCATATCTTCTCTACGTGCTACTGGTAACTTCTTTCTTCCTGTTGTTAAAAGATGAACCATTCATTTTCTTGTTATATCAAAGAAAGAAGAGCATTATGGAAAGAAAGCCTATATGGACTGTAGTAGGTGACCCACTGGTTGGCTTGGCTTCAAATCAATTCATAGCAACTGTAGTCAACATTGAAACCCTAGCCACTGCTTGAATTGGGGTTGTTGACCGCCGGTGCGGTGACCGGACAAACCTGTACAACAATTGTTATTGCAAATTAGGCCGGCACTCCAACTTCTACATCATCTAATAACCCAGATCTTGAATAGGAACCATCTCACTCTGTTTCTCTCTCTAAAAACCCCGTCATTGTCTCTCTCTACAAACTACGACCGCGTAGGGTTTGGAACAGGAACAGGTACAGATTCGCCACTGTAGGCGGCTAGGGTTAGTGTTTGGAATAGGAAGGAGGTGGTGGCTGAGTTGATGGTGGCGGTGGTGAGAAAGGGGAAGCAGGTGGTGGCTGAGTTAATGGTGGCGGTGTTCAGAAGAGGAGAAGGAGGTGGTGGTGGAGTTGATGGTGGTGGTGGCCAGAAGAGGAGAAGGAGGTGGTGGTGGTGATGAACTTAATAATCAAATAACCCTTTATATATACAATTTTCTAATAACATTATTACATAACTCATTTAGTAAAATCCAATTATAAAATTATATTTACAAAATATTATATGAGATAAAAATAGACATTGGTTGGGTTTCCTCCCTCCGGCCAATTGAGGGATGAAACACTCAAACACCCTGTGTCCACCTTAGAATATCCCCTTCATTTGATTTGATTCCAACATCGTGTGCAACATAACATAGGATCTTCTACATACCTTCTCTCTGTTCCAGATGAGTTTATTATAGAGGAGAAAAACACAGCTGGGCTGGAGGAGAGATTCACTTGATTGATCCTTCTAATCTGTTGCAATTGTTCTTCACATCAGGTGCGTACGTGCGTTCGAACCACCATAATCACTGTCCCAAAAAGTCATTTATACCCCCGTTTTAGTTACTGTTTTGATTTTAATCTTTGCCCCCTTTGTGGGTTTGTTTTTAATCGTAAATTTCTCCTATTGATGAAGATTGTTGTTTACTGTGATGTGTATTTTTTACCATTTAATTCACAGCTTGTAAATAAAGAAATATAAAAATGCTTTGCATAGGGACTAATAAGAGCTGTCATTTGAATCACAAATTCATGTAAAATGAAATACTACCCCATTAGTCTATGCAGTAGAACACCATATTACAGACTCATGTAAAAAAGAAACAGGCATTCTACACATAAGTTAGTTTAAATCCAAAGTAACAACAGTTGATGAACAAAATACAGAGTGACAATTAAGTAAGTTAGGTTAAGTAAAGTTACATTGAATCAATTAAAATCATGAACACGAAACCATAAAATTGTGGGTTCCCATGTAGTAAATGTCCAACTTTCGGCAAACCCATAAACCCAATTCAATCAAAATCAGAATTCAAAAGGGGCGGTAACTGGGTCCGACCGTCGGGAGGGCCGAACCAATGTTAAGCAGTGCCTTCGTAAAGTGGCAGATGGTCATTTCACAGCTGCAGTCATGGTGTTGTCCTCTTCTGGCGTTGCCCCCTTGGGCCCTCCACTTTGGAGGCCCTCGCGGAGAAACACCCGGTTACGCCCCCTCCGGTTGTGCCGGCAGACACAATCCCTCAGGCACCCTTAACTGTTGATGCAGAGTGCGTTTTGGGGTGCATTAAGTCTTTCCCCAAAGGAACTTCGTGTGGTAGAGATGGGCTCAGGGCGCAACACTTACTGGATAGCTTTTGTGGAGAGGGGTCCTCAACTTCCTCGGGTTTAGTTTTAGCCATCACCGGGGTAGTCAATGTCTTCTTGGGGGGGTTATGTGTCACACCCCAACCGATGGCGGAATCATCGGGGCATGGCACTGAGCGAAACAGATTGTCCAGAAGTTTCCACAACAATTATCAAAACTATTCAATTTAAGTAATACGTCCCATACCGTATCTTAAACAGTCAAATAATTATTACAGACAAGCATCAAGACAAATATTCTGTTCCGACAACTCAGATTTAAATAAGTAGCAATTGTTTATCTGCTTCTAGAGACCCCTAATACGTTATCTACAGACAACTATTTGTTGGGCTCTAAAGCTTTATTCTAGCTTCATATTCCTACCACGTATGCGTCCTAAGCACCTGTCACATACGTTAAAATAAAGTCAATACATAAAATGTAAAGGTGAGCATACAAGTTTGATAATAGCATATAGAGTTCAAATTCGTTTACGCATAACCAGCACGTACACATAGTGAAATGAAGCACGTTAGTTATCGACATAGATCCATCGATACCAATGACTGGGGGTTGACTGCCCAAGGCAGTTCGCAATACATGATTACCACCGTAATCCATGCAAGTAAAAGATCCTTAACAACCCCCGTGTGAACGGGTGCTGAGTCCAAACTATAGTACTATCGTTGCTAAGGCAGGTAGACAGCATTCCATGTGTAATCATAACAACAAGCATTCATAAGCCACGTATAACATGCATTAACGGTTAGCGTTCAAATAGTTTGAGTAGTGTGATAGTTGTAGTTTGAATATTCGTAACGTATGTAACACCCAAAAGTGCTTAAAGCAAAAAGGGATCGAGTATACTCACAGTGATGCGTAGTCGAGTGTTATATTTATTAGGTGTATATTTTAAGCCCCTTTAACACTTATTTAGCCAAGTTTTAAATTTATAAAACACGATATTTACTAACACTAGACACACATATGGGCAAGTGCACCCATCGTGAGCGTAGTATAGTGTTGGTAAGATACCGAGGTCGTCCAAGGACACAAGAGCTTTTAGTACCGGTTTATCCTCAACGTCTAATCAAAATAAAAAGTTTAGAAAAATGTTTTTAAGCTAACTAAAATGCTGAAAATAAAAATAAAAGAAAAACAGATAGACAAGATGAATCACTTGGTTCTGACTCGTATCTAGTATAACCTTTGATTATTTCCGCACTTTTGCACATAATTAAGAGATTATCTTAGTTATTGTAGTAGGCCCCTCTTTTGAAGGTGACGTTACCCTCACCCCAGTAGTTTGAGTCAGCAAGGATACAATCCTAAAAGGGTGGATTATTGGAAGATAATTAATTAAGTTATTAATGCAATATTATGGTAGGCCCCGCTTTTGGCGGTGACGTTACCCTCGGCTAAGTAGTCTGAGTCAGCAGGGATACAGTCCTAAATAGCCGGGTTATAGTATTAATAGTAGTTAACTTATGAGGGGATCAAAGAGTTTGGACCCCCGCCATCCAATATCGTGAAGCATTGAAGGAGGTCCTACTAAATTTGACCCAGGTCCATTGCAGGACCTCTAAACGCTGAACAATGGCAAGACCTTTACCAAACCGTTCCCTTAACCCCCGACCAGGTAGCCAACATACCTCCATATAGACCGTGGAGATATGAATGGTGAAAATCTTTTATTTTATATAGACAGTAAAATAATGCCAAGACACCATGGACAAACGATAAGGAAAGATCACCTTCAACATAAGTAACTAGTTATTAAAGTCATTAATACAAAACCAAATAAAAAGTGCAAAAGATTAGAAATAAAAAGTATTACACTAGACACTTTGTCTTCACCAAGTGATGTAAGAGACTTAGGCAAACATGGCCTTGATTGTCAAGAACTCTTACGATCAATCTTGGATCCCGAGACGACTCACACACTCTACGATGGACAATGGATGATGGTGGTGGATGATGGTGTTATGGTGGTGGTGGGTGGTGGATGAAGTGTGAGAGAGGTGGTGTGCCAAGGGATGAGTTGAAATGAAACCAAGCACTCCTATTTATAGGCTGAACAGAAGGCTGGGCACGGCCCCGTGTCCGCTGGACACGCCCCCGTGCCTGTCTGACACTCTCTCTCTTCATTAATTGTAATTCGCAATTACAATTAATGCGCCTGCTGTACTTTCGCCACGCCCCCGTGTTCACTGGACACGGCCCGTGGTGGGCAATAGAAGCTTCTATAGGTTTGTCTTTTCTGCTGCTTCTTGGGCACGGCCCCGTGCTGGCTGAGCACGGGGCGTGTTCAGTCTTCTGTCTTCTCTATTTTGCTTGGGAAGATGCCGTTGAGGGGTCGGGCAGTCCACTTATGTTCCTTTTCTTGTATTTATGTTAGATTTAGCTGTCTTTTTGCTTCTTTTGTGAATTTGAGCTCATTTAATCCTGAAAATACAAAAGGAAGACAAAAACACTCTTTTTCCAACATTAGTACTTAAAAAGGGTTAGTTTATGCCTCATTTGATGTAATTTATATGTTGCATTTTACACACATCAACAGCGATTAATGGATTGAAGGGAGCGCTTTTAGTTAGTACGGTTAGCCTGAATAGATTCGATAACGTAACGATAAGTGACGCGTAAAACAATACAGAGTGAGAGTGGGCACGATTGTTGATCGTGCGGATTGGTTATCCGTGCGGATCGGTTATCCGTGCGGATCGGTTATCCGTGCGGATCGGTTATCCGTGCGGATCGGTTATCCGTGCGGATCGGTTATCCGTGCGGATCGGTTATCCGTGCGGATCGGTTATCCGTGCGGATCGGTTATCCGTGCGGATCGGTTATCCGTGCGGATCGGTTATCCGTGCGGATCGGTTATCCGTGCGGATCGGTTATCCGTGCGGATCGGTTATCCGTGCGGATCGGTTATCCGTGCGGATCGGTTATCCGTGCGGATCGGTTATCCGTGCGGATCGGTTATCCGTGCGGATCGGTTATCCGTGCGGATCGGTTATCCGTGCGGATCGGTTATCCGTGCGGATCGGTTATCCGTGCGGATCGGTTATCCGTGCGGATCGGTTATCCGTGCGGATCGGTTATCCGTGCGGATCGGTTATCCGTGCGGATCGGTTATCCGTGCGGATCGGTTATCCGTGCGGATCGGTTATCCGTGCGGATCGGTTATCCGTGCGGATCGGTTATCCGTGCGGATCGGTTATCCGTGCGGATCGGTTATCCGTGCGGATCGGTTATCCGTGCGAGTGGTAATCCGTCCGGATTGGTTATCCGTGCGAGTGGTAATCCGTCCGAGTGGTAATTCGTCCAGATTAGTTATCCGTTCGAGTGGTAATCCGTCCGGATTAGTTATCCGTGCGGACAACTTGTTCGTGCGGATAACTATTCGAGTGGATTGTTTCTTCCTATGCTAAGGATGTGTTTGTGTATGATGGCTTGTACTTTGAAGTTTTCGTTGTAGTATTTAGAAAACATTTAAGTTTCTCTATCCTTCAAGTCAGTCGCGCGGACGACAATCCGTCCGGATGGTAGTCCGTGCGGGCGACAACTTTAAGGGTGAGTCACTTGATGAAATTGGTGAAATCCGTACGGATGATAGTCCGTGCGGATAGTGACAATCCGTCCGGATGGTAATCCGTGCGGATGCACGTTGGAAATTGTTTAAGGTCTTAGTATCTCATGATCCGAAGAGTAATCCATTCAGAGGTTCGTCCGTGCGGATTATACATTCGTCGATACTCAAACCTTGTTTGATTATGGGTCCCAAGTGTAGTCCGTGCGGATAACAACCCGTCCGAATAGTCTGTCCGTGCGGACAGCTTGTCCGTGCGGACAACCTCTCGTTCTGGTTGTTCCATTCGTCTACCCTTGGTCGCCTTTGTCGTTTATCGAGACGTTCTGATTACGTGGCAACCATTTGGAATTGTATTCTTACCCGCATGACTAAGCCGGCCAGGAATCACCCTAGCTTGGCCAGTCGGCGGCTCAGAATGGTCATTCTGGTCTAATCCGAAATCAGGTGTCTCGTGGGTAGAATCCGGATTCAGGACTAGTGCATCACTAATATTGAGTAGAAGACTAGAACTAATCCGATTCTTACCGTTTTTGAGTATAAAAGAAGGAGAAAACTTGTGTTTATTTCTTTCAACTCTTTTATCCTTTGAAAAGTTCAGATTTATACGAAGTCGTTGTGAAATCTTGTGGAAATCGTTCAGATCCGAGTTATTCTTGGTGCAATGAGGTCACACTTGAAGTTCTTGAGAACTTCGTGATGACGTCATCCTAGAATACCTCAGATCTCGTTGATTTCATGGTTAAAAACTGATATTCAAAAGATAGAAAGGTGTAGAAGTGTGTATAGATCAAGAATGTACAAGATTTAGGGCGAGATCTTACCGGGATTGAGAGAAATCGAAGAAAAGGTGAAGAATGCGTGCAGGTCGAACGTCACTTGCCAAAAGTGGAAAGTTTGGAGAGTGACCCGGGCATTTATAGGATGCCAAAAGGGGAAAGTGTAATCCGTGCGGATTGCACATCGTCCGGATTGACCATCCGTGCGGATTGGCTATCCGTGCGGATTGGCAATCCGTCCGGATGCACTCAACACACATCAGGCGACTATCCGTGCGGATGGTCTGTCCGTGCGGATGGCGTGTCCGTGCGGATGGACTGTCCGTGCGGATGGCGCCTGGGTGTTGTGTTTGGTGCGACGATCTTTTGACGTTTCGGTTCCGATTGTGAGCGATTCGATAGGGTTTCCTAGTCAAATTACTTTTAGTCTCAACTACTTCGTATAAAACATGGTTCGATCGGGATTCGGGTTCGAGTTCGATTGCCTTCGAGTTAGATTTCGAGTTTCGATTGAGTTCGCTTGATTACCACAACATAACATAAATAAACATGCACAGGTAACACGTGAGGCACACACACACGTATAAACAACAAGTAAAACACATAGTTCGAGTTGCGATTCGATGTCGATTCGATTAGCATAGCTTGATTGTTAGTTGATTAACTTTATCGCATTGTTACTTCCTACAGTTCACAGTCGCGAGTCGATTGATTAACGATTAACACGATTCGATTATTGTTATTAACAACACTTACTCCACATAATACGTATAAAATAAAGAAACTTCTACGAGTCAAGTTGCGCGAAATCGGTCGTTGACTTTGACCTTGACTTTGACTTTCACTTATGAAAACACGGGGTGTTACATTATGCCCCAGGTCTCTTGCTGAGTTCGTTGCCTCCGCTCCTCTGACCCCCTTGCTGAAACCTGATGGGGGGATCCATCCTATTGCGGTCGGGGCCATTTGGCGTAGGCTGGTCTCCAAGATAACGATGAAAAAGGTAGGGAAAGAGATGGTTAGGTACCTGGGGGATTATCAATTCGGGGTTGGGACACCAGATGGGGCTGAAGCTATCCTCCATAGCGCGAACAGGTTCCTTAACGCCTTTCACGATGATGGGGCCTTCGCCATGCTTACCGTTGACTTCTCTAATGCTTTCAACCTAGTGGATCGCACAGCTCTTCTGCGGGAGGTTGGGATTCGATGCCCATCTATATTTTCGTGGGTACATTTTCTTTATGGGCAAACCGCTAGGCTTTATGTGGGTAATGACTGTATTGGGTCGTCCACGGGGGTCCAGCAGGGGGATCCTTTGGGGCCTCTATTGTTCGCCCTTGTCTTGCACCCCCTCACACAACGTATACGAGACAGTTAAACCCTCCCCTTCCACGCGTGGTATTTGGATGATGGTACTATTATGGGAAAAACATCTGAGGTAGCAAAGGCTCTGGCTATCATTCAATCTGAGGGGCCACCTTTGGGACTCCGGCTTAATATAAAAAAACCAGAGGTATATTGGCCGACTTGCAATGGAGAAAAATTGGAGGCTAGTTTATTCCCGAAGGAGATTGGAAGACCAACGGGGGGCGTGAGACCCCTTGGGGGAGCTGTGAGCCGGGACCCCAGTTTCATTAGTGCTTTGGCTGCGCGGCGAGCTTCCCGGGCAGTGGACCTTATGAGTAGCCTTTCGCAACTCCGAGACCCGCAAAGTGAACTTCTCCTGCTGCGCTCTTGCATGGGTGTCGCCAAGCTCCTTTTTGGTCTGCGAACTTGTCAACCTGTGTTTGTAAAGGAGGCAGTATCCTTATTCGATAAAGGGCTACGGGGGGCTATAGAGGACATTGTGGTGTGTGGGGGTCCGTTTTTTGGGGATTTTCAGTGGCGGGTTGCTTCTCTGCCCTGTAAGATGGGGGGCTGGGGCTTCTATCGGCCATGGATGTCTCCATTTACGGTTTTGTTGCCTCGCGAGCTCAATCGTGGGGGCTGCAAGATCACATCTTGCGCGAGAGTGGGGTTGTTGGAATGGATGGGGATTATGACATGGCTCTGGGGGAGTTGCATAGACACCTCCCGGATTTGGATTTTGGCGGTTTCGCTAACAGGGACACCGCCCCACCGAAGACCCATAAGACTTTGGCGAGTGCTCTGTTTTGTCGTATAGTTCAGAATATTGGATCAGATTTCTGAACGACCCCTCGTCAGAACGCCGTCCTAGAATGCTTGCGGGGCCCCCACGCCCAAGATTTTCTATCGGTCATCCCCATCGAGGGCTTAGGCCAAAAGATGTCAGCCGTTGAATACCGTGCTATCTTAAAATATCGGCTCATGATTCCTATGTTCCCTGATGATGAGCAATGCCCGATTTGCCGGAAAGCTTGCTTAGACCAATTTGGGGAGCATGCTCTGCACTGTAAAGAACTGCCAGGTTTTAAGTATAGGCACGACTGGGTGCGGGATGTCTTGGGGGACATCCTCAAACGGGCGGGGATATCGGTGAAGAAAGAAGCCCCCATAAACTTTTTGACAGATCCGAGGGAAGGAAGATCCACATTGCGCCCCGCGGACGTTTTAGTTTTCGGGTGGGATGCAGGTAAACACCCTTGTGTTGATCTTACCGGGGTTTCCCCCCTTGTAGGCTTTCGGGATACAGGTTTTGTCCCTGGTCAGGCGATTGCAAGGGCGGCAGCAAAGAAAATGGACAAACATGCAAAAGCCTGCGAGGATAATCAACATTCCTTTATCCCTTTTGCCTTTGATACCTTTGGCTCGCTAGCCCCAGAAGCCATCAAATTTCTTGAACGGGTCCAACGGGTTGTTCACAGCAACATGTCGTCTCCTAGAGATCGGGGTTTCATTTTTACTAGGTTAGGTTTCGCTATTCAAAAGGGGGTAGCGGCGCAGCTTGTTGCCCGCTTACCGGCTATCTTGGTGTAATTTGTTTGACCTTATATATATATATAAAATTGGCTCTTAAACACATAAATGCAATTAAAAATCATAAAATTGAAGTACTAATCAGCAAATCAAACCCATCAATCATCAATTGAGCTTCATATCGAACAGTGCAAACAGAGTATCAGAATCAGGGCACAAAATATAGTAAATTACTAATCAAAATTCCATTTATCAACAAACCCATAAACCCAATTGTATCTAAATCGGAAATCAAGCACATAAACGCAATTGGAATTCATAAAATTGAGGTGATACTTACAGGATGGTTTCTCGTGTACTCTCTAAACCCTAATTTCATCCCCTCATTCTCATCACAAACCTCCCAATGCTTCAGTCATTCAAAACCCTACCTATGTAGTTTCAATCAACAGCTGCTATTTCTCCAAAACCGACACCCATGAGATGAGAGAGGAAGAGGTTTCATGAAAAGATGAAGAAGAAGATGATAAACAGAGTTGGGTTTGTGTAATTTAGGGGTGGCATCAGTTCTAGGAATAGCCAACTGGTATAATGACACAAATGCCCTCCGTAATCGAGTTAGAAAGACGAATATACCCTGTCAATAAACGGTCACCACTCAACAATGCAACCACGGGGACTCAGGTGGTATGAAAAAAAAAAGTTAGGGGCTTAACCTGCAATTTCATGTAAATCACAAAGACGCAAATTGTACGTAACTAGTTGATGCCCAGCCCGCGTTGCGGGGCGATAGCCGAGTAATTCTCAATCAATTAAAAAAAACATTATTGTAATTTTGCTAGGAAAAAACTAAAACGATGATAATTCCGCAATTTTTGGCTCAGGGTAAAACTGTATTTTTTCAGGAATAATGAGCGAGTGTTAGTCAGCTCCTTGAGACGGAAAAAAATTAAATCGAGTCAACCAATTAAAAAAAAACTTCTATTGTTTTGCTAGAAAAACTAAAACGACGGGAAAAACGTAACTTTGAACTGAGGGCGAAATCATAATTTTATTTCAGGGATAAAATCGTAAATTAAATGGACCAATGGGGGAGTGCCAGACAGCTGTCGGCATGAGTGTAATTTTACACTGTGGGCAAAATTGTAATTTAACCAGGAAAACAAACAAAAACGATGGAGAAAATGTAAATTTAAGTTGAGGGCAAAATCGTAACTTGGCTGTGAGAGGAAAAAACTAATGGCAAAACTGTAAATTTAAACGGGGTAAAATCGCAATTTTGAACCGAGGGCAAAATTGAAATTTTTAGCTGGGAGCAAAAGCGTAAATTTATTTTTAAGTGGGGGTAAGAACATAATTTTGAACAGATGACAAAATCGTTATTTTAAGGAAAAAACATAATGGCAAAACTGTAAATTTAAACTGGGCAGAATCGTAATTTTAAACCGAGGGCAAAATTGAAATTTTTAGATGGGAGCAAAAGCGTAAATTTATTTTTAAGTGGGGGTAAAAACATAATTTTGAACTGTTTGCAAAATCGTAATTTTAAAACGGAAATTTGTTGGGCCAATAAGGAGTACCATACATGAATATAAATATAAATGGGGCAAACCATAATTTGAAAAAAAAAAGTTTTTTGTGGGTGGCATGTGGCCGCCCAAGCCAACGAATCCCAGCAAAAACACTATTGCCGGCCTACTATTCCCCCACTTTAAGTTTGTATACGTTGAATAATATAATAACCTTAAAGTGGAATTAAATTAAAAAAAATAGATTAACTAAATTATTTAGCTTTTCTTGCAAGGAAAATAATGTAATAAAAGTTGAAAAATTAGATTTAACAAATATGAACAGTGGTTAATTATTGAATCTTAATAAGATCAAATTAGTTAACCTCTTATGGCCACTCCTTTTTTTATCTTTTAATTGGTGGGCTTCAAGCCCATCAGGAAAGAAATCATGATTGGGCTTTGACTCAACAAAAAAGACTAAACAAAACAGTAGCCAAGCAACTCAATATGCTCGGCCCACCAGTTAAAAATGAAAATTTATGCTTCTCTTCATTGTGTTTGACAAATTCAAAATTGCTTTTAACAATTCCAAGCGTTTCCTACTTGTCATGATTTCATGTATTTCTCAATATGTATGCATGTGTATATGCAACATATCAATCATTTATATTCAGTTTAAATTACTCAAACCCATCATCTTTTGGTTCATTATAAGCGTGGAAGTTCTCACGTTAAAACATACTATCAACATTAAATCGATTCAAATCCAGTTTTGTTACACACGTAAAATTATATCAATATTTATAAAGGGAAGATCTCATAATTAAGAAAACAGTTTAACTAAATCCTTTAGCTAGCTCGTGAATGAAATCATTTTAGAAAAAAAATGAATAATTAGATTTGACAAATATGCAAATCAACTTGTTATGTATCACTATTAAGAACATTAGAACTATGATTAACTATGGGAAACTTAACTACATTAATCTAGTTTACAAACAAATTTGATTGGCCAAGTCCAAAATCCGTCTTGGGCCGTGGCCAGCCCTTTTCCTTTCCTCTTCGTGGGTGGGCTTCAGCCAAGTGGAAAAGAAACCAATACTCGCCCTCGACTCAATAAAAACCGTACCATTTAATGATCTAAAAGAATCTGATTTTTAAGATGTTATCAAAAAGGGTAGCGGTACAGCTTGTTGCCCGTTTACTATCTATCGCGATGTAAATTCATAACATTTAAATAATAATAATAATAACTAAATCAACTCAAATCCCTCTTTATTGTTAACCAATTGGTGATCAAAGCATACTAACACCATGTAATAAGCAAGCCCCTCCCATTGCTGAAAAAATGGCCTTGAAAAGTGGCGAAGCTTGAGATTTTTGAGCGGGGGGTCGGAAGTCATCGGACCTAAAATTATACCTAAAAAATTATAAAACCGAGGGGTCGAAAACGTATATACCTAAAAAATTCAATATGAAAACTACATACTGGACACTACTGAGCGAAGAGTTTGAGGGGTCGGGCGCCCTCAGCCCCCACTATGCTATGCCCATGGCCATGAAGGTACACACCAATAATGCACAATCTCTACAGCATAAAACCATTTGTGCAATGCTGGTGGGAAAAAAAAGGTATGAAGGACACACCAATAATTATATCAATATTTACAAACGGAAGATCTCATATTTAAGAAAACAATTTGACTAAATCCTTTAGCTAGCACGTGAATGAAATCATCTTAGAAAAAAATGCATTTTTTCAAGCCCTTTGAAAATTTGGGCCTCGGGCGTCGGCACGGGTTGGCCGGCCCTGGTTCGGTACCGATACCAGGTACCATTTGCTTATCCCTTGGCCAGGTTGCCAACACTCCTTTACATTTATTAGTAAAAACTAAAAAGGGTATATTTGTATAACGGAATCAGCATGTTTCTGGTTTAATAAACACATCGTGCTTGTGTTTGATGTTATGATAAAACAGGTTATGTTTGGTTGATCTATTTAACCCGTTAATTTAATTTACACAGGTTGACCCGTCATCCCGTATTATTAAACGGGTCGACCCATCCAATAGTTTAACACATTTTTTAGAACACTTCTACCGGTTTAGCTCGTCTCCTTTTTATTCTTTCACCATGCCACTTGAAAACACATGTGACTTCAGCTTTCTATAACCACATCTTTCAATATCTAACAATCTAATATGGATCCCTATCTAATATATATTCTTGTTTTTCACATCTCAGTTGGAATTATATACTTTTACAATATCATTTAATAATTTGTAATATTCTACCTTATTTTTATTTCAGTTGGAATTATATACTTTTACAATATCATTTAATAATTTTGAGTTAACTGCCATTTTCGTCCCTGTGGTTTGGTCACTTTGGCCATTTCAGTCCATTTTTAAAAAATGCGCCATTTTCGTCCCCCACGTTCTGGAAAGGTGCCATTTCAGTCCAAAAATCATAACCCAGTTAAGTCAGTTAGTAAATAAGGACTGATTGTGTAAATTTGTAACATAAAGGACCATTTAAGTAAATATTAAACACTACCACCACTAGCCCTGCCACCACCACCACTCCGCTGCCACCACCACCGCCACCACAGCCCTGCCACCACCACCACTCCGCGGCCACCACCACCACCGCCACCACAGCCCTGCCACCACCACCACTCCGCTGCCACCACCACCACCGCCACCACAGCCCTGCCACCACCACCACAGCCCTGCCACCACCGCCACCACAGCCCTGCCATCATCATATCAGACGAGAGAGGGAGAAAGTCGACGATGATGTTGTGTCGAACCGGAGAGGATGAATGATGATGAAGCCATCGGTGGTTTGAGAAGATGACCGTTGTCAGACGTGAAAACGTTTCGAATAATATTGAACTTCCGAACACTCAAAACCGATGATGATCAATGATGGGTGGACGTTGGTGGTTCAACGTAGAGGACGACGGTGAATGAGATCTGACGTGGAGTAAAGGAGGTGGATTGCGATGGTGAGGTGATGGTGCTAACGACGGTGATAGTTCGATGATGAACGGAGATGGTGAATAGTGGTGTGGAAGTGATTGTGAAATAGAGGTTGATGATGATGGTGATTAACGAAGTGGAGAAGACGATGTATGGCAATGACGTGTTTCGAAAGAACTTTTAAGTTGATGAACGGAAAAAGCCGGTGATTTTGATGATGAAAGCTGATGAAGATGATGTCTTGCAGAATCAGACGATGTTGCGACTCGAAATCATTTTGTCGAAACCACAGACTCGAGACCTGCTGTGAAGATAACTCGAAACGGTTGTCTCGAAACCGATTGTCGAAATGGAGTTTGCGACTCGAAGATGGTAATTGCTACTGGAGACTGTGAATGTTGTGAAGTCGAAACCGACACTCAGAACCTCACAACTCGAAACGTCAGTTTAGTCGAAACAACAGACTCGAAACCAAATGTCGAAATGAAAATGACTCGGAACCAGGTGAAGACTCGAAACCGTGGAGAGATGACTCGTGACACGTTGATGATTACTGGAGCCTGTGATGTGGATGACTCTCTCTCTCTCTCACCGCTGCACCATTAACACCACCGTCTCCTCACCGCTGCACCATCACCATAACCCACCACCACTTCACCGTAAACCACCGTTCACCTCTGTCATCACCTCCGTTCACCGCTGTAAAACCGACAACCTGCAACTCATCTTCATCAATCATCATCACAGTCGGAGAGAGAGAGAGAGATAACGATGAGAGAGAGAGAGAGAAGGAGGCGGGAGAGAGAACCGGCGACGGTGGGGGTGGTGGTGGTGGTGGTGGCAGTGGTGGTGGTGGTGGTGGCAGCGGAGTGGTGGTGGTGGCAGGGCTGTGGTGGTGGCGGTGGTGGTGGCAGCGGAGTGGTGGTGGTGGTGGCAGGGCTAGTGGTGGTGGTGTTTAATATTTACTTAAATGGTCCTTTATGTTACAAATTTACACAATCAGTCCTTATTTACTAACTGACTTAACTGGGTTATGATTTTTGGACTGAAATGGCACCTTTCCAGAACGTGGGGGACGAAAATGGCGCATTTTTGAAAAATGGACTGAAATGGCCAAAGTGACCAAACCACAGGGACGAAAATGACAGTTAACTCAATAATTTTTAACATTCTACCTTATTTTTATTATTTATATTGATATTGATATACTGATCTTTTCCAACTAATAATAAGGTTAAATTTTATTGCAATAATAAGATACAACTTTATATCTTGTTAGGGACTATTTGCAACCTTTAAAAATATTTAGATGCAATGGCATAAACAGGTGAACTTTTGGTCAAACAAGTGTAAATGAAATAAGATTAGACCAAAAACCCACTACACCACCGAACATGTAATAAAGCTTCTTATGAGAGGAAAATATGTAAAAATCCCTTAATAAAACAAACAGAAACCCACCGTGCACCCTAAAGACTAAAGACCAGCGACCACCCCTCACCGTTTCCGATAAATCCCTCCCCGCGGGCGTCAGCCATATCCGGTCGCTACCTCACTGTCTCTCGCTCCGTTACCGCCCACGTCAACCACCACCCACCGCCATCTATTTCCACCGTTGGAACAAAACCACCCTTTAAGAGATCAAGCCCACAACCACCATGTCACGTCCCGTAGGACCAGCTATAATGGCTAAGGGATGTATTCTCCCAGTTATCTGGTAGCTGCACAGGGGAAAACGGGTCAACAAATGGCGATGACCTACAAAATCAACCGATAGAATTCTCATCACTCTGCGTGATTATGAAACGTGCTTATGATTTTTTATTGGTTCACCGGAAAAAAGGGCGTTGGAAAAGCAAATGAGCCCCGAGATAAAGACGTCCTCTAGCTGGTGGTCCTCCCCGCCCACCCCAGGGCCGGCTCTGCTCTTAACAGTAATTTAAATATTTAAGTTATATAAAATATTTAAATAAAAAAGGATAAAAAAGTGTTTGTGAATCAACACAGGATATCAAAAGATTGCCTGTTTAACCACCAAACCCAAATATTTTGTTACCTCTGTTATCATTGTATAAAAACTACTATAATAATAAACATATAAAAAAGCAAAAGTTACCAACGAAGCACAAACAAAAATAGTCGAGAAACAAGACATTCAAGAACTTCCTATACAAATATCCATTTTATATCTCAATGGCCAAGGTAAACTCGGTCAACACATAGACCGTTTCTAAATTTAACCTGTTGGATGGTTCAAGACCCATTTACCTACCAACCCATGACCCGTTTTCTATTCCGTGACCCATTTAAACAAAATCGGTAACCGACTTGACCCGTACATGACCGGTAACATCAAAATCAAACCCAACACCCACTGATGTTACGGGTTGTGTACGGGTCAAGTCGGTTACTAAATCTAAGTCCTCCACTTATGGGTGGTCAAATGTTGTTGACTTAAAAAAACTTACACTTGAGACTTTGATTGTTATTAAAATGCTGATTCAATGAACATATGTGACCGCTTACTCCATTTTGCTGTATATTACACTGCTAAAATCTTTCTCAATACTGGTCTTGAAGATCCTTTAGCAATTAGCATGCCATGGGTATAAGTTCCCTGCAAGTATAGTAGAAACATATAATAAATTCGGTTGGCCCGCTAGTGCTTTAAAGAAGATCACAATTTACAATAATAATACAATTTATATAACACTAATCTAATTTTCTAGATGAAGCAAATAAGATGTCTGCAGTAAAACTAGAGTATGAGTCTACGTTCCATCAAATTAAGACTTTTCCTTTCTAGAAAATATCTTAAAGAAATGGAAGATAACCCAAATGAGCAATTTACGTAGAAATTGCCCCCTCTAATTGTACAGGGAAAGAAGTAAAAACTCGCACACGAAAGTATAAAACCAAACCTTCAGAAGCCTCTTTATGAGCAACGTTGGCATTCATTAGCAATCAACTCATGTTAAATTTTATATCTACAGAATCACACGCTTTGAAATTAAAGTCCCAAATGTAATCTCTATGCATTAATTAAACCTCCAAAAATAGTTCACTATCCAACTAATATAGTTTTTGTAATCAGATTTGAGACTTGAAAACACTAATAGTTTATAAACGTATTTAAAATGTTTTGACATAAAGTAACCAGCAATTACGTGTTCATAAATTTGAAGTATTAATCAGCAAATCAAACCCATCAATCATCAAGTGAGCTTCAAATCGAACAGTGCAAACAGAGTATCATAACAATGAGAGCACAAAATATAGTAAATTACTAATCGAAATTCCAATTATCAACAAACCCATAACCGCAATTGTATCTAAATCAGCGATCGAGCACATAAACGCAATTGGAATTAATAAAATAGAGGTGATACTTTCTCGTGTACTCTCTAAACCCTAATTTCATCCTCTCATTCTCATCACAAACCTCCCAATCTTTCAGTCATTCATAACCCTACCTATTTAGTTTCAATCAAGAGCTGCTATTTCTCCACCAATCAGTGAAACCGACACCCATGAGATGAGAGAGGAAGAGATTTCATGAAAAGATGAAGAAGAAGAAGATGATAAACAGAGTTGGGGTTGTGTAATTTAAGGGTGGCATCAGCTCTAGGCCACTGGTATAATGACACAAATCAATAACCGGGATGAATCGGCGACGACGACACGATGGCCGGAAGTGAACTCCGTTCGTCTCCAAAACGGGAAACGGGAAGAAGATTCGCATAATAGGCCATTAATGATTAGGTTGGGCCAAGTCCAACTTTTTAAACAAAGTCACTTAAGCCCAACTTAATATTACTAGACTTTAGGGAGCTAATTAAAGACTGGTTTATTTGTAATTGGTGCCCAAAAAGGTGGTTTGTAATAAAAAAAAATGAATAATTAGGTTTAATAACCATGCAAATCAATTGCTTATTTCAATATAACAATCATCAATTATTAAAACTTAATTATATTTATTTAGTTAAGAGAGGCCATTAACCTATGTAGTCTCTAAAGTCCAAACCTCTCGTGGCCACCCTTTTTTCTATATCTTTTCATAGGTTGGCTTCAAGCCCTTCAGCAAAGAAACCATGACTAGGTTTGGGTCTGATGGAGAATGGCTAAACAAAACCAGTGCGCTAGGCCCACCAGTTAAAAATTCTAGATAAAGAAGTAAATGATATAAAGATCCCAATAAATCTCCTTTTTCTGCAAGGTGATTTATTTGAAAAGAAGATCAATATATATCCTGAAAGAAAGTGAAAAAAAAGGCATTAAATCAATAACTTATTTTTCCAAATAAACCATTTGTCAAGCCGTAAAATTTGGTGCCTGGATGAAAACACAAAAAAAATATTTAATTTATGCATATTGAAAGAGTCAAAAGTGTATTTAGTAAACAAGTACCAGTAGTAGTCTCTGGTGTTGATGCAGGGGATATTAGAGACGATGGGCCTGCTGACTATATTGGGAGCCTCTTCCATTACACCTTTCTTCAAGATTTTGGCATCCACAAGTTTCCATCCATAATTGGACGGTCTATGATAAAAAGACATTTTAACAAGGTGAGATTCTATAGCCCAAGGTTGTTGGTAATCAAAGACACAATTGATTGAATTCAAAGAATAAGAACAAAATTAACAAATGACACAAACTAAATTTATGATTATTGAATCATGCTTGACAATCTTTCCCTACTTATACATATTGAACCGGCGTGAAACAATCGACGCAGCGATTGAGATATACCGGTTTACTTAAATGACACCCTAAACCCCTTACATAATAAACTATAGACCTTAAACATACTTTACAATGATAACGCTTATACCTATGCCTGGCAAAATGAGCGGGTCAGATTGGGTGTAGTGACGGATCAAAATGGGTTCGGGTCAGAATGGGTGCGGGTCAGAACGGGTCATGTTAAAGAAAGTGTCATTTTGGTTTGGGTCAGATTGGGTTAATGGATTTGGGTCAGATTGGGTTCGGGTTAGAACGGTCATTTTACATATTGATGTCTGCACCCAGCAGTAATAGAATCTCTATTCCCTACAGTGTAAAACAGGCCCGGTTATTGGGTTAGGCAGCCCGGGCAAATGCCAAGGCCCAAAATTAAAAGGTGCCCAAAATTTGAAATGTTGTAAACATATATTTTATTGATGATTAGGGCTTGGGTCATTCGGGTTGGAGTGCTTCAATGGGACGGCTAAAAGAGGTGGGATATCTGGGGATGAGAGGCTTTCACTTTTGATTATATGTTTTTAAGTGAAAAAATAAGCGTCTACGGTTAAACCTTTTTTTTTAAATAAAGGACAAAACTAAATAACATCTTTAACTTCATAAAATACTTAATGTATTAAAAAGGAGCGTCTATTTTAATATTTTCTAACATAAAATAAATTATCCCTTAATATTCAATAATTTGTTAATTTAATAGTTTAATAAATTTTGATTATTAAATAATCAAAATAAGTAATTTTATCTTATCAATATTCTACGGTGAATATTTGAAAACAAACAAGTATTAGTGGAGCTAGACTTTATATGATGAAAATGTAATATCGCACTAACTTATGAACATACTTTTTTAGCAAATTACTTTTTTAGTCCCTGTGTTTTAGTGGTTTTAACCACTTGAGTCCAAAATCAAAAGGTTTAATGCCTTGAGTCCCTAACCGTTCATTTTATAACGTTTTGAGTCCAATTTTGTTCACTTTACACCGTTCTGGGTCCAATTTTGTTAAAAAAAAAAGTGGACTCAAAAGGTTAAAATTTGGACTCAAAGGGACTCAAATGGTTATAAAAAAAGCGTCTAGGGATTTACGGCGTTTTGGATTATTGGCACAAGAAAGAAACCCACAAAAAAATAAATCTAAGGGTAAATAACGCTTTTCGTCCTTTATGTTTATATCGAATTGCAGTGGATAACCTTTAACTTCAATAACTAAAGTCACAATTCTTTATTTGGAAAACTTGTTACACCTTTCATCCTTTACCACTAACCAGGTTAAATTTTTCAGTTAACTTTGGTCACATAAGGTTAATTTAGTCTTTTAACTTTAAAAGAATTTTAATAAATAAAACAAAAATAATTTAATCACCACCAACCCCTAATATTTACTAATAATTAATCTAAAAAATAAAAATAAAACACAAAAATCCTTAAAACATGTATAGCCCTTGACCAACATCTTCTCCATCTCTGGTGAAGCATCCCATCTACGCAACAACTACAACCACCACAGCCAAGAACTTCATTTCCAGTGAAGCATCACCATCATTGCACCTATGAGGGGATGGGATCGCCGAATGTTTTACCTCTCATCAACACCGCCACCACGAACTTCATCTTCAGATTTGAGGCTTTTGGGGGTTGAAGAGGTGAGGGGATCACCAAATATGTCACCTCTCATCAACACGACCAAACACATCCAATGTTCCTTCATTTGTTGTTTCAGGTGTAGAAGAGAGATTGGGAGAAACAAATCTGAGATCAAAGTTATTGGGCTCGGTGATGGTGGATTCTTCATTTGTTGTTGCAGGTGTTGTGTTGCTAGTTCTTACCTTGTGAGGTATACATCAGTTGGATTCGGTGGTGACTGGTGACTTTATGTGTGTTTAGAGATGTGTTTGTGGTGGCTAGATCCGGTGGGGTGGGGGTGGGGGGGGGTTTGTTGGATACGGTGGCTGGTGGTGGTGGGGCTCGATTCGCCGTGGTGGTGGCTGGGATACGGTGGTGGTGACGGGGCTCAATTCAGTGGTGGTGGCTCGATTTGGTGGTGGTGGTGGCTGGATTTGATGGTGGTGAGGTTGGTTGAAGAGATGGGGGTAACTGAAAGGGGACAAGGTTGAATGTTTATATTATATAATTTTTTTTAATAAATAAGTAAAATTACTGATCTACCATCATGTGCGACATAACTTAAATTTTTAACCTGATTAGTGGTAAATGACGAAAGGTGTAACAAGTTTTTCAAATAAATGATTGTGACTGTAATTATTGAAGTTAAAGGTTATCCATTGCAATTTGATACAAACATAAAGAACGAAAAGTGTAATTTACCCTAAATCTAAATATTTTTTCACAATTTCACACAAACCAATGAACCATACAAGGTTAATATATAAATTGATTGTTGAATATTATCATCTTTCTAAAAACTCTAAAAGAGTCGTACGATTCGCTCAAATAAGTTTGATTATTTTCTTACACTACTTTTATTTTGTTTATTTTACAACAATTATCGGCGTATTGTGATTTCATGATATATAATTGATAGGTTTATATTACAAGTAGTGGACCCAATTTTTTTTCTCGTCATCCGAGGCCCAAATTCTTTTTATAATTCTTGGAGACGGCCTGCCGTAAAACCTTTGCTTTCTTAATTCACCTATATATTAAAAAGAGAAGTCATTGAACAGTAATAATAAATAAATATTAATAAGAGTATTTAATAATTTCACCTATATATTAAAAAGAGAAGTCATTGAACAGTAATAATAAATAAATATTAAAAAGAGTATTTAATAAAAATTCACCTATATATTAAAAAGAGAAGTCATTGAACAGTAATAATAAATAAATATTAAAAAGAGTATTTAATAAAAAGTAATAAAAATAGAAATGAATGAATAGTATTGGGTACCGGTACCGATATCAAATTTACCAAACTGAGTGTATTTTCGGTATCCGTTCGGCACCGGTATTCATCGGGTTTTACCCTCAAATACCGGTGACATACCAATACCGACCGTATCAAGCCGTACTGTATCAGGTATATTCAGTACCAGTACCCATTTTTGGGGATTTCGGTAATGGCATTTTCGGTACCGGTTGGTACCGAGCTCATCAAATCCTGTAGCAACGTAGCAATGCAAGTAATTGCACACTTTAGATTACTTTTCATACACACAGTAAATAAACTGTATTTCGTTTGAATGAGGTTTTATATACACAAAAAACTTATTTTGCTTTATTTTTTGTCTTTTTACGTAATGAATGAATTGTAGCATGTAAAATTAACTTGGATATTTAGATTATTGATGAGCAAATCGTTTCAAATCCTGTAATCAAACCGGTATCGTATCGGTACCAAATTTACTATACCAAATCATTTTCAGTAGCAATTTGGTACCCACCTTTTGGTGTTTTCAGAATCGTTACTTTCGGTTCGACACCGGTCTAGCACCATACCTATATTTATTGATTTTTATCTTCAAATACCATACCGTATTGTACCGAGCATTTTCGGTGTCGGTACGTAATTTTGATGATTTTCCGGATCGGTACTTTCGGTGCCGTTACAGGTACCGAGCTCATCCATATTTTAATGCGTTAGCACCGTAATAACTAAACTGAAAACAACCGAATTTTCAACGTGTGGGTCCTATTATTATATATTAGGTTATTTAAAATCGCTTTTTAGGACGGATTGACTATCCTTTTCACGACATTTTTATTTATGTTTTGATATTCGGTATCTGTTTGCCGTTACTAACACGCGTTTTGCAGTCATTGGGTCCCCGCCGCAACGCACGAGCGGAAATTTAACTAGTTAAATTAAAATAGAAATTGAAATTGTAACAGATGTTGAATAGAAATTCATTTTAATTGAAAAACTAAAATTCAGTTAAACTTAAAAGAAAACAGTTTTATTTTGGGGAAAAAAAGCAAATAAACACAAATCAAATAATAAAATATACTAATTGAGAAACGAACAACCAATGATCGTTTCTGTTTCGTCTGGTGAGGCAACAACGATTCATAATTCATGCGGTTTCAATTCAGTAATCGCTCCAGCTGATCTCTCGCATATGTCAACCCGTTTGGGTTCGTAACTGTCAGCCATTGAGTGATCATTTACACACTCACCAGTTACACCATCGATCCGTTACGTTACGACCTCCGCATAACACCGAAACACCGTCGTTTAATATGTTACCAACTTTATGGTGGTCGGCATCGCTAGTTTACCGGAAGACAGAAACACCGTCGTTTGCTATGTCACCAACTTAATGGTGGTCGGCGTCGCTAGTTCACCGGAACACAGAGATAGTGCGTAAAGGAGACGAGAGTAGAGGAGAATCTGTAAGCTTCTAATATGGTGGTTTGGTGAGATTTTTCTAAGAACTAATTTTGTGTGAGAGTGACGATCTCAGATTTAGAGCGAAGAAAAAGAAAAGCTTTTGAGAAAAATTTCTAACTAGTTCCACCTGTTTCTTTTTTCTTCTGAACCCACTAACTCGTTCCACCCGTTTGTTTCTTTTTAATTCCAAACCCAATTTGACCCGTAAAATCTTTCTGTATTTTAGGGTGACCCAGCCAGACCCATTGATTACTAAAAAGAAACCCAAATCAGCCCATGGTGATTTAAAAAAAGACCCAAAACGACCCATTTTATGCATGTGGGTCAGAATTGCCTGCTCTACTAATACCCCTTTACTCGAACAATCTTGTATCCACAGCTGGGTGAACCAAGTCATATATTTCATCTTTGCTCTTTTACCTCTCCTACTTTGACTATAATGGTCAAAACCAAAATTTTCCAAAATAAGAACTGATATGAATACATTAAAATTTTCTAAGAAAAACTGAATATGTATGTATGTTAAAACACACCTTATTTAAGGCAAGCTCATTGAAGCTCCTGCAGAATGTGCAATTTTGCCACCAGCATCTTCTGTTAATTGCTTCTTACCAGATTTTCCCTTACTACATATCTACAAGAAAAGGGTAGCATTTTTAGCATTTTGCCCAACTGACCATACAAAACAGGCAGCAGGGCAGTTTAGTCATACAACAAAAAATTTCAAGTAGAAGTGAAACTAATAGAGCTAAAACTACGATTAAAAGCTTGTTGCCTTGATACCATATTATATTATTTTGTACACAAAATTTTGTCAATAACTGTGAGAATGAAGGAGGGTAGTTTCAACCAATTTACTTATGAATGTCAAGACAGGTCAGTTTGGTTTGTTTTTCACCTTTTCTATCTCAAACTGATGAGACATATATATAGGGTCATATGGCTTTAAAGTTTACAATTTATTAGTGAAGCGGGTCTTATAATGAAGATTGTTGTTTACAGTAATGTGTTTTTTTACCATTTATTTCACAGTTTCTAAAAAAAATATAAAAAATGCTTTGTGATACCACCCCTAATTTGGATTTATTAGGTTGAAAACAGAGACATATACATATAAATTGAACCAATATAAATGGGTTAGTAGATACATGAACACGTATATACATATGAATTAGAAATTCATGTAAAAAAAGAAACAGGCATTCTACTTATAAGTTGGTACGAATCCAAATAAAGAAACATAAAATGCTTTAATTAAGTTAGGTTAAAGCCATCTTACATTGAACCGATGAAAATTAGAATTGAAGTGAAACTCTGGTGGAGAAGTGAATGGACACTGTAAATACACGTTCGTCTCTCTCGGTGGTATGAATAATAGTCACATAGGCTGTTATTGCTGATTAAGTTAATTGGGCCCAGTCCACCTTCTTAAACAAGCCCAACTTAATATTACTTGTACCATCTATAAAAGGTCATTTGATATCTTAAACTAGCCCAACTTAATATTACTTGTTGATCGGATTGTCGCGCTCCAATCAAAGATAATATTTATCAGCCCAAATTACCCTTAACAAATAGCTAGTGGTAGCAAGGGGTAAAACCACGAAGAGTATGTGGTTTGCGAATGGATTCACTTTAACTAAAACGATTGTCACAATTTATGAAGCTTGCTTATAATGTTCTTGTATTTTTGTTTTTGATGAAAGATATGAATTTAACTAAATAAATTGGTTTACTTGGATAACAACTTCTAGTTAACAATTGTAATGAATATTTGGTTACTAAACAATAATAAGTAAAGGAATCACACCCGGTTTCGGTAATTGCTAACTTATGGTTTCTACAAGTTTTAGGCTTCAATTCAAATGCATACAATTAACGGATTTAGTGTACCGTGACTTAGGTGCTAATAACTATCAACGTTTCAATGAACGGACACGAATGCACTTTGTAATCAACACAAGTAAATCCTAACCAAGACAATGCATATTACACATAACCATTTCATAAAGTCATAACTTTTAACATCGCTCGACAATTTATGAATATGAAACAAATGTAGGCTATTGTCAAAAGGTTTCTAAAATCATACACAAATTGTCACGAATTAAAGCAGGAACAATTCAAAACCATAAATTAAACAACTACCTATACCGGGGTGAAACCAAGATGATTAGCCACTCATGGATGAAGAATGGAACTTGACGGATGTCATGTTGGAGCTTGGAGGATGGAGAATGATGAATGTTCTTGGTGCAAGATGATTGTTTGTAGAAGATGATGGTGAATATTGCAAATACGTGATGGTGAATGTCTGGACTTAGACATGGATATCTTTCTTCTTTGATGATGATCTTTCTTTATAGCCATGGAAGAACTTGGAGCATTTATTACTTCTTCAAGAATTTGGATGGTCTTGATGATGATTTTCTCCATACGAGAGTTTAATGCTAATGAATTGGAAGAGATTAGTTGCTCACAAAAGTCTTCAAATTAAATGTTCTTGACCTCTCAATAACTCAAAACCCAGATCTTTGACCAACAAGGAAGGTTGGCAATTAATACAAGCATCCAAGAAACTTTTTTCCCGGATTCACTTTGCAGGCACCGTAGGCGACTGTGGTTTTGGCCGTAGGCTATGGTGCCCAGAAACTGACTTTTCTATTTTCTTCATAACTTCTTCGTTATAGCTACGTTTTACGCACCGTTTTCGCCCACGTACTCGTAATTCAGCCCTCTATCATAATATCTTCCAATATCTTCATGTTAACTCTGTTTTTGTTTATTTCACATCTCCGGTTGATCCCGTTTGATCCCGGTGTTCCGTAAAGCTTCCCGAATAGCACCCTTAACTCCGTTAGACCTGAAAACACAAATCTCATTAAAAGTAGGCCAGTAGAGATTATAAGTCACGTAAAAACATTAACTTAACATTTGCGAACACCGGTTTTCGACCACATATCACATCCCCACACTTGTCTTTTGCTTGCCCTCAAGCAAATCTGTTTTTCGCTTTCACGCGGGTCGAACAAGAAACACACATCCCATTCCCGAGACCAAGGTTAAGGTCCAATGTCATGCTAAAGTTCAAACTCTTTACAATTCGAAATATATCTAATGGTAATGTGATGCCATATACACAAATGGCTACCCAAGATTAACCCGCCCGTGAAACCAATAATTCAAGCATGTCCCTTACAATGTTTTCTCCACTCGGCTCATAATTTGGCTAATATTTATAATGTATTAGCATTTCAAAGAATATTCACTCAAACCGATTAGAACACATACCCGCATAAGCTTGCAACTCAATCATTCTCCACCATTGATCACGAACACTAAGCACAAGTCATAAGGTCTTTGTAAGGGTAATAACGGGGCTAGGCTAAGGGTAGGAAATAGGATAATTTAAAGTGGCTAAGGTGATGAAAAAAAATTCGATTTTTATTACAAACCACTAAACTAAACAACACTAACTATAAATATAAACTATGAGGCAACAACTTTTTCCTTTTATTAAACAAACTCCTAACACATCTTTTTGTGTTTTTCTCAATGCTTTTTCATTCTTTTTCGCAACATTTTCTGTTTTTTTATGCAAACAAACAAATACACTATACAAACTTTGCTAAATAATCGAATTTCCATCACACGGGTTTAAACGAAAAAGCTTATGGTTATGGGCTAAAGGTGGTCAAACGAAAGGTTTAGGCTCAAGATGGGTGACTAGGGAATTTGTTTGGGTAAGGATATATAAATAGTTTTAAGAGAAAAGGTTTACCTAATGCCTTAATCATTCTCATGCTTGTATTCGGCCTATAGTCTCAAACGTATCAAAAGTTGCAAGTTCTACAATATATGAATAATGCTCCACTCAAACAAAGAAACATAGGTATGTAATCTATGATATAAAAGTGGCTCAAAACCTCACATATCTAAAAAGGTATGGTATTTGACATGCATAAAAGACTAGTTTCTTAGGCGAATTATTCCCAAATAACCACCCGCTAGATACCCGTCATGTTATTAATCCGAACTTGACCATGACAAAAGACCAAATGGGTTGTGACATCCCTCGTTGACTTAGTTACTTGTGCTTTTAAGATTGCTTTTGAAACAAGAAACTTTTGAAAAATTTATGAAATTTTTCCCCATCCCCACACTTGAGGTAAACATTGTCCTCAATGTGTAGTATTTAAATGAACGGGTCAAAATCTAAACTTTTACTACTCCCCCATCCCCACACTTGAGGTAAACATTGTCCTCAATGTGTAAGAACTAGAGTTTTAAAACGCATAAGGGATGTGACACGTCTATCCCTCCCAAAGTATCACCCCGGTAAAACACAACAAACAATCTACTAATTTACTAATTAAAACAAAATCAAAAGTAAAAAGAAACGTATGCACCTGATTTTGTTATTTGATGCCCATGTCTTCTTCTTTTCTTCATAAAAACGGTTGTCTCGCGAATATCATGTACCTACAAATTCTAACCCTTGTGTAGAAGCATGCTTCTCACAACCATCAAAATTTGTTAGTTACTTAGTTCTACCATTTTTATGAAAATTTTTACCAAGCCATACATTATTTCGCTTTGATTTATAAAAACAAACCTAACTCACTTTCGTAGGAATCACGGTTGCATTTAGCGTATGCAACAAGCCCTTTTAAACCTCCTAATAGCTTAGGAGGACGAGTAGGTCTCGTGAGGGTTATATAGAGAACACACCCACAACGTTCATTTAACTCGACAAAAAAAACAAAAAGGAATTAATGAAAACAAACTATACAACAAAAACATAATTCATACCATACCTCTACCGCTGATATCGTTCGTTAGGGTCCATTGGCGGGTTCAGTTGGTACGGATAACCAGTGAGAGATTCAAACATCTCCCTAAAGTTATCGAGCGGGCTTTGTTCCCCTTGTGGTGGTGGTTGGTAGGGAATTGGGACGAAGCTCGAGCCCACCGCTTCGGGCCAGTGAGGGGTCGGATCGGACGGGCCTAGTGGATGAGGAAGTTCGGAGTAATTGGTCCACCCCGAATGTTCGGCATATGGGAGGCCAGCTTGGAGGTCTCTTTGGTGGCGCTCTTGATCGTGGAGCACCTTGGTGTAATTAATCGCCATTTGGTTAGAGAAAGCCAACGCTCCCCATCGGCGTTGGTCTAATTCCCTTTGTGCGTTTTGACGCCTATCCTGCTCTTCCTCCCATGCCCGTCTGTGGGCCTTTTCTTCATCTTGTAACTGTAACATGCGTTCCATTTGAGACTGTTGCAACGCATATTGCAGTTGTTGTTCTTCCATCTGTTTTTCCACCCTTTCGCGAAAGGATGTTTGATGACCCCATTGTTCTTGCGAGTACGCCCCTTGCGCCTTTTCCCATTCCTTCCTGCTCGCATGGTACTCTCTCCCTTCACCAATGCCTGCTGACACGTTGTCGTAGACCTCTTTTTGCCCGCTGGTCCACAACCGGTATGACGGTATCCTCCTTTGGTTTACAAAATTTGCCACATCGGCAGAGACTTCCCTATGCTTCCTATACCTATGCCTTGGTCCCCGTGGACCGGAAGGATCCGTCTCCTCCTCCTCAACATCAGGCATCTCCTCATCTTCTTCCTCTTCTTCTTCGTCACCCTCTTCGTCACCCTCTCTTGGCTCAGTGAATTGGTAACTATCTCCTTGTTCATCCTCGACTGTGTGAAGATGACCAAAAGACTTTACCGTTATCTTCCAATGTCGTCTTATGGAGGCGAGGTTGAACTGATCAATGGGTTTCTCCACCCACAGTGACTCCGGAGGCAATGCATTCTGCTGCAAAATCATGGCGCTAATCAACCTCACATATGGAATCATCTTTCGTTTGTACGATTCCCTTGTATCCCATGTATTAATCATCACAATTTGACGCCATGACAGCCTTGGCATCCCATATAACAATGAATGCACAACCCGGCAGTCGGGTGTCTTTACTTTACCACGGTCCCCAAATCGCACCATGACATTTTCTAACGAGATACCATATAGTATTTTGCCCTTCAAAGACAAATCTTTTCTCGCCTCCCCTGCACCCCCAGAACCTGGCAATACGTTTGGTAGCATTTGTAGCGGATCAGTTTCGTTTCTTTTATTATCCAAAAACTGATCATAGGTGTAGTAATCATACGCTTCGACCCCAAGTGAATCAAACCTTGCAACCGCATTCATATGCTCAAATGACATGATCATTTGATTCTTTCCAATATTACCAACTAACCGCCAAGTAGGGGCCGACCCATCAGACTGCTCAAAACGCAACGTTGATAACCATTCACACACAGCTCCCAAATATACCCGGGTGGTTATATCCTCACACCAATCAATCACCCGTTCCCATCCGAGCTTTTCAAAACATTGTACTATGCCGATTTTCCGAAACTCTTCAACATCCACCGTTCGTTCACACACTGCTCTCTCGGGTACGGGCTTTGAAACACCCGTAACCATTTTCATTTAACGCATCTTTGCTTCCAATCTCTTGTTCCGATATCGAGAAAGAGCCTTCAACTTATCATTTTTCCATACCGAAGCCGACTGACTATTCTTTTCTTCCTCCCATTCCCAATCTTGTCGGATTAGCTGCCCATCACCTTCCTGAACATTGCTCAATTGTTCCCAACGCCTTTGATATACCCCCGAGCCTGAACCGGCTCCCGAAGACAACCCTTGTCCGGAGGTTTTTGCTTTCTTGCTTCTTCCAAACATATCTACAATCAAAAGACAAGACAACAATTAGTACACCCAAAATCTTCAAACAATCTCAAACTTTGAACATAATGTGTAATGTTGAATTTCAATCAATAATTAGATGTAAAATTGCTTTTTTTAAACTTCCAAAGTTGCACATCTTATCATCTATATCAATTAAACATGTTTATTCACAATTTACTCAAAAATTCATGTTTTCAACAATATTCAACATCACAACTATGTTCAATCATGCACAAATCTAGTGTAATCACATCACCAAGACTAAAGTATGCTCAAATCCCATCCAAATCAAGTAAACATTCTTAAGTTTATGCTAAAACATCCTACATTATGATAAACAACCTATTCTTAAACAATATGCTTAAAATTTCGGAAGAAATCAACAATGTATATAATAATCATGCATAAATTTACTGAAATTTCATACCTTGAGTGTAGATAAACAAGAAGAACTAAGAAAAAGTGCAAAGCAAATGTTTTGGATGAACACTCTTCAAAACCCTAAAAATTCGCGACCAGAAATCTTGCAAACAAGCAAGAATTGATGGAAACCGTTATGGGGGTTTTGTTCCTCTCGAAAAACTACACAAATTAGGCTCAAGAATCAAATGATTTGGGTGAGAATCGAAGGAGTTATGGAAGGAGGAAGGATTAGGGTTCTTGAGTGAGTTTGTGAAGAAGGTGAAGATGCAAGGAGAGAGAAGGTAGGTAAGGATCTGAATTGATGAAGTTTTCTGGATGTTTTGGAGAGCATGTGGTGATTTTTTTTGTCATAGAGTTGGTTAAAAATGAGTTTGGTTGAAAGTTGGAATGTAAAAATGAAGTTTGGGTTCGAATCCTACACCTAACAATAAACTGCGTCGGACCGTTTTAGAAGAGCCGTCGGCGACGGTGCAAAGGTCCGTCGGCGACGGTTGCTGGATTCGTTGAAAGTGGCGACGGCTTATCTCCCTGTCTACGGAGAATTTTTTGGGCGACGGACATATAGGGGCACCGTGGGCGACGCAGAGTCTCGCCGTCGGCGACGGCTCCCCAAAACTCAGTTTTAAATATTTTTTTTATATAAAGATTTTATTTTTATGAAACTTTAATAAAAGGACTATATATATATATATATATATATATATATATATATAAAATTCCTAAAAAATATTAAAAATCTTTTTGTGAGTTTTATTATAAGTTAAAAAAATTTAAAAATTTAAAATACGAAAAAAAACCGAAAAAACCGTAACGATTCTACCACCCCCTAAAAGAAACGTGTATTGTCCTCAATGCTCAAACAAATTCTAAAAACATACCTTACGTCTTCAAAACCCGTTTATGATGTCCGGACTTCACATAATCAAATAAGGTTAGTAGGAAACGAAAGCGATTATATCTAAAATACACAAAAATTTAAAACTATACACAACTCTAACTAAAAATGTTACAAGTCCTTTTTAGTTGACCTCATAAATCGGAATGCTTACCACGAAGCTTACCGATTCCTTGTTTTTATCCATTTTTTCGTTACCATCGAGAAACGGTTTTAGCCGATGACCATTTACCGTTTGACGTGACCCATCCTTCGGGTCCTCAATAGTAACATCACCCAATTGTCCAACCCGGGTGATCACATAGGGTCCCATCCATTTGCTCCGGAGCTTTCCGGGAAAGAACTTGAGCCTTGAATTGTAAAGCCAAACCTTTTGACCCACTTCAAACTCCTTCGGATTCAACTTCGCGTCATGTGCCCTCTTCATATCATCCTTGTATTTCGCGGCGCACTCATATGCTTCTTCCCTAAGCTCCTCCAACTCGCAAAGCTTTAACTTTCGCTCTTTTCCTGCATCATCATATTTCATGTTAACCTCTTTGATAGCCCACCAAGCACGATACACAAGTTCAACCGGTAAATGGCAATTTCGCCCATAAACTAAGCGATAAGGTGTAGTTCCAATAGGTGTTTTATGAGCCGTTCTATAAGCCCATAAAGCATCATTCAACTTCGTTGACCAATCCTTTCGGTCGGCTCGAATGGTCTTTTGCAAAATTCCTTTTATTTGCCTATTGGAAACCTCCACTTGACCACTTGTTTGTGGGTGGTAAGGAGTAGCAATTCGATGGTCAACACCATACAGTTTCAAGAGTTTGCCAAAGTTAAAATTCTTAAAGTGAGATCCCCCATCACTAATGATCACTCGGGGAATCCCAAATCTCGAAATTATGTTTGTTTGTATAAAATTGCAAACAACGGTATGGTCATTTGTCTTGGTGGCAATCGCTTCGACCCACTTGGATACATAATCGACCGCCACCAAGATGTATAAGTTGCCATGCGAATTAGGGAATCGGCCCATGAAATCGATCCCCCACACATAAAAATATCTACAATGAGGATCGGTTGCATGGGCATTTCATCCCTTTTAGAAATACCCCTTAACTTTTGACACTCTACACAGTTCTTAGCAAAATTAAAAGCATCCTTAAAAATGGTCGGCCAATAAAGACCGCTATTGAGCACTTTGTGCCCGGTTTTGTGACCATTGAAATGGCCCCCACAAGCGAATGAATGCAAGTGCATCAAGACGCTAGGAATCTCCTCGTCGGGTATGCATCTTTGAACGATTTGATCCAGACAAAATTTGAATAAGTCCGGTTCTTCCAACGTGTAGTACTTGATTTTAGATAGGAAGTGCAACCTCTTCCTTCTATCCCAATGAGCCGGCAAATCACCTGTAACCAAATAAACAACGATGTTAGCATACCATGGTAATATTCCAACTTTTAAAAGTTGCTCATCGGGAAAGTTCTCATTGATCTCTTCACGGGAGGAATCCTCCTCCACAACCAACCGAGACAAGTGGTCCGCAACCACATTCTCACTCCCTTTCATGTCTCTGATTTCCAAATCAAACTCTTATAGCAAGAGAACCCATCGGATTAATCTCGCCTTTGCATCCTTTTTGTTCATAATGTACCTAACTGCAGAATGATCAGAATATACAATGACCTTAGTACCCCATATATAAGCACGAAATTTATCCAACGCATATACCACCGCAAGTAGCTCTTTCTCGGTAGTTGTATAATTTAATTGTGCATCCGAGAGAGTCTTACTTGCGTAGTAAATGGCAATCGGTTTCTTGTCTACCCTTTGACCCAATACGGCCCCCACCGCATAATCACTTGCATCACACATAATTTCGAATGGTAAAGACCAATTCGGTGATTGGAAGATTGGGGCCTCAACCAACTTTTTCTTCAAAATGTGAAAGGCGTTTTGGCAATTTTTATCAAAATCAAATGTTTTATCTTTTAACAACAAATTGCATAAGGGTTTTGTTATATCACTAAAGCTTTTTATGAACCGTCTATAAAACCCCGCGTGTCCCAAAAACGACCGAACACCCTTAACGCTTGTAGGATAAGGCAAAGTGGATATGACTTGTATTTTTGCTCTATCCACCTCAATCCCACGACTCGAGATAACATGCCCCAACACAATCCCTTCTTAAACCATAAAATGGCTCTTTTCCCAACTCAAAACCAAATTTTTCTCAACACGTCTTTTCAAAACTTTTTCGAGTTGGTCAAGGCATGTACCAAATGATGGCCCAAATATTGAAAAATCATCCATGAAGATTTCCAAAGACTCCCCCACCATATCTGAAAAGATACTCATCATACACCTTTGGAAGGTGGCGGGGGCATTACAAAGTCCAAAGGGCATTCGCCTAAATGCGAAGGTACCGTATGGACAAGTAAAGGTGGTCTTTGCTTGGTCTTCCGGATGTATAGCAATTTGATTGTAACCTGAATAACCATCCAGAAAACAATAAAATTTTTGTCCGGCCAATTTCTCAACAATTTGGTCAATAAATGGTAAAGGGAAATTATCTTTGGAAGTTGCAGCATTTAACTTCCTATAGTCAATACAAATACGCCACCCGGTTACCGGCCGAGTGGCGACCTCTTCACCTGCGTCATTCGTGACGACTTGAATACCTGCCTTCTTAGGAACTGTTTGTGTTGGGCTCACCCATTCGCTATCCGAGATAGGGTATATAATACCCGCATCTAGCCACTTCAATACCTCCTTCTTGACCACCTCTCGCATGTTTGGATTTAGTCTCCTTTGTGTGTCGCGAGAAGGACTCATACCATCTTCCGTGATGATCTTGTGCATCACTACCGAGGGACTAATTCCCTTCAAATCAGCAATGGTCCATCCAATCGCCGCCCGATTGGTGAGCAAAACACCCATCAATTGCTCCTCTTGTTCCTCGGTTAAGTTTGATGCGATGATAACCGGGAGAGTGTTGCCTTTACCAACATAAGCATACTTGAGATGCTTAGGCAATACTTTTAATTCCATTTCCGGAGGCTCTACTAACGACGGCTTTAATTTAGTGTCAATGCTCTCCGGTAAACTCTCAATGTGGTGCGTCCATGTCGGTTTTCCTTCTCTAACCGCAAGCACCTCTATACTTTTCACTTCCTCATCCATGCTCTTTTCCATCTCTACCTGTGACCTGTCAAACATATAACAATCCTCCGTTGTGTTTTCCCCGTTCACGACTGTGTCGCAAAGGGGTATACACGTGTCAACGATGTCTGCCATATAGCATTCATCATCCACTGAAGGGTTCATAAGCCCGAAAAAAACATGCAACCTCAATCTCCGGTTTCCAAATGTCATGTCAACCGTTCCTGATTTGCAATCAATTTGAGAATTTGCGGTTGCTAAAAATGGTCGACCCAAGATCACCGTAGGTTGATTGGTTGGGTCCTTGGCCACATAGTCAAGTACTAAAAAGTCCACCGGATAGTAAAAATCCTCGATTTTTACTATCACATCCGAAACAATTCCACGGGGTAGTTTGGGTGTCAAATCGGCTAACACCATGGTGGTGTTTGACGGCTTGAGTGGGCCAAACTCGTATTGGTCATACAAACTACCCGGTAGAATGCTCATGCTTGCACTAAGATCTAGAAGTGCCCGATTGATTTTAAAATCGCCTACTTGAATTGAAATGATAGGCGCACCCGGATCTTGGAGCTTAGGTGGAAGTGCACCCAAAAGAATCAAACTCACATTATCGGTTAAATCTAATTTCTTTGGAAATTTATGAGTTCGCTTTTGAGTACACAAATCTTTCAAATACTTACCATAAGACGGTACTTGTTTAATTGCATCCAAAAGAGGTAAATTTATTTTTACTTGTTTGAAAATTTCCAACAACTCTTCTTGTTGTGGACCTCTTTTGTTTACAACTTTTTTCACGGGTCCCTTCAATGCTTCGGGATAAGGGGCGGTATTTGTTTCTACACCCTTTTCCTTAGCCTTAGGGACGGGTATGGTCACAACGGGAGTGTTAGTATTCTTTTTCAAGTTATTTGTATTTTGACCCGTTTGACCATCCTCTTTTTCATCTTCACTAGCATCTTCCACCACCCCTTCAACAAATTGGGGTGGTGGTGGTTTGACACCATTATCCACTACTCGACCACTACGTAAAGTAAGTTTATTAATTGGTACCTCATGTGTGTTCCTTGAGCTCGACCCTTGATGCTTAGGGTTTACCGTGGTGTCACTTGGAAGCCTTCCCGAGCTTCCTCTAACTTGAGCCATTTCCTCCGCGAGTTGGGTTACTTGTTTTGCTAACAACTCATGCACCTTGTCCCGAATCTCATTCCCCTTCTTGGACTCTTGCATCATTGAAAGCATAGAATCCAACTTCGCATTCAAATCATTGCCACCCCCTTGGTTGTTTGACCCACTTCCATTACCGCCTTGGTTGTTGTAATTTCTTTGATACCCACCTTGATAATTATTATCTCTACCTTGGTATCCTTGATTGTAAGGACGTTGGTAACCCCCTTGGTTACCACCTTGGCGATTTGGATATAATGACCCGCTTTGATTACCCGGTTGAAAATTCGGGTTCATTTGATTCGCGGCGTTCCCATATCGGAAGTTGGGATGGTTTCTCAACCCGGGGTGGTAAGTGTTCGAATTCATGTCATTATCTTTTCTATCACCGAACACTTGGTTGACTTCCTCGGTGTACTCACTAGGCCCCGTTGGACATTGATTCGCCTTATGGCCAATTTCTACACAATCCTCACACACTACAAATTGGACCGCATTCACCTCCTTCTTTTTTATACGAGCCAATTCCCGTTCTAAGGTAGAAATTCTATCCTTAGAATCAACATCGGGAAGCGAACGGGAAACGGGATGTTTCTTTGCTCTATCGGCTGATTCCTTCTCCTTTGACCTTTTGCTCATTCGCTCAAGAAACTCCCAATCGTTATCTTCATGATTGCTCAAAAGAGTACCATTTCTAGTTGACTCTAGGCGATTCCATGTAGCGTCATCCAACCCACGTACGAAGCACTTCACCAATTCCCACTTTTCTATTTGGTGATGTGGGCATTTCCGCATCAATTCCTTGAACTGAGTGAACGCTTCATGTAACGGTTCACTCGATAGTTGCCGAAACGATCTTATTTCATCCCGTGCATCATCGGTCTTCGACATTGAATAGTATTCGTCTAGAAAGATTTGTTGCATTTCACCCCATGTCCGGATGCTATTTGCCGGAAGTGTGAGAAACCATTGCTTTGCCTTGTCTTTCAACGAAACTTGGAACAAGCGAAGTTTGCCTTCCTCCAATGCGAAATTGTGCCCACCGATAGTATTACATATGGACGAAAATTCAGCCAAGTGTGTGTATGGCTCATCATTAGACCTCCCATTGAAGTGGGGAAGTATATTGATATAATGAGGCTTACAATCAAACATTCTCCTTTCACACACTATAGGAGAATCATTGTCGGTAAACACCGGTCGAAAACGGTCATTTACTCCCCGTGGAGGTTGTTGATGACGTTGTGGACCGTTAACTTCTTGGTCGACCGGTCTTCGATTATCCCTTCTATCACCTCTTCGATCATCTCTTTGGTTCCCACCTTGGTTACCCATTTGATTACCTCCCCCCACGAAACGAGGAATCCAATTAGGATTACCATTGTTGTTATTGTTGTTTCGTGGTTGTCGGTTATTCCCGTAACCGTCATTCCTCCTATTCCCATTCCCGTAATCATCGTTCCCCACATAGTTGGCATTTTGGTTGCCAAACCCTTCATATTCAAATCTTGGATTATTGTAAATATTACCCCAATTTACGTACCCCCAATCTTCATCATCATAGTAGCCCCCGTCATCCGAATTTCTCGTATGAATACTCACATGCTTCGGTGATTGAAAACCGGGAACACTATGTGGTGCGTCATCGAGAATAGCGTTCCTCAAATCGTCTAAGTTGACAAATGGGTCTATGTTCGCGGGATTGCCACGATCTCGATTACCTTGATGGTCGGAATTGACATTCCGGTCATCAAAGTTGAGGGGTAAGGAAGCTTGTTAATGAGGGGTTTGTTGTTGGGGTGTTCTTTGGTTGTTGTTGGGATTTTGGTTTTGGAAAGGTGGTGTGGGTGGTCCGGTATTGTTATTACCACCCGGTCGTTCTTGAGGCATAGGTTGAATAATTGGAGCGGAATTAAAATTGCTTCGGTATTGAAATTCGTGTGGATTTTGGTTTGCCATTGAATTGGTTTCAATGGATGGTGTAGATGGTGAATTGATGTTGGGTTGATTAGAAGCAAGTGTTGCCTCTAACCGAGTGGCTAAGTTTCTTCGAACTAAATGCTCAATCTCCGGTTCGAACACTAGTGGTGAGGTTCTACCGGAATTCCGTGTATGCATGCACTACTTGTAAGTGTAATCTGCATAAGTAACACACCCGAGTAACAAGAAAATATAGAAAATAGCAAAAAGAAACAAAGCACCTTAATCACAAAAATTCTGAAAATTATCCAAACACAAAGCGCACGAACTCCCCGGAAACGGCGCCAAAATTTGATCGGATTGTCGCGCTCCAATCAAAGATAATATTTATAAGCCCAAATTACCCTTAACAAATAGCTAGTGGTAGCAAGGGGTTGAACCACGAAGAGTATGTGGTTTGCGAATGGATTCACTTTAACTAAAACGATTGTCACAATTTATGAAGCTTGCTTATAATGTTCTTGTATTTTTGTTTTTGATGAAAGATATGAATTTAACTAAATAAATTGGTTTACTTGGATAACAACTTCTAGTTAACAATTGTAATGAATATTTTGTTACTAAACAATAATAAGTAAAGGAATCACACCCGGTTTCGGTAATTGCTAACTTATGGTTTCTACAAGTTTTAGGCTTCAATTCAAATGCATACAATTAATGGATTTAGTGTACCGTGACTTAGGTGCTAATAACTATCAACGTTTCAATGAACGGACACGAATGCACTTTGTAATCAACACAAGTAAATCCTAACCAAGACAATGCATATTACACATAACCATTTCATAAAGTCATAACTTTTAACATCGCTCGACAATTTATGAATACGAAACAAATTTAGGCTATTGTCAAAAGGTTTCTAAAATCATACACAAATTGTCACAAATTAAAGCAAGAACAATTCAAAACCATAAATTAAACAACTACCTATACCGGGGTGAAACCAAGATGATTAGCCACTCATGGATGAAAAAGCTTGATCACCATATGAATGGAACTTGACGGAGGTCATGTTGGAGCTTGGAGGATGGAGAATGATGAATGTTCTTGGTGCAAGATGATTATTTGTAGAAGATGATGGTGAATATTGCAAATACGTGATGGTGAATGTCTGGACTTGGACATGGATATCTTTCTTCTTTGATGATGATCTTTCTTTATAGCCATGGAAGAACTTGGAGCATTTATTACTTCTTCAAGAATTTGGATGGTCTTGATGATGATCTTCTCCATACGAGAGTTTAATGCTAATGAATTGGAAGAGATTAGTTGCTCACAAAAGTCTTCAAATTAAATGTTCTTGACCTCTCAATAACTCAAAACCCAGATCTTTGACCAACAAGGAAGGTTGGCAATTAATACAAGCATCCAAGAAACTTTTTTCCCGGATTCACTTTGCAGGCACCCTAGGCGACTGTGGTTTTGGCCGTAGGCTATGGTGCCCAGAAACTGACTTTTCTATTTTCTTCATAACTTCTTCGTTATAGCTACGTTTTACGCACCGTTTTCGCCCACGTACTCGTAATTCAGCCCTCTATCATAATATCTTCCAATATCTTCATGTTAACTCTGTTTTTGTTTATTTCACATCTCCGGTTGATCCCGTTTGATCCCGGTGTTCCGTAAAGCTTCCCGAATAGCACCCTTAACTCCGTTAGACCTGAAAACACAAATCTCATTAAAAGTAGGCCAGTAGAGATTATAAGTCACGTAAAAACATTAACTTAAACATTTGCGAACACCGGTTTTCGACCACATATCACTTGTAACATTCATAAACGGTAATTTGATGATAGAGTTATTAAAATAAAAATAAAGTAAGGGATAATTTAGTTGGTTTAATCCGCTTCTTTAAAAAAAACTTACATACAAACTTTTTATTTTATAAAATATAAGAATTTCGTAATAGAGTGAAATTAATAGGAAAGTTGTTACTATAAGGCTAAATGAAGTGTATTTACTATACATGAAAATGAGAAATAGCATGTAAAAATTATGAAGGCATGATGAATGAAGCAAACTCTCAAGATTGCTTATGGTGAATGTTGGGAAATCAACCAAAATAACTAAATTTGGGGATAATCATAAAAGTCAAAATCGGGCTCGAGATAAGTGAATTTGTGTTACATCTCTCCAAGTATTTTGGATCCCGTGTTGTTGATTTGCAGAAATCTTAATAGAAAATATTCTTTCTTCAACTGCAATTTTTTAAAAAACAAGGGTATTGTGGTCAAACTCAATGCTTTACAAATCCAGATCAACAAGAATGTATATGTTACAAAAAGAACAACTTAATAAATGCTTCTTAGAATATTGAAGAATGGTAATCAATTTTAGTTTGTTTGACATTAAGAATCTTTACAAGGAACTAGTTTAATACCCATTCGGTGGACGGGTAATGTTGTTGTATTGTATAGTAATAACATGAATGAAAATATGAACACAAAGAAATAAAATAGAGCGTCAGATTACACAGAACTATACAAACAACGTGATAAACAAAGCTAACATATATTAAGCGTACATGAAATTACACAATATGACAAACAAAAACACTATTCTTTAATTTGTAATCCAGAATATAACATGCCTAGTATAACAGTATACAAAGTCATCTTTTAATAACTCTTATGTACTAAAAGAATTCTCATGTCTCAAATGAGAAAAAAAAACTAGTGTATGATACATGTACAAAGATTGCCCTTCCACGGCAATATAGGGGTAAGTTCACCATTTTGTGTATGGTTTGTTTTTTATGAAATCCATCTCACCTGACCATCTAATTTGTATCTTTTGCAAAGATCATGCATTTTTTTTTTCAAATTTTTTAATTCTTTGTCATCAGATATATTCACATCATTGAAAACAACTTCTACAATAATGTTTGCTAGTTCATTAAGCTTTTTATTTTCAGCATACTACTCAACCTGACTTGTAATGGTCTTCACATGATCACTCGTAATGTTCTTCACATGATCAAGTATTGCCATAAATAATTGGTTTTAAGGGATCACTCTTCAAGAAAAATAGCCAATCATCATACGAGCTATTGATAACATTATTGTTTTACCAACAACCAACAGACTTGTAGCAACTCCCTCAGGACCCATCCATTTAGTGTGTGTTGGGATTGAACCCTAACAAAGGAACAGATAATGTAAAGCCAAAACCAGGTCACAACAGAGGATTCACAATAAACAGTAGTTTATACTTTGCTCTCCCCTTGAAAGTGAGTTATAACATCTGATGGTCTCTAACTGCTGCTCATAATCAACTGCTGTGCCCTTTCAACTGCTGATATGATCCTAAAGACTGCTGAAGACAAACTATGTTGCTCTATCTACTGCTGTCTCTTAAGTGCTGCTGAAGACACAAACACTGCTCATTCAAGGACTGATCACCTTTGAAGAAAGCACTGATGTTGTTGTTAAGCATCAGTGCTTAGGCTACAACAGTGGAACGTGAAGCAGTTGTTTCCTCATGTTTTTGTATTATTAGTACAATCAGTTGTTAGACATCAGTAGTTTGTGTAAGGACAGTAGATATAGTTTGTTAGGCTGTTAGACGTCGCTTTCATGGTGACGTCAGCTGAGATTCCTCAGTGGTTTGGTTTGCCTATAAATGTAACAGTACCCTGTACTGTTACATTTGATTGACTGAGCGGGTTCTTCTCCTCATGTCTAATCCTTTCATCTTGTGTGCAACCAACCTTGGGGCATCAGGCTGAGGGGGAGTATAGTTTGTAAGCATGACTGTAATCTTTTGCTTTGATTTGTAAATCTTTCGACTCTATGTGAAGCAATTGTTTATCAAACTATTTTCTCCTTTGATTGTGTTTACCAAGTTTGTTTTCATTTCCGCTGCACTTAACATGTTTTCATATTCAATGATCATTCGTTTCAAACAAACAAACACTATCATGAGAGCCTCAGATCCTAACAATTGGTATCAGAGCCCGGACAGTCAAATTCGATCTAACAATCAATTTGACATAACAGTTCGGCTCAAAATTCATTGATACTAAGGTTGGTTGTATTTAGTTGAAAAACAGAGTACTGTGTAAATCATGTTCAAAATGGTTATTCAAAAACTCTGTAAATCAACCAAGATGTCATATGACACACAAATGTCACACAACAAGTGATATCATGCAGAAGTCACTCATAGTTTTCAGATCTGTAAACATATCTGTTAAATTACGGGATTGATCTATATTTTCCGAAATTGATTTCAATTGTTGTTTTGTTATTTGTGTTGTTTTCATTAAATGCTAAAGTATGAACCTCAGATTAACAAAACCTATGACTCATAAGACATTAGTGTTTTGTTTCTCTATAAAGAGGGAATTGAAACTTTAGTCATTCAGATCTTATGTGTTGAAACCAGGTTGAGTTCCTCAAAAGGACAAAATCAACTATGTTAAAATACATTAAGAAAATTCACAAAAACTCAAAAGTGTGTTTATCTCAAAACTTTTGTAGTCAAAAGAAAAGAGTATAAACATAAAACACTTATGAGTCAAAGTTTAGGGTAATAATGGTAATTAAGCAACTATGTGCATTTATCTGTTCAGAAAAAGGTTTTGATTCCAGTAAATGAACTCCAAAAAGGACTAGACAAATGTTCAAAAATTTTCTCCATGTGTCCTCAGGTTTGCAATCAACTGACAAAGAAAATGGTACCAAACAGTGGTCAAAATGTGTTCAAAGTGTTCCTACTACTATTGTCAAAACCACTGACCATTTTTCATAAAATTTGAAAATGATATGATTATGTTTCTATTGAAAACATACCAGATCCTTTTTGATACTGTTCTCAGAAAGTCCTTTAATCATTTTTTTTCAAAGGATTTTCTCAAATAACCAGGATATATTATTTATATTTTTTTTTTAAATAATATACTTGGAACTCTTGCTTGTTTTTGTTGGCAATAGTTTCAGCTCCTGTCAGGATGTAATACCTTATTTTTGATGATATTAGTGTCCTCTTAAATGGGTCAAAAGGAAATGGTACATATGTCATGATCATGTCATATTCAGGTTTGCTCCTAAATTTTCATCAAAAATTGATTGCAAACTGTGCTTAAATTACTAGGGTACTCAGGTTTTAGATTGAATATTAAATGAAAATGAGTTGCCTTAGTAAAAAGTTTTCATCATCTGGGGTACTAAACCACTGTCCTTCAAAATTGACATGTGGCAAAACCTTGAATGAAAATCCTCAAAATTGTTGCTGTAACATCTGTCTTTCAGATATTTACCATTTACCCTAACCACTGTTTGTTCCAAAATTCTGATTCCTAAACACTGTCCACTGCTGAAAGTTAACCACTGATCCCTCATTTTCTTGAAAAGCACTGATGCTCAAAATTAGTGTCTTATCCACTGATATGCTATCTACTGATAGTTAAAATCATCCACTGCCAAAATTTTTTACCGTTGTAACCACTGATGATTGATACGTCAGTGGCTCTGAAAACAACTGTTCTCCATACTTCATCCGTTTCATCAGTGTTTGACACGTGGTCAGTTTTTAGCCCTCAGATCTTAATAACCGCTGCCACATCAGCGATCATTTTTAAATAAAACCCTGCCCTAAACCCCCAAACAGGGTTTTACACTGTCGAATTGAATTCCAAAAATTCTCTTCTCATAGCAGTTTCCAACCCTTCTTCTCAAAATCTCCAAAATCCTCCTCAGATTCTTCTTCATCAAAATGACGAAGTCAAAAGGAAAATCAAAATCAAAACCTACATCACCATCACCTTCCAAAAAGGTCGCTCAAACGGCCGAAGAACCCATCGAAATACCATTCAAACAATCTCACAATTATCTGGGTTTACTCACAAAACCTACCGATAATCACACCTTTGACACCATCATTGATGCAATAACTGGATCAAAGTACAAAACTTTGTTGACAGTGAATGCTCCCATATATCTGCAAACCCAGAGAGAGTTTTGGAAAAAGGCGTCGCTTGAAAAACAAGACGGAAAAGTCATAGCCATTAACTCCTCAATACAGGGAAAAGCGATCAAAGTCACACCAAAATCGATATCAGAAGTCTTCATACTCGACGATCAGAACGGTAAAACCTCTTTTGACAAAAACGAGTTAAAAGCTGATTTTCTGAAAAGGGGTTATGCAGAAGAACCAAAGGTAGATACCCTACAAAAGGGTTATTTTCCATCTGCACCCAGGTTTTTATTTCACACACTCTTGATGTGTGCTTCAAATAAAACAACATCTTTCAACGAAATACCATTGAAAATCCAAAACCTGGGTTACGCTATTTTGAATAATAAAGACTATAACTACTCCCAGGAGATTTTCAATGACATGGTGAAAAACGTTGAAAGTAAAGCATTTTTACTTTTTCCAAGATTTTTGAGTTATTATTTTGAATAAAAATTTGAAAAGAAAAATGTAAATTTGCTCAAACAAGGTGTTCATTGTCAAATAAAAAGCATAACAAAAGAAACATTTTCAAGGATGATGGCACCAATAAAAACAAAAGCAGGGGTATCTGAGCAGACTTTAGCGGTTACAACTGCTCCTCAGGTATCTGCTGTTGAGCCCACTGCTCCAGGTGATCAGAGCAGCACTCCCACTGCTTTGAAACCCACACCTGCCACCACTAAAAAGACCAAAAAGAAAACATCCAGAAAACCCACCAATCCCAAAACAAAGGCAACTCTGGAAGATGAGATCCCAGAGGAAATGCCTGTGACAACACAAAAGTCACCACAAACCACTGCTGCTACTTCCTCACAGCAGTTGGAAGAAAGATCTCAACCCATAACCGAAAATCCTCCTGCATCCTCACAAAAGGATCAGGTTGTAAGCACAGGGACACCACAATATGAAGCTCTGAATCCACTCGGATCCATCTTCCTCAGTCCTGATCCCAAGGACATGTCTCTTTCAACTCCCATCCCCTCACCAATAATAATGCCACAATCCATGCTACCTCTGTTGCATGCAGCTGCTATTGCACAGACACAAACCAGTTCCTCTCTATCACCTATCACTGAGAGTATACATCCACAAGTGACTGGGTCTGATGCTTATACCACTGCTATCCCAGCAACAGTTGAGGAGGTTACACTGCAGGAGTTACAAGTAACTCCTGTCAGTAGTTCAAGTGGAGCAGCAACTACAACTGGTGGATCAACAGATCCTCAGTTGGACAGTTGTTTCATAAGTAAGACTCCCTTGAAGGCAATTTCTTCCATGGCAACTTCGGTGACCACCAGTGAGTTGGTTCTAACCACTGGTACCATCAAAGGTCTATCAAGTGCTGAAGAAAGAAGTCCCCAGTACCGAGAACAAGGGGCATCAATGGATGATTTTTGGGACTCTGTTCCTAAGTCACACATTGATATAACCACCACAGGTGGGGATTCAGATGATCCCAGTAAAATGGGTGATGATTCAAAATATCAGGAATTGACGGGAAGAGTTGACAAACTTGAAGAATCAGTTGCTGAAATAAAAGAGATGGTGCAAGAGATTTTAAAAGCTCAGAAAGCACAAGCCACTGCTGTTTCTGCTCAAGCACCTGCACAACATGCATTTGCTGAAAATGAGCTTTGGAACATTTTTCAACCCATGCTTGAAGCACAGCAACTTATGGCTGACAAAAAGCATGCCATTCAAGTACAAATGCTGACCAACATGGTTGAATCAAGGTTCAAGGATACTCAAGCAGATATCAAGGCTATTAAGGCCAGTATCCAAATTGCCACTGGCAAGGCTCCTTCAACTTTACTATTCTTTGATGACCCCCTTGCAGATAATGCCAAAAAGGGGGAGATATTAAAGCAAATGAAGAAAAAGGGAATTGAACATGGCATTCATATTGAGCCTGAAAAAGAAAAAGAAAAACAGGTCTCAAAACCTGTTAGTCAAACAGCTGATACAGCAGCAGTTACAAAAACTGTTGCAGCAGCAGTTTCAAAAACTGCTGTCAGTAGCCAAACAGCTGTCATATCATCAACACTCACACCCCCAACACACACCACTCTACCACACACCACTACAACTACTGCTCCACCATCATCATCTACAATCACACCATCACCACTGCCTCATGTCATAAAACAGAAGACAACAGATGTTACAACATCTGTTGTAATGACAACAGTGATTGAAACACAAGTTGTTTCAACCACTGTCAGTCAATCACTACCACAAACCACTGCTATCAAATCTACCACCACTGATCCACCCAAAACATCATCTGCTTCTTCTTCATTAAAAAGGAGAAGAAATCTCATATCAGATGATGATTCACCACCATCACCACCAACATCACCACGTCCATCCCCTGCTCAAAAGCAGAAGACAACTGCTGACATATCAGCAGTTGTAATGACAGCAGATGTTGAGACACCAGTTGTCTCAACAGCTGTTAGTCAGTCATCCACCACTGCTCTCACCTTTCATACTTCACAGCCAAAACTCTTCAAAAGAATAAGAAAGCCAATCTCTGTCGATGAGGGTACACATGATCCTAATGCTGCAAAATATCCACTAGAACTTGAAGCTATCAAAAATGAAATGAGGCAATTCTATATAGAAGAAGATCCTTCAAAAAGGAGATTCTCCTCACTCATAGGCTACATGCCACCAGAGGATATGGATGATTACATCAAACTCAAGACAAGACAGGCTAAAGCAAGAGCTAAATTTGATAGTGAAAAAGATAAGTTAAGCGAAGATGGCACAGCTGAAAGACTGGAGTTCTACTTCACAAAAGTAAAGCAGATGGAAGATTTCGCACAGGAACTAATTAAAGAAAAGGCTGATCAAAAGAAAGAGTTAAGAAAACAATATCTAGCCTACATCATGAAAGAGAAATTCTATCCTGCTGAAGAACAACAGTTCAAAGAATGGCCAGTAGTAGCTCTCAAGCGTGAGGCAGAAAGGATTGAAAAGATTAAGAATGATCCTACGAAGAAGAATGCTCCTAACTGGAGAAAATATGAAAAGCTCATTGCTGATTTGACTGCGGAATATAAGAGAAAGAAAAGGGAGCTGGTGGATGCAAAAATGGATACTGCTGAAGCCATATCAAAATGGTCAAAACAGCAAACTGATGAAGCCTATGAAAGGCTGAAGAAAAGAAAGATAACTGTTTCAGGCACTTCTAAGAAGAAAGAACAAATGATGAAGCTTGAACAGAAGATGGGAAACCTCGACACACTGTTCCGATCTACTTTTATAACAAATCAAGAAGAGGGAGAACAGCTGACTGAAGAAGAGGTAATGGAAAAGGAAGCAGAGTACTTCAAAGATACCATCACGAAAATGGGTCTAAAAGAAGATACTTCAACAAAACTTCAAAGCCTTTTTAAGGCATTAAACAAACCTGCATCTCCAAACACTGCTAAAGACAAAACAGAAGCTGAAAGACAAGAACTTATTGAACAAGAAACTGCAGAAGATATAGCTGCAGCTAACAAAGTCTTTGAAGAAGCTTTCAAAAGAATGTCCGAAAGTCTGCAGTTGTTTTCAAGGCCATTATCCCTCAACTCATCTTCAAATAAATCTCTCCCAAGAAACCCACTTGGCTTAAAAATACTAAAGTGGATGTCTGATCAAAAGACTCACGTATTGACCCTGGTCAGAGCCAATGGCGATGTGAAGCACATATCAAGGAAAGAAGCACTAGGCCTTAGTGTTCAAGATTTGCAGGATCTCCTTGGGCTTTCACTGTGTAGGGATGAGGATGACCAGAGTGCAAAGGAATTTGAAGCTGAATTCAAAGAACAAGCTAAGGCACTCTTGATGAGTAATAAAGGTCCTGAATAATGAAAGGTTTTGGCATTATCTGTTCCAGGGGGAGATTGTTGGGATTGAACCCTAACAAAGGAACAGATAATGTAAAGCCAAAACCAGGTCACAACAGAGGATTCACAATAAACAGTAGTTTATACTTTGCTCTCCCCTTGAAAGTGAGTTATAACATCTGATGGTCTCTAACTGCTACTCATAATCAACTGCTGTGCCCTTTCAACTGCTGATATGATCCTAAAGACTGCTGAAGACAAACTCTGTTGCTATATCTACTGCTGTCTCTTAAGTGCTGCTGAAGACACAAACACTGCTCATTCAAGGACTGATCACCTTTGAAGAAAGCACTGATGTTGTTGTTAAGCATCAGTGCTTAGGCTACAACAGTGGAACGTGAAGCAGTTGTTTCCTCATGTTTTTGTATTATTAGTACAATCAGTTGTTAGACATCAGTAGTTTGTGTAAGGACAGTAGATATAGTTTGTTAGGCTGTTAGACGTCGCTTTCATGGTGACGTCAGCTGAGATTCCTCAGTGGTTTGGTTTGCCTATAAATGTAACAGTACCCTGTACTGTTACATTTGATTGACTGAGCGGGTTCTTCTCCTCATGTCTAATCCTTTCATCTTGTGTGCAACCAACCTTGGGGCATCAGGCTGAGGGGGAGTATAGTTTGTAAGCATGACTGTAATCTTTTGCTTTGATTTGTAAATCTTTCGACTCTATGTGAAGCAATTGTTTATCAAACTATTTTCTCCTTTGATTGTGTTTACCAAGTTTGTTTTCATTTCCGCTGCACTTAACATGTTTTCATATTCAATGATCATTCGTTTCAAACAAACAAACACTATCATGAGAGCCTCAGATCCTAACAGTGTGCGTTTGGTTCGCATGAATTCAATGGAATTTAAGGGAATTGGAATCTAAATTTCATCTCTCAAGATGTTTTGTTCACACAATTTGTTGTAATTGGAATTTCATTTCCAATCTTCATGTGTTTGGTTGACAAGGGAATTGGAATTGAAATTCGGCATGAATTCATTCAAATTCCTTTAGCTAAAGGAATTCAAAACCCTTCCTATATGTGAAGAAACTAAAGTAAATTCATTGAAATCTTCGATCATATCGACCCGCACCATTCATATTAAAAACACAATTTGTGATTTTCAAAGACGACCCTAATTAAAAACACATCCATTCATATTACCAGCAACCACATGTAAAAAACAGAAAAGAATACAAATTAATTCTCATTCATATTGCCCGCAACCAAAATAGAGAAAGGGCAGGGGCGAAGGGCAAAAGGTTCCTGCAACGAATTTTGACATTTGAATTTGACCATTCATTCGTATTGGGCTTCAAAGAAAAGGAAATTGTTTGGGTAAATTACAGTTTTCGTCCTTTATGTTTGATTCAGATTGCAATGGATACCCTTTAACTTCAATAATTACAGTCACAATCCTTTATACACTAAACACATTACACCTTAGGTCCTTTGGCCCTAACCCAATTAAGTTTTTTAGTTAACTTTGATCACATAAGGGTAATATAGTCTTTTTACCAGTTTATTTAAAATTATTCTAGTAAATAAAACAAAAATAATTTTAAAGATCAATATAGATACACACATCTATTTATATAAACAAATTTTTATCTTCCCCATCTCTCTTTTCCATCATCATCGTCATCTACCCCACCCACCACCACCTCCAACCACCACCAACCCATATCAGCACCCGACACCACCAACCCACTTTTCATCTTTCACTATTTTGAAACCTGCTCACAAAGAAAGTGTTATGAATTTTGACTCATCAAAACCCACATCCCAGCAAATCAAAATCCCTAAATAAGAATCAAGAATCAAGAAAACAAACCGAATCTAGATTTTTTTTCGCCGTACAAAACGGATCCAATCAGATCTGTTAATCACTGTTCCGAAAAAACGCAGGTTAGTTTATTTGGCTACAAGAATTCACGAAAAAGAGGAAGAAGGAAACTAGTAGATTTTTTTTATTTTTTATTTTTTGCGGTGTAAACGGTTGTTTCGTGAACCACCATGACTGTTCACCTCCATCATTTGATGATGATGTTGAGCGGAAACCTTCACCATCGTCGCCTGTGTGTGGTGTCCCGACTCTCTCTTTTCTCTCTCCCGGTTCAAACTATGGAGTCTCTGTTTAAAATGAGTGTGTTTGAGAAGGAACAGTGGGTGAATTATAGTACTTGATGGTTTTCTATAAACCATGGCTGGAAGTATTATTTTAGGTGGTAATTTGAATCGTTGAAATCGTTATTTTTAGGCGGATTTGTATTTTTTAGGTGGTTTAGTATATTCAAGATATTTAGAATCATTATTTTGGGCGTGATTTAGCTACAGACCACCCAAATATTTTTTTCTTCTAGCAGAGGAAGCTGGATGGTGGTGGTTTGTCGGACGGATACAGCAACTGGATTCGGTGGTGGTGGGTTTGTGTGTGTTTGTGGTGGCTGGATCAGGTGGTGGTGGAGGTTGGTTGGATACAGGCGGCTGGTGGTGGTGGGCTGGATACGGGTGGTGGGGCTGGATACGGTGGTGGTGGAGGAGATTGGTTGAAGATAGAGAAGGGGGATAGATGAGAGAAAGAGACAGGGTTTTATGTGTGTATGTATATAATTTATTTAAACAAATGTGTAAAATTACTGATCTACCCTCTTGTGCAAGTCACGTGATCAGACTTAACTGAAAATTTTAACCTAGTAAGTGTTAAAAGACCTAAGGTGCAATGTGTTTAGTGTATAAAGAACTGTGAGTGTAATTATTGAAGTTAAAGGGTATCTATTGCAATCCGATACAAACATAAAGGACGAAAACTGTAATTTACCCAAATTGTTTTCATCTATGGGCTAAGACCATCCCAATTCACACACAACCCAATTAAACTATTCATTAAAAACTAGACATGGTCCAAACCAACATCAAAGCCTACACGAATTTTGTTATAACCCGTAAATATTTTAACCCTCATATTTTGTTTTATTTTATTTTACACACTTATCGATTCCAAAAAAAATTGATATTCAAAATTGATGAACTAATAAATATTTACAAAACCATTTACCGAGTTTGTAACTAATTATTATTAACCTATAAATAAGCAAGTTATATGTGTATAAAAGGTTGTATCTTTAGTTTTGGGAGTCTTTCAAAAAAAAATTGAAATTTTCCTTTTTAACCCTAAAGTTTTAGTGTTTGACAATTTAAGTTTAAACTTCTAATCTTTGTTTCCTTTTTAACCCTAAAGTTTTAATATTTGACAATTTAACCTAAAGTTTTAATCTTTGACAATTTAAGTTTAAAATTTTTAATATTTGTTTCCTTTTTAACCCTAAAGTTTTAATCTTTGACAATTTAAGTTTAAAGTTTTAATCTTTGGTAATTTAACCCCTTTGATTAATTTGATTTTTTACTTCTAATTCAAAAGTTTCCATCTTTTGCGATTTAACCACTTTGATTTTTTTTTGCTTATATGTTGTAATCTTGGCTTTGGGGGTTTAAAAAAAAAGGTTATGCATATGGTTGTTGTAACCTTGGCTTTGGGGTTTTTTCAAAAAAGAAATTGATTTTTTTACTTTACACCCAAATGTATTTCATAAATTACTTTTAACCCAAAACAATTTGTTTTTTTTACTTTTAACACAAATCTTTTTATCTTTTACCATCTATCCTCACAACTTTTTTTTTACTTTCAACTTTGGTCCTTTATAGTTTTCATTTTCTGCAAATTTTTCGCTTTATGCTTCGTTCTAAATTTTGTGACTTAACACATTGCAACGTGCATCCTTGGTTTAGCGTTTTTACGTTTCGTTCTAAATTTTGCGAGTTAACACGACGCAACGTACGTGTGTGGTGAACATTTTTACATCGTCTATTTTTTCCCGTTTGACAGGTTCAACATAACGTGCGCGTCCTAAATCGACTTTGTTATAACTAAAGAATCCCCGCCGCATTGCGGCGGGTCGTAATTCTAGTTGAAAAATAAAAACTCAATAAAGTGTTGTAACCAGGTTTGTAAGTTGTAACTATCATTTAGAGTAAACTGCCAAAATGGTCCCTGGGGTTTGGTTACTTTTGTCACTTTAGTCAAAAACTCAAATCTTTTGATTCTGGGTCCTTGTGGTTTCAGTTTTGTTGTCATTTCATCCAAAATCAAAATCTGGTCAAATTTTTTAGTTAACACCCAGTTTTTTTGTCTTTTTCTTCTCTTTTAATGAATAACAAAATGGTCTTTCAACGTTTTATTATAACAAAAATAAAAAAGTCTGACCATTTTGCCCTTCATTAAAAGGAAGGAAAAAGACAAAAAAACTGAATGTTAACTAAAAAACTTTGACCAATTTTTGATTTTGAATGAAAATGGTAACAAAATTGAAACCATAGGGACCAAGATTCAAAAGCTTTGAGTTTTGAACCAAAATAGCAAAAGTGACCAAACCTCATAGACCATTTTGACAGTTTACTCTATCATTTAAAACCAACATAGGCAAACAAGTGATCATTGCACGTCAAATTAAAATTCTTTTTTTTAAACATCAACCTTTCTTCTCTATTCCTTTTAAAAAAAATTATTCGGACCAAGATTCCACCCTTGGTCAAACCAAAGCAACTTTTTGTTGCCTACCACTGGGTTGTACCCCGGCACATCTCAAATTTAATACCTCGACATTTCGTTAGTTTGTAAAAAAGTTTAGTTTATTTAATCAAACTAATTAACCATCTCTTAAATAGTATCACGAAGTAGTGAAAATTAATATATCAATAGAATAAATTACGATTTTGGCCCATGTGGTTATATCACTTTTACTCTTTTAGCCCAAAAAGGAATTTTGTAACATCTGAGCCCCCAACATCTTTTTTTTCTAACCCTTTTGGCCCCTAACACTAACCCCATCCATTTACTTTTAGGGGTCAAAAGTGTTGGAAAAACAAGATATTGGGGGGTAAAAAGGGTTAGAAAAAAAGACGCTGGGGGCTCAGATGTTAAAAGATTTCTTTTTGAGCTAAAAGGGTAAAAGTGATATAACCATAGGGGCCAAAATCGTAATTTACTCAATATAGTTTTGTTAAATGCTTGGTTGGTCCCTGTGGTTTGCGAAAATTGCAAACTTGGTCCCAGTGGTTTACTAATTACAGAGTTGGTCCTAATAGTTGTAATTTTTGCACTCGGTTGGTCCTTATCACTAACCTTTGTTAGTTTTTTCAGTTAAGTACGTGTGAAATTAGTATATTACCCATGAACAATTAAAAAAAATATAAAGAAATAGGGGCCCACTACTCATCTTCTTCATCACCCCTTTTTCTCTCTCCCTTTCAAAAACTAGTCACCACCTCCTCCTTCACAACCTGCAACCACCTCCACAACCACCACCTTCGCCGGAAAAACAATAGATTCACCGGAAAAATGCTGATATTGTGAGGGGGTCAAAGTAAAAAGTTCCGCAGGTTGACCCTTGAAAACAGGATTCATCTGAAAAAGAAGAAAGATGTCGCAGTTATTACTTCAAATCAGAAGAGAAAGACTGTGAAGGAGAACCAAGATGAAAATATTAACAGCAGGCTGGTTAGCGACTATGGCCAGAAAGATGTCGCAGTTATTACTTCACCAGCTTGTGTTCTCGCTTGAGAAATTGTGGCCAGATTATGCAAATGTGAGATGCTACGAGAGGTGTATTCGAAATCAGGAAGATGATCTTTACCGGCCGCATCGAATTGAGAAGTTAGCCATGATTTTACTTCACCGATTCTATTCGTATCGAAAGATCCACTAGTGGTTTTTTGACAGTTCGGTTGCAGGTTGTTGTGGATAATCGGGTGTGTCGCTCATTCTGTAGGTGATAATCTCCGGTTAGGGTTAGGATTTGGGGGTGATTTGATTTGAAAATTGGAACGGTACTTTTTCAGATTTGTGAAATGCAAACTGGACCGACAGAAAGGTAATGAGTTTAAACGGTGGTGGTTTAGGGAGATGGTGGTGGTTTTGAGAGGCGATGGTGCTGACGGAGATGGTGGTTTGGGGAGATGATGGCTGGTTACGGTGATTCAAGGTGGTGGTTTAGGGAGATGGTGGTGGTGGGTAATATAGAGAGAGGGGTTGAAGAAGATGACTAGTGAACCATCTTCTTTATATATATATATATATATATATATATATATATTTATTTTAATTGTTCAAGGGTAATATAGTCATTTCACACATAGTTAACTGAGAAATTTAACAGAGTTTAGGTCAGGGGACCAACCGAGTTCATTTTTGACAACTTTTGGGACCACGTGTGTAATTAGTAAACCACTAGGAACAAGTATGAAATTTTTGTAAACCACAGGGACCAACCAAGCATTTAACTCTTAATTTTATTAGTGAAATAAAACTTGTGGGAACTGATTTTTCTACTTAGCTTAAACTTAGTTCCGTGAGTTATAACCAACTGGGGTAGCTCAGTTGGCCACCGACACCCATATTCCAACACTTGGATCGTTGGGGTCTCGGGTTCGAGACATGGCAATCCCACCTCTCTCGAACCCCAAGTGTTGGGAGGGTATTTACTGCCAGGGATCCTTGTCGGGTGGTGAATTGGGAGGGGGGATCCCCTCCGCGGTCAGGGGTACCGTGCACCTATCCTTTTTTTTAGTTCCGTGAGTTATGGGCCTATAAGTTGGGCTTAAAAATTAATGGATTTCGTGAGCTGTGGGCCTATAAGTTGGGCTTAAAAGTTAATGGAAATTGCGACCTAGCTTACTAACATGGACAGCAAAAGTCTAAACTCTAAATGAAATATGTAAAGACAATCTCGTTTGACACCGGTTGTTTTCTTTCAAGAAGACTCCACATATCAAAACCAGCCAACTAGCCACTGGGTGTGCAATATTTGACGGACTAACTCAAAAATAAACTGAACCAAATTACATACTTATATCCCAGTCCCCTCTCCTCTACATTGGTGTTCGTAATGTTTGACAGACGCCACTAGAACATCTTATTTGAAAATACATGACCTAATCTCACCAAATCCATGACTTTGCCATCTCATTTGTCACTTAAAGCACGCACACACACTTGGCTTAAACTTTGTCATCTCATGTTTGAGTGAACTGATTTATACTCTTGCTTTTAACAATTCATTTGGATTTATAATGGTTTTAAAATATCCTAGCAAAGTATTTAATAATTCTTAACAACATAATTTGATATTATTGGTTATATTAGCACTGGTGTTTTCTGGCTAAACTAAATTATTTTTATTATTACCAAATTAAGAAACAACTCTATATAATTTGTTGATACCAGGCTCATATTTACATTTATAAATCGTAGGAAAAATTACACGTTTTGTCCTTTATCTTAATACCATTTTTCAGACTGTTCGTTAGGCGGTGTCATTTTCAACGAACTTTGACAGGTTTTGGCCTTTATAGGAAAAATCCATGCATGTTACGTCCTTTGGCCGAAATTCAGTTAGTTTTTCTTGTTAGATCTGATCATGTGGACCCCATATAAGGGTATTGTTGCCTTTTCACATCTTAGTATATAAATAAACCCTTTTTTTAATAAAATATATAAAATCAACTCTTCCCTTCCCACCCACTCTATTCTTTCTCTCCTAAAAACCCTGATACCTTCACTCTTTCTCTCTCTCTATAAAAACCCACCATAAACACCACCATCCACCATGCCCTCAACCACCATCCAGCAACACAATTACCATCCAGCACCGCAACCACCATCATCAACTGCATCTCAACCATCCACCACTCTCATCAGCCTTCAAATTAAAATGTAGAGAAAGAGAGTGTGTGTGAGATAGAGAGAAAACCCAGAGTGAGACTAGAGAGACAGACAATCGGATGGAGAGAGAGATAAACCAGAGAGGGGGTGGGTTATGGTAGTCGATTTGGGGTTAGTTTTGGTCTGAAATAGGGGTTGCGGTTTCGATTGCGGTCAAAAATTGGGGGTAAGGTGGTTGTGGTGATGAACTGAAAGAAGGGGATGGTCGGAGAGATATATATATATATAGAGAGAGAGAAGAGACAATCGAGTGGGTTGTGATAGTTGGAGAGAGAGTGGGTTGTGTGGGTTGTGGTGGCCGGTGAAGGCTGAGGTGGGGGTGGGGTGGGGTGGGGTGTGGTGGTTGGGGGCAGAGAAGGCTGAGGTGGTGGCGGGCAGGGTGGCGATTAAGGCTAAGGTGTGGTGGGTGGGGGTGGTGAAGGTTGTGGTGGTGTAGGAACGTGGGTTGGGTGCGGTTACATGGATCCATATTTGTTTATTTTACAGGCGACGACTAGAAGTTGTAGGGATTTCGATGGCCGTTCAATTCTCCGATTAAACTCCGGTGGAGGTGGTCGTGGGTTGGGGGTGGCTGGGAGAGAGAGAGGTGAGAGGAGAGAGTTGAGTAATATAAAGAGAGATATTTATTATTTATATATATTATAAATATAATTTTTTAAACTTTAATTTTGATTTATTAATTTAAATATTTTAACTAAATATTTTAATTTTTGATTTATTAATTTAGTCCTTTCAGTTGTGAAATGAAAAAAATGCACTCACACGATCAGATTTAACAAAAAAAAATTGACTGCATTAGTGCTAAATGATAAGACATGCAACAATTTTCCCTATAAAGGGCAAAACCTGTCAAAATTCGTTGTAAATGACAACGCCTGAAAAAGGGTATCAAGATAAAGAACAAAACTTGTAAATTTTCCAAAATCTTAATAATAATATAACCCTTTATGAATACAATTGCCTAATCCAATTATAAAATTATATATATATATATATACACATATATATAGGGTTGAGTTCATTTCAGAATTCTAAATAACTACAGACATTTCAGAACTCTTAATAAACAATCATTTTATACATAAGTTTTTGTATTTAGGATCTTTTTATCATCTATTATATGTATTTCTTTGATTACATACATGTTAAAAGTAGTTTACATATGTTTAATTGCCAAAATTATATATATATGTGTCATAACTAATTACATATATGTAAAAAAATTGGTTTACATATGTGTAATTATAAAATTACATATAAAAAATGATAAAATTACTCTTAACATGTATGTAATCTTAAAAATACACATAATAAATGATAAAATTATTCTAAACATAAAAATATATAAATAAAAAGATTGTTTATTAGGAGTTCTGCGAGTTCTGTAAATATTTATGATTCTGAAATGATCCTGGCACTATATATATAGGGTGTGGTTCTAGAGTGAACACTAATGTATTTGCGAACTGAGTGAACAAATCTTGGCCATTGGTTTACACACGTGGATGACTAGGATTTCATCATCAAATCGTAAAATACACTAGTGTATTTCATCATCAAATCCTGGCCATTGATCTACACACATGTATAACCAGGTTAGTTCGCTCAGTTCGCAAACTACACTAGCGTTCACTCTTGAAACTAATCATATATATATATATATATATATATATATATATATATATATAGGGTCAGGATTTAGAGAAAACGGTGAAAAGTGTGAGAACGGTGAGAACGCTTATCGATCGTCCGATCAAAACAATCTATGGACTAGATTGGCGCGGTGGCGTTTTCGTAAATAACATCAATTTTATTACGTGGACGCGCTTTATTAAGGGTAAAAGGGTCTTTTGACTTCTCCACACAAAACGCCATCTCATGAAATAAAACGCCAAAAACAAAAATCACAGACCATTCCCAGTAAAAACGCCATTATATATAAAACGACAAACTTAATTACAGTAAAATTCCGCCTAAAAAAACCGCCAAAAAAATCCTATATATACGACATCTCAGACCTTCAATTAATAACACACACAAAAACCCAAACGCCATATTTCATATATCTCATTCGCATTAGAAACGCCAAAAAACCCAAACATCAAATACCTTCTAACCCAAAAGGTTTTTTGAAATTCAGTTTTGTTGTCTGTAAGATTTCGCTCAATGAAATGGACAAAAATCCTTAAGTGAGGATATTGTCCATTTCATTTAGTAAAATGTTATTGACTAATCCTCAACTTCCATCCAATTTATAACGCCAAAACATACAAAAACATTATTTAAACTTTGTTGTCAATACAATTTAGCTGTATGGGGTGGACAACATTGTCAATTATCTTTCTTAACCGAGGATTAACAATGTTGTCCATCTCATACAGCAAAACATTATTGATTTTAGCATGATCAAATTTTGAGGTTTAAGGTGCTCTTATTTCGTGGGGTTCTTTTTATCTAAGCAGTTAAAGCGGTAAAATAGCGGATAGCGGTCAAGGTCCGCTATACGATATATAGGTTATAGCGGTGGTATAACGGTAATTTTTATACCATGCATAATTTATGTACTTTTATATATATATATATATAAATATGTCTTTGAAAAATATTAATAGTAATATCAAAATTTATAGTTTTGTCATTCCAATTGAAAGATTTAGCTTCGATTTGGATTATGAACAAGCTTCATGATGAAGAAGTGCTTCCAGCGACCTCAAACCAGTGTGCGCTCCAGAACATTGGTCGTCGTGCATCATTAATTTAGGTTTAATTAGTCATATCTAGGTTTGATAAAACATTTGGGCCTTTTATTGTTATGAGTTTAATTAATAAAAGTGGGCTTTACATTAAATTTGGGCTGAGGCGCTATACGGGTCTTCAAATAGCGGCTAAATAGCGTCGCTAATAGCGGTTCCGATATAACCAACCGCTATTTGGACCGCTACAAGCCCAGGTGTCCGCTAACCGCTATAGCGCCGCTATTAACTGCATAGCTTTTTATCGGTAAAACGCCAAAAAAGTTAAAAAACCAAACATCGTTCATTGGGAAATTCAAGATTGTTGGCTGAAGGGTCTAAACTTAATGACATTTTGCTGCATGAGATGGACAAATCTTCAAGAAAAAATATGTTGATGTCAGACTGGGTGCTTCCAAACAGCAACACAAAAAACTACTTGAAAAACAAAAAAACAAAATGAATCATATGAAAGTCGAACCAGCCAGTTAACATGATTCAAAAAAGAAGAAAGAGACTGATGACAGTGAAGATTTGGAAGATCAATTGTTTATGTATTCTTTTTTTTTTTATTTTCCTTTTCCGTTGATTGTTATATAATAAAAACGCCTTATATAATATGTGGGTTTGCTTTTGATCGTAAATTTCTGCTATTTGTGACTAGGGTTTTCTTGTTCGTGTTTTTTTTTTTTTTTTTTTTTTTTTTGCGATTGATTTATGAACTAGAGGGTGTTTTGTATTCAGTCCGTATGTTTTTTTTCCGCAGATGTGAAACTGGGGACGCATGTTGCGCTGTTATACATTTATTAGTTTTGTTTTTTGCTTGTTTTGGAAGAGATTTTTAGCTATTGAGTTTACATGCACACCAGGTGTTTGGTTTAATGCCTCAATGAAAGATGCGTCTTTTTTCATTCATGTGTATTCCCGAGCTTCTTTTGTATACTAGATCGACATTCATGTTGTAGTATCCAGTAGATCATTTTTCTTGTCTAAATTGGGGATGAGTGCTAAATTAGGGTTCTTGAACCTAACAGTCGAGGTTTTCGATTTAATTTATTCAAAGAAAAAAAAAGTTTGTAAATAACAGGTTATATGGATGTTGATATATACTAGACTCATATTTATATATGGATAAATTTCACATACCCTTGAATGAGTGACCCACTGACCCGTTTCTTTTTCAGGAAAGTATATGAGCTTTTATTAAATAATTATGTTATTTGTTCATAAAAGTAGAACTTTAGTTTGATGGCTGTGTGTAGATTTGTATGTTGCATCATACGTACCATGCATGCAGATTGCTTTTGGAAATGGTCACTTCATCTGTTAATTGGACTATATCTATGTGATTCATTTGGATATTTTAGGCTGCTAATGTTCACTTTGAAAGTAGTTTAAAAAGTAGGTATGTTCTGATTTTTTTTATTTTCTACATCAGTTAGTTGTTAGCTGTTATTCATACAAACCCTATACGTTCTTTTATATCCATATTTCATTTTATTAGATTAGATTACTTTTTGCTATTTGTTTTATTAATATACAACACCTTAATTATTTTTGTGTCCTAGGTTACCTTTCTAATATTGCTATCTTTCACATGACCACTCACTCTCTGTTCAATTAGGTTAAACTGAGAGTTGTGTGTGTGTATAGGGATACCGATGGGAGTAACGGTCAAGTCATCAGTCAACATCGGATTGAAAACAGGGTACTCTGTTTTGGTCACCGTAGCAGCCGGTTTCGTTGGAATCCACATCAGCGCCGCCTTGAGATGCCGTGGTGACTACGTTTTAGGGTTAGACAATTTTAACAGTTATTACGATCCTACCCTCAAAAGGGCTCGTCAACATGTGTGGGAAAAAAGTGGGATTTTCATTGTGGAAGGGGACATAAAGGACACCGGTTTGCTGAACAAACTCTTTGAGGTAGTTCATTTTACTTGTTGGAATTAATCGTTTATTTATTGGGTCACGGGTTCGGTTAGTTGGTTAACATCCCACTACCCCATGTTTTCCTCCTTTTCTTTTGTTTATGTTTGAGTGCTAGAATAAAGGAAGTGGTGTACCCATGTCCATGTTTCACGTATTGCATTTTCCCTTTCATTTCTGCCATTATTTTCTTAGTGTCTTTTGTGTAAGCCTATAAAAGGCATGTGTGTTTATTGCAAGGGATATGAATGTAGAGTAGTTTTTCCATTCTTTCTTTCTTCCTTCTTTTAAACCTTCTGCATATTGTGTGAGTGTGGTGTGTTTGAAGGGGCCTGTACCAACAATTGGTATCAGAGCTTCATTCGGTTTTGAGGGGCTGTGATCTTGTTGTGATCAAAAGTTGAAGCAACTTCTACTCTTGATCTTCCTGTTCGTGATAAGAGTCTAACCGACGGAGGTGCGTGAAAAACGAACGTGAAAGATCCGTCAAAACAGTTGGTTTTGGATTTGTTCGTTTAGCGGGTTAAAGAAAACGGTATAAGCGGTTGCTTGTTTTCTTGATCGGGTGAATAGAGCTCTTGAACGGGTTTGATCGGAAAAAGAGTTGAAGCTGTCAAAAGTCAAGAAAAATGGCGCTAGTACCTGTTAAAGAGGCTGGTTCGATGTCGTTTCAAGTTCCGGTTTTGACCTCAACAAACTATCCGGTGTGGGCGGTCAAGGTTAAGGCCATTATGGATGCATATGGTGTATGGGAGACTGTTGAACCGAGGGCGTTAGGTGCTGAACCGGATGAAAAGAAAGCAAAACAAGCTTTAGCCTTTTTGTTTCAAGCTATTCCCGAAGAGATGGTGCTGCAAATGGCTAGCTACACCGATCCCAAGCGAGTGTGGGACGGACTGAAGACCCGGTACTTGGGTGTAGATCGGGTAAGAGCGGCTCGACTTGCAACATTAAGAAGGGAGCTTGAAAATATGCGCATGAAAGAGGGTGAAGCGGTTGATGATTTCGTGGTGAAACTAAACGGCATAGCATCGAAGGTAAGGTCTCTAGGTTATGAACTTGAAGAAGTTGATTTAGTGAAAAGATTACTTGATTCGATGCCGAAGCCATTCTTTCAACTTGTGGCTTCAATCGAACAATGTTTTGATTTGGAAACAATGTTGTTCGACGAAGCTGTTGGTAGGTTGAAAGCGTATGAGGAGCGCTTGAAAGCCAAGGAGAAGACGGAGGACATTCAAGGCGGTTTGTTGTTGGCTAGTCATGAGAAATCGCACGGGTGTAAGCATTGTGGCGTTGGAAGCTCAAACCGAGATGACTTTGGGCGTGGCCGGGGAAGAGGCCGTGGGTCCGTGAGGGGTCGAGATGGTAACGAGCGGTTCCGGGATAAAAGTCACGTAAAATGTTACAAATGTGGAGAATATGGTCACTACAACAACGAGTGTCCGAAATTGAAAAATGAAGAGGCGAATCTGATCGAGGAGGAGCCGGCATTACTGTGAGTTATTCGATGAATAAACGATTAAGGAGGTGATTGTTGGAATTAATCGTTTATTTATTGGGTCACGGGTTCGGTTAGTTGGTTAACATCCCACTACCCCATGTTTTCCTCCTTTTCTTTTGTTTATGTTTGAGTGCTAGAATAAAGGAAGTGGTGTACCCATGTCCATGTTTCACGTATTGCATTTTCCCTTTCATTTCTGCCATTATTTTCTTAGTGTCTTTTGTGTAAGCCTATAAAAGGCATGTGTGTTTATTGCAAGGGATATGAATGTAGAGTAGTTTTTCCATTCTTTCTTTCTTCCTTCTTTTAAACCTTCTGCATATTGTGTGAGTGTGGTGTGTTTGAAGGGGCCTGTACCAACATTACTCATGTTATTTATTTAGCTGCTCAAGCTGGTGTTAGATATGCAATGAAGAAACCCAAAATCTTATACTCATAGTAATATTGCTGGTTTTATTATTGTTCTTGAAGTATGCAAAAATGCAAATCCACAGCCTGCAATTGTTTGGGTATCTTCTAGTTCTGTTTATGGGTTGAATACAGAAGTACCCTTTTCGGAAAAAGATTTCGGAAAAAGATCGAACTGATCCTATACGCTGCAACGAAGAAAGCGGGTGAAGAAATCGCTCATACGTATAATCATATTTATGGGTTGTCTTTGACGGGTTTGAGGTTCTTTACGGTTTATGGACCATGGGGTAGACCCGATATGGCTTATTTTTTCTTTAGTAAAGATATCTTGAAACGAAAATCGATTCCCATTTTTGAGTCTAGTAATCATGGGACTGTTGCGCGTGATTTTACTTTTATTGATGATGTTGTAAAGGGTTGTTTAGGTGCTTTAGACGCCACTAAAAAGAGTACAGGAAGTGGTGGGAAGAAAAAATGGGGTGGCTCAGTTTAGGATTTTTAATTTAGGGAATACTTCGCCTGTGCCTGTTTCGGAGCTTGTTAGTATTCTGGAGAAGTTGTTGAAAGTGAAAGTGAAAGCGATAAGACGTGTGATGAAGTTGCCTAGAATTGGTGATGTCCCGTTTACTCATGCATGTTTGGCGCAAAGGGAGTTTGGCGTTGAGGAAGTTTGTTAGATGGTATGAGAAGTATTATGGTTCAGGAAAAAGAGTGATCACTGAGGCGCAATACAACACATTGATGCAGAAAGTTGTAAGCTTGTTCTTGAATTCTTGTTTCTTTTGATATATTCGCATGATTGATTTATTACTCCTGCACTTTCCGAAAACAAATTATCTTATTTTCAACTGTTGGTATATGATTATGCATCAAGTAAGGAGGAAAGAGGGATCTCACACGATGAACAAGTTTTTGTGGTCCACGGTGTCTTCTTATGAGAACTTTGTGTTCTTGTTAACTCGCACGAATGTAATTTATTGTATCAGTATTATTGTAGGATTCATGGCTAATAGAGCAAATTTTATTTGGTTGGATTTGAATCATTTTATGGTATTCAAAAATATAGAACACATTAGTTTAAGTGTTGTGATGTTACTTGTTTAGTTTCTTGATTGAAGGTTGACTTGCTGTGTGTATGTGTTTTTTTCTTTTCTTTTTATTATAAATTTCTTGATATGAGTTTGGTTTTTGTGATCTCATGATACATTTTTACATTCAGCATGACTTTATGATTTCCTTTGTTTTGTTACCTCTTTACTAATTTTTCTTTTTATTGTAATTTGTCAACTGAAGTTGCTAGTATAGGGTTATCAAACAATCGTGTCGTAATAGTAGCTGTGCATTCTTGCCATCTAAATCGCAATCACCAGTTGTTACATAAATCTATTAACAACCTAGGGCAATAGTTGTGTAAACTTTATAGGTCATGTCTACTTTATTTATCCATTATTTATAAGATATTGCAACTACATGAATACCTTCCGAGTTACTACCAAGAGAATTAGATCTTTCTAGGATACAATGTTGTTGGGAGATTAAATTTGTGTGCATCACAATCAAGCAAAAACTTAGCTAATACCCTACATTCAATGTGAGTTAGTTTGCAGTGGGATATTAGTTAATCAATGTGTCGGGCATCACTGTTTCATCGTCAACTGATTCACAATATGCGCAAAACAATAAACAAGAGTAGAAGAACAATTGCTATAAGCACAAGGTATTAACCAAAATCGATTGTTTCAATACATCATGTAAAACTAGTTATAAATTAAAAGTGAATTTACAGATGGTTTTCTGGCTAACGCTCTAGCTATGAAGAGGGTGACATGCAAATTTTCTCTGAATTTGCACACATTAAACTATGGGGTCAAGTGATAATAATATCAATGCAGACTCGTGTATCTATATTCTTGTTGAGACGTACGGAATTGACAAGTGACAATTATGTATAACATCCTCTCAACAGATTGTCTTCGTCAAATGATAGGCTAACACGTGGCATCTCTTCTTCATTAGCGAGACTTCATCAATCTTCACTAGAGGTAACTCGCTTCAGTGGTAAGTTCCCTTAATCTTCATCAGATGGTAACTTGACATCATAGGCTAGTTCCATAATCCTCATTAGTGGTAACTTACCATCAGAGGTAATCTCCATTAATTCTTCATCAATTATAAGTTCCTTGAAATTAACAGCCTAAAAAACAACGAATAAATATCTAGTTAAAAAAATCCATCCGTTTTTTACAAACAAGTGAAATTAATTAAAAATGCTTAATTGGGGAAAACATTGACTTCAAAATCGGAGCTCTAGATGACGAAATTGGGGTCCTGAGAGTTGGGAAAACCCACCTCTAGCATTTGTCCAAGCGTGTGGCTTGTTGAGACATTTGTCCATTACTTATCCACGTATAACTTCAAATTGTCTAGTTGCACCAAATACGAGTCTGCAGACTGCTAGATCATGGATTAGCTCCGTATCCCTATTATTATAATTATTATTTTTATATAAATTTAGACAAAAAGTTATTTGGATTGATCCAATCCGATCCATTTTGAATGACTCCAACAACTACTAGTAACCATGTTGATTAGTCAAAGGCTTGGTTAAGTTAAAGAATGAGAAATTGCTGAATATTTGAGTTGCATACCACTGAGATGCAGGATAGACTCGCGAGAGTTTTGTTCCAAGTTACATGAAGCTACTTATCATTTCTAGGCTTTCTTCACTCGCACTGTTTGCAAAATCTTTAACACCTGTGACTTAATTTGTTTCTCATGTTTGTTGCTTCTTCGATTTCTTATTCAACCTTATCTTGAATCTCAGGATGTTTGCAAAGCATGTAAATGAACCAAATTATGGCAATAGATGTAGCCAGCCTCCTTTCCATCAATTATGAAGTTACATAAACAACTTTTTCCATTGAAGATGATGTGGATCCTGTTGCATTTCTGTACCAGCTAAAAAAACTATTCTCAAAAGATCATAGTAATCAATTTTGAAGTCAATTTTAATTTGTTTGACCTCAAGAGTCAAACTGTACTTCATTTAATGGTTGATGTGGTTATGTCTGGTGGGTTGGACTGAAAAATTTGACTACATGGATAACGAGTCAAACGGGCAGATCCACCATGGAGGGTAGGGCATATCCAGGGCCCATGATTTTTAGGGAGCAAATTTATATAGCAATACTATCAATATTATGGAAAAAATATACTAAATATATTGTTTAGGTAAAGGATCATATACAACACATAAGATTTGTACGAAGTGTACGCGGCCAAGGGAGGAGGACAAGTGTCCTTGCCTTGAAGGATAATTTAGTCATTTCTCATTTAAACAACTCCCCCCATTGATTTTCAAACGGATATAACTCTTTTATACGTTAATCCTTTTTTTTTTTAAATTACACCGTATTAACGAGCATTTCATTCTCTTTAATTCGAGCACCCCGTTACTATAGTTTCTTTAAAAAATTACAGGATTTTGAATACCCAGCACATGACTACGTGATTTTAATACTTATTACGTGATTACACATTCAAAATAAACCATTACGTGATTACACATTCAGTAAAATCCACTACGTGATTACACGTTCAATATGATTAAAAAAATATTAATCTATGAAAAAGTTATAGCGGTTTGAAAATCAAGGGGGAAGGAGTTCAAGTGGGAAAGGACCAAAATACCCTTTTGCTATTTGTTTCTTCAATTGTTTGAATCTCATATTTACGAAAATGCCACTAGATTACTTTGAGCCATTGATCTTAAAAGATCAATGGCTTACATACTCACGTATGCTTCGTACAAGACTCGTTTTGTATAGAAGCCAACCTCTATTTATTTTATATTCAATTCAATTATATACAACACATAAGCTGTGGTCTCAACCAAATAATGTGTGTGTAATATAATTCTGTGATATTTTGATGGGCTCAACCAAATAATGTGTGTGTAATATAATTCTGTGATCTTTTAGGCAAAAAGTATATTAGGAGGGGAACCTTATTTACATTTTACCCCAAAACTTAGGGGAGTGGGGGTGGTCCGTGATGGCCACCCCATCACGCGTTAAACCAATTAGCACACCGCCGCCACCATAAAAATCACGCGTGAACATATCAACGCGTTGAGAACATCACCCGTTGAAAAGAAATGTTACCGTTTCCTTTTTTGACCGTTTGGCACATATTTGACCGTTGGGATTTAATTTTTTGAGGGTTTTTTATATAAAATCCAAATTATTCCCCCACTCAATCAAAAAACTCTCCAATTCAACTAAAAAATTCTCCAATTCAACTCAAAAATTATACAACAAACATGGAAGGTTCAAGCAAGAGAGGTGGGGGTTCGACAAAAAGAGGTTCGGGTACGAAGAAAAATCCGGTTTCAACACTTTCAAACCCAACCCCACCAACTCGACCCACTACTAGAAGATAACACCCTCATCCGTCAATTTGCAAATGCGTATCGTGAACCACAACCAAGTCTCGACGATGATGAAGATGATGATTACGTTCAAGAACAAGAAGAAGAAGAAGAAAAAGAAGAAGAGGAAGTGGAAGAAGGACAAAATGATGACGTTCAAGAAATTGTCCCAACCGTCCGACAACATTGGATGAGTGAGGAGGAGGTGGCCTTGGTGAAGGCGTATTTGCACATCTTTGAGAACAAGAAACATGCCAATGAGCAAAGAAAGGATACGTTTTGGGGACGGGTCATTAATCATTTTAGCCGACTTCCCGTTGCAAAGGAACGAAACATGGACCAAATGACGTCGAAATGGACGGATTTGAACGGGAAAACTAGTAAGTTCAACGGTTGTTTCATTCAAAAGGTATGTTTTTTTATAAAGTTTAAATCTTTTTTTTTAAAACTGTTATTTAAAAAAAAAACTGTTATTTTAAAAAAAAATCAGAAAACTGTTATTAAAAAAAAAAACAGAAACTGTTTTATTTTTAAAAAACAGAAAACAGTTTTTTTTAAAACTCAGAGAACTGTTATTTTTTTAAAAACAGAAACTGGTATTTTTTATAAAAACAGAAACTGTTTTATTTTTTTATAAAAACAGAAACAGTTTTATTTTTAAAAAACAGAAAACAGTTTTTTTTAAAAACAGAAACTGTTTTATTTTTAAAAAACAGAAACAGTTTAAAAAAAAAAACAGAAACAGTTTAAAAAAAAAAAAAACAGAAAACAGTTTCTGTTAAAAAAAACATAAAACAGTTATTTTTTATAAAAAACAGAAACTGTTTTTGTAAAAAAAAACAGAAAACAGTAATTTTTTATAAAAAACAAAAAACAGATTTTTTTTTTAAAATACATAAGTTTTTATATTTTTTGTAGAACCGTAATCCACAAAGTGGAGCGAGCGAGGCGACAATCATGCGACAAGCCACCGAAGAGTATTGTGAATTCTACAAAAAGAGGAGTTTTCCACACGTGGCGGCATGGGAGGTTGCGAGGAATCACCCGAAGTGGGTCCCGGTTGATTTGGTCGACATGCGTGGTCCTACGGCTCCAAAAACAAAGAGGAGGTCCGAAAAGATCAAAGACATCCGATTCGGGGGAACTACACGACTTCCGCGTCGGATAACTTGCCCCAAATGAATTTAAACGAAGACCCCCTTGACGAACCCGATCAACCCGTTGACGACCCCGTTGAAGAAGATACACCTACAAGGCCACGCCGCAAGAAAAGTGGTTAATCGTCAAGCAAAGGAAAGGAAGCGGTGGCGGGGTCGATCTTCAGAATCGAAGAGGCGAAAATGGCGCAATACAACGAGGCCAAACAAAGAAGAGAAAAAATTATGTCCATAAAAGTTGAACACGAACAGGCGTACATGGGACACTTGAAAACGGTAGAAAGACAAAATGATTTAAAAATCTTGTGTGAAAAGCACGCCCATCTCGACGAACCGTTTAAGTCAATTGTAATTCAACAAAAGCGCGAGATTTGCGAAAGGTGGGGTTGGGAGATGCCACCCGTTTAATTTAAGTTTTTTTTTTCCAATGTTTAGTTGGTTTTTTATTTTGCTATGTAATTTATTTTTTAATTTTAATGAAATTTATAATTTAGTGTTTTATTGTTAATTTCTAATTTTAAAATAAAAATTAAAAAAATTTGTGAGTGATGAAATTCTATCACTAGTGACTACCGCCACTACAAAATGCTTGTGAGTGATAGAATAGTGGCTGATGACATGACAGAAGTTGATTGGATGCTTGTGAGTAATGGAATTCTATCACTAATGACCACCCCCACTCCCCTTACAAAAGAACAGGAACAACCATACAAGTGGTTCTAAAGTTATTAAAACATAACCAAAACACATGTTACTTTTTAAACACTCCTTTAGAAAAAGTTTAGACGACTATTCTAAATAGTATATTTTCTGTAATCATAGTTAAAACATTAATTGGCCATAAGGTCAAAAGAAAATTAAAATGTTTGTACCAGAGTGCAACACTCCAACCCGCCTTAGTTCAACCCTACTAAAAAGTCAACAATATTAAAAGTGTTGGCATGTTGGTCCTACTTTATCCATTTTGACCATTTACCTATGCAGTTAATGCGGTTAAAAGGATATCGGTCAAAGACTGATATTTGAGATATAGGTTATTGCGGTGGGATATCGGAATACTAATATCATGCAGAATTTATATAGATAGATAGCAATTTAACACTAACAATTTAGTATACTTTCCTACCATTAACAAATTAACCTTTTACAACTTACAAAACACTAACAATTGTAGCAAGTAGGAAGTCATTAAGCCTTAAAACACTAATAGCAGCAATAAGAAGAAAGGTACTGATATGGGGAAAATCAGTGATGTATCGCCGTATCGGTCAATATCACCGATAATACCAGTGCCGATATTCTGACCGATATATCGGTGATATATCACCAATATTAACAGCATAGCAACCCATCTGACCCCCTATTTTGCCATCTATAGCACAATTTTAAGTGTGTTTTGTTGATGAAAATATTCTTAGTGTTGCGGAGAAAATCAAAGCTATGGGTCAACTACTGTCTAAAGCTAAAGAACAACTATATGATTGTAAGTTAGTCACGGGGAAGCTGAGAGCTATGTTACAGTCAGCAGATGAACAAGTTCGTAGCTTGAAGAAACAGAGCATGTTTTTGAGTCAAATCGCTGCCAAAACAATCCCAAACGGTATTCATTGCTTATCCATGCACCTAACAATCGATTATTATCTTCTTCCATTGGAGAAACGCGTATTCCCAAGGAGGGAGAATCCAGATCTCTATCATTATGCTCTGTTCTCTGAACTGTTTGTTTAGGTTTTAAATGAACGAACATAAACAAACACGAACATGCCCATTTCCTTGATGAACGAACATCAACAAAAAATGTGTTAGATTAAATGTTCATGTTCATGTTCATGTTCGGTTAAATGTGTTCGATTAGGTGCTCGTGTTCATGTTCGGTTAAAGTTAGATGAACGAACATGAACATGCTTCTCTTCGTGTTCGTTAGGTTCATTTACATGCCTACATGCTTGTCATCAATACAATCTGGGCTCAATATATTTCATTAACTGTTAGATAATTTACTGATTGTGTTGTTATCACTTATCAGAATGAAGATCGGGTTTTATGGAAGCTCGGGACGTTGCCACCTGGACTAATGACATTTTACGGGCTAACACATCCACTCGACAAGTCATGGCATGTACTCGGTCTCGGGTACAACCCGAGCGTTGATAAAAGGGATATCGAGAAAGCAGCTGTGATTCACTATAATGGAAACATGAAACCATGGCTAGAGTTGGCAATGACAAAGTACCATTCATATTGGGTCAAATACATAAAGTTTGACCACCCGTATGTTCGGGGTTGCAAACTAGGCGAATGAGAAGATTTTTATTATCGAAAAGTCATTCCATTCTATTCTTTGTTATAGTTCATATTGGTGTTATAGTTCCCGTGTATTTGTGTATGCAACTTGCTTGGAATAGGTGTCGAAGATAATAGTTTGGATGTATCTTGTGTTGGTTTCGTTACTTTCGTAGGAGGAAGGTTTAATTGTAAAGGACTTTTATGTGTATATCTACCTTCGTTCTTCTGAAAGAATCACGTGTTCTTTTTGTTTGTGTTCATTCATTTCTCATACGTATGGCCTGCGCTTCTTCTGATTCTTTTGTTTGTGTTCTTTCGGGTTGCATCCTTGCAGTTCTTTCGAGTCTTTGTATTTTTCTCGTCAGAGGATGGTATGGGGAGGTCAAAGAGTCTGGTTTTGAAAAGTGGGAGGTCGATGTCGATCCGAGGCGTTTACAGTCATAACGGAACCTTAAACTAGTGGCAAACTAATCTAATTCGGGTCAGAATCAACAGTCAAAGCAGAAGTCAAACTTCGCGACTTTCGGTTGCAAACCGACCCTAAAACTGGAATTAACGAGCCGAACATGTTTACACATGTTCTAATAATTATTACCAAGTTGTTTAAGTGTTGAAAGATATTTTAGAACACCTCTAAACTCAGATTATGAATATTTCAAAATCTGCTCAGTTTGACTTTTTAAGACAATAAGTTTGACATGTCAATTGACCTAGCATACGTGATTTTCAGGAGGTGCCCTTTTGAGAGATTAACACCTACCTAATTACGATCACGTAGCCATGTTCGTTGCGAACAATGGCTGGACCATTAAGGTCTAAACCGAAAGTCAAAGCGTTTATCGAAAACGCTTGACTTTCGGCTTTAAAAGCCTAATAAACGAACAAGCAAAGAAAGGACACTTACATGTGATCCAAGGGACTGATCAAAACTCAAAGGAAAGCTCCCAAATGCTCAGGAAACTCCAGAGGAGAGTATAGAAGGGAAAACAAGAAATGGTGCAAGTTTACAATGAAAACCAACACCTATTTATAGTTTTTGAGGATGATTTTGATCATTCAAGGTGTTTAGAGGCTTCATGGGATGGTAACAAGTGTCCCTAAATGTGTCATAAACAGCCAACAAGCCCATAGATTCGAATTAGGGGGTTTGGCAGCCTTGGTGTGGACTGCAAGTAATTTTTCGGAGCTGGGCAAGTGCTTGCGGACCGTAAAGGTCAATCCATATGGTCCGTATGGGACCCTGGTCAGCAAATTTAATTTTGTTCTTTAACACTTCTTGCCCCTAAACTTCTAAACTCTCATGTATTATCAATATTAGGCATACAAGCCCTTAACGGCCAATATTAGGCACACCCGAGAGTATGACCAACCATCATAAAGCCCGGTTCGTCAAAAGGTCACTCAGAGGTATAAATTAACATGTTGACGCTTTTAACCCTTCTTCTCACAAACTTTCAAACAATTCCACAAACGGTTCCTCTCGTCCAACAAGTGGCTCATTTGAGAATACGGACACCATGTAAGGCCACTCAAAGGCATTGTTTTAGCATGTTGACACTTTTAGTCCCTCCACATTCATAGTTTTCGTTTTTGGCAAAAATAGTCCCTCCTAGCCAACATTAGGCATCACTAGGATTTGGGACACGTGTCAATGCATTATTGGACACGATTTTACGAGGTGTTACAGAATTACAAACCGATGTTTTATGGATTTTGATCAGAAGGAGGATACGAGTCGATTTATGTAAAACTTACCTCGAAACAGTGCTTCAAACGGCTTGATTTTTGTTAATGGGAAGTTTAAACACCCGAATTAAAGCACCGTTTTCGTCGTTTGGGACAGTATTTCGAGGTAAATTTTACATCAATCAACTCGTATCCTCGTTCTAAGTAAAAGCCCTAAAACATCGGTTTGTAATTCGGAAAAAAACTTAACTTCGTTAAGCTATATTTAACACAGACTATTATCGGCCAAATGTAGATCACTTCGGATTATTATCGCCCAATAACTGAGTTGGGATTATTATCGACCAAATTGAGAAAGTTGGAATTATTTAAATCCAATTTGCCTTCTTTTTATTGTAATTTGTCAACTGAAGTTGCTAGTATAGGGTTATCAAACAATCGTGTCGTAATAGTAGCTGTGCATTCTTGCCATCTAAATCGCAATCACCAGTTGATACATAAATCTATTAACAACCTAGGGCAATAGTTGTGTAAACTTTACTGGTCATGTCTACTTTGTTTATCCATTATTTATAAGATATTGCAACTGCATGAATACCTTCCGAGTTACTACCAAGAGAATTAGATCTTTCTAGGATACAATGTTGTTGGGAGATTAAATTTGTGTGCATCGCAATCAAGCTAAAACTTAGCTAATACCCTACATTCACTGTGAGTTAGTCTGCCGCGGGATATTAGTTAATCAATGTGTTAGGTATCACTGTTTCATCGTCAACTGATTCACAATATGGGCAAAACAATAAACAAGAGTAGAAGAACAATTGCTATAAGCACAAGGTATTAATCAAAATCGATTGTTTCAATACATCATGTAAAACTAATTATAAATTAAAATTGAATTTACAGATGGTTTTCTAGCTAACGCTCTAGCTATGAAGAGGGTGACATGCAAATTTTCTCTGAATTTGCACACATTAAACTATGGGGTCAAGTGATAATAATATCAATGCAGACTCAGCAATTATACTTTCCCTGAAAATTCACACCTTATGTCATCGACGCTTTGTCTTGAAAGGAACTTACACTTATGTCATCGACGCTTTGTCTGTTATTAGCTGATTCAGCAATTATACTTTCCCTGAAAATTCACACCTTGAGACTTTTCTCTGTTCTTGAATTTGACCTGGTCAACTGTGAATGTTCCATCACCCAAAAGTTTAGTTGTAATATATAAGTTATTCAGTTCTTCACAGACTTCATATCAAATATTAATACAACTAATCAAATTAGCTATGTTTTGTTTTATCATAACTCCGCAGTAAACAAAATGCAGATCTAAACTCTGATTTGTATCTTCAACTTGTGAATCAGATTCAACTTTGTAATCGAGAGTCGAAGTAACTTCAATCAAATTTCATTATCTATTACTATAACACTTCAATAATTCCACAAAGCACACCAAAACCCTAACTTAAGTCAACTCACATCCATCAGATAAACTAGCAACCAAAAAAACAAAATTAACCGTACAATCACACTAATCAACTGATTAACAACTTAAAATCGCACCCTATCAACCTACAAAAGCAAGATCAACAAACAAAACAATAACAATATTAATAATAATAATTAAAATTCAATTATAGGTTTTGAGCAACAAATCCTATTCCAACAAAAAAAAAAAAAAAAAAAAAAAAAAAAACACGCACATGTATGAGAATACCAGTTTGTCATATGGAAATCAGAGGGTATTTAATTAACAAGTACCTGCCGTCCATGTAGATGCACGGGATGTCGGTCGGCTGTGATGGGTTTAGAAATCCGATAGGATGTGAAGATGGTGGTATGATGTCGTTTTCCCCCAGTGATTGGGTATTCGCGGCAGGGAATCTCTTCTCGGTGACTACAGAGAAACAAGAAGAAGGTAAGGGTTATTTATTTAAACCAAACGACTAGCAATAATTTCCACGTAACAAATAATTGCTATTTAATTAACAACTACCTTTCTTTCAATTAGTCGTCTATTTGGATTTTGGGGATATGAGAGATTCGGGGCCAGTAGTGGGAGCCTCTTCCTTCACACCTTTCTTTCAATTTTGGGCATCCTCTAATTCTCAAACTCAAAAGTGAAGGTAACAGCGTCTCTGGTAGATCGTTCACCTTTGGGCATCTCCAAATTGAGAGATGTTGAAGAGATGTGAGGTGTTGGAGCCCCGTTGAAAGTGACTCCAGTTTATTAAAATTCTCTATTTCCAGAGATGTAAGAGAAGAAGGGAAAAGGTGGGACAATTGACTAAAATTCCTCACATCTGGTTCTTTAAATAATGTTAGGTCAACAAGTGAAGCAGGGAAATTCTGATAGCCCCATTCTGAGATGGGCTTTTTCAACCCCCCTACTTCAAGGCTAACCAATTTGGGAGGCCAAAGCCCACGAGGAAAGGAAGCATCAATCATTGGACACTTTCTGATATACACTTCTTTTAACATGGTGAAATTGGATAGCTGAAGGTCAGGAAATGACTCCAGATTTTCACAACCTTCTATCCTCCAACTGATTAGATTTGGTAGCTGCAGGTCACCAAATGCCTTCATGTTTTTGCAATGTAATATATTCAAATGTGTGAGATTTGGCAGATGGAGGTTAGGAAATGACTCTATGCTTTCACAACCGTCTATTCTCAACCTGGTGAGGTTTGATAGCTCAAGGTCAGAAAATAATGACTGTATGCTTTTACAACGTTGTATGCACAACGAGGTGAGATTTGATAGCTGATGAAGATCAGAAAATAACTCCATGTTTTCACAATCACTTATTGTCAAAGAGGTGAGGTGAGTGGAGTTACTCAATTGATTTATTGATTTTAGATTTCCACAACGGAGTATAGTAAGTGATTTGATATTCTGCCCTCCTCCACCTGTTGTTGTTGCTCTTGGGAAGGAAACATGTCTAACTGAACTGCACAAAGTGATATCTAAACTCTCAATGCTATTTGGACAACACAATCGCTCCATACTTTGACAAAAATATATATTCAACTTCCTAAGAGATGATAGGAGGTTGCTCCCAATGCTATCCTCATCCTCCTCTTTCTCTCCTAAACTCACCAATTTTTTACAACAATTTACCTCCAATTCCTTTAAATTTACAAGAACTTTACTTGCCTCTGTATTTGATTCCCACAGGTATCTTATTTCATCACAATGTTGTATGCTTAGTTCTTCAACCGCCCCAAGATACTCTATAACACCTCTCCACACCTCATCCGTAAGCCCTAAAATTGATGCTATTTCTAGTTTAGCGGTTGATGAAGCTGCTTGAACCAGACTTCTCAGCATACTTTCACCACATTCATATATTGTTAATACTCTTAGCGAAGGTAATGCTTCAAGTGAGACATCACTCAAATCGGGACATTTGATTATTTGAAGCTCTCGAAGGCGTGGAAACATTACTTCGCTATTGGTTGACCAAACCTCCCAACTAGACATATCTTCAAACCTTAGAATTTCAAGTGAAGGGAAGGTAACATCAGTAGTCCTACTTAACTCCAAACTGATGACTTTAACATCATCCATTCCTTGAATCAACAACTCCTTAAGTGCAGGTAACTGCCCAAGCGGCGGAAGAGATGTGCATTTTCTACAACCCCGTAGCGACACATGAACCAATTGATGAAAAGACGGATCCCCAACCCAATTCGGAAACTCTATTCCCTTATAATACTTAACCTCAAGCATTTTCAACTTATCACTACATGGCATTAACTCACTGAGAACCTCCTTCTCAATTGTTTCCCTTCCAGAACCATCATTCCATTTCAACTTTAACTTATTAATCCCTTTTAAAGATAACTTCGCCTCTCGTGCATGCATTGAGCTTTGCACTTTGTTCAACCCCTTGATGGAAATTTCCCCGTGCAGATCCTTTAATCCCTTAAGCTCAGTTAGTGCAAAGCCACCGTGTCCTTCAATGATAATTTTAGTGAGAGTTTGTAGGCTTTTCAACTCACCAATCCCCAAGGGCAACTTTTTCAGACATGGAGTATCTCTCGTGTCAAAATGCCTCAACTTTTTTAGCTTTAAAAAGCTTTTAGGCAACTTGGTCAAACTCTCACATCCAAAAACTATCAATGTTTCTAAATTATAAAGATTGCCAACATTGTCCGGCAACTCTTTGATATGAGTTTTAGATAGATTAAGATACCTCAGGTGCTTCAAACTACCAATGGAATTCGGTACCTCACTTATACTAAAACGACTCAAACTAAGAACCCTTAATAACGGTAACTCAGGAAGTAAGTCAACCAAAATCTTGCTGGATAAGTAGAACTTCTCCCAACTTTGATCGACATCGACCCCAACATATACCGCTAACAATGTTCTCAAACCTTTAGCTCTCTTGAAGGCCTCAAACTTGTGGTAAGCTACATATTCATCACGAATAAATGACATGTGGCGGTACTTTGCTAAATCTTCCGTCGCCATCCGATTGTCATCCCTTGAAAAGAACTCTCCGGCAACAAATGTGGCCAAATCATTCATCAGGTCATGCATCACAAATAACGGTTCCTCATTTGGTGATTGTTGAAAAAATGACCTTGATAACAACTCTTCAAAATATTCGTAACCAAGGCGTTCTGTTGACCTGACTGCATTTGATTTGTTCAAAAACCCTTCGGCCAGCCACAACAGGACTAACTCTTTTTTGTCAAACAAAAAGTCCTTAGGAAACAAGGAGCAATATGCAAACAACCGCTTCAAATTTGCAGAAAGTTCATGGTAGCTTAACATAAGGGCAGGAAAAATCACCTTCCAATCTGCAGAAAAATCACCAACACTTTTTGAATCCCATATCTTACTATTCAACACCTCATCCCATTTTTCTTCATCTGTTTTAGCTCTCAGCAGCCTTCCAATTGCCTTTAAAGCCAAAGGCAAACGACCACACTTTTCCACAATACGCTCACCCTTTGGTCCAAGTGTTGGGTGTGAATCAAAGTTGTCTACACCCAATGCATGTAAAGCAAATAAAGACAAAGCATCTTCAGATGACAAAGTCTCAAGATGGTCTAGATTATCAAAACCTAGCATCTTAAGCAATTGCTCCTTGCGAGATGTCATGATTACCTTACTTCCACGAGCCCCTGAATGAAATGGGAGCACTAGGTTTTCCCAATCATTAAAGTTTTCATGCCACACGTCATCTAGTACTAGTAGAAACCGTTTGTCCTTAAGTTTCTCTTTAAGAGCAACTTGAAGCTGATTTAGATCAGCAAATTCCTTGTTTTCGTTGGACACAGCTTGAAAGATGGTTTTGGTTATCTTAGAGATATCAAAATCATCAGAGACACAAACCCATGCATGGAGTTCAAACCGACCCTTCACTTGTATATCATTGTACAAAAATCTAGCTAGAGTGGTCTTACCAACCCCGCCCATACCAACTATGGGTAAGACGCTGAAGTTTTCCTTAGATGGCTCATCCTGCAACAGCTTGTTGAGCAATTTTTCTTTCTCATTTTCTCGTCCAATGACATCAGATTCTAGCAAGGAGGTTTCGTTTCCTCTGTTGTTATTTTTTGGCTTTTCATTTTTCACAATCAAACCAAGATCACCCTTTTGGTTCTCTAGATGTTGTAACTTGGTGTTGATGCTATCTAACTTGTGATGCAGACGTTGACTTAGTGAGAATTTTGTGCAGCAAGTTGGGACTATGAGGTTTCTTACCTTGCTGGTGATTGCCTCAGATTCCTGGGACAGCTCACGACGCATAGCTTCGGTAGCCACATCATCTAGTACGTCATCGATGTCGTAAGCCAAATGTTGGAGACTGTTGAGCCATTGTTTAACAGATTTTTCAGTTATTTCCCTGTCAGAAGCATCACTAAGCAGATCTTGGATATGGGACAGTGTGCTCTGCAGTTCATTGAGCTCAGAATCAATCTTGTGAGAGCGAGCAAATTTCTTGAAGGCTTCATCGGTTAGCTTCTCAAAAATGACACTGAGGAGGGCAGAAGCAGCAGTTTCAGCCATTGTTAACCGACAGTGAAGAGGTAAACTGGAAATTGGAATGAGAATTGTTGGTGTGTAATCTGTATGCTATGAATGTAAAGTAAACAAGACACATGTGGAGATAAGATGGGAGTGGTCTGAGAGGAGATAAGAAATGAGCGGACAGAAAAAAGGATACAGTTTATAGACATTTCAACCAATTGTCTTGGTCAACGTACAGTTTTTTAATATATTGATTATCATATGTTTATATTGCGAGAAGCCAAGTTGCCGACATTCATTTTTATTACTTGTACTGCTGTTATAAAACAGTTTACTATTTTTGCAAAAAAAAAAAAAAAGTATAAAAGGAGTAATGTGAATATTTTGATATCACTAATTAATTTAGAGGATTGTATGCGTTGGAAATAAACTCTGGACGGCTTTCATGCTAGTTTATCCATTAACGTTTTATCTTTACTTTCTGGTACAGGGCCGGTTATAGCCAAGTGCAGGAGGGTCTTGAGAACAGGGCCCAAATAATTAAGGGGCCCAAAATTTTTTAAGTTTTCTTTATACAGGCCCAATCCCTTAACCGATTTCAGGCCCAACCTTTGTCAAAAATCTAATTGCCGCTGGAGAAATCAAACGTCGCGTAACTTTATCTTCAGTTCTGCACTAGGGATTTCAGATTTCTGATCGAACAACTGCACAACCAGCCAGCCAGAGGCCCAGAATCCAGATCGCAGAGAGTCAGAGACGCAGAATCGCATATTAAAGTCAGCAATTCAGCATCTGATCTGATCATCATCATCATCATCGTGATTCAGGACAGGAAATCAATCGTCATCGGTCATCCATCATCATCACCGCTGCAGCCTGCAGGTACAGGAAATCAATCGTCGAGAGTCGAGGTATTTTGATTGTTGAATTGTTGTTATATCCTGATTTTGTTTGTTGAATACTTGAATTGTTGTTATATCCTGAATTGTTGTTATATCCTGATTTCGAGTCTTGTTTGTTGAATTATTGTTTTTTTTTTTTTAGATTTTAGAGTTTAGACTGATTTAGACTGCAGGAAATCAAACGTCGAGTGATCGAGTCGACTGTCGAGGTATCCTACTGTTGTTTAGATTTTAGACTGATTTATTTATGTTTAATGTTTTATTAAATGTATTAGACTTCGTGTGAATTATGATTCAATGGATGTTATTCGTTAATATGTAGAAATTATGCCTCCCGTTCCTAAATACAAACACCTATCCGGCCATCAAAAACGTAAGAGGAAGAAGCTAGAGGAAGAGAAAAGAAAGGCGGACGAAATAAAACACTGTTTGCTTAGCAAGTAAGTTCGATACTTTGATCATTTTTGCTACACTATTTTTGTTAATTTGTTTTATCTATTTCTTAACAATTATCGTAGTATTATGAATTTTTAGTATTTATATATATATATATCATTGAATGATTGATGAGTTTATGTTATATGAAGATTTGCGAATAGGGCCCAAATTTTTTATCTCGAACAGGGCCAAAAAAATTTTTGTGATTTTCGGAGACGGCCCTGTTCTGGTATGACTCATTTATGGTAAAAGACAATCCAAAATCAGTTTATTCGTAACGAAAAATAGGTTGAAATCATTTTTAAATGCATTCGGTATATACATTGACCACTACGAAAGTCATAGGGCCCGTATAGACATTTTTACCCTCACACACCGCCCATATGATAACATCACCCGGTGTCAGGGGCGAAGTATAGTGGGTGCCAGGGGGTACACCCGCCCACCCCAATGTTTCGGTTAGAAGTGTACAGATTCTGATTTTTCGTCCGAAAATTTTAAAATTATATTGGTTTTTAAAATTGTATATCCTAAATATTTATACACTTTGTATCTAAATGATGGGTAGTTGGTAAATATACACTTTGTTTTATTTGGAACTATTATTATTTGACCCGAATTGAATCGAATAGCAAACCCGATCCGACCCGAAACATAACGATAGGAAAAAAATTTGGGTCCCATCACTTTACGCTCCCTTGAAACTTTTGATCAAGCTCCGCCACTGCCCGGTGTATACGGTGTAGGACCCATAGGAAAATAAGACATGATCATAATGGATTTTGGGTAAAGGCTGAAACTATAATATCTTTTTATATGGGTTTAAAACGGACAGGTAAAACACCATATAAAAAATACAGATCGAGCACTTACAAAATTAACTTTTCTTTAAACTTCACAAAAACCACCATATAATTACCGTAATACAAAATGAAGCTAAATAACGACTACATCTTGTTTTTAGTGATTGCTGCAATTGCCATATCAAATCCTTTTTTTGTTTGTATTATTTTGCATGTTCTGGACGGCAGCTATTAGAAAAAAAGAGTAGGTAGTCATTAAAAGAAATATTTTCATAATATTTGATGGATTGCATTATTACAATGACAATGGCAGTATTTTATCACATCCTATTAATAATAAGGTTAAAATTTAAAATGTATTTTACTCTACATAATTTTTATAATATCCGTAGGTGATTAAAAAATTAAGACGCCAACTTGGACAAAGGGTCAATTTCACATTACTTATGGATTGGCCAATTTGTATTGCACTTTTAACCATAATATAACAAAGTAGCTATAAATAAACACGTCATATGGTTCAAAAGTGGTCAAATTTATATCATTTAAAGGACAAAGCCTTCAAATTAGTTGTAGTTAAAATATCACATTGCTAGTGAAATAACACCATCCGATGTGTTAAGAGCTAAACATGCATGACTTATTGTACTCTTATGTTGTGTTCCCGATTTTTTGAAAGGATGTCAAAAAAGTCGTGTTACATAATTTTTTAAGGAATGAAATGGAGAGCAATGAAAAGAAAAACTTATTTTTATTTCATTCATTGTAAATCCTTTCAAATTGGAGAGATTGAAAGAAAATGATTTATAATACATTAAATCCTAACTTTTGTTTTCATTTCCTTCTAACTCAGGAACCGATAAATATGTGAGTCAGGTGGTACACACCCTCTAGGTGAAGTTAGAAAAAAAATGATAAATATGTGAAGCTTATGGCATTAACCACTGAGATGGTGACTCGGGTGGGGTATGTCTGCTAAGTTGATCATAAGCAAAAGCATGTCGAAGCTCATAAACATCATCCATTATCCATTATAAGTTTAATCGGAAATATATATAAGTTTTTTTTATATAAGATGGTAATCTCATAAGCTCAAAGCGGGATTAGGTAGCATTGTGGTTTTTTGAGTGTGAGAACCATAGATGAATAATTCATTTGAACTTAATGAATTGTGATTAGGAAACCGGTGGTTGGGTTTAGGTGGATATACCACAATCTTGGTTAATGTGTGTTTCGATTTGTTTATAATTTAATTGCATATATTGAGAACCGAAGTTTCTGATTGTGATTCCATTGCAGAGAATTTTTTTCGAGACGAAAAAAAGATAAGTGTGGGGATGTGATGTGCGTGTGAAAACACGTTGTATTTTGTATACTTTGCGTTAGTAGTTTTAAGGATGTTAATATGTTTATTAGTAATGATATACCTACTTATTATATAAAGGGTTTTTGTGCAAAATATGGTAAAAAGAGCATACAAGCAGGAAAACGAGAGTGACGGGTCAGAATGGGACCTGTAGCAGGAAAAGTCAAAGAGAGAAGCCCCCGCGCCATGCGGGGGATACCTTCATCATCTTCGCGACACGCTAGGGATGTTAATTGGTGAGTCGGTTTAAATAACCCATGCGCCACGCGAGAGAAGGCAAGGACTCTCCCGCGACGCGCGAGAGAGGTCATTTACGGGAAAGTATAAATATCGATCTAATTCGCGTTTTGAGGAGCTAATCTTATTCCCAACCGTCAGAGACGAATTCAGAGGCGATTTTAGGCTATTCGGACAGTATTCTTCCATCTTTCAAGTTGTTCTTTCATGTTCGATCAATTCCCGATGACAACTGAAGCTGTGATGACTTCTATGCGCGGCTAAACGGTTGTGGTTTCCGCCCGGATGAAGGATTGTCTTGTTTTACATTGAAACTTTGTTTTTCAGATTCTTTTTAGATTCTTTTTAACTGGTAAATCTTGGCCACTTGTGTTGATTTTGTGAAATGTTTATTATATCTGAATTGTTTGTCGTTTATCAAGCGTATTGGCAATTTCCTTGCATCGCTAGCGGGTTGGTAAATTGGTGGGTAATTGATATAATTAAACGGGTTATTAGGTTGTATGGTGAGTCTTAAAAACTAACCGTAATAATTAATCAAAATCATTAATTCCAATGCCATGTCTATGTGGTGTTATGAATCTGTAAACGAGTTTTTATGTTAAAATGGGCAATCGGGATTCCGGGTGGAGGTTACTTGTCTCATCTTGATCACAACTTTCTTAATTAGTTTTTGTGTTTTTTTAAATCAATTAATCAAATCTCCAATTAGATAATTTTAGTTCAGTTAAAATCTCTACACTAACCACAAATTCCCCATAGATACGATATCTTACTTACGCTATCCACTTAGTCTAATTAGGTTTTTGCACGACCCTTACGACAATCATCAAATATTCATCGAAATGTGATAAATTAATACATATTTACGAATTATGGCATGAATATCATCATGAATAGAGACACTCTTACCCTTACACACGGCCCATCACCTGGTGTATATGTAGTAGGACCCTTAAGAAAATAGACTTGATCATAATGGATTTTGGTTAAAACTTGAAACTTTTATCCAGGTTTAAAACAGACGGTAAAACATATAAAACATACAGAGCTCTTATAATAAAATTAATGAATAATGGCTCTTCTACATTCACAAAAATCACCATATAATTACCTTAATATAAAATTAAACTAAACTAGGACTGCAACCATTGTTTGTAGTGATTTCTACAAATTGTTATGGTCAAACTTTTTTTCTTTTTGTCTATTATTGTGCAGCATGATCTCGCTGGCAGCCATTATAGAAGGGGGTAGGTAGTCATTAAAAGAAACCCACTTGTATATTTACATAATATTTGATGGATTAAATTATTACAATGAGAATGGCAATATTTTGTCACGTCCTTATAATTATATACATATTATCTATATATTTATTTAATTTATTTAATATTAATAATTGAATGAAATGAACAGTAAGTATTTAAGGTTTTTTTTTTCTTTTTTTTTAACACATTGTAACTAATGATAACCAACCATAATGAACATAAGTGGTAACTAATCGTAAACCGTACAAGACATTGATTTTTGTCGGCTGCAAGTATAAGGCTATGTGGTATGGTGATGGTCCTCCCCTGGAGGATGATTCGCCACGTAGGATCCACGTAGGATGGGTGTGAGGATGGGGCAAAGAGGATGGAGGTATGGAAATGGAGGGATTGACCTAAAATGTATATGTATATATTATATGTATAGGTATGTGAGAGAGGGAGAGTGATGGTTTTTGTCTTCTTGTGGATCGTAACCATCATCCCATACTCTACGCCGAGGACAAAGCCGGGGGGGGGGGGGGGGGCAGGATGGTGTTCCCATCGGCGCCGTTCCTGAATCATCCGGGGACGGTCCCCATACCTAGAAGCCTAAGCAGCACTGTGTTGAATACATATTGAACTGTAATTACCTATTACAAACATGACTAATCCACTTTAAACACAACAACAAAATCGTCGCGCAACGCGCGACAGCCAAAACCCCTATACATATACATATTAAAATTTGAAGTGAATGAACAGTAGTTATATTATATAAATCTTAAAATTTGAAGTGAATAAAATTATATTTATATACATATTGTCTATAACTATTATTTATCAAATGTCGGTTGAATAGGAAAATATCAACGTGTCCCCCAACAGATTTTAAAGTTTGCTTTTAGACATATTTATTTACTGGCTTTTCACTTTTGGCTCTATTTGTAAGCATTTAGAGAGTGAAAGGAAGACGGCCGGCGCCAGGCACTGCGAGATGATGTTCTTTCTCACTCTTCGGCGAAGCACTGCTATGGTAGTGGCGAATGGTCGATCCAAGGTCTGACTTTAGTACCATCCTTTTCCGTCTTCAACCTTCGTCGCCGGAAACCTAACTTGCCGAGGCCTCTTTCCGGTGGTATAAACATCGCCTGAAACCTCCATCATCGTGGCCCTCTGTTGCGTAAGTGATTGTTTCCAGTGGCGGCGCCGCCGCTCACCAACAACTGATTCTGTTCGAAACCCAAACCATTATCATCCTCATGCGATGTGATTTGCGGAAAGATGAAGATGGCGACGGTGACGGTTTTGTGGAGGTGTTTTGTGGTTGTAGTCTTTTGTGGTGGTGGCATTATTGATGGTGGTTGTAATATGGCTGCTTTTCAACAAAAGCCAAGAAAACCATGGGTTTGCTTTATTGCCCGTAGGTTTTCTTTGAAGAACACAGATATGGCACGTGACCTGTTGTACAAAACTTGATTTTTTAATAGTTTTAAAATTTAACCGGCTACTTCAACTATTAATTTACTTTTATCAAATTTACGAAACAAGGAAATATAACTAAGACATCTCGATGTGGGCCTTTGCTAAATAACAAGTTTTTTAATAGTAATAAAAAAAATTTGGTAACAAGTTAGCAGCATAGTAGGTCATGTTGTATTATGTATTTTCATTTACTTATTTTTTGAGAAAAATGTTAGATTAATTAATAGCATGTTAACGAAATTTATGATATGAACCCATAACTTATAACTTTTAACTCAGTATAAATTCTATTGTTGAGTTCAATAATAATAATTTAATGCCAATGTGACTTAATTGTTTACTAAAGTTTAAAATATGTTGTATAAAATTCCGTCTTTATTGTTTTAACGAGTTTTTTTTATCAGTGTCGCGATGGAGCCTACCGCCGCAACGCACGATCAATAACACTAAAAGTTTCGCTAAAATTTGTACTTAAAATTGAAAAGGTCATGTATGATTTATTTATTTATCATGACAACTTCATTTTTTGGGTTATATATTTCAATTGCTATACCGAGTGAGTGGCAGTATTAAACCGATATCATAATGAACCGAATCGCTACCGATTGAACTTCCTCCGCAACGCGGCGAGGGAATCCACTAGTATGGTTAAAACTGGAAACTTGTTTTTATTGTACAAAAAAATTATAATATCCATTGGTGATCATAAAAATAAGACGTGAATCCAAGGGGTGTAGAAACGAATAAGCAAACAAATTTGGTTTTTCTTATGGTTAATCATGTGGGTGTAATTTTTTTTAACGGCAAATTTGGATCACTGACGGACCACTGGAGTATCATCATACCACCAACGGAACCACCCGATCATATCAATCTCCAGTAGGCATAATGTCTATACAACAAATCAAGAGGAAATCCAATAAATATAGGAAAAACCCCTTGTGGGAATCGAACCCAAGACCTATTGGTCACAAAATCTCATTCCATCACTAAAATGCCACTAGGCTATAAAGCCATGGGCCATCATGTGGGTGTAATAAGTATTTGCATGGGCATATAAAGGGTTGTAAATCAAAAGTTCAAAACCACTTAAATTCACCAAAATTGACTAGTGTTTTTGCAAAGTTAGAACCAATCAATCACTGATTCACGGTAGTTTTTTCGAATGGCAAACTTTTAAAAAAACGGCATACTAGCAAGATACTAGTAGTCAAAAGACAAGCATACAATCAAAAAGAGAAATTATATCACTGTCTCCACCTTAAAGCTTTAAACGGGGACCTATTTTTAATCCATAAAAATCCTAGAGGCTTAACGTCTTCCATCACTTTTGGGCCTGTAACCTCTGTGCCCGAGAAAACCGCCTCGTTTCTAGTCTTCCAAATGCACCAGCAAGCTATCATAATAATCCCTTGAAAAACTTTGCCTTTCACCAAATTGATATTGCTAGAACTGAAAAAGCATAGATGAGGGTTACCTTACACCAATTTGATATTGCTTGCCAAATATACGTTGCCAAAGAACATGAAATAAGAAGATGCGAGGATGATTCAGTATCGTAATTGCATAACCCAAATAGAACCGAATCCAAATGAACATTCCTATGTGCGAGCCCCTCCCTAGTCGGTGTACGATCCAAACTAGCTTGCCATGAAAAAATGTTAATTGTGTTGGGATGATTCACGGTAATTGACCAACACTTTTGCAAATCAGAACCAGTGGACCACTTAATCATGTGGAGTAAGAAACAAGGGACCATAGAATTTTGTAAGTTGCACTAAAGTTGACCTTTGATTTTCAGATTGACCATTCATGATGATGTACATGTGTTTATAAGAATCTAGATAAAGCTTGTTAGGTTGTACGTAAAGCATCTTAGATTGTACATGAAGCTTTTTTTTCATTATATTGTTTTTAGTGTTCAAGAATTGATAAATTAGTAAAAAAAGAACTACAATTTATTACTTTATAAATACCATATGAATACCAACTTTTATGTCACACCTCGACCGCGTCAAAAAACGAACCGTGGCGAAAACGTCAGGGAGTGTCGTAACAGAATCATTGTTTCACAACACATGGTGATTGAAGTTTTGTTTTATTCCATTAATGGACTTATTGTTTTAATACAAACCAGATAAATACAAATAATTGTCTTTCAAGTTTTAAAGTCGCTAAGGCACGAGTCCATCCTATGTGTAGCATGCGTCAACAATCATCACAAAGTAGAACCTGAAACATATGTGAAAATAAAAAGTCAGCATAAAAATGTCTATGAGTGACATATGTTTTGTGAATTAGATTCATGGCTTTGGATAACATAAGAAAAAGTTTTATGTTTACAAAAATAGCCATGAATCCTTGTAAAAAGTTTGGTTTCTAAAACTAGATGATACCTTACATTTTCACAACTTTTGCAAATGAGAATTTGACAAAAGAAAAATGAGACTTATAAATTTCATCCATTATAACCGAAATTCATGAGAAATCATGACATGGTTAATGAGGATGATTTTTTATCTAATCTCATTCTAAGTGATTTTAAATCATGACGTTATAGCCCTAAATATTACTTGGCATAAGGAATAAGTATGGGTCCATCATAAGTCATTCATTGACATTCGTGGAACTTATTCCAAATGGAATATTCAGACATAATTTATTTATCATTTGAAAGACTACCAACTTGTATCTAAATTTTGTTGCATATGGCCCATGGTCTTAGAAGAAATCTATTCATATACATACTTTATAAGATTTCTATTAAATATGTCCCTAAAGTTTCTTATGATATCTGGACATTAAAGAAATCAAATAAAGTCTAACGTATATATGATAGGTTCCCACGTCACGTACCTCATTGAAACTTCTCTTGTAGCATTCTAGAGATATTAAAGATCAGTGGGAGCATTAAGTGTCTTAATAACTTGCAATAGTTGCAAGAGGTGGGGGAGTGAAAATTTCATATTACTTCAATTTACACCTCTTGTATAAGACACTGCTCCATCTTGACACTGTTCTATCAAAACTTGTCTCCTTAAATCTAAAGCTACTCTTACAAAAGTTTCATTGTTGCTTAATTGTGGGCACACTTAGATTTCTTACCTAAACTAACATAATCCTCAACAAGAGAAATCACAACGACTAACGTCATTAACTTGTTTCTCTATTAGAATTTGTTGGTCGTTAAATATTGACCCTAAGCATGCTGAGTTCCTAAAGTTTTCTAAGGTCAGTGGGAGAAGTCAAAGTCCTTATCATGATTTGTAAGGAATACAAGAGGCGGGGGGAAGCGTGTCATTAAATTTCACTCCGAAATTAACTCCGATTACACCTCTTGTACACCATACTGCACCAACTCTTTCAAACTTAGAAGGAAAATGATAGCAACCTAACCAAGAGCTAATCCATAAAACTGAAACTTCTAATGAACCCAATCTTCAACTCAGGAGGTCATCCAGGTTTAAAAACCTACTAACTTTGATGATTACATAACCTCCCTAACTGAAGTTGAAATGGACTTTGGAAAAGTTTACCGATCCTATCTCTTCAAATTAAGCCATTAGTGTCAATCAATCTTCTAAATGGAATAAAATAGTTTTCTAGCAAAACTGATTTTATGTGTTTGTATAACGTTTGGGATTTGATTGAATTACCTAAGAGTGTTCATAACTAAACCAACTCCTGATATAAGCGTTAAGACACTAAGAAACATGATTGATTGTCAAAGGTTATACTTAGGAAGAGATAAATTATCAAAGTTTTCTTTGAGGATCATCACTATTCTAGTAGCTTATAATAGTTTAAGGCTACATTAGATGAACATTAAAAACAATTTTCCCTAACAAACTGGCTGACACATTTACATGTTCATAAAACAACCTGAAAGTTCTAAACTGAAGGTTAAGGAACACTTTGTTTGTAAGCCAATAAAATCCATGTATGGGTTAATGCAAACATCATAATGTGATGAAATCTTAACGTAATTATTTTCATCAACAACCAAGTGGATTAATGTACCTACCTCAAGATGAGTGGGAGCAACTAAATTAAACTTGTCTATATAGATTCTTTTGACAGGTATATGTTACATAAGTCAAAGCATTGTTAACATAAACTTTGATATAATAGATCTCAGAGATATCTCTTAAGTGACAGATATCATAACATACTGAGATAGATCCAATGGGATATTAGTTCCGTTCCATAAGTTTAACATTAAATGGGTCCTTACATATGTAACAATCAATACTGCTCTCCTTCAGAGGATAATATGGTAAATGAGATTATTTTTTACGCTTCATTAATTGGAAGCCTTATGTAAGTTTAAGTCTATACTCGTTTAGATATTACTCACATTGCAACACACTAGATATGTCTAGATTAATGTGAAGCATCTAATGGAGTATTACAATATCTTTAAAAGAAACGAGAAGCTATAATTTGAAGAAGAAGTGAGAATTAAAATCGGTTTATTACTCTAACTTTGAGATATTCAAAGATGACAAAATGTAATTTCGGGTATATCTTTATGTCAGCAGACAAAACCTATTTCATGGAGGAGTCATAATGCACTGATATTAACAACCTAAGTTATAACGACATAATATAGTCACTAAATGTTGTTGGAAATTTATCAGTGGACTCATAAGTTTATTAACTCCATATAATTAATGTTTTGAAGACTTAGTGTGATAAAGTCAGCTACCATGACTCCTTGAACAGTAACAGTTCAAGAGGTGCCGCATTAAATTTCGATACACAATTAATTATTCGTTTATGAGCGAATTGAGGAAACTAAGTTTTGTATCGAATACATTCATGATATGCTTAAGGATCCTATAACTGAAGGGCTATTACCCATAAGTCTTATTAAGAGAGCTCATAGACGGGTATTAATTAATGGCCGTGCGCAATTGCATATCGTACTATGAATGACTAAGTATTAGTTAATTTTCCTCATCAGTTTGATTTTGTATGTCTCTAAGAATATGTCAAGTCGACATAACGGCATATGGACAAATAAAGTTACAAATCAAACAAAGGGCTTATGCGTATTTTGATCATAACGATTAGGTTTTAAATTAAGACTATAGTATGATTAATGGGGGTCCTGAGTCGCATAATGATTCAACGGCTGTATTTCTCTGCTATAGTACTTGTTTAAGGCTAAAATGAGTGTTAACTCCTGATCAGGCTTACATAATACTCATAGTAAATGATTACTCCCTTATTCGGTTTCTCTTACCACCATCATTAGATTGCACCCTAAGGAGGAACCAGACCAAACTGACAACTATGTCAAACACTGTTGCTGCATCTCCATCTGGATTCTCTGCTGGCCTGTACTGATGCAATCAAAGGTATGTTCACATGTTTTCCATTATGTTTAAACAGAACTGATCAACAGTTATAAGTTGTTAATTAACAAAAGTTAAAAGTGAATATGTAAGTTGCTTAAATACGAGACGAGAGAGTGAAGTTGTAAAAGTTTGGTGGTATTATTGTGAAAGTTTGGGGGAGTTTTGTTTATACCTTAAAAAATGTTTGAAGGTGTTTATGTACTATGTCAAAAGTTAGGGGGGTGTCTTGGTCGGTGGCTTCTTAACACACCGTCTTCTTTTCCCTTCCCGGTTCCGGTTCCGGTTCCGGTTCCAGTTCCAGGTGAGTTTAGTAATTAGTATAGATGAGAAAAACACTTCTAATCTGCTGCAAATGTTCTTCACATCAGGTGCAATCGTTGCCCCCTATGTGGGTTTGCTTTTGATCGTAAATTTCTGCTATTTGTGACTAGGGTTTTCTTGTTCGTGTTTTTTTTTTTTTTTTTTTTTTTTTTTTTGCGATTGATTTATGAACTAGAGGGTGTTTTGTATTCAGTCCGTAGGTTTTTTTTCCGCAGATGTGAAACTGGGGACGCATGTTGCGCTGTTATACATTTATTAGTTTTGTTTTTGCTTGTTTCGGAGGAGAGTTTAGCTATTGAGTTTACATGCACACCAGATATTTGGTTTAATGCCTCAATGAAAGATGCCTCTTTTTTCATTCATGTGTATTCCCTAGCTTCTTTTGTATACTAGATCGACATTCATGTTGTAGTATCCAGTAGATCATTTTTCATGTCCAAATTGGGGATGAGTGCTAAATTAGGGTTCTTGAACCTAAAAGGCGAGGTTTTTGATTTAATTGATTCAAAGAAAAAAAAGTTTGTAAATAACAGGTTATATGGATGTTGATATATACCTAGACTCATATTTATATATGGATAAATTTCACATACCCTTGAACGAGTGACCCACTGACCTGTTTCTTTTTCAGGAAAGTTTATGAGCTTTTATTAACTAATTATGTTATTTGTTCATAAAAGTAGAACTTTAGTTTGATGGCTGTGTGTAGATTTGTATGTTGCATCATACGTACCGTGCAGATTGCTTTTGGAAATGGTCACTTAATCTGTTAATTGGACTATATCTATGTGATTCATTTGGATATTTTAGGCTGCTAATGTTCACTTTGAAAGTAGTTTAAAAAGTAGGTATGTTCTGATTTTTTATTTTCTACATCAGTTTGTTGTTAGCTGTTATTCATACAAACCCTATAGGTTCTTTTATATCCATATTTCATTTTATTAGATTAGATTACTTTTTGCTATTTGTTTTATTAATATACAACACCTTAATTATTTTTGTGTCCTAGGTTACCTTTCTAATACTGCTATCTTTTACATGACCACTCACTCTCTGTTCGATTAGGTTAAACTGAGAGTTGTGTGTGTGTATAGGGATACCGATGGGAGTAACGGTCAAGTCATCAGTCGACATCGGATTGAAAACAGGGTACTCTGTTTTGGTCACCGTAGCAGCCGGTTTCGTCGGAATCCACATCAGCGCCGCCTTGAGATGCCGTGGTGACTATGTTTTAGGGTTAGACAATTTTAACAGTTATTACGATCCTACCCTCAAAAGGGCTCGTCAACATGTGTGGAAAAAAAGTGGGATTTTCATTGTGGAAGGGGACATAAAGGACACCGGTTTGCTGAACAAACTCTTTGAGGTAGTTCATTTTACTCATGTTATTTATTTAGCTGCTCAAGCTGGTGTTAGATATGCAATGAAGAAACCCAAAATCTTATACTCATAGTAATATTGCTGGTTTTATTATTAGCTGCTCAAGCTGGTGTTAGATATGCAATGAAGAAACCCAAAATCTTATACTCATAGTAATATTGCTGGTTTTATTATTGTTCTTGAAGTATGCAAAAATGCAAATCCACAGACTGCAATTGTTTGGGTATCTTCTAGTTCTGTTTATGGGTTGAATACAGAAGTACCCTTTTCGGAAAAAGATTTCGGAAAAAGATCGAACTGATCCTATACGCTGCAACGAAGAAAGCAGGTGAAGAAATCGCTCATACGTATAATCATATTTATGGGTTGTCTTTGACGGGTTTGAGGTTCTTTACGGTTTATGGACCATGGGGTAGACCCGATATGGCTTATTTTTTCTTTAGTAAAGATCTTGAAACGAAAATCGATTCCCATTTTTGAGTCTAGTAATCATAGGATTGTTGCGCGTGATTTTACTTTTATTGATGATGTTGTAAAGGGTTGTTTAGGTGCTTTAGACGCCACTGAAAAGAGTACAGGAAGTGGTGGGAAGAAAAAAAGGGGTGGCTCAGTTTAGGATTTTTAATTTAGGGAATTCTTCGCCTGTGCCTGTTTCGGAGCTTGTTAGTATTCTGGAGAAGTTGTTGAAAGTGAAAGTGAAAGCGATAAGACGTGTGATGAAGTTGCCTAGAATTGGTGATGTCCCGTTTACTCATGCGAATATTAGTTTGGCGCAAAGGGAGTTTGGCGTTGAGGAAGTTTGTTAGATGGTATGAGAAGTATTATGGTTCAGGAAAAAGAGTTATCACTGAGGCGCAATACAACACATTGATGCAAAAAGTTGTAAGCTTGTTCTTGAATTCTTGTTTCTTTCCGAAAACAAATTATCTTATTTTCAACTGTTGGTATATGATTATGCATCAAGTAAGGAGGAAAGAGGGATCTCACACGATGAACAAGTTTTTGTGGTCCACGGTGTCTTCTTATGAGAACTTTGTGTTCTTGTTAACTCGCGCGAATGTAATTTATTGTATCAGTATTATTGTAGGATTCATGGCTAATAGAGCAAATTTTATTTGGTTGGATTTGTATCATTTTATGGTATTCAAAAATATAGAACACATTAGTTTAAGTGTTGTGATGTTACTTGTTTAGTTTCTTGATTGAAGGTTGACTTGCTGTGTGTATGTGTTTTTTTCTTTTCTTTTTATTATAAATTTCTTGATATGAGTTTGGTTTTTGTGATCTCATGATACATTTTTACATTCAGCATGACTTTATGATTTCCTTTGTTTTGTTACCTCTTTACTAATCTTTCTTTTTATTGTAATTTGTCAACTGAAGTTGCTAGTATAGGGTTATCAAACAATCGTGTCGTAATAGTAGCGGTGCATTCTTGCCATCTAAATCGCAATCACCAGTTGTTACATAAATCTATTAACAACCTAGGGCAATAGTTGTGTAAACTTTACAGGTCATGTCTACTTTGTTTATCCATTATTTATAAGATATTGCCACTGCATGAATACCTTCCGAGTTACTACCAAGAGAATTAGATCTTTCAAGGATACAATGTTGTCGTGAGATTAAATTTGTGTGCATCGCAATCAAGCTAAAACTTAGCTAATACCCTACATTCATTATGAGTTAGTTTGCAACGGGATATTAGTTAATCAATGTGTCAGGTATCACTGTTTCATCGTCAACTGATTCACAATATGCGCAAAACAATAAACAAGAGTAGAAGAACAATTGCTATAAGCACAAGGTATTAATCAAAAACAATTGTTTCAATACATCATGTAAAACTAGTTATAAATTAAAATTGAATTTACAGATGGTTTTCTAGCTAACGCTCTAGCTATGACGAGGGTGACATGAATATTTTTCTCTGAATTTGCACACATTAAACTATGGGGTCAAGTGATAATAATATCAATGCAGACTCGTGTATCTATATTCTTGTTGAGACGTACGGAATTGACAAGTGACAATTATGTATAACATCCTCTCAACAGATTGTCTTCGTCAAATGATAGGCTAACACGTGGCATCTCTTCATTAGCGAGACTTCATCAATCTTCACTAGAGGTAATCGCTTCAGTGGTAAGTTCCATAATCCTCATTAGTGGTAACTTGCCGTCAGAGGTAATCTCCATTAATTCTTCAACAATTATAAGTTCCAATCAAAGTTACATAACTTAGCCCAAGGGTTCCTTGAAATTAACAGCCTAAAAAACAACAAATAAATATCTAGTTAAAAAAATCCATTACTTATCCTCGTATAGCTTCAAACGTAATGAAAGTTATGCCCTTTTTACCTTGAATCATTTTCCGGTCCACTTCTCTGTGTCTAGTTGCAACAAATACGATTATGCCCTTTTTAGCTTGAATCATTTTCCAGTCCACTTCTGTGTGTCTAGTTGCACCAAATACGAGTCTGCAGTCTGCTAGATCATGGATTAGCTCCGTATCCCTATCACTTAATAATAATAATAATAATAATAATAATAATAATAATAATAATAATAATAATAATAATAATAATAATAATTATTTTTATATAAATTTAGACAAAAAGTTCTTTGGATTGATCCAGTCCGATCCATTTTGAACGACTCCAACAACTACTAGTAACCATGTTTGATTAGTCAAAGGCTTGGTTGAGTTAAAGAATGAGAAATTGCTAAATATTTGAGTTGCATACCACTGAGATGCAGGATAGAGTCGCGAGAGTTTTGTTCCAAGTTACATGAAGCTACTTATCATTTCTAGGTTGTCTTCACTCGCACTGTTTGCAAAATCTTTAACATCTGTGACTTAATTTGTTTCTCATGTTTGTTGCTTCTTCGATTTCTTATTCAACCTTATCTTGAATCTCAGGATGTTTGCAGAGCATGTAAATGAACCAAATTATGGCAATAGATGTAGCCTCCTTTCCATCAATTATGAAGTATTTTGGATGTGTGTTGTTGATTTGCAGAATATCTTCTTTCTTCAACTGCAATTAAAAAACTTCGAGGGTCAAACAATACACTTTGATATTAATGGCCTAACCCATTAACGGATATAACTTTTAACGGATATAACTTTTTTATACGTCAATATTTTTTTAAAAAATTACACAGTATTAACGAGCATTTCATTCTCTTTAATTCGAGCACCCCGTTGCTATAGTTTCCTTAAAAAAATTACAGGATTTTGAATACCCGTTAGTTCATTACGTGATTTTGAATACCCATCACATGACTACGTGATTTTGAATACTTATTACGTGATTACACATTCAGTAAAATCCACTACTTGATTACACGTTCAATATGATTAAAAAAAATATTAACCTATGAAAAAGTTATAGCCGTTTGAAAATCAAGGGGGAAGGAGTTCAAGTGGGAAAGGACCAGAATACCCTTTTGCTATTTGTTTATTCAATTGTTTGAATCTCATATTTATGAAAATGCAACTGGATTACTTTGAGCCATTGATCTTAAAAGATCAATGGCTTAAATACTCACGTATGCTTCGTACAAGACTCGTCTTGTATAGAAGCCAACCTCTATTTATTTTATATTCAATTCAATTATATACAACAAATAAGCTATGGTCTCAACCAAATAATATGTGTGTGTAATATAATTCTGTGATATTTTGATGGGCTCAACCAAATAATGTGTGTGTAATATAAATAATATGTGTGTGTAATATAATTCTGTGATCTTTTAGGCAAAAAATATATTAGGAGGGGGAACCTTATTTACATTTTACCCCAAAACTTACAAAGGAATAGGAACAACCATACAAGTGGTTCTAAAGTTATTAAAACATAATCAAAACACATGTTACTTTTTAAACACTCCTTTAGAAAAAGTTTAGCCGACTATTCTAAATAGTATATTTTCTGTAATCATAGTTAAAACATTAATTGGCCATAAGGTCAAAAGAAAACTAAAATGTTTGTACCACAGTCCAACACTCCAACCCGCCTCAGTTCAACCCTACTAAAAAGTCAACAATATTAATAACCCGAACCTGTTTTGACTCGTTATCCAACACACCCATAATTTTTAGAGGAAAAAAAGTACAAGCTTACCAGAAATGATCTTGTCCATCATCAAGCACTTTGACCCTTTCCTTTAACTTAGCCTCTGGTCCGATATTTGACAATTTCTTAAGACCTTCACTTTGAATATTGAATCCAGCTGATTTTCATGAATAAATCCTGTGTTATATCATGAATACTAATAATCAAAACCAGTTTGTTATATTATGGTGTAGTCAAATGTTGTTGACTTAAAAGGAACTTACACTTATGTCGTCGACACTTTGTCTGTTATTAGCTGATTCGGTAATTATATGCGCGAGTTTTACTGCACTTTACTCAAGATACTTTCCCTGAAAATTCACACCTTGAGACTTTTCTCTGTTCTTGAATTTGACCTGGTCAACTGTGAATGTTCCATCACCCAGAAGATCCTTTAGGATATGTTCCTGCAAGTATTATTTATAAGTTATTCAGTTCTTCACAGACTTCATATCAAGTATTAATACAATTAATCAAATTTCATTATCTATTACTATAACACTTCAATAATTCCACAAACCACACCAAAACCCTAATTAAAGTCAACTCACATCCATTGGATAAACTAGCAACCAACCAACCAATCAATCATACCCAGTAAAATCCCACAAATAGCAAAGCTATTGGTAGGGTTTGGGGAGGGTGGGATGTAGGCACAAAACACCCAAGAAAGACAAAAAAACAAAATTAACCGTACAATCATAAAAATCAACTGATTAACAACTTAAAATCGCACCCTATCAACTTACAAAAGCAAGATCAACAAACAAAACAATAACAATAATATAATAATAATAATTAATTGGCAAGTTTAACTCACGAAAGTCAAAATTAGTACCTACACATTGTGAAATCAGTTCAAACGTATGATGCAGCTACATAATAGCTTAAACTCATGAAAAGTGATAACTGATTTCAACGTATAAATTAATGTCATCATTAAAATTCAATTTTAGGTTTTGAGCAACAAATCCTATTCCAACAAAAAAAAAAAAAAAAACGCACATGTATGAGAATACCAGTTTATCATATGGAAATCAGAGGGTATTTAATTAACAAGTACCTGCCGTCTATTTCAATGCAGGGGATATGAGAGATTCGGGGCCAGTAGTGGGAGCCTCTTCCTTCACACCTTTCTTTCAATTTTGGGCATCCTCTGATTGTCAAACTCAAAAGTGAAGGTAACAGCGTCTCTGGTAGATCGTTCAGCTTTGAGCATGTGTTAATGTGTCTAATTTGTATCTTCAACTTCTGAATCGGATTCAACTTTGTAATCGAGACTCGAAGTAACTTCAATCAAATTTCATTATCTATTACTATAACACTTCAATAATCCCACAAACCACACCAAAACCCTAACTAAAGTCAACTCACATCCATCGGATAAACTAGCAACCAAAAAACAAAACTAACCGTACAATCACACAAATCAACTGATTAGCAACATAAAATCGAACCCTATCAACCTACAAAAGCAAGATCAACAAAAATCACAAACAAAACAATAACAATAATAATAATAATTAATTGGCATGTTTAACTCACGAAAATCAAAATTTGTGAAATCAGTTCCAACGTATAAATTAATGTGATCATTAAAATTCAAATCCTATTCCAACAAAAAAAGACGCACATGTATCAGAATACCAGTTTATCATATGGAAATCAGAGGGTATGAATTAATAAACAAGTACCTGCTGTCCATGTAGATGCAGGGGATGTCCGTCTGCTGTGATGGGTTTAGAAATCCGATAGGATGTGAAGATGGTGGTACGATGTCGTTTTCCCCCAGTGATTGGGCAGGGAATCTCTTCTCGGTGACTACAGAGAAACAAGAAGAAGGTAAGGGTTGTTTGTTTAAAACAAACGACTAGCAATAATTTCCAAGTAAGAAACAATTGCTATTTAATTAACAACTACCTTTCTTTCAATTAATCAACATATGTGGGATGTAGGGGATATGAGAGATTCGGGGCCAGTAGTGGGAGCCTCTTCCTTCACACCTTTCTTCCAATTTTGGGCATCCTCTGATTCTCAAACTCAAAAGTGAAGGTAACAGCGTCTCTGGTAGATCGTTCACCTTTGGGCAGCTGTAAATGGTGAGATGTTGAAGGGATGTGAGGTGTTGGAGTCCCATTGAAACTGATTCCAGTTTACGAAAAATATCTATCCAAAGTCGAGTAAGAGAAGAAGGTAAAAGGTGGGACAATTGACTAGAATTCCTCACATCAGGTTCATTAAATAATGTTAGGTCAACAAGGGAAGCTGGGAAATTCTGACTTCCCCATTCTGAGATGGGCTTTTTCAACCCCCCTATAAAAAGATAACACAAATTGGGCGGCCAAAGCCCACGAGGAAAGGAAGCATCAATCATTGGACAATTTGCAATAAGAATTTCTTTTAACATGGTGAGATTGGATAGCTGAAGGTCAGGAAATGACTCCAGATTTTCACAACCTTGTATCCACCAGCTGATTAGATTTGGTAGCTGGAGGTCACCAAATGACTTCATGTTTTTGCAATCACCTATATACAGATGTGTGAGATTTGGCAGATGGAGGTTAGGAAATGACTCTATGCTTTCACAACCATCTATTTTCAAGCTGGTGAGGTTTGATAGCTCAAGGTCAGAAAATGACTCCATGTTTTCACAACCAATTATTGACAAAGAGGTGAGATTTGGCAGATGGAGGTTAGGAAATGACTCTATGCTTTCACAACCTTCTATATACAACGAGGTGAGGTTTGATAGCTCAAGGTCAGAAAATGACCCTATGCTTTTACAACCTTCTATATACAACGAGGTGAGATTTGATAGCTGATGAAGATCAGAAAATAACTCCATGTTTTCACAACGAATTATTGACAAAGAGGTGAGATTTGATAGCTGATGAAGATCAGAAAATAACTCCATGTTTTCACATTCTCTTATTGACAAAGAGGTGAGGTGAGTGGAGTTACTCAATTGATTAATTGATTTCAGATTTCCACAACCATGTATAGCAAGTGACTTGAGATTCTGCCCTCCTCCACCTGTTGTTGTTGCTCTTGGGAAGGAGACATCTCTAACTGAACTACACTCATTGATAAATAAACTCTCAATGCTATTCGGACAACACAAACGCTCCATACTCTCACATCCCAGTATATCCAGCATCCTAAGGGATGATAGGAGGTTGCTCCCAATGTTATCCTCATCCTCCTCTTTCTCTCCTAAACACACCAAATTTTTACATTCCCATACCTGCAATTCCTTTAAATTTACAAGAACTTTACTTGCCTCTGTATTTGATTTCCACAGGTATCTTATTTCATTACAATTCCGTATGCTTAGTTCTTCAACCGCCCCAAGATACTCTATAACACCTCTCCACACCTCATCCGTAAGCCCTAAAATTGATCTTATTTTCAATTTAGTGTTTGATGAAGTTGATTGTGCCAGACTTCTCAGCACACTTTCGCTACATGAAACCGGTTAATCTCTTAACATCATTAGATAGTTAGAATTATTATTAAGTAGCGGTTACAAAGTACGAGGACCAAAGTTGACAAGATGGAAGTTTGAAACTACCCTCACTAACCGAATGGGTATGTCTCCTACACACACCATTTCGGAATCAATACAAGGGCAAACATCAAGGGACGCGACTGTTGATCATGCGGACGAGAATCAACACACCACTTCAAGATCCAATCTCAACCACATATCCAAGAGACGTGTCCATTCACGAAGAGACGCGTCTATTCACTCGTACCCGTAGGAAACTATAAATAGGGATAGTTAGATTCATTTATACTTGTTCATTAAATTCGAAATCAATTGTATATACTCTCAATTCGATATTGTATACATTCGGTTATCATCAAGTTATTCAAGTTGTTGTTATTCAAAGTTATTCACGCTCATTTAGAGATCAAGATCCAAGTTCGGGCCAACAAATTGGTATCAGAGCATCAGGCTCTAGGCGTGGGAATCGCAAGGCATCGCAGGGAATTCGCGATCAGGTTTCAATTTCGTTTAAATTCGCAAAAGTTTCATTTCAGAATTTTTTCGGTTCTAGGAAAGTCGGTTGAACCGAACGGTTAGGAATCTAGGGTTCGTTTGTTTTGATTCCGGGGTTTAGTGCGAATTAGATTATTTCGGTTATTTGTTTATTACACGGTTAGGGTAATCGTGGGGTTTGTAAGATCTATTGAAACCAAGAAATAAAAGTTAGTAGAAGTGAAGATTGTTCGGCAGGAAGATATGTCAGGAGGAACCGGACCAAGTTCACAAGTTATAATTCAAAAGGAAGGAAATTCTCTTTCCCAGTTTCAGTGTCCAATTCTGAAACCAACAAACTATACGGTTTGGGCTATTCGTATCAAGACGATTCTTGAAGCGAATGGTTTGTGGGAAACGATTGAACCGGCAGAGAATGCAACGGTAGACACTAAGAAGGATAAGTCTGCAATTGCATATCTGTTTCAAGCAATACCAGAAGACGTTGTATTGCAAGTTGCAAGTTGTAAAACTGCAAAGGAGATTTGGGAAAATCTAAAGATTAGACACGTTGGTGTTGATCGGGTACAAAAGGCGCGTATGCACACGCTAATGTCAGAATTTGAAATGTTGCAAATGAGGGATGACGACACTATTGATTCGTTTACCGCAAAGATTAATAGTATCGTTACCCGAGCAACTGAAGTAGGAACGACAATGAGTCAACCAACTCTAGTACGCAAACTCTTAAATGGCGTACCAGATAGGTTTACTCAAATCGTTGCCTCTATGGAACAATACTCCGATCTAGATACCATGACGCTACAGGAAGCGGTCGGAAGACTAAAGACGTATGAAGAACGTCTCAAGTTAAAGAAAGGAAGTCAAGGAGAAAGCCAAGATAGGCTTATGTTTACACATCAGGATAACAACAGAGGAAGGCAATCTGGAAACCGCGGTCGTGGTAGATTTAACCAGACGCGTGGAAATTGGCGAAACAACAGAAATAGGCAAAGTCCCAGAAACGAAGGATCTACATCTAGATCTAGAAATGGAAGTTCTAGAAATTGGAGGAAATTTGCGAGAACCGACCTAAGTAAGATCCAATGCTTTAAGTGTCAAAAGTTTGGACACTACAAGAAGGACTGTTCTGAGAAAGACGAAGTGCAAGAACATTCAAACCTCGTCGAGGAAGACGAAGCACCCGTATTGTTAATGACAATACAAGAAGAAAATGTTCAAGAAAGGGCTCTGCTAAACGAGGAACATATAAAACTGACAAGTTATGCCTCAGAAAATGAAAATCTATGGTACTTAGACAACGGGGCGAGCAACCACATGACAGGAGTGCGAAGTCACTTCAAGGAGTTAGATGAAACGGTGACAGGGCAAGTACGATTTGGTGATGGGTCACACGTAGAAATTAAAGGCAAAGGTTCAATACTACTGGAATGTCTGAACCAAGAACAAAAGATTGTTTCACATGTCTACTACATTCCAAGTCTGAAAACCAATATATTGAGCCTCGGACAACTTACAGAAATCGGTTGCAAAGTGGTTATGGACGGAGATTTACTAACTATCCGAGATCGAAATAGAAAGCTGCTAATGCGAGTCAAGAGATTAAAGAACAGGCTGTACAAAGTCAAACTGAAAACGGGAAAACCAATCTGCTTACTATCAAAGACCGAAGACACAGCATGGTTATGGCACGCAAGGTTAGGCCATTTACACTTCGACGCTATTAAGGAAATGACTCGTAAGAACTTGGTACATGGAGTTCCACAAATAAGTCATGCTAGTCAAGTCTGTGACGCATGCTTATTAGGAAAACATAGTAGGGCACCATTTCCAAATCAGGCAAAGTTCAGATCTTTAAAACCTCTGGACTTAGTCTATGGAGATTTGTGTGGTCCTATAACTCCACCAACACATGCTGGGAAGAAGTATATATTCTTACTTGTAGACGACTGTACTCGCTACATGTGGGCATATTTACTAACTTCCAAGGATCAAGCATTCGAAACATTTAAGGAGTTCAAAGAAAAGGTGGAAAAGGAAACACAGACCAAGTTAAAAATGCTAAGGACGGATAGAGGAGGTGAATTCACATCGGCTGAATTCAACAAGTATTGCAAAACCAACGGCATAGCAAGACAGCTTACAGCACCATATTCCCCACAGCAAAATGGAGTAGTTGAAAGGCGAAACAGGACGATGTTATCCACTACTCGCAGTATGCTAAAGGCAATGAACATGCCACAGAACTTTTGGGGTGAAGCAATACGACACGCGATATACGTACTAAACAGGGTTCCGACAAAAGCCCTGGTGAACAAGACACCATATGAAGCACTAAAAGGAAGGAAGCCAAATTTAGAACACTTGAAGGTTTTTGGCTGCACTGCTTACGCTAAGGTACTACCACTTCAACAAAAGAAGTTAGATGATAGAAGTGCACCTATGGTTTACCTTGGAATAGAAGAAGGATCAAAGGCATACAGATTATATGATCCAGCAAAGAACAAGATATGTGTCAGTAGAGATGTAAAATTCATGGAAGGTCAACCATGGAACTGGAATAGTTATATGGAAACGGTAGATTCAGGGAATCCCGAATGGACAAACTTTGTCATTCAAGAAGATGACATACCACCAGAATTAGAAGAAAATGAGCCAAGTAGTCCAGACAGTAGTGGGCCACATCATGACGATTCAGGAGTAGAACAGACAGAAGAACAAGACTCCTATGAAACCCCGCCAGCACATTCGTACAATCAGAACTCAGCAGGAAGTTCAAGTAGTTTATTAAGTGGAGGTCCATCCACCTCAGAAAGTACAACAGAAAGTATTAGTGACACTCCAGTAAGACTGAAAAGTCTCGAAGACTTGTATGAAGAAACAGAAGAAATACAATTAGATCCACATGAACTATTACTCGCTGAAGAAGAACCAAGGAATTACAAGGAAGCATCTAGTGACAGAAATTGGATTGAAGCAATGAAGGCCGAGTTAGATTCAATAAACAAGAATAACACTTGGAAATTGACAGAATTGCCAAATGGTCACAAGGCAATAGGTTTAAAGTGGGTATTCAAGACTAAGAAAGATGCAAGCGGAAACGTGGTCAGACACAAGGCAAGACTGGTTGCAAAAGGATATGTTCAGCAACACGGAATAGACTTTGACGAAGTCTTTGCACCGGTAGCACGTATGGAAACAGTACGACTAATGTTGGCTTTAGCAGCATATCAAGGTTGGGAGGTACATCATCTAGATGTGAAATCTGCATTCTTACACGGAGATCTCAAGGAGGAAGTCTATGTATCACAACCAGAAGGATTTATAAAGCCAGGAAATGAAGGAAAGGTTTATAGACTATCAAAAGCACTGTATGGATTGAGACAAGCACCAAGAGCTTGGAATACGAAGTTAGATCAAACCCTAAAGTCACTTAACTTCAAGAAGTGCACTTTAGAGAATGCAATCTATACAAGAACAAGGGAAGCCTCTACACTAATAGTTGGAGTCTATGTTGATGACTTGATAGTCACTGGAACATCAAAGAAGGAGATAGACATCTTCAAATCTCAGATGAAGAACAAATTTGATATGAGCGATCTAGGATTGCTAGCATACTATCTGGGAATAGAAGTAATTCAAGCAAGGGGTGAGATAGGCATCAAACAGACAGGATATATCAACAAAATACTCAAAGACGCTGATATGTTATCCTGCAATGACACGAAGACACCCATGACTCCAGGAACTCAATTAACAAAGACTGAAGAAGGAGATCTAGTAGATGCAACACATTACAGAAGCCTGATAGGATCTCTCAGGTACTTATTGCATACAAGACCAGATCTATGTTACCCAGTCAGTCTACTTAGTAGATTCATGCAAGAACCAAAGGAACAACATCTGAAAGCAGTAAAGCAAATACTACGATACATCAAAGGAACTAAAGAGCATGGAATCATCTACAGAAGACAAGGAGGATGTAAGATCACAGGTTATAGCGACAGTAGTTTTGGAGTTAATACAGACAAAGGAAAAGGAACAACTGGTCTAGTATTCTACTTCGGAGAATCACCTATAACCTGGTGTACACAAAAGCAACAAACAGTGGCACTATCATCATGTGAATCAGAATTCATGGCAGCCACTGCAGCAGCATGTCAAGCACTATGGCTTAAAAGATTGTTAAGTGAAATCACAGGCTGGAAGGAAGAAAAGATAACACTCAGAGTAGATAACATTTCAGCAATAGCACTTATGAGAAATCCAGTCTTTCATGGAAGAAGCAAGCACATTGACACACGCTATCACTTCATAAGAGAATGTGTGGAAAACGAAGATATCACTGTGGAACACATAAGTGGAGAACTACAACGAGCAGACATACTAACAAAGGCACTAGCAAGGATCAAGTTTGCTACAATGAGGGAACTGCTCGGAATTCAAGATTTAAAGCAACTCATGGATGTTCGAGATTAAGGGGGTGAATGAAACCGGTTAATCTCTTAACATCATTAGATAGTTAGAATTATTATTAAGTAGCGGTTACAAAGTACGAGGACCAAAGTTGACAAGATGGAAGTTTGAAACTACCCTCACTAACCGAATGGGTATGTCTCCTACACACACCATTTCGGAATCAATACAAGGGCAAACATCAAGGGACGCGACTGTTGATCATGCGGACGAGAATCAACACACCACTTCAAGATCCAATCTCAACCACATATCCAAGAGACGTGTCCATTCACGAAGAGACGCGTCTATTCACTCGTACCCGTAGGAAACTATAAATAGGGATAGTTAGATTCATTTATACTTGTTCATTAAATTCGAAATCAATTGTATATACTCTCAATTCGATATTGTATACATTCGGTTATCATCAAGTTATTCAAGTTGTTGTTATTCAAAGTTATTCACGCTCGTTTAGAGATCAAGATCCAAGTTCGGGCCAACACTACATCCATCTATTATTAAAACTCTTAGTGAAGGTAATGCTTCAAGTGAGACATCAATCAAATCGGGACATTTGATTATTTGAAGCTCTCGAAGGCGTGGAAACATTACTTCACTATTGGTTGACCATACCTCCCAACTCGACATATCTTCAAACCTTAGAATTTCAAGTGAAGGGAAGGTAACATCAGTACTCCTACTTAACTCCAAACTTATGACTTTAACATCATCCATTCCTTGGATCCACAACTCCTTAAGTGAAGGTAACCGCCCAAGCAGCGGTAGAGATGTACATTTTCTACAACCCCGTAGCGACACATGAACCAATTGATGAAAAGACGAATCCCCAACCCAATTCGGAAACTCTATTCCCTTATAATACTTAACCTCAAGCATTTTCAACTTATCACTACATGGCATTAACTCACTGAGAACCTCCTTCTCAATTGTTTCCCTTCCAGAACCATCATTCCATTCCAACTTTAATTTATTAATCCCTTTTAAAGATAAGTTCGCCTCTCGTGCATGCATTGAGCTTTGCACTTTGTTCAACCCCTTGATGGAAATTTCCCCATGCAGATCCTTTAATCCCTTAAGCTCGGTTAGTGCAAAGCCACCGTGTCCTTCAATGATAATTTTAGTGAGAGTTTGTAGGCTTTTCAACTCACCAATCCCCAAGGGCAACTTTTTCAAACGTGGAGTATCTCTCATGTCAAAATGCCTCAACTTTTTTAGCTTTGAAAAGCTATTAGGCAACTTGGTCAAACTCTTACATCCAAAAACTATCAATGTTTCTAAATTATAAAGATTACCAACATTGTCCGGCAACTCTTTGATATCAGTTTTAGATAGATTAAGATACCTCAGGTGCTTCAAACTACCAATGGAATTCGGTACCTCACTTATACTAAAACGACTCAAACTAAGAACCCTTAATAACGGTAACTCAGGAAGTAAGTCAACCAAAATCTTGCTGGATAAGTAGAACTTGTCCCAACTTTGATCGACCCCAACATATACCGCTAACAATGTTCTCAAACCTTTAGCTCTCTTGAAGGCCTCAAACTTGTGGTAAGCTACATATTCATCACGAATAAATGACATGTGGCGGTACTTTGCTAAATCTTCCGTCGCCATCCGATTGTCATCCCTTGAAAAGAACTCTCCGGCAACAAATGTGGCCAAATCATTCATCAGGTCATGCATCACAAATAACGGTTCCTCATTTGGTGATTGTTGAAAAAATGACCTTGATAACAACTCTTCAAAATATTCATAACCAAGGCGTTCTGGTGACTTGGCTGCATTTGATTTGTACAAAAACCCTTCGGCCAGCCACAACAGGACTAAGGGGCTGTTTGGTAGCATCTGAATGACATTAAGAGGCTACCTCTTAATGAAATCATTTAAGAGTTTAACAAAGATAATGTAGAAGAATGTGACATGTGATGGTTTACCATTCAGATGTTACATCTTATCCAGTCAGACATAAGGTTACCTCTTATTCATTCAGACATAAGGGCCACAAATGATTTCATTAAGAGACTGCCTCTGAATGGATTAAGAGGCTACCAAACAGCCCCTAACTCTTTTTTGTCAAACAAAAAGTCCTTAGGAAACAAGGAGCAATATGCAAACAACCGCTTCAAATTTGCAGAAAGTTCATGGTAGCTTAACATAAGGGCAGGAAAAATCACCTTCCAATCTGCAGAAAGATCACCAACACTTTTTGAATCCCATATCTTACTATTCAACACCTCATCCCATTTTTCTTCATCTGTTTTAGCTCTCAGCAGCCTTCCAATTGCCTTTAAAGCCAAAGGCAAACGACCACACTTTTCCACAATACGCTCACCCTTTGGTCTGAGTGTTGGGTGTGAATCAAAGTTGTCTACGCCCAATGCATGTAAAGCAAATAAAGACAAAGCATCTTCAGATGACAAAGTCTCAAGATGGTCTAGATTATCAAAACCTAGCATCTTAAGCAATTGCTCCTTGCGAGATGTCATGATTACCTTACTTCCACGAGCCCCTGAATGAAATGGGAGCACTAGGTTTTCCCAATCATTAAAGTTTTCATGCCACACATCATCTAGTACTAGTAAAAACCGTTTGTCCTTAAGTTTCTCTTTAAGAGCCACTTGAAGCTGATTTAGATCAGCAAATTCCTTGTTTTTGTTGGAAACAGCTTGAAAGATGGTTTTGGTTATCTTAGAGATATCAAAATCATCAGAGACACAAACCCATGCGTGGAGTTCAAACCGACCCTTCACTTGTGTATCATTGTACAAAAATCTAGCTAGAGTGGTCTTACCAACCCCGCCCATACCAACTATGGGTAAGACGCTGAAGTTTTCCTTACATGGCTCATCCTGCAACAGCTTGTTGAGCAATTTTTCTTTCTCACTTTCTCGCCCAACAACTTCAGATTCTAGCAAAGATGTTTCGTTTCCTCTATTGTTATTTTTTGGCTTTTCATCTTTCACAATCAAACCCAGCCCAGCTTTTGCCTTATATAGTTGTTGCAACTGGGTGGTAATACTATCCAACTTGGGACTCAACCTATGACTTAGTGAGAACTTTTTGCAGCAATTTGGGATGAGCTTTCTTACCATGCTGGTGCTTGCTTCTGATTCCGGGGTCAGCTCACGATGCATAGCTTCAGTAGCCACCTCATCAAGTACGTCATCGATATCGTAAGCCAGATGTTGGAGACTAGTGAGCCATAGTCTGACAGATTCATCAGTTATTTCCTTGTGAGAGGCATCATTAAGCAGAGCTTGGATCTGGGACAACGTGCTCCCCAATTGCTTGAGCTCTGAGTGGATATTCTGAGAGCGCGCATATTTCTTGAAGGCTTCATCGGCTAGCTTCTCAAAAATGACACTGACGAGGGCAGCAGCAGCAGCTTCAGCCATTGTTAACAGACAGTGAAGATGAAAAAGGAGAATATTTGGTATGTGTGATACTGATAGAATGACAAGAGTGTAGATACTGATAGAACTCACAGCTGCTTATAGTGATTGTATCCATGTTCTTGCTTAGCTAGTGGACATTTTTTAACAGTTCGTTTGTAAGGTATAGCTGTCAGCCACATGAGAACCTCTTGGTTAGTGTGTTTTATAATACTTAATGGATTAAATTAATGTCAAGTTGCCAACGGTTACTTTACATGCACATGCTTTCCCGTGTATTGTGGCTGTAGTTAAGCTCATCGATTTTTAAGGAATATTTTAGTATAGTATTTATATTATATTAATTTTTTACGCAATTCAAATACTCATTGAATGGTCATCATAAATAACTAAAATTATAAAGCAAAACCAGTCACACTTCAAGAATAGAAAACATAATGACATCTAATTAAAAAGTTTGTTTTTTTTTTGGGGTCTAGCGTCTTGCTAGTCGCCCTGTTTTATGAAATAGCCGTTCAAAAAAAATTTAGTTAAAAAGTTACGTTTAGCGAACTTACATTAAATCGATGATAATCAGAGTTGAAGTGAGAGTGGTGGTGGTGAAGTGAATACTTTAGACTATCCATATTCGTAACCCAATCCAATCTTTAATAAAAAAAAAAAACTAATTTTTCTTTCTTCCGTATACACAAGTTACAACATAACACAACCCAAGTCAATTTTTATACATATTCACAACCCAACCCAACCCAACCCAACCCAACCTAAATTTTTATAAAATAATTGTAACATATGGTTATTTTTAATGTATTAAAAATAATAATATTAAAAACAATTATTTTTATTTCAAAACAAACAAAAGTTATTTATTTTTCATATAAAAGTTAAACGGTCAATACATATAATATACTAGAAAATATATATTTTTGAATGCGTTTTTAATAAATTATTATGTTTAAATATTATAAAATATTTGAGTAAATAATTATTGGGGGAATTGGTAGTTAAGAAATAAAAAAAAAATTAGAAGATGGAACCAATCCATTTTTGATAAGTGACAAAAGAACAGGGGTAACCGCTTGCAACCTTGGGTTGCTTGGCCAACAGGGTTGCGGAGAAAAAAATATTTTTTTAATTATTTGGGCAACCTAGGTTGGGAGAACTTCACCAACCAATGGTGATAGTCTTACTAGATTATAGAATACTAGGTTAACTAAATTTAATACTCTTTTACTATTCTTTTTTATACATATACATAATACATGTATCTATTTAGTACTCTTTTACTATTCTTTTTTATACATATACTCTTGTACTATTCTTTTTTTATCATACAAAATATACAACCCAACCCAACCCAACCCATATTTTTATAAAATAATTGTAACAAAGTAGGGATAATTGTTAATTAAGTTGGGTTAATCGACTTTGTTGTTAGAAGTTACATAGGAACTTTTGAGTTTATAAAAGTAAAAAGTGGTTGTTACTCCAAACAAAGTGTAATTTGGTAATTTGACTATAGAAGAGGGTGAAAAATAAACCAACGGAGACGGCCGGTTAAATGCACTTAAATCAAATGAGACCAGGTCGAATGGTGACTAAACCAGTCCTATAGTAACTTGTTCGGTCTATGCTCCATAAGAGACACCCTCCATTTGATAACTTTGAGACAAAAATATATTAAAATAATAATTGGGATAGTGGTTTGGGTCATGGCCACACTCTTAGGGTAGTGGTTTTGGATGGTGGATTAGAGGTGGGTAACATGATGCCTATGTTTGGGTCATTAGCCTAAGTAACAATGTTGATTAGTCAAAGGTCCGGTTAAGACAAAGTATGAGAGATTGCGATATCTGAGATTGCATACCATTGGAACTATTCATTTAAAGCTGCATAAAGATATTGCGTCTTTTCTAGGCTCTGGTAAGAACATCTTCTTTGGTGTACTGGCTTTGGGATGCGGCACCGTAGTTGTCACCACCTGGACTGCTTGTGTCGCAAGAGGTGATTCGGGAATCCTGGATTATGCAAAATGGTATGATTGACATGAGAATCTTTTAATAAAAAAATTGCTGGGAACAAACCAAGATGAGAATTTGATGGGTTAAGGTAGAGATGACAATTCCAATGCACTACTTAAGAACATGTAGACTGGGGCTATGTTTTATTTTCGAAAAGGTCAAATGGGTAATTAAATTGAAAATGGCTGGAACGGGTCAAAAGTTGTCTATCCAACTAATATAGTGTTTGTAATCAGGTTTGAGACTTGAAAACACTAATGGTTTATAAACATATTTAAAATGTTTTGACATAAAGTATTTCTTGGGTCAACCCAGTACACGACATGTTTGACCAGTACAAAGTTTACTTATTTTGACCTGTTATTCAACTTTCAAGCCGGCCAACCAACCCATTTTGGCACCTCTAAAACACTAAAGCTCAGAATCTGCTGAAACTGTAAAGCTGTTCCATCAGGTAGAAATGTTCCATATGTACCTGTCACTGCATCAACGGGGAACGATATAACCTGTGAATATAAGAGAGTAATTAGACATGTGTCACTGTAAAACATAACTTTCACAAGGCCGATCTAAACAGTTCACTCACCTTCCAAAATCCCGAGTGCTGCTATGCTAATCTCTAGAAATAACCATCTTGCATAGCCAGGTAATCATGACATTTTTACAAACTGTGAATGCATGAGATATGTTTGCTTCAGAACAAAACAAGTGCTAATAATCACCTTCATAGAGTTAATAACCCAGTAAACTGACAGCATAAGAATGAAGAGTAATTTAACAACCCAGTCATATAACGTCACTAAATTTGAAATGTTCGTTTAATATAATCAGATGGAACCACAACAACATCAAATTAGGTCACCTCTACACACTGGCGTTACAAATTGATATGTATGTTAAAATACACTTTGACTATAAAGGTCAAAACAACAATTTTCCAAAATTGGAATTGATATGAATATATTTTGATTTTCATAAAAAAAATTAATATGTATGTTAAAACACACCTTATTTAAGGCAAGTTCATTGTGCCATCGAATGGAAGCTCCTGCAGAATGTGCAATTTTGACACCAGCATCTTCTGATGATTTCTTCTTACCAGCTTTCGTCCTTACTCCATATCTATCTACATGTAAAGGTAGCATTTTACCAACGGACTATGCATATTTTGATAGGCAGTAGAGCAGTTTAGTCATATAAAAAAGAATTTCAAGTTGAAGTGAAACTAATAGAACTAAAATTGCATAAAAAAGCCTGTTGCCTTGATACCATATTATATTATCTTGTACACAAAATTTCGTCAGAAACTGTGAGAATGAAGGAGGGCAATTTCAACCCATTTACTTATGAATGTCAAGATGGGTCGATTTGGTTTGTTTTCCACTTTTTCTATCTCAAACTGATCAGATATATTGGGGCATATGGCTTTAAAGTTTACACTTTATTAGTGAAGCGGGTCATATAATGAGCATCTATACTCCGTCGTCTTAATAGCGTAAATAGAATGTTGATGAAGATTGCTGTTTACTGTAATGTGTAATTTTTACCATTTAATTCACAGCTTGTAAATAAAGAAATATAAAAATGGTTTGCATAGGGACTAATAAGAGCTGTCATTTGAATCACATATTCATGTAAAATGAAATACTACCCCATTAGTCTATGCAGTAGAACACCATATTACAGACTCATGTAAAAAAGAAACAGGCATTCTACACATATAAGTTAGTTTAAATCCAAAGTAACAACAGTTGATGAACAAAACACAGAGTGACAATTAAGTAAGTTAGGTTAAGTAAAGTTACATTGAATCAATTAAAATCATGAACACGAAACCATAAAATTGTGGGTTCCCATGTAATCAATGTCCAACTTCCGGCAAACCCATAAACCCAATTCAATCAAAATCAGAATTCAAACACATAAATGCAATTAAAATTCATAAAATTGAAGTACTAATCAGCAAATCAAACCCATCAATCATCAATTGAGCTTCAAATCGAACAGTGCAAACAGAGTATCAGAATCAGGGCACAAAAAATAGTAAATTACTAATCGAAATTCCATTTATCAACAAACCCATAAACCCAGTTGTATCTAAATCCGAGATCGAGCACATAAAAGCAATTGGAATTCATAAAATTGAGGTGATACTTACAGGATGCTTTCTCGTGTACTCTCTAAACCCTAATTTCATCCCCTCATTCTCATCACAAACCTCCCAAATTTCCAATTATTCAAAACCCTACCTATTTAGTTTCAATCAACAGCTGCTATTTCTCCACCAATCAGTGAAACCGACACACATGAGATGAGAGAGGAAGAGGAGATGAAGAAGAAGAAGATGATAAACAGAGTTGGGTTTGTGTAGTTTAGGGGTGGCATCAGTTCTAGGAATAGCCAACTGGTATAATGACACAAATGCCCTCCGTAATCGAGTTAGAAAGACGAATATACCCTGTCAATAAACGGTCAACACTCAACACTCAACAATGCAACCACGGGGACTCACGTGGTATGAAAAAAAAAGTTAGGGGCTTAACCTGCAATTTCATGTAAATCACAAAGACGCAAATTGTACTTTACTCGTAATATAATAACCTTAAAGTGGGAATTAAATTAAAAAAATAGATTAACTAAATTATTTAGCTTTTCTTGCAAGGAAAATAATGTAATAAAAGTGGAAAAATTAGATTTAACAAATATGAACAGTGGTTAATTATTGAATCTTAATCAGATCAAATTAGTTAACCTCTTATGGCCACTCCTTTTTTTATCTTTTAATTGGTGGGCTTCAAGCCCATCAGGAAAGAAACCATGACTGGGCTTTGACTCAACAAAAAAACCTAAACAAAACAGTAGCCAAGCAAGTAAGCAACTCAATATGCTCGGCCCACCAGTTAAAAATGAAAATTTATGCTTCTCTTCATTGCGTTTGACAAATTCAAAATTGCTTTTAACAATTCCAAGCGTTTCCTACTTGTCATGATTTCATGTATTTCTCAATATGTATGCATGTGTATATGCAACATATCAATCATTTATATTCAGTTTAAATTACTCAAACCCATCATCTTGTGGTTCATTATAAGCGTGGAAGTTCTCACGTTAAAACATACTATCAAAATTAAATCGATTCAAATCCAGTTTTGTTACACACGTAAAATTATATCAATATTTATAAAGGGAAGATCTCATAATTAAGAAAACAGTTTAACTAAATCCTTTAGCTAGCTCGTGAATGAAATCATTTTAGAAAAAAAATGAATAATTAGATTTGACAAATATGCAAATCAACTTGTTATGTATTACTATTAAGAACATTAGAACTATGATTAACTATGGGAAACTTAACTACATTAATCCAGTTTACAAACAAATTTGATTGGCCAAGTCCAAAATCCGTCTTGGGCCGTGGCCAGCCCTTTTCCTTTCCTCTTCGTGGGTGGGCTTCAGCCAAGTGGAAAAGAAACCAATACCCGCCCTCGACTCAATAAAAACCGTACCAGTTAATGATCTAAAAGAATCTGATTTTTAAGATGTTATCAAAAAGGTTAAATTTTATTATTGATATTGATATTGATATACTGATCTTTTCCAACTAATAACAAGGTTAAATTTTATTGCAATAATAAGATACAACTTTATATCTTGTTAGGGACTATTTGCAACCTTTAAAAATATTTAGATGCAATGGCATAAACCGGTGAACTTTTGGTCAAACAAGTGTAAATGAAATAAGATTAGACCAAAAACCCACTACACCACCGAACATGTAATAAAGCTTCTTAGGAGAGGGAAATATGTAAAAATCCCTTAATAAAACAAACAAAAACCCACCGTGCACCCTAAAGACTAAAGACCAGCGACCACCCCTCACTGTCTCCGATAAATCCCTCCCCGCGGGCGTCAGCCATATCCGGTCGCTACCTCACTGTCTCTCGCTCCGTTACCGCCCATGTCAACCACCACCCACCGCCATCTATTTCCACCGTTGGAACAAAACCACCCTTTAAGAGATCAAGCCCACAACCACCATGTCACGTCCCGTAGGACCAGCTATAATGGCTAAGGGATGTAATCTCCCAGTTATCTGGTAGCTGCACAGGGGAAAACGGGTCAACAAATGGCGATGACCTACAAAATCAACCGATAGAATTCTCATCACTCTGCGTGATTATGAAACGTGCTTATGATTTTTTATTGGTTCACCGGAAATAAGGGCATTGGAAAAGCAAATGAGCCCCAAGATAAAGACGTCCTCTAGCTGGTGGTCCTCCCCGCCCACCCCGGGCCGGCTCTGCTCTTAACAGTAATTTAAATATTTAAGTTATATAAAATATTTAAAGAAAAAAGGATAAAAAAGTGTTTGTGAATCAACACCGGATATCAAAAGATTGCCTGTTTAACCACCAAACCCAAATATTTTGTTACCTCTGTTATCATTGTATAAAAACTACTATAATAATAAACATATAAAAAAGCAAAAGTTACCAACGAAGCACAAACAAAAATAGTCAAGAAACAAGACATTCAAGAACTTCCTATACAAATATCCATTTTATATCTCAATGGCCAAGGTAAACTCGGTCAACACATAGACCGTTTCTAAATTTAACCTGTTGGATGGTTCAAGACCCATTTACCTACCAACCCATGACCCGTTTTCTATTCCGTGACCCATTTAAACAAAATCGGTAACCGACTTGAGCCGTACATGACCGGTAACATCAAAATCAAACCCAACGCCCACTGATGTTACGGGTTGTGTACGGGTCAAGTCGGTTACTAAATCTAAGTCCTCCACTTATGGGTGGTCAAATGTTGTTGACTTAAAAAAACTTATACTTAAGACTTTGATTGTTATTAAAATGCTGATTCAATGAACATATGTGACCTTTTACTCCATTTTGCTGTATATTACACTGCAAAAATCTTTCTCAATACTGGTCTTGAAGATCCTTTAGCAATTAGCATGCCATGGGTATAAGTTCCCTGCAAGTATAGTAGTAACATATAATATATTCGGTTGGCCCACTAGTGCTTTAAAGAAGATCACAATTTACAATAATACAATTTATATAACACTAATCTAATTTTCTAGATGAAGCAAATAAGATGTCTGCAGTAAAACTAGAGTATGAGTCTACGTTCCATCAAATTAAGACTTTTCCTTTCTAGAAAATATCTTAAAGAAATGGAAGATAACCCAAATGAGCAATTTAAGTAGAAATTGCCCCCTCTAATTGTACAGGGAAAGAAGTAAAAACTCGCACACCAAAGTATAAAACCAAACCTTCAGAAGCGTCTTTATGAGCAACGTTGGCATTCATTAGCCCTGCTGCAGCTTCTATTCCAGCAACACCTGAGCGTTTGTTTACTTTGATCAACTTTGGCTTCATCCACCTTTAAAGCGTTTTGATTGTCTTCATCATCATCATGGTAGCTTAGCCTAAGGGTTGGAACAATTTCATTTGCATTTCCTAAATCCCATATCTCACTATTCAACAGGTCATCCCAATCTTCTCCATCTGTTTTCGTTCTCAATAGCCTTTATAGCCAAAGGCAAACCACCACATTTTTTCACAATACCATCACCTTGTGGTTTTCGTGTTGCATGTGAGTTAAAGTTACCATCACCTTGTGGCTTTAGTGCTCATTGAAGCTCCTGCAGAACGTGCAATTTTGCCACCAGCATCTTCTGATATTTGCTTCTCACCAGCTTTTGCCCTGACTCCTACCCCCAAATCAGATTTATTAGGTTATACATATATATAAGTTGGACCAATAAACCGGTTAGTACATACATGAACACATATAGATATGTGAAAAGAAGACCATGAAGCCGCAATTTGAATTACAAATTCATGTAAAAAAGAAACAGGCATTCTACTCATAAGTTGGTTTAAATCCGAAGTAACCAGTAACAACAGTTGATGAACAAAACACAGAATGATGGGTTAAGGTAGAGATGACAATTCCAATGCACTACTTAAGAACATGTAGACTGGGGCTATGTTTTATTTTCGAAAAGGTCAAACGCGTAATTAAATTGAAAATGGCTGGAACGGGTCAAAAGTCTTCTATGATAGCTTGGATGTAGATTTATTTTGTACACAATTACTCCATTTCAATCTCAATTTTGTGGTCCCATTTACCTTGTGAAACACGAAAATGATAACCAGAGAAAAATAAAGCACAAGAAAAATTGAGCTAACAGGAATAGAGGTGACTTTTTCTACTCATTAAGCAATCAACTCATGTTAAATTTTATATCTACAGAATCACACGCTTTGAAATTAAAGTCCCAAATGTAATCTCTATGCATTAATTAAACCTCCAAAAATAGTTCACTATCCAACTAATATAGTTTTTGTAATCAGATTTGAGACTTGAAAACACTAATAGTTTATAAACGTATTTAAAATGTTTTGACATAAAGTATTTTTGGGTCAACCCAGTACACGACATGTTTGACCAGTACAAAGTTTACTTATTTTGACCTGTTATTCAACTTTCAAGCCGGCCAGCCAACCAACCAACCTAGTCTTGATAAGGTGTGCCCGCTCATGGATACACGTAATGGATACACAAGCGTGTCCATCTTAACCAAACCATACAATGAGCTAGATCAAAATGCATAACAGAGTTCAAGAATCCTACACAGCCAAATCAATTAGCTCTAATAATTGAAGGTGATGAATGCAGAGTTTGATAGAACATCAGAAACAACAACGAAACAGTAAACTGACAGCATACAAATGAACAGTAATTCAACAACCCAGTCATATAACGTCACTAAATTTCAAATGTTCGTTTAATACAATCAGATGGTACCACAACAACATCAAATTAGGTGACCTCTACATACTAGCGTTACAAATCATAGTCTAACTGTATCCACCGCTCAGTGAGGTTAACGAAGTCATATTTCATCGTATAGCTCTTTTACCTGTCCCAGTTTGACTATAAAGGTCAAAACAACAATTTTCCAAAATTGGAATTGATATGAATATATTTTGATTTTCATAAAAAAAAAAAATTAATATGTATGTAAAAACATACCTTATTTAAGGCAAGTTCATTGTGCCGTCGAATTGAAGCTCCTGCAGAATGTGCAATTTTGACACCAGCATCTTCTGATGATTGCTTCTTACCAGCTTTCGTCCTTACTCCATATCTATCTACAAAGAATTTCAAGTTGAAGTGAAACTAATAGAACTAAAATTGCATAAAAAAGCCTGTTGCCTTGATACCATATTATATTATCTTGTACACAAAATTTCGTCAGAAACTGTGAGAATGAAGGAGGGCAATTTCAACCCATTTACTTATGAATGTCAAGATGGGTCGATTTGGTTTGTTTTCCACTTTTTCTATCTCAAACTGATCGGATATATAGGGGCATATGGCTTTAAAGTTTACACTTTATTAGTGAAGCGGGTCATATAATGAGCATCTATATTGCGTCGTCTTAATAGCATAAATAGAATGTTGATGAAGATTGCTGTTTACTGTAATGTGTATTTTTTACCATTTAATTCAGAGCTTGTAAATAAAGAAATATAAAAATGATTTTCATTTGAATCACATATTCATGTAAAATGAAAAGCTACCCCATTAGTCTATGTAGAGGACCATATTAGTCCCTATACTATAGTACTTTGTCTAAAAAATACTACCCCCAAATCGGATTTATTAGGTTGAAAAAAGAGACATACACATACATACATACATATATATAAGTTGAACCAATAAACTGGTTACTACATACACAGATATATGAAGGGGAAGAAGACCATGAAGCTGCAATTTGAATTACAAACTCATGTTAAAAAGAAACAGGCATTCTACTCATAATAAGTTAGTTAAAATCCAAAGTAACCAGCAATTACGTGTTCATAAATTTGAAGTATTAATCAGCAAATCAAACCCATCAATCATCAATTGAGCTTCAAATCGAACAGTGCAAACAGAGTATCATAACAATGAGAGCACAAAATATAGTAAATTACTAACGAAATTCCATTTATCAACAAACCCATAAACCCAATCTAAGGGCATGTTTGGCTAAGCTTATTAGAGTTAAAAAGGACTTTTTGGAAAAGGACTTTTGGGAAAAGGACTTTTTGAAAATGAGTTTTTAAAAAAAGTGTTTGGATTAGCTTATTGATGTAAAATGACTAAAATGGGTATTCTTTTAGATATAAGGGGGTAAAGAAGGGGTAATTTAGTAATTTCATTTTTGAAAAGTCATTTCTGGATCCAAAAGTCAAGAATTGTTGGCTTTTCAAAACCTCCAATTTCCTTCTTTGCTTTAAGCTATTTCAAAAAGGACTTATCCATTATCCAAACATAAAAATAGCTTATTGACTTTTCCATAAGCTAATAAGCTAATAAGTCTGTTTGAGAAGCCCATCCAAACATGCCCTAAATCAGCGATCGAGCACATAAACGCAATTGTATTTAAATCAGCGATCGAGCACATAAACGCAATTGGAATTCATAAAATTGAGGTGATACTTACAGGATGCTTTCTCGTGTACTCTCTAAACCCTAATTTCATCCTCTCATTCTCATCACAAACCTCCCAATCCTTCAGTCATTCATAACCCTACCTATTTAGTTTCAATCAAGAGCTGCTATTTCTCCACCAATCAGTGAAACCGACACCCATGAGATGAGAGAGGAAGAGATTTCATGAAAAGATGAAGAAGAAGAAGATGATAAACAGAGTTGGGTTTATGTAATTTAGGGGTGGCATCAGCTCTAGGACTAGCCAACTGGTATAATGACACAAATGCCCTCCATAATCGAGTTAGAAAGATGAACATACCCTGTCAATAAACGGCCAACACTCGAAAATGCAACCACGGGGACTCAATTGGTATGAAAAAAAGTTAGCGCTTAACCTGCAATTTCATGTAAATCACAAAGACGCAAATTGTACTTTACTCGTAATGTAGTAATTGAGTTAGAAAGATGAACATACCCTGTCAATAAACGGCCAACACTCGAAAATGCAACCACGGGGACTCAATTGGTATGAAAAAAAGTTGGCGCTTAACCCGCAATTTCATGTAAATCACAAAGATGCAAATTGTACTTTACTCGTAATGTAATAACCTTAAAGTGGGAATTAAATTTAAAAAAAATAGATTAACTAAATTATTTAGGTTTTCTCGCGAGGAAAATAATGTAATAAAAGTTGAAAAATTAGATTTGACAAATGTTAACGTTGGTTAATTATTGAATCTTAATCGGATCTAATTAGTTAACCCTTTATAGCCACTCCTTTTTCTTTTATCTTTTAATTCGTGGGCATCAAGCCCACCAGGAAAGAAACCATGACTGGGCTTTGACTCAACAAAAAAAAGAACCTAAACAAAACAGCAGCCAAGCAACCCAATATGCTCGGCCCACCAGCTAAAAATGAAAATTTATGCTTCTCTTCATTGCGTTTGACAAATTCACAATTGTTTTTAACAATTCCAAGCGTTTCCTACTTGTCATGATTTCATGTATTTCTCAATATGTGTGCATGTGTATATGCAATATATCAATCATTTATATTCAATTTAAATTACTCAAACCCATCTTCAGGTTCATTATAAGCGTGGAAGTTCTCACGTTAAAACATACTAATAGCATTAAACCGATTCAAATCCATTTTTTGTTACACATGTAAAATTATATCAGTATTTACAAAGGAAAGATCTCATAATTAAGAAAACAATTTAACTAAATCCTTTAGCTAGCTCGTGAATGAAATCATCTTAGTAAAAAATGAAAATTTTTTTAACAACAAATTTCTTTTAATCCCTTTTTGTCTATGCAAATCAATTTGTTATGTATTAAGAGCATTAGAACAATGAGGAATCAGGGAAGCACACCTGACTCATGGTGGTTTGTAGCTTTTCTATTACAGGTTCCTTATTCGAGTAGATCATTAACTTCCAAGGTCAGTTTCGACGATTCGAGTTAGTGTGATAACTGTTGCTCCATTTACTTGTCATATATGGGGTCTCCGGTGACTATATGTGTGGCATTCGGTTAAAGCCCTCATGATGTGGTTGAGAAGGTAATGGATCCAAAACCGGTATGAGCATTTGGTCATCCACTAGTTTTGGTTTCCCAGTTGTGGTAAAAAGGATTGAGATTGTGATGGTCTTTGGTGGTAGGTTTGTTTTTTACGATAAACAAAATGATGGTCAAATGGGCCAACAACTTAAAGGCAGTCATTGACGGTCAAACAAAGCAATCGAGCGGATGTTGACTCTATCATCATTTGAGGGGATCCGAAACTTACTCAACACACATACACATATACACCCACATACCCACAAATATATATATACAACTGAAAACGTTTTATTATTATTATTATTATTTATCAATGAAGAATAGAACAAACTAATTAAAATTAATATTTAGTATATAACCTAATTATTATAAATGAAAAACCAAATGATATATTTATTGTAATTACAAAATTGAATTTATTAATAATAATAGTTCTCAAAAAAGATAAAGTAAAATAAAATAACTTACATAAGCTTTCTCTATAGGGACGATTTATGGCCCCTCTAGGTTGTGAAGTGGTGGGAATTTTTTTTAAAAAAATTGCGGGAAATTTTGTCGCTAAATGAATAAAAATTTGACTAGTCAAAATTATTCGAAACCATATGTCGTCCCTATAGCTTGAGTCTTTTTCTTAATTTTTTCCGTCATTACTAAATGAAATTAAAAAAATAATCAAAGCTATAGAGATGACTTATGGTCTCTACAAGTTGAAACAGTTTTTTAGGTTTCTTATGATATTAGAATTAAAAAAACAAAAACAATTTATCTTTGAGCTATAGGGACGACTTTTGGTCCCTAAAGAAAAAACTTAAATGAAATGGAGGAAAACTCTATATGAATGAAAAGTCCTCCCAATAGCTTGTTGTATAGGGACGACTATTGTCCTCACTATGGATTTTGTCCCTACAAGTGTTTTTTCTTTTTTTTTTAACTTTTTTTTTATTTTCGTCATTACTAAATGAAATATTAAAAAAAATATTTAAAGTTATAGAGACGACTTGTGATCTCTACAAGTTAATTTTTTTTTTATTATTTATGGTATTAGAATTAAAAAAAAAGACAAAAACAATTTAACTTCGAGCTATATGTCCGACTTTTGGTCCCTATAGAAAAAACTTATTTCAAATACAGTAAAACTATATATAAACCAAAAGTCCTCCCCATAGCTTGTTCTATAGGAACGACTTTTATCCTCCCTATAGATTTTGTCCATACAAGTATTTTTTCTTTTTTTTAACTTTTTTTATTTTCGTCATTACTAAATCAACAAACCCATAAGCCCAATTGTATCTAAATCAGCGATCGAGTACATAAACACAATTGGAATTCATAAAATTGAGGTGATACTTACAGGATGCGTGTACTCTCTAAACCCTATTTTCATCCCCTCATTCTCATCACAAACCTCCCAATGCTTCAGTCATTCAAAACCCTACCTATTTAGTTTCAATAAACAACTGCTATTTCTCCACCAATCAGTGAAACCGACACCCATGAGATGAGAGAGGAAGAGATTTCATGAAAAGATGAAGAAGAAGAAGATGATAAACAGAGTTGGGTTTATGTAATTTAGGGGTGGCATCAGCTCTAGGACTAGCCAACTGGTATAATGACACAAATGCCCTCCGTAATCGAGTTAGAAAGACGAACATACCCTGTCAATAAACGGCCAACACTCGAAAATGCAACCACGGGGACTCAAATGGTATGAAAAAAAGTTAGCGCTTAACCTGCAATTTCATGTAAATCACAAAGACGCAAATTGTACTTTACTCGTAATGTAATAACCTTAAAGTGGGAATTAAATTAAAAAAATAGATTAACTAAATTATTTAGGTTTTCTCGCGAGGAAAATAAGGTAATAAAAGTTGAAAAATTAGATTTGACAAATGTTAACATTGGTTAATTATTGAATCTTAATCGGATCTAATTAGTTAACCCTTTATAGCCACTCCTTTTTCTTTTATCTTTTAATTCGTGGGCATCAAGCCCACCAGGAAAGAAACCATGACTGGGCTTTGACTCAACAAAAAAAAAGAACCTAAACAAAATAGCAGCCAAGCAACCCAATATGCTCGGCCCACCAGTTAAAAATGAAAATTTATGCTTCTCTTCATTGCGTTTGACAAATTCACAATTGTTTTTAACAATTCCAAGCGTTTCCTACTTGTCATGATTTCATGTATTTCTCAATATGTGTGCATGTGTATATGCAATATATCAATCATTTATATTCAATTTAAATTACTCAAACCCATCTTCTGGTTCATTATAAGCGTGGAAGTTCTCACGTTAAAACATACTAATAGCATTAAACCGATTCAAATCCATTTTTGTTACACATATAAAATTATATCAGTATTTACAAAGGGAAGATCTCATAATTAAGAAAACAGTTTAACTAAATCTTTTAGCTAGCTCGTGAATGAAATCATTTTAGAAAAAAAAATGAATAATTAGATTTGAAAAATATGCAAATCAACTTGTTATGTATTACTATTAAGAACATTAGAACTATGATTAACTATAGGAAACTTAACTACATTAATCTAGTTTACAAACAAATTTTATTGGCCAAGTCCAAAACCCGTCTTGGGCCGTGGCCGGCCGTTTTCCTTTCCTCTTCGTGGGTGGGCTTCAGCCAAGTGGAAAAAAACCAATACCGGCCCTCGACTCAGAAAAACCGTACCAGTTAATAATCTAAAAGAAACTGATTTTTAAGATGTTATCAAAAAAGGGTAGCGGCGCAGCTTGTTGCCCGTTTACCATCTATCGCGATGTAAATTCATAACATTTAAAAAAAAAAAAAACTAAATCAACTCAAATCCATCTTTATTGTTAACCAATTGGTGATCAAAGCATACTAACACCATGTAATAAACTCCACACATTGTTGAAAAATGACCATGAACAGTGACGAAACTTGATATTTCCGACTGGGGGTCGGAAGTCACCGGACCTAAAATTATACCTAAAAAATTATAAAACTGGGGGTCGAAAATGTATATACCTAAAAAAACCCACTAATATACGCCCATGGCCATGAAGGTACACACCAATAATGCACAATCTCTATAGCATAAAACCATTTGTGCAATGCTGGTGGGAGAAAATGGCCATGAAGGTACACACCAATAATTATATCAATATTTACAAAGGGAAGATCTCATATTTAAGAAAACAATTTAACTAAATCCTTTAGCTAGCACTTGAGTGAAATCATCTTAGTAAAAAATGAATTTTTTTTTAACGACAAATTTCTTTTAATCCCTTTTTGTCTATGCAAATCAATTTGTTATGTATTAAGAGCATTAGAACAATGAGGAATCAGGGAAGCACACCTGACTCAAGGTGGTTTGTAGCTTTTCTATTACAGGTTCCTTATTCGAGTAGATCATTAACTTCCTAGGTCAGCTTCGACGATTCGAATTAGTGTGATAACTGTTGCTCCATTTACTTGTCATATATGGCGTCTCCGGTGACTATATGTGTGGCATTCGGTTAAAGCCCTCATGATGTGGTTGAGAAGGTTATGGATCCAAAACCGGTATGAGCATTTGGTTTCCCAGTTGTGGTAAAAAGGATTGAGATTGTGATGGTCTTTGGTGGTAGGTTTGTTTTTTTACGATAAACAAAATGATGGTCAAATGGGCCAACAACTTAAAGGCAGTCATTGACGGTCAAACCAAGCAATCGAGCGGATGTTGACTCTATCATCATTTGAGGGGATCCGAAACTTACTCAACACACATACACATATACACCCACATACCCACAATATACATATACAACTGAAAACGTTTTATTATTATTATTATTATTATTATTTATCAATGAAGAATAGAACAAACTAATTAAAATTAATATTTAGTATATAACCTAATTATTATAAATGAAAAACCAAATGATATATTTATTATAATTACAAAATTGAATTTATTAATAATAATAGTTCTCAAAAAAGATAAAGTAAAATAAAATAACTTACATAAGCTTTCTCTATAGGGACGATTTATGGCCCCTTTAGGTTGTGAAGTGGTGGGAAAATTTTAAAAAAAATTGCGGGAAATTTTGTCGCTAAATGAATAAAAATTTGACTAGTCAAAATTATTCGAAACCATGTGTCGTCCGCTTGAGTCTTTTTTCTTAATTTTTTTCGTCATTACTAAATGAAATTTAAAAAAAAATAATCAAAGCTATAGAGATGACTTATGGTCTCTACAAGTTGAAACAGTTTTTTAGGTTTCTTATGATATTAGAATTAAAAAAACAAAAACAAAAACAATTTATCTTTGAGCTATAGGGACGACTTTTGGTCCCTAAAGAAAAAACTTAAATAAAATGGAGGAAAACTCTATATGAATGAAAAGTCCTCTCAATAGCTTGTTGTATAGGGACGACCATTGTCCTCCCTATGGATTTTGTTCCTACAAGTGTTTTTTACTTTTTTTTTTAAACTTTTTTTTATTTTCGTCATTACTAAATGAAAAATAAAAAAAAATATTTAAAGTTATAGAGACGACTTGTGATCTCTACAAGTTAAAACATTTTTTTTATTATTTATGATATTAGAATTAAAAAAAAAAGATAAAAACAATTTAACTTCGAGCTATATGTCCGACTTTTGGTCCCTATAGAAAAAACTTATTTCAAATACAGTAAAACTATATATAAACCAAAAGTCCTCCCCTATAGGAACGACTTTTGTCCTCCCTATAGATTTTGTCCATACAAGTATTTTTTTTTAACTTTTTTTATTTTCGTCATTACTAAATGAAAAATTAAAAAAATATTCAAAGTTATAGAGACGACTTGTGGTCTCTACAAGTTAAAACATTTTTTTTTCTTATTTATGATATTAGAATTAAAAAAAACAAAAACAATTTAACTTCTGCGGACGACTTTTGGTCCCTATAGAAAAAACTTATTTCAAATATAGCAAAACTATATAAACCAAAAGTCCTTCCCATAGCTTGTTCTATAGGGACAACTTTTGTCCTCCCTATAGATTTTGTCTCTACAAGTGTTTTTTTTCTTGTAGTTAATGATTGGCCTAGTCAAAAACCCCTCATGGGCCGTGGCTAGCCCTTTTCCCTTCCTCTTCGTGGGTGGGCTTCAGCTAAGCAGAAAAGAAACCAAGTCTGGGCCTCGACTCAATAAAAATTATACCAGTTAATGATCTAAAAGAAACTGATCTTTCAGATGTTATCAACGGTAATCAACTAAATCAACTCAAATCCATCTTTATGGTTAACCAATTAGTGATCAAAGAATACTAACACCATGTAATAAACTCCTCCTATTGCTAAAGAAAATGGCCATGATCAAGGTACACATCAATAATGCACAATCAGTACAACATAAAACCATTTGTGCAATACTGGTATCATAATAACACATTATTATTCAAATCAATAAATAATCATGGACAATGCAAAGAAATACACAAATGCACACATAGTCCATAGATGCAAGGCAAAGCATGTTCATCTAGTGTTTGAAGCTTTTGTTGTGTTGTTAAAGAATTGAAAAGAAGGACGAAGGTGGAGGCGCATTTTGTCTGTAGTAGATATTAGGGTTTCTCTTGAGTGGTCTTGTTCTAGTAAAAAAAAAAAAAAAGAAAAAAAAAAAACCTCATCAAAGATTTTAATACTAGTACCATGAGCTAACGGGTTACGTGCGGTTCCATTTAGAGGGTGGGCAACTAGCGGTTGCTGCCCTCCTTTTATATATATAAATAACGGTTTTCCACTCCCACAACTCATCTCGAGTTCGGCTTACCGCTTGTGTGTTTTCTCTAAAACGGCATCTTAAATACGCGTATGGCTCCTACGAGGAGGGGAAGGGATGTTAAGTCGGGGGGGCCCGTGCAGGGTTCTGCTAGTGGTCTAAGGACGTGTCCTTTCAAATTTTTTCATGAATGTAAAGATGGAAAGCCGGGGTCTGTGGGTTTTTTTCGCCTGCTTGAACACATGCAAAGCACCCACTTCAAGACTGAAAACCGAAAGCTAACTTTGAAGGAGGCTATCTCCAGGGACTTGGACCTCTTTTTGGACGTTGGGGAAGTTCTTAAGTCGGGGGATAAATGGTTGTGTGCCCGTTGCATGGCAATGCATGCACTCAGTAGAGGGTGCAAGCATGATGATGAGGTCGTGTCGTTTGCCATGGTCTCGGGGGATGTGGAAGATTTCATCGTTGGGATCCGGAAACCATGTCAAGTGGTGGTTGACACAAATCCACGTCACCCAGCAAGGCTCGGGGGTGGTGTTAACCTCCTCGAGCGGGTTTTTTCCCTCCCTGTTCAGACTGTTAAAAGCATTCCTCCCAGTTGTCGGCTGATGTTTGCTCAGGTTTTAACAGGGGCTTTGCGCAAAGTGGTTACGTCGCCAGGATCGGTCGACAATTGGGTCCAATTACTTTTGCTACCGCATTGCACCTTACGTGTGGCCAGACCATCCTCCCGACAAGAACGACGATCAGGGAATAGGAAATCTCTGCAGTGTAATAACATCCTGCATGCGCTTACAGTTTGGAAAGATGGGTCTGGTTTTGATGATTTGGTCTCGTCCCTATTAGATAGCATGGGGGAGGCGGGGCCTCCTAGGGGAGAATGCAGGAAGGAGGGAGACAGAGATAGGGACCCTAATATTAAGCAATGTCTCCGGAAAGTTAGGGATGGACATTTTACGGCTGCGGTTAAGGTACTAAGCTCCAGTGGAGTCGCCCCTCTAGGTGATTCGACCTTGAAAGCTCTTATTGATAAACACCCTGTGGTGCCTCCCCCCTCCTTGCCTCCCAACCCTCACGCCCAACCCGCTCTTGTGGTTGATGAGGAGTGTGTGCTTAAATGTATCCGATCCTTTCCTAAAGGGACATCGTGTGGTAGGGACGGGATGCGGGCCCAACACTTGTTAGATGCTATCGGGGGCGAGGGCTCATTGAGTTCCTCGGGTTTGCTAACGACCATTACTGAAGTTGTCAACTTATGGCTTGGAGGATCCTGCCCTAAGGTGCTGGCGGAGTTTGTTGCCTCAGCCCCCCTTACCCCTTTATTGAAACCCGATAAAGGAATTCGACCTATTGCTGTGGGGGGTATCTGGCGAAGGTTGGTTTCCAAGGTGGCAATGAAAAAGGTCGGGAAAAACATGGCCCAGTACCTGGGGGACTTTCAATTTGGGGTGGGGATGTCAAATGGCGCAGAGGCGGTGCTCCACAGTGCGAACAGGTTTCTCAACTCCTTTCATGCAGATGGTTCCTTAGCCTTGCTTACTGTGGACTTCTCCAATGCGTTCAACACGGTTGACCGCACAACCTTCCTTAAAGAGGTTCATCAACATTGTCCGTCAATCTATCGATGGGTCCAATTCCTTTACGCCCAGCCTGCTCGGTTGTATGTTGGTAATGAGTGTATTGGGGCTACTACCGGAGTGCAACAAGGGGATCCCTTGGGGCCCCTTCTCTTTTCCCTTGCCTTACACCCCCTCATTCTCCGGGTGCAGGACCGCTGTAACCTCCCATTTCATGCTTGGTACTTGGATGATGGGACGATTATCGGCAACGCGACTGAGGTTGCTAGGGCCTTAGACATTATTAACGAGGAAGGGCCATCTCTAGGGCTTTACCTCAACATTAAGAAAACAGAGGTTTTTTGGCCGACATGTGATGGGCGGAAAGTTCAGGACGGGCTTTTCCCGAGAGAGATTGGCAGACCAGAGAGGGGGGTTAAGCTACTTGGTGGAGCTGTTAGCCGTGACCCTAGCTTTATTGGGGAGTTAGCAGGGCGGCGGGCGGCGAGGGCGGTTGACCTCATGAAACTCTTGCCCTGCCTTAGGGACCCTCAATGTGAACTCCTTCTGCTAAGGTCTTGCATGGGGGTTGCTAAGTTGCTTTTCGGGCTGCGGACTTGTCAACCTCATTTGATGGTGGATGCGGCATCCCGGTTCGATGATGGCCTCCGGGAGGCTATAGAAGACATAGTTGTGGGCGGTGGCCCCTTCTTTGGGGACCTCCAATGGCGTTTGGCATCTCTGCCAATGCGCCTAGGTGGTTTGGGTCTCCTCTCAGCTCGAGATGTTGGGGTTTATGCTTTTGTGGCGTCCAGAGCTCAGTCTTGGGAACTACAGGATCATATCCTTCGAAACAGTGGGGTTGTCGGGCTCGACAGGGACTATCTGGAGGCGCTCGATCGCTTAAATGTCTCTCTCCCAGACTTTGATATCGGCGGTTTCTCTAACAAGGACACCGCCCCCTCGAAGCCACAAAAAACTTTGGCGAATGCTCTGTTTAGCAAAATCGCTCAAAGCCTGGGAGAAAATTTTGATTTGTCATCTCGCCAGAAGGCAGTGTGGGAGTGCCTGAAGGGTCCCCATGCTAAGGATTTTTTGACTGTTGTGCCAATTGAGGGGCTGGGACAATGTATGTCAGCAGTGGAATACAGAGCAATCCTTAAATACCGGCTGATGATCCCTATCTACCCAGAAGATGAAACCTGCCCGATATGTCGTAAAGCTTGTATGGATAAATACGGAGAGCACGCAGTGCATTGTAAAGAGCTCCCTGGGTTCAAATATCGGCATGACTGGGTGCGAGATGTTTTGTGGGACATCCTGAGAAGAGCTGGGATTTCGGCTAAGAAAGAGGCTCCTGTGAATTTCCTTACAAACCCTATGGAAGGGAGATCTACTCTGCGACCAGCGGATCTCCTCGTCTTTGGTTGGGCTAGGGGGAAACATGCTTGTGTAGACCTCACGGGGGTTTCCCCTCTGGTTGGTTTAAGGGAAAACGGGTTTGTAGCTGGACAAGCAGTAACAAAGGCAGAATCGAAGAAAGTTGATAAGCACGCTAAAGCTTGTGCAGAGAACCAACATGTTTTTGTCCCTTTTGCCTTTGACACATTTGGCTCCCTAGCCCCAGAAGCTATCCAATTCCTGACCAGGGTCCAACGGGTCATCCACAACAATTGCTCAGCCTCAGGGGGACGGGGTTTTGTCTTTGGTAGATTAGGGTTTGCAATTCAGAAAGGGGTGGCGGCGCAGCTTGTTGCCCGTCTACCTTCTGTTTTGATGTAACTTTAGAAGTATGAATAAAATATCAATTATTTCTAATAAAAAAAAAAAAAAAAAAAAAATCATAAAGTCAAAACCAGGCTCGAGATAAAGTGAATTTGCATTATATCTCTCCAAGTATTTTGGATCCGTGTGGTCGATTCGCAGAAATCTTAATAGAATGTCTTCTTTCTTCAACTGCATTTAAAAAAAAAATCAAGGGTCAAACAATACACCTTGAAAATTCTGGTCAAACTTAATGCTTAAGAAGTTCAGATCAACAGAAGTGTTCCAAAAAAAACTTAATAATACTATTCTTAAAATATTGAAGAATGGTAATCAATTTTAGTTTATTTGACGTTAAGAATTCTTAAAATGAATATCTATCATTTGACCATACTCAATTCAATAAACTCAAGTCCAACATACCTAACATAAACATTGTGTAGACGTTAATAAGCTGATTAAACATTGTTGCGGGCCTCCGGCAATTGGATGATGCTTCTTCACGTTCTTCCCCTGTTGTTGACAAGCATCGTACACATGGCTGTTAATACGGGCATGGAAAGTTTGTTTGGAAGAAAATTTTTGGGGATCGCCATTGCAGAAGTGGGAATAGTCGTATGAATCTACTCTGCATACCACTGAGATGCAGGATAGAGTCATGAGAGTTTTGTTCCAAGTTACATGAAGCTGCTTATCATTTCTAGGCTTTCTTCACTCGCATTGTTTGAAAAATCTTTAACATCTGTGACTTAATTTGTTTCTCATGTTTGTTGCTTCTTTGATTTCTTATTCAACCTTATCTTGAATCTCAGGATGTTTGCAGAGCGTGTAAATGAACCAAATTATGGCAATAGATGTAGCCTCATTTCCACCAATTATGAAGTATTTTGAATGTGTGTTGTTGATTTGCAGAATATCTTCTTTCTTCAACTGCAATTAAAAAACTTCGAGGATCAAACAATACACTTTGATATTAATGGCCAAACCCTTTGCTTTTCAAATTCAATATAACAAGAATGTTACAGAAACAACTTTTTCCATTGAAGATGATGTGGATCCTGTTGCATTTCTGTACCAGCTAAAAAAAATATTCTCAAAACATTATAGTAATCAATTTTGAAGTCGATTTTAATTTGTTTGACCTCAAGAGTCAATCTGTACTTCATATTGTCGATGCAATTTCAAGTCATTTATATTTAATGGTTGATGTGGTTATGTCTGGTGGGTTGGACTGAAAAATTTAACTACATGGTTACTTTTTAAACACTCCTTTAGAAAAAGTTTAGACGACTATTCTAAATAGTATATTTTCTGTAATCATAGTTAAAACATTAATTGGCCATAAGGTCAAAAGAAAACTAAAATGTTTGTACCAAAGTCCAACACTCCAACCCGCCTCAGTTCAACCCTACTAAAAAGTCAACAATATTATTAACCCGAACCTGTTTTGACTCGTTATCCAACCCACCCATAATTTTTATGGGGAAAAAGTATAACCTTACCAGAAATGATATTGTCCATCATCAAGCACTTTGACCCTTCCCTTTAACTTAGCCTCTGGTCCGATATTTGACAATTTCTTAAGATCTTCACTTTGAATATTGAATCCAACTGATTTTCATGAATAAATCCTGTGTTATATCATGAATACTAATAATCAAAACCAGTTTGTTATATTCTGGGGTAGTCAAATGTTGTTGACTTAAAAGGAACTTACACTTATGTCATCGACACTTTGTCTGTTATTAGCTGATTCAGTAATTATATGCGCGAGTTTTACTGCACTTTACTCAAGATACTTTCCCTGAAAATTCACACCTTGAGACTTTTCTCTGTTCTTGAATTTGACCTGGTCAACTGTGAATGTTCCATCACCCAGAAGATCCTTTAGGATATGATCCTGCAAAAGTTTAGTTGTAATATATAAGTTATTCGGTTCTTCACAGACTTCATATCAAGTAGTAATACAATTAATCAAATTAGCTATGTTTTCTTTATCATAACTCCACAGTAAACAAAATGCCTAAATTAATCAAACCAAATGCAGATCTAAACCCTAATTTGTATCTTCAACTTGTGAATCAGATTCAACTTTGTAATCGAGACTCGAAGTAACTTCAATCAAATTTCATTATCTATTACTATAACACTTCAATAATTCCACAAACCACACCATAACCCTAACTAAAGTCAACTCACATCCATCGCATAAACTAGCAACCAAAAAAACAAAATTAACCGCACAATCACACAAATCAACTGATTAACAACTTAAAATCGCACCCTATCAACCTACAAAAGCAAGATCAACAAAAATCACAAACAAAACAATAATAATAATTCATTGGCAAGTTTAACTCACGAAAGAGAAAATTAGTACACATTGTGAAATCAGGTTTTGAGCAACAAATCCTATTCCAACGTATGCAGCTACAACGTATGTCATCATTAAAATTCAATTTTAGGTTTTGAGCAACAAATCCTATTCCAACAAAAAAACACGCAATTTTAGGTATTTAATTGACAAGTACCTTTTTTTAGCCTAGTTGGATTTTGGGGATATGAGAGATTCGGGGCCAGTAGTGGGAGCCTCTTCCTTCACACCTTTCTTTCAATTTTGGGCAATTATATATTTTCAAACTCAAAAGGGAAGGTAACAGCGTCTCTGGTAGATCGTTCACCTTTGGGCAATTCCAAATTCCAAGATGTTGAAGAGATGTGAGGTGTTGGAGTCCCGTTGAAATGGATTCCAGATTATCAAAATTGTTTATCTCCAGAGATGTAAGAGAAGAAGGGAAAAGGTGGGACAATTGACTAAAATTCCTCACATCTGGTTCTTTATATAGCGATAGGTGAACAAGGGAAGGTGGGAAATTCTGATTGCCCCATTCTGAGAAGGGCTTTTTCAACCCCCCTATTTCAAGGAAACACAAATTGGGAGGCCAAAGCCCACGAGGAAAGGAACCATCAATCATTGGACATTTTATGATGCGCGTATCTTTTAACATGGTGAGAGTGGATAGCTGACGGTCAGGAAATGACTCCAGATTTTCACAATCTTCTATCCTCCAACTGATTAGATTTGGTAGCTGCAGGTCACCAAATGCCTTCATGTTTTTGCAACTTTGTATTTCCAGATGTGAGAGATTTGGAAGCTGGAGGTTAGGAAATGACTCTATGCTTTCACACCAAGCTATTGTCAACCTGGTGAGCTTTGATAGCTCAAGGTCAGAAAATGACCCTATGCTTTTACAATGTTGTATGTACAACGAGGTGAGATTTGATAGCTGACGAAGATCAGAAAATAACTCCATGTTTTCACAAACTCTTATTGTCAAAGAGGTGAGGTGAGTGGAGTTACTCATTTGATTTATTGATTTTAGATTTTCACAACCCCATATATATATAGTAAGTGACTTGAGATTCTGCCCTCCTCCACTTGTTGTTGTTGCTCTTGGGAAGGAGACATGTCTAACTGATTTACACCAACTGATGTCTAAACTCTCAACGCTATTTGGACAACACAAACACTCCATACTTTCACATGAATCTATAACCAACTTCCTAAGAGATGATAGGAGGTTGCTCCCAATGTTATCCTCATCCTCCTCTTTCTCTCCTAAACTCACCAAATTTTTACAACCCCATACCTCCAATTCCTTTAAATTTACAAGAACTTTACTTGCCTCTGCATCTGATTCCCACAGGTATCTTATTTCATCACAATCGTGTATGCGTAGCTCTTCAACTGCCCCAAAATTCTCTATAACACCTCTCCACACCTCATCCGTAAGCCCAAAAATTGATCTTATTTTCAATTTAGTGGTTGATGAAGCTGCTCGAACCAGACTTCTCAGCACACTTTCACCACATCCCACTATCTCCAAAACACTTAGCGAAGGTAATGCTTCAAGTGAGACATCACTCAAATTGGGACATTTGATTATTTGAAGCTCTCGAAGGCTTGGAAACATTACCTCGCTATTGGTTGACCATACCTTCCAACTAGACATATCTTCAAACCTTAGAATTTCAAGTGAAGGGAAGGTAACATCAGTAGTCCTACTTGACTCCAAACTGATGACTTTAACATCATCCATTCCTTGAATCAACAACTCCTTAAGTGAAGGTAGCCGTCCAAGTGGCGGAAGAGATGTACATTTTCTACAACCATGTAGCGACACCTGAACCAATTGATGAAAAGACGGATCCCCAACCCAATTTGGAAACTCTATTCCCTTATAATACTTAACCTCAAGCATTTTCAACTTATCACTGTGGGGCTTTAACTCATTGAGAATCTCCTTCTCAAGTGTTTCCCTTCCTGAAACATCATCCCATTTCAACTCTAACTTATTAATCCCTTTTAAAGATAAGTTCGCCTCTCGTGCATGCATTGAGCTTTGTACTTTGTTCAACCCCTCTATGGAAATTTCCCCATGGAGATCCTTTAATCCCTTAAGCTCAGTAATTGCAAAGCCATTGTTTTCAGCAATGATGATCCTAGTGAGAGTCTGCAGGCTTTTCAACTCACCAATCCCCAAGGGCAACTTTTTCAGACGTGGAGTATTTCTCATGTCAAAATGCCTCAAATTTTTTAGCTTTAAAAAGCTTTTAGGCAACTGGGTCAAACTCTTACATCCAAAAACTATCAGTGTTTCTAAATTATAAAGATTACCAACATTGTCCGGCAACTCTTTGATATCAGTTTTAGATAGATTAAGATACCTCAGGTGCTTCAAACTACCAATGGAATTCGGTACCTCACTTATACTAAAACGACTCAAACAAAGAACCCTTAATAACGGTAACTCAGGAAGCAAGTCAACCAAAATCTTGCTGGATAAGTAGAACCTGTCCCAACTTTGATCGACCCCAACATATACCGCTAACAATGTTCTCAAACCTTTAGCTCTCTTGAAGGCCTCAAACTTGTGGTAAGCTACATATTTATCACGAATAAATGACATGTGGCGGTACTTCGACAAATCTTCCATCCGATTGTCATCCCTTGAAAAGAACTCTCCGGCAACAAATGTGGCCAAGTCATTCATCAGGTCATGCATCACAAATAATGTTTCCTTATTAGGAGCATTTTGAAAAAATGACCTTGATAACAACTCTTCAAAATATTCATTGCCAAGGCGTTCTGGTGACATGGTTGCATTTGATTTGTTCAAAAACCCTTCACCCAGCCACAATAGGACTAACTCTTCCCTATCAAACAAATAATCCTTGGGGAACAATGAGCAATATGCAAACAACCGCTTCAAATTTGCAGAAAGATCATGGTAACTTAGCCTAAGAGCGGGAACAATTGCCTTCCAATGTGCAGAAAGGTCACCATCACAATTTGAATCCCATATCTTACTATTCAACACCTCATCCCATTTTTCTTCGTCTGTATGAGTTCTCAATAGCCTACCAATTGCCTTTAAAGCTAATGGCAAACGACCACACTTTTCCACAATACGCTCACCCTTTGGTCTGAGTGTTGGGTGTGAATCAAAGTTGTCTACACCCAATGCATGTAAAGCAAATAAAGACAAAGCATCTTCAGATGACAAAGTCTCAAGATGGTCTAGATTATCAAAACCTAGCATCTTAAGCAATTGCTCCTTGCGAGATGTCATGATTACCTTACTTCCACGAGCCCCTGAATGAAATGGGAGCACTAGGTTTTCCCAATCATTAAAGTTTTCATGCCACACATCATCTAGTACTAGTAAAAACCGTTTGTCCTTAAGTTTCTCTTTAAGAGCCACTTGAAGCTGATTTAGATCAGCAAATTCCTTGTTTTCGTTGGACACAGCTTGAAAGATGGTTTTGGTTATCTTAGAGATATCAAAATCATCAGAGACACAAACCCATGCATGGAGTTCAAACCGACCCTTCACTTGTGTATCATTGTACAAAAATTTAGCTAGAGTGGTCTTACCAACCCCACCCATACCGACTATGGGTAAGACGCTGAAGTTTTCCTTACATGGCTCATCCTGCAACAGCTTGTTGAGCAATTTTTCTTTCTCATTTTCTCGTCCAATGACATCAGATTCTAGCAAGGAGGTTTCGTTTCCTCTATTGTTATTTTTTGGCTTTTCATTTTTCACAATCAAACCAAGATCACCCTTTTGGTTCTCTAGATGTTGTAACTTGGTGTTGATACTATCTAACTTGTGATGCAGACGTTGACTTAGTGAGAATTTTGTGCAGCAAGTTGGGACTATGAGGTTTCTTACCTTGCTGGTGATTGCCTCAGATTCCTGGGACAGCTCACGACGCATAGCTTCGGTAGCCACATCATCTAGTACGTCATCGATGTCGTAAGCCAAATGTTGGAGACTGTTGAGCCATTGTTTAACAGATTTTTCGGTTATTTCTTTCTCAGAAGCATCAGTAAGCAGATCTTGGATATGGGAGAGTGTGCTCTGCAGTTCATTGAGCTCAGAATCAATCTTCTGAGAGCGAGCATATTTCTTGAAGGCTTCATCGGCTAGCTTCTCAAAAATGACTTTGACGAGGGCAGCAGCAGCGGCTTCAGCCATTGTTAACAGACAGTGAAGATGAAAAAGGAGAATATTTGGTATGTGTGATATTGATAGAATGACAAGAGTGTAGATACTGATAGAACTCACAGCTGCTTATAGTGATTGCATCCATGTTCTTGCTTAGCTAGTGGACATTTTTTAACAATTCTTTTGTAAGGTATAGCTGTCAGCCACATGACAACCTCTTGGTTAGTGTGTTTTATAATGGATGAAGTTAACCCAGTAGACTAAAATGACAACGGTGAAACCTTTTTGGACCCACAGACGAAAAACGAAACATTTGTACTAAATTGACAAAATAGCTCAAACCACATAGACTAAAATGACATTTAACTCAAAAAATTATTAGGTTTTTTTATTTTTTATTTGGTTAATGTTCTAAGAGTTATGCTACTGGTTCTAAAAGTTATGCAAATCATTTGTAGTGTGTTTCCTTTAGACAAAAAAAATCAAAAGTGTGCTCCTTTTTTGTAGTGGGTTTTCCTTTAGAAAAAAAAAAATTCAAAAGTGTGCTCCTTATTTGTAGTGGGTCTCCTTTAGAAAAAAAAAAATCAAAAGTGTGCTCCTTTATTTGTAGTGGGTTTCCTTTAGACAAAAAAATTAAAAGTTAAAGAGTTGGTGCTCCTTTTACAATAATTTAATCTTCTGGATTAAATTAATGTCAAGTTGCCAACGGTTACTTTACATGCACATGCTTTCCTTGTGGTTGTATTTAACCTCATCGATTTTTTAATGAATATTTTAGTATAGTATTTATATTAAATTAAATTAAATTAAATTAAATTCTTATGCAATTCACATACTCATTGAATAGTCATCACAACTAAAATCATAAAGCAAAACCAGTGACACTTGAAGAATTAAAAACATAATGACATTATCCTATATATTAATAAACCAAACTTGTGAATAGTGCAAGGGTTATTTTTGGTATTGCATCTTATAACACGCATCTTCATCGTCACTCCTCAGTCACCATCTGATCCCACATATACAACTGAAACAGAAAGATGTGAGATAAGGGAGACGCTGATGGTAGCGATTTTGGTTACAAAGCGATGATTATGACGGAGATGGCTGCGATAAGGTTCAGTGGTTAGCAGCGGTGGCGGTTAGGGTTCCGCCATGAAACATGGTATTGGCGGTTTTCTCTATCAGAATCGCTATCGGGTAGGATAAGTTTCAGGGTTCCGGCCGCCGATCCATTGAAGGTATTGACGATTAAGAAGGCAATGATGGAGGTTCTGGTTATAGGGATGGTGGTGACTTCAGAAACGAACTCCGGTGACTCGACTAGGGTTCTAGCAAGATTACGGTGCCTTTTTACACTATAAGTTTGGTTTTCTTGTTTTATAAATGCTAAAACCAAAAGCTTGATAGTATAATAGTGCTAGTTTAATTAAAAAGTTAGGTTAAGCGATTTTATATTAAATCAATGATAATCAGAGTTGAAGTGAGAGCGGTGGTGGTGAAGTGAGTGGAAACTGTAATTACAAGTATTACACGTCCGTCTCGACTAATATTCTTCACCTCTGCTTGTTATATAAGTCACTTAAGTCCAAACTAATATTAGACTATCCACGTTCAAAACCCAATCCAATCTTTAATAAAAAAACTAATTTTTCTTTCTTCCGTATACACAAGTTACAACCCAACACAACCCCAAGTCAATTTTTGATACACATTCACAACCCAACCCAACCCAACCTAATTTTTTATCAATTAATTGTAACATATGGTTATTTTTATTGTATTAAAAATAATAATATTAAAAACAATTAGTTTTATTTCAAAACAAATGGTTATTTTTATTGTCCCAAATTTTAGGCGTTGTCCTTTACCTTTAAAATTGATGACTTTTGTCCTTAATGTTTGAAAATGTTGCACGTTATGTCCTTTATGGCAAACCCAGTTATAATTTTCAGTTAAATTAAGTCATGTGCACTGCACATGAGGGTAGAACTATCATTTCACCTCCCACTTGTCTTTCCCCCTTATTTAATACCCTGATATACCCCCAATCGTTTCACTTATGCACATTCATCATCCCTCACCTTTCAATCTTAGGGTTTTAGCCACTGAAGAACGACGATCAGAATTCCCAATGTCGCAGGATGAAGAAGGTTTGTTTATCCGGGATAACATTGACACTGAAAGTGTCGTTGAACTGTATGGTAAGTTACAAACTCCGTTCATAACCCTAGTTTCGATTTTGTGATAAAATGTTGTGGTTTTTGTTGATCATGTAATAACATAAATGCTGAAAATTTGCAGATGGTTTTCCTAATTTCTTTAGCATTTGCTTTCATCATGGTGGTAGGCTAACATCACTTCCTGGACGCACATATGTAGGAGGCAAGATCAGTTATGTTGACTTGATAGATATTGATTAGTTTTCTATACATGAAGTCGATCTTATGCTGGATCAGTTAGGGTATAATAGCTTGAACCCAATGTATTACTAGTTTTTAAATCCTGAAAAAACCCTAGACGATGGTCTTGAACACCTAAGCAGTGATCAAGACTGTCTGAACTTGGCTAGGTATGTTGAAATGCACAAGATTATCAATGTATATACCACTCATGGCTTGAAAAACATGAAGGAACTGTTTAGCTCACCTAGTAAACCTAGCATCACCATTCAAGAGATAGATGAAATTGGACCATATGCCATAGTTTCTATGAAGGAAAATGCAAATGTTGGACATAATATTGGCCATGGGGAATCTAGCAGGGTGGTGCCAGTTAATGTGGTAGATGAAATGGATGTTGGGCAATATGATTCTGCAAAGAAAGCATGGGTTGAGACTGACGTGAATGTTACTGTGGATAGGGATGTTACTGAGGATAGGGATGTTACCGAGGAAAGGGATGTTAGTGAGGATAGGAATGATGATGGTATTGAATATATGCATGATAATGGTAGTGAGGATAAGAGTGATAATGGTAGTGAAGATATGAGTGATAATGATAGTGATTACATTATGGATGTAGTGAATAATATGAGTGATCATGAAGTGGACATGAGTGACTACAGGGCTAATGTTGATATGGAAGTTGAGGACAATATTAATGAACATATGAATGTTGATGAAGACATGGATGGGGATGTATTAGATACTGATAAGTTTAGCAATGGATCTGAATCTGATGATAATCATACAGGAACCAGGAAACATTTGTTGCACAAAATAAGAAGATCAAATGAGAACTTGGTAAACTTTTACCTTGGGCAGGTGTTTGGCAGCAAGCAAGAAGCAAAAAGGCTGATAAAAAAACATGTTGAAACTAGAATGGTTATAAAGATTATCAAAGATGATCACAGCAGGGTTAGGGCAGTCTATCAAGGCTCTAAGCTAAACTTTGAGGTAGATGACAATGGGGTGTATGTCAGCCAAGCAAAAGGTAAAGAAAAAACTGGTGAGATGGAAAAAAGTGAAGACAAGGGGGTAAAAGGTAAGAAAAAAGGGGAAGGGGGTTTCTGTTGAAAAAAATCAAGACACAGGGACCAATCAACAAAAAGGTGAAATAAATGTGGGTGGTAGGGGGAATAGGACAAACCCCCATCAATATCAATGTCCTTGGGTCTTGTTGATTTCAAAGGAAAAAAGAAATCAGAATCTTGGGTGGTCAAAACCCTAATTACTGACCACACATGTATTACAACCCGGAAGCATTATGCATGTACTTCAAAGTTCCTGTCACAAGAGATGCTAGAGCAGATTGAAGAGAACCCAGAAATTCCTTTTAAGGCTGTACAAGAACAGTTTCAAAGGAGGTTTTCTGTTGGAATTTCAAGAATGAAGGCATATAGGGCTAAATGCATAGCCAAGAAGCATGTAGAAGGAGACTATGCTGAACAGTATACACTGTTGAGGGATTATGCTAATGAACTCATCCAACAAAATCTAGGTACTACTGTTAAGATAGAGGTTGATGGTAATTGTAACACCCCAAAAAGGTTTATTATGAAAATAAGTTAAAATATTAAAAACATAACTTAGTTAGTTAAAAAAAATGTTTTTGTTACAAATATTAGTTAAGTGATGGCAAGGGGCTAATTAAAAGAAATGAAAACACTAGAAGGGTTAAACTTGGGCAAAACTAAAATAGAGGTATTAGAAGATGAAAACCCCAAAACACACACTCTGGTGTGTTGTTGAGATCGGCCAGAGCAGGGGAGAAACAAGGAACCCCTTGTTCTTGCCAATTCATTCAATTGACTAAGGAATTCAAGGCTAATCAGTTGCATGGCACAAATTTTTCGATCATCTAAACATACTTAGTAAAGTGGTAAGTCAAATTTCTTGATTTGATGAATTATAGGAAATGGGTTTCAACCCAATCATGATTTTGTGGTATGATTTGTGTCAATTGGATGTTAGGGCCACTCTCTAGAGTAGAAATCATGTTTGATTTTAGGTCAATTGAAAGATTTTAGTACAAACTCACCTTGTGAGAATGTGTTATGAATAGGATGATCAAAGTTCATACAATTTTGTGAGAACTTGAACTATGATGTTTGTGTGATGCTTGAATCTTAGCTAAGTGTGGTGTAGGATGAAAGATTGTTATGAATTAGGTTGATTGTTAATAAGTTATGTGAAGAATTAGTAGAAATCATGTTTTAAAAGCTTTTACATAATCTTTCACAAATGCGAAACCCGCCAAGTGCTCGATGAAATGCTTAAGAGAATATTTATGTGAAATTCGGAAAGAATTATGATAATGTTCCTATATGATAAATTATGTAAATAATGAAATAATGTTCGAATGGACTAAATGATAGAACGAATATGTTAATGTAGGCGTGAAAGAAGAAAGCTCAAGTGCTAGGAAAACGGATAACGCACAAGATCGAGGTATGTTGTATTTCGACATAAATTTATTTAATTGTTCAATATTTTTGGTTAAAGGTTAGGATTTACCATGAATAGTGTAAAAATGAAGTAGATAGCCTAACCCGTGCAAACGGGTTATTGGGAATGAATGTTTATGAACGGACAATAGTATAGTCGGCTTGTTTTGAACAAACCGAGAAAATGTATGTTATTACAAAAAAGGAAAGTATTGAATTAAATCCGTTGTAAACGGGTTAGTAGGGATGAATGAAATGGTGATATAATGGATATATTCAGTTCGTTATAAACGTTTCGAATGAATGATTATGTATGATTACAAATGTCCGTTACGACGGATTAAGGAATGATATGTTTTATCTCAATTGTGAGATAATATGTTTTGACCCGTTTCATCGGGAAAGAAAGTGTATGTATGAAATGAAAGTATGAATCGGTTCGGTTGAATTATTAGTCACAAATTAATGTAACAAACGAAATTTATTTATATGTTGATGTAGGTAAATCCTCAACTTAGGCAGCTTGGCGACTTGGAGCGAACACACGCACAAATTATGACCATTATGTGCTTCCGCTATTTTGTATTAAAGTTATGGGTCGAAAATACTTTGTTATGAATAACCTTGTTAGTAGCTAGACTTTTAAAACATGAAGTTATGGTTTTTGGTGGTGTCTTTTGAATGGGTCGTAGAATTTTTTTGTAATGTTGATGGTTAAAACAGGGATGCGCTCGTCATATGGACGAGTCATGCCCAAATTTTGTCAAATTTGCATATTAATATTATTAATATCTCTACTTCCTAATGTAAAAAGAATGGGTATTTCTAAAAGTTCAATTCTCTAATGTCTTTTGGTCGCCATTTTGTTATGTTGTAAAAGCGAGCCTTTTCAGTAATCCAGATCCAGGGAATAATACCAGACAGTTTAGAAGGATATATGTGTGTTTGGCTGCATTAAAGCAGGGCTTCAAAGCAATTGGAAGGGATTTCTTAGGTCTAGATGGGCAAAAGGTACTCTCTTTTACTTTCATGACTAACACAATATCTATGTTTATTGTTGCTTCTAATTGCAATATATTGTTTGTGCAGGGAATACTTCCTGCAATCACAAAACTGTTTCCTTGTGCTGAGCATCGATACTGTCTTCGCCACATACATGAAAATATGAAAGTTAGTTTCAAAGGAGATCTTTACAAGGAGAAGCTTTGGAAGTGTGCTGCTGCAACAACGGTTCCAGAATTTACACTTGCTATGGATGACTTGAAGGCTTTCAACAAGAAAGCTCACTTATGGTTGTCAAAGATTCCTCCTTTACATTGGTCAAGGTCTCATTTTTAAGGTATTTTTTAGTTTTCAAACTTTGGTTGTCAATTAACCCTGTTTAACAAGAAAGATAACTTATGTATTCATTTGTTCCAACTTTGGGCACAGGGAGGGCTGTTTCTGATATAGTGCTTAATAACATGTGTGAGGTTTTCAATGGAAAGATAGTAGAAGGCAGGGGTAAACCTATCATATCAGCACTTGAATACATAAGGGAGTATCTAGTGAGGAGAATAGTAATTGTGTTGAACTTAATGGTGAAAAGTGAAGGCTTGCTTACACCCAAAGCAACAGAAGTTTTTGAGGGGATCAAAAGAGATGCAACCTCTTACCATGTTCAGTGGAATGGAGGGGATTACTATCAGGTTAGTGGAAAGCCAAATCGTGCTCGTGTGGTGAATTTGACTGCAAGGACATGTAGTTGCAGAGGATGGGAAATAACAGGTAATATTTGATTTTTTGAAGTTGGTTTTTGTTAACTGGATGTTGGTTTAAAGGTTTAGTATGTTTTATAGGAATGCCATGCAAACATGCTGTGGCTGCAATTTAGGAGAAAGCTGCTAATGGAGGCAGGGTGGGTGCTTTGGAGAGTTAGGTACATCCGGTTTATACAATGGAGAGGTGGAAACATGTGTACTCTTTTAGGGTGAACCCTATCAATGGTTGGACTTTATGGACAAAGGTACATACTCCTACAACAATTACACCCCCAAAACACCACACCCAGGTGGGTAGACCAAAGAAGTTGAGGAAAAGATCTGCAGTGGAGCTTGAAGAGATGACCCAATCAGGAAGGCTGTCCAAAAAACATACTAAAGGGGCATGTTCAAAGTGTAAGAAGACAGGACATAATTCCACGACTTGCAAGGGTCAAGGTGAAGCTGTGAAGAGTGGGAAGGCAGTGAAGAGTAGGAAGGCAACAGCAAAGTGAACTTGTGTTTATGTGCTTTTGAACTTGTTTTATGACTTTTGAACTTGTATTATTCTTTTGGAACTTGTGGTTGCTACTTTTTAGATGTTTGTGAACTTTTGGTAGCTACTTTAGGTGTTTGTGAACCGGTGGTTTTTTTTTGGAACATGAATCAGGTTTGGTTATAATATGGTAAGAAGTTATGGTGTTTTGGTCATTTTCTTTTGGACATTTTGATTGTCATTTGCATTACTATAAAGTTTGGTCATTTTGAATGTCAATTGCACTTTGTTTGGTCATTATAGATTATGGTCATTGTGGCCATTTATAGTTTGTTTGGGTTATCTTGGTTTGGTCAGTTTGTTTTGGTAATTTTGTTTTGGTCAATTACAATGAAAACTGCAAACTGGACATTCCACTTTGCCATTCATACACATCACAAATACTGGACATTCCACTTGGCCATTCATACACATCACAAATACTGCACATCACATATAACACATTAAAAAGCCAAAACATACATCACAAACTTAGATCTTTTCATTCAAAATTAGATCTTGTCATTTTACACATACTGCACATCACAAATAACACCATAAAATGCCAAAACATTCATCACAAAACAGATCCAACTGCAACCAAATACCTTTTCAATTTTCTTGACTTTGCTTCAGCATCTTTCACTTTGGTCAAAAGCAACCAGTTTGATTGTTCCAACTTCATGTTTTCTTGTTGCAGCTTCATGTTATCTGATTCCAAGTTGTTCTTTGCCCTAAGCAATCCAGGTATGATATCTATGCACCTTTGACACCTTTCCTGATCGAACCATCCAATAAATGGACAATTTGAACCCTACATTTTAGCAAATCAAAACATTAAAGTAAAAAACGACATTACCTTTCCTGATCGAACCATCCAGCCATGAGGTTAACATTACCTGTACAGGACAAGAATAAAAATGACGACCCGGATTCTTCTTTGTCCATGAAGTTTGTATTATCGCCTCCCTTCCATAATGGCAGTTCACCATGGCGACGAACCCTAATTTGATGGGTGATGATGAACCCTAATTTGCATAGGTGAAAGGATTGGGATGTTATCAGGATATTAAATAAGGGGGAAAGACAAGTGGGAGGTGAAATGACAGTTCTACCCTCATGTGCAGTGCACATGACTTAATTTAACTGAAAATTATAACTGGGTTTGTCATAAAGGACATAATGTGCAACATTTTCAAACATGAAGTACAAAAGTCATCAATTTTAAAGGTAAAGGACATCGCTTGAAATTTGAGACAAACATAAAGGACAAAACTTGTAATTTACTCTATTATTTAAAAAGAACAACACATTTACGTCATAATAACTTGTATTTATATATCTAACCTTTGATGCATGTTTTAATTAGCCCAAGTTAAGTATGGTCTCGTAACCCCTACGAGTAATACATATTTTTGTAATCCATCCTATATAATAAGGCCATGTGTAGTCATAAAGCCCCTTTGGGGGCGTTATGCGACAAATGGCGAAATACGTAAGAGAGGGGCTTTATGGGGCTTTATATCACAAGAGGGTGTAGTGGTAAGGGGGTTATATAACCCCTTCAATTATACATACATATATATGTATATATATGTGTGTGAGTGGGGGGAAGATTGTGCAGACTTCACGGTGCGAAGATGGTCATGGGAACTCCATTTTTATCCCCCATAGTGCTCCCTGTAATGGTGTGGGCCGGCGGTATGGGGCGCCATAGCCTCCGAAGGCGTGATGTAGCGCTGCATTACGGATGCTCTAAAGCAAAACAACTATATGCCACTTGACATCTTCTTAAGCCACCTTAATTGCATTTAGGAGGGAAAACTTAAGCTTTTTTTCTCCTCCTATAATTAAATTGAAAACTAAAGAAATTGGACTTTTCGTTTTTTTTTTCTAATACATTTCCTTTTTAAATATTGAAAATTAAAGAAATTAGACTTTCCTTTTTTTTTACTAAACCGTTTCCTTTTTGAATTTGATTGCAAATTACAAACCATATCTTTCTTCGATTTCCCCAGTGGTAATTTACTCTTGCAACCGCATTCATCTCTTGCTTTCTACGATTTTGATTTTGTCTTGAACATTTATGTTTGTTTTGTGCTTATTTCGTGAATGATCTATGTTCTTAATGCAAATTTTCAAAGTTTAAGAATTATCTGTATTTTTAATTTATTAGCACCGATTGATCGTTCTTTTGATTCAAAGTTTAATTATATTTGTGATTCATGCATTTATTACATTTTTAGGGTTTTTTTTATTCTAAGTTAGAGGAAGAACGAAGCTAGAATTAGGTTTTTTTCCTCAATGGTGAAAATGATGATGATATGAGGAATTGCAATTTGATTTTATTATTACGATTCACTGATTTTATTTCTCTTTGATTTTTTTCAATTATTGATTTGATTTGAGGCGCTTCAGGATGAAAGAAACAAGTCAAACACCCCAAAAATGAATTTAAGGGTTTTGGGTTTGTTCAATTTTATTTAGAGGAATCGACTTTGTATGCTCTCTCTGTTGTCCACATAAAATAAAACCTCTTTTTATTGAAATGAGAAATTTTGGTTTAGAAGTGTAATTTTTTTCTTGCTAATGTGGAAATTCATGTGTAGAAAAGGAAGAAATGGACCGCCATGTTGCAAAGAAAAATATTATAATTTGGTTTATTTTTAATTTAGGGTTATTGGATTTTAATAATCCAAACTTTGACCAATTAGTCAGCAATAATCCCAACTTAAAAAATTCCCACTGCTAGTCCCAACTTTCAAGCTATTTTTTCCTCCACCAAGCCTTTACTAACTGGGTTACAACCCAGTTAGTGTTTGACATACGTGGCAGCTTATGTGGCACACAACCTAGTTAAATGCTGATGTGGAAGCTTACGTGACATCAACACCATCACCACCACACACCGCGACAACTTCTTCTGACGACCTTATAACTTGTCCCGACGACCTGCAACTTACTCCAGCGACCTTATAACTTGTTCTCGCGACCTGCAACATACTCCGACGACCTGCAACTTGTTCCGACGACATTCTTTACCTATGAAACCACCGAACAAGGCAACCACCAGTCATCTCCAACCTCATGTGACATTCTTCACCGCTCAGAACTTCAAAATTACCACAATCACCATGTTTCATGTTTTTCCGCTGAGGTTGGAGTTGTGAACGGTAGTTTAATGGAGGTGGTCGGAGGTTCGCAGGGTGGGGTTTTCAGTGAATAACCACCTTTCGAACCTCCGCTACCACCATTAAACTACCATCCACTACTCCAACCTCACCGGAAAAACGTGAGACGCGACGATAGTTGAAATTTTGAAGGTTTGAGTGGTGGAGAAGGTCACAGGGGGTTGCAGATGACTGGTGGTTGTCTCGTTTGGTGGTTTCACAGGTAAAGAGTGTCGCCGGAACAAGTTGCAGGTCGCCGGAGTAAGTTTCAGGTTGCCGGAGTAAGGTGTAGGTCGCTTGAACAAGTTGTAAGGTCGCCTGAACAAGTTGCTGGAGTAAGGTGTAGGTCGCTAGAACAAGTTGCCAATGGTGTATGGTGGTGATGGTGGTGGCAGGCGGTGGTTGTGGGTGGTGGTGTTGAAGATGGTGACGATGATGGTGCCACGTAAGCTTTCACGTCAGCATTGAACCTAGTTGTGTGCCACATAACTGCCACATATGCAAAACACTAACTGGGTTATAACCCAGTTAGTAAAGGCTCGGTGGAGGAAAATAGCTTGAAAGTTGGGACTGGCAGAGGGAATTTTTTAAGTTCGGATTATTGTCGGCCAATTTGTCAAAGTTTGGATTCTTAAAATCCAATAACCCTTTAATTTACATTCTGTCTCAGTTAATCTTTTATTTTATATTTAATTTGGGGCTTAATGATTATTACACTGTCACAATGTTATAAAATATATGAACCCTATCACAAAACAGATTATTATTAAAAAGATTAAATGACCACCCAAAAACTGATTATTTTCATGTTATGTCGGATATTTCCACACATGTAGTATAGACTATAGAGTTTCGAAATGATGGGCTGCTTTTTGGTGGTTTTTGAACAGGTTATGGCAAACGCAGAAACACCTAATGACGCCTTATGATGTATTGTAAAATACATCTATTATTCTTGTTCAGTTTACGCATTTTTAGTTAGATTCAGTTTCGTTTTATTTAGATTGTATATACTTTTGAATCATTTGTGTTTGGCAGACCATGTGACAACTCGAATTTCCGACGTCCTTTATTCGCAATTAATGCACGTTGACTTTGACTATATAGTTGTGATATGACAAATGCATTGTGTTTACTTGATTTTGTGTTGTTGTTATAGCATATTAGTTTAGAAACCACATGAACTGATTAAAAACATGAGACTGCTCGACGAAACACAGGGGTGTTTCGCCATGAACATACCCGACGAAACAGGATGTTTCGCCATATACATCCCGACGAAACAGAAGTCTGTTTCTGTTTCGCCGGCCCAGTAGCCCAGCTTGGGCCCAGAACGTATTTTGAGTATTTTTACGTAAAAACAACATCACTTAACATTTTCTATCAACACAACCGAAACCCTAGAGCTCTCTCACTGTGACGGCGAACTAGAACCCACCGGAAACCCTTGTGCGATCAAACCATCATCTCGGTTAGTAGATTTATGTGTCTTGATTGATCGTTCATCCGTGAATGTGTTTCTGTGCCATGTGATTCTGCTATGTTGATGTATAATTGTAACTGATACATGTTAAATATTAGGGTTCTTGTTATGATAATGATGATATGGATTTCAATATGAATATTGTAGCCGGATATAAACGGTTTTATGCGAAACTTAATATGATTAAATACTCGGTTCTGGATGTTGTTATTATGATCTGATTCTGACTGCAAGTTAGCATCTTGATAGGGTTTGATGATGTGATGTTGTAATCGATATGTTGTATACGTAAGCTAGGGTTCATGCTAGACGTTAAAGTGGTCCGATGATTATGCTATGATGATGTTACAATGATTCTGTGTTGAATGATTTTCTGCATGATTGATAATATTGGTGTCGGCTGTTAGTGATGATTAGGGTTTCTGCATGTAATTGTACTGATGCAACTGAACTGTCTGACGAAACTGAACCCTCGGCGAAACAGAATGTGTTTCGCCAAGGGTAACCGACGAATCAGAAGTTCTGTTTCGCCAATAACCACCTCGACGAAACAAATGTGTTTCGTCAATTTGTGTTTCGCCGCTATGTGTGTTTCGTCAATATCTGTGTTTCGCCAACATGTGTATTTCGCCGAATAGCTGATCTGTGCTGTAACTTGAGTTAATTTTGTTAAGTGTTAACCTGGTTAAATAACTGCTGTTATATGTTAAACATGACTTGTATGAGTGTGATTACGTGTTGCATGCTTATACCTGAACAACTGAAACTCAAACTGATTATGTATACGTGCAAACCTTAGGACGTGATTGATTATTTGCGAGCACTTACATACCTAGCATACCGAGCAAACCAAGGTGAGTTCACACAAGCCAAGGCATGGGATTCCCAGGGGGGAATGGGGATTGGATGATTTCTGTACGTACATAGATAACAGAACCTACTGCTAGACTAGTAACACATATTGAACGATCTTCGCACACCTGCCAAGGACATTGGCCGCGATATTATGACTGTCTTCGCACACCTGCCAAGGACATTGGCCGCGAACTAAACTTGCAACATCATCGCACACCTGCCAAGGACATTGGCCGCGATACAAACAAACCTAGTCTAGAAAAACTTGGGGAAAGACCTTCCCCAACATCTTCGCACACCTGCCAAGGACATTGGCCGCGATGGAAACTAATATGATACATTGTAACGAACGAACATACTACTACTCACGCTATACTGTTACTGAACTATTAACTGTGAACTCGCTCAACTAGTTGTTGACTCTCTCTTACATGCCTTGCAGGACCTTAGGTACATATGGAGCTTGCACAGGAAGGAGCAGGTCGTTGTGGGATACGGATCGTAGACGATATTTGAACTTATAACTTACTCTGGGTTTTCATTATTATGCTTCCGCTACTTAAACAATGTTTGGTTATGAACATCAGTCATGTCAAGATGAATTACATTTTCCTACTTTTACACTTAAATACTATGTTTGATATGATTGATGGTTTGATCCTGGTCAGTCACGCCTCCAAGCGGTGATACTCCGCGTGTGGATTTTGGGGGTGTGACAGATTGGTATCAGAGCCAGGTTATAGAGAACTTGGTTTTAATAAAGGGAAAACGATTTTGTTAAAACCAGACTATAACCAGAACAGTGCTCTCAACGATCCACAACGACGCTTCGCTCCACGTGCAAGGCTCAACACTATAGGTATTACTATTCATGTTACTTTACCTACATACTAGAACTACATAGACCTTTGCTCGTGGTATGCTTAGATCACAGAACTTGCTATATGTTATTGCTTGAGAATACTCGTGTGCTCACTCTCTTCTGTCATCGCATGATTCGCGAACCTATCTCACTTACGTTATCTTTACTTTGAAGATCATGTCTGGACGTATCAACATGACTCAGGACCAGTTGACGGCCCTCATTAACGAACGAGTCACTGCGGCCGTTGCAGCCGCACAAGCAGGAGGTATACCCTGCAGTCACAACTCACACTAGGATCCTTAGATCCTACATTCCTAAATCAACTCTCGTGTTTAAACATGTCCTAACTCTTTTACACAACAGGTCAAGCACCTGTTTGCACTTTCAAGACTTTCATGGACTGTCGTCCATCCACTTTCAGCGGCACTGAAGGAGCCGTAGGCCTCCTGCACTGGTTTGAAAAGATAGAGTCTGTGTTTGAGATGTGTGAATGCCCTGAGGCACGCAGGGTGAAATATGCTACCGGTACCCTCGAGGGATTAGCCCTCACATGGTGGAAAGCTCAGGTCCAGATACTGGGGTTGGTTGCTGCTAACGCCACCCCATGGAACAATTTCAAAGAGATGATCAAGGAAGAATACTGCAGTCGAGATGATATTCATAAGCTGGAAGTCGAGTTTTTCAACCTCAAGATGACGGGGTCTGAGATCGAAGCATATACCAAGAGATCGAATGAGCTTGCATTACTGTGTCCTACTCTGGTGGACAAACGTATCGAACTGTATCTTAAGGGTCTGGTGCCAGAGATCCAAAGTCATGTGACCTCAGCAAATCATGCCACTTACCAGCAGGTTGTTCAGTTGGCTCACCGTCTCACTGATCAGGCGGTGGAGCAAAACAGGTTGCCCAAACGCATCAGCGCTACTGCTACCGCTACCACTTCAGTTACTCCTGCTACTCCCAGCGACAATAAGAGGAAATGGGAGGGGGATTCTAGCAAGGGTTCAGCTACTGTTCAGTCTCAAGCTCAGCAACGCAAAACGAATGACCACCAGAGCCCGAATCAGCAATCATCAGGTGGTCAAGGGCAGAGTGGCTATCGGGGAATTCACCCATGGTGTAGAAGGTGCAACAAACACCACAGTGGAAGATGCCGCAGAGAACAGTGTCAAAGATGCCTCAAGATGGGTCATGAGGCTAAGGATTGTAGAAGCGTACGGCCAGCAAATCAGAACCAGCAACAACAACCACCTGCTCCACGAAACCAGCCTCAGCAGCAGCAGCAGGGAAACAGGGGATGCTACCAGTGTGGGGCTGAAGGTCATTACAAGCGTGATTGCCCTCAATTGAATCAAAACCAGAACCAGAACAATAACAACAACAACAATCAGGGCAACGGGAACAACAACAACGGTGGGAACAATAACAACAATGGTGCTAGAGGCCGTATGTTTGTGATCGGTCAGGGTGATGCCAGGAATGATCCCAACGTAGTTATGGGTAAGTTTCTTCTTGACGACTTTTATGTTACTGTACTATTTGATTCTGGTGCGGATACAAGTTACATGTCTCTAAAAGCTAGTGAAATGTTAAAACGTGCACCAACTCTCTTAAACACCAAACATGTTGTAGAGTTAGCTAACGGTAAAAGTCTAGAGGCCACACACATAGTTAAAGGGTGTAATCTTATCCTCGCTGATCAGACTTTCTCCATCGATCTCATCCCTATACCTTTGGGTAGCTTTGATGTCGTCATTGGTATGGATTGGTTATCTCAACAACAAGCGGAGATTTTATGCAAAGAAAAGGTTATTCGTATTCCTCGTTTGGGCAAGGAACCTCTCGAAGTTCAGGGCGACAAGAGTGGTGTCGTGAGCGGTATTATCTCCTTTTTGAAGGCTCAGAAGTGTTTACGCAAGGGGCACACTGCTATACTAGCACTCGTTACAGATACCTCGAAGAAAGAGAAAAAGATTGAAGATATTCCTGTAGTACGTGACTTTCCTCAAGTGTTCCCTGAGGAATTACCTGGGTTACCGCCTCATCGCCAGGTCGAGTTCCAGATCGAGCTAGCTCCAGGAGCAGCACCCATAGCTCGAGCACCTTATCGTTTAGCTCCAACTGAACTGGTAGAACTGTCGAAGCAGCTACAAGAACTTTTGGAAAAGGGTTTTATACGTCCTAGCTCTTCGCCTTGGGGAGCTCCAGTGTTATTCGTAAAGAAGAAAGACGGTACGTTCAGGATGTGTATAGACTACCGTGAACTCAACAAGGTGACGATCAAGAATCGTTATCCTCTTCCGCGCATAGATGATTTATTCGATCAGCTGCAAGGGTCGAGTTACTACTCCAAGATAGACTTAAGGTCAGGATACCACCAGCTGAGAGTCCGGGATGAGGACGTCTCCAAAACAGCGTTCAGAACACGCTACGGCCACTACGAGTTTATGGTCATGCCATTCGGGCTAACGAACGCGCCTGCCGTATTTATGGATCTTATGAACAGGGTGTGCAAACCCTATCTCGACAAGTTCGTCATTGTTTTCATCGACGACATCCTGATTTATTCGAAAAGTCAGGAGGAACACGAGCAACACCTACGACTTATACTGGAACTTCTACGAACGGAACAGCTATATGCTAAGTTTTCTAAATGTGACTTCTGGCTTCGTGAAGTCCACTTCTTATGCCACGTGGTAAACAAGGATGGGATTCATGTAGATCCATCCAAGGTAGATTCTATCAAGAATTGGCCTGCGCCTCGTACACCAACCGAAATTCGCCAATTCTTGGGTTTGGCGGGTTACTACAGAAGGTTCATCAAAGATTTCTCAAAGATTGCTCAGCCGCTTACACTACTGACACAGAAGGGTGTTGTTTACCGTTGGGGTAATGCACAGGAAACAGCGTTCCAACACTTAAAGGATAGACTCTGTAGCGCACCTATCCTCTCACTGCCTGAAGGCACGGATGATTTCGTAGTCTACTGCGACGCATCCATCCAAGGTCTTGGGTGCGTATTAATGCAAAGGGATAAGGTCATTGCTTACGCTTCGCGCCAACTTAAGGTTCACGAACGAAATTACACTACGCATGATTTAGAGCTGGGAGCGGTTGTTTTTGCACTCAAGATATGGCGACACTACTTGTATGGTACCAAGTGCGCAATCTACACTGATCACAGAAGCCTCGAACATATCTTCAAACAGAAGGAACTGAATATGCGACAGCGACGATGGGTCGAACTGCTAAATGACTACGAATGCTCGATCAGGTACCACCCAGGCAAAGCCAATGTTGTGGCTGACGCCCTCAGTCGAAAGGACACCGCGCCTAAGCGCGTTCGAGCCTTACAACTCACTATACAGTCTAGTCTTCCTTCCCAGATACGAAATGCTCAGGTGGAAGCATTGAAACCAGAAAATGTCAGGGCTGAAGCCCTACGTGGCTCAAGACAACGTTTAGAACAGAAGGAAGATGGTGCTTACTACGTTACAGGACGCATTTGGGTTCCACTTTATGGCAACTTGCGTGAGCTAGTGATGGATGAAGCTCATAAGTCTCGCTACTCGGTACACCCTGGTTCAGATAAAATGTACCACGATATCAGAACTACATACTGGTGGCCTAGCATGAAGGCCCACATAGCCACATACGTTAGCAAATGCTTGACTTGTGCGAGAGTCAAGGCAGAATATCAGAAACCGTCAGGTCCACTCCAACAACCTGAGATACCACAATGGAAATGGGAGCAAATTTCCATGGATTTTGTTACTGGATTACCTAGATCTCAGCGCGGAAATGATACTATTTGGGTGATCGTGGATCGACTCACAAAGTCTGCTCACTTCTTGGCAATCAAAGAAACAGACAAGTTCTCTACCCTGGCAGACATCTACTTAAAAGAAGTGGTCTCAAGGCACGGTGTGCCAACCTCCATCATCTCTGATCGTGACGCACGTTTTACTTCAGAACTGTGGCAAGCAATGCATAAATCTTTCGGCTCTCGTTTAGACATGAGCACAGCTTATCACCCTCAGACAGATGGGCAGTCTGAGCGCACTATTCAAACTCTAGAAGACATGCTTCGGGCGTGCGTAATAGACTTTGGCAATGGTTGGGAAAAACATCTGCCACTTGTGGAATTTTCGTATAACAACAGCTACCACACCAGCATTAAAGCTGCACCATTCGAGGCACTATACGGACGTAAGTGCCGGTCACCTCTCTGTTGGGCAGAGGTGGGAGAAAGTCAAATCACAGGTCCAGAAATGGTAGTCGATACTACAGAAAAGATTGCACAAATACGACAACGCATGGCGGCAGCACGCGACCGTCAGAAAGCATACACTGATTTAGACAGGAAACTACTCGAATTCCAAGTTGGGGATCGAGCGCTACTTAAAGTTTCACCCTGGAAGGGTGTGGTTCATTTTGGCAAACGCGGCAAACTAAATCCACGATATGTTGGACCATTCGAAGTCATAGAGAAAATAGGCAAAGTGGCCTACAGACTGAACTTACCACCTGAACTCAGTGCAGTTCACAACGTCTTTCACGTGTCGAATCTGAAGAAGTGTACGTCAGATGAGACCTACATAGTTCCCTTGAAGGAGCTCACTATCGACGAGCGATTGCACTTCGTCGAGGAACCTGTTGAAATCACGGACCGGGATGTTAAGGTCCTCAAGAACACGAGAATCCCTCATGTACGAGTTCGTTGGAACTCCCGCCGCGGCCCAGAGTTCACCTGGGAGCGTGAAGATCAAATGGAGCTCAAATATCCCCAGTTATTCGGAAACCAAGCAACTACTACTGAGGCTGAAGCTACCAATACAGAATTTCGGGACGAAATTCCAAATCAACGGGGGGATAATGTGACACCCCAGGAAAACCAGTAATCTTCGCAAACCTGCTCAGGGGAGCCGCGATACGACACAGGTAAACAACGTCACACTAGCTTCCTCAGTAACTGCATGCTAAATTTCGGGACGAAATTTCTTTCAAGTTGGGGATAATGTGACAACTCGAATTTCCGACGTCCTTTATTCGCAATTAATGCACGTTGACTTTGACTATATAGTTGTGATATGACAAATGCATTGTGTTTACTTGATTTTGTGTTGTTGTTATAGCATATTAGTTTAGAAACCACATGAACTGATTAAAAACATGAGACTGCTCGACGAAACACAGGGGTGTTTCGCCATGAACATACCCGACGAAACAGGATGTTTCGCCATATACATCCCGACGAAACAGAAGTCTGTTTCTGTTTCGCCGGCCCAGTAGCCCAGCTTGGGCCCAGAACGTATTTTGAGTATTTTTACGTAAAAACAACATCACTTAACATTTTCTATCAACACAACCGAAACCCTAGAGCTCTCTCACTGTGACGGCGAACTAGAACCCACCGGAAACCCTTGTGCGATCAAACCATCATCTCGGTTAGTAGATTTATGTGTCTTGATTGATCGTTCATCCGTGAATGTGTTTCTGTGCCATGTGATTCTGCTATGTTGATGTATAATTGTAACTGATACATGTTAAATATTAGGGTTCTTGTTATGATAATGATGATATGGATTTCAATATGAATATTGTAGCCGGATATAAACGGTTTTATGCGAAACTTAATATGATTAAATACTCGGTTCTGGATGTTGTTATTATGATCTGATTCTGACTGCAAGTTAGCATCTTGATAGGGTTTGATGATGTGATGTTGTAATCGATATGTTGTATACGTAAGCTAGGGTTCATGCTAGACGTTAAAGTGGTCCGATGATTATGCTATGATGATGTTACAATGATTCTGTGTTGAATGATTTTCTGCATGATTGATAATATTGGTGTCGGCTGTTAGTGATGATTAGGGTTTCTGCATGTAATTGTACTGATGCAACTGAACTGTCCGACGAAACTGAACCCTCGGCGAAACAGAATGTGTTTCGCCAAGGGTAACCGACGAATCAGAAGTTCTGTTTCGCCAATAACCACCTCGACGAAACAAATGTGTTTCGTCAATTTGTGTTTCGCCGCTATGTGTGTTTCGTCAATATCTGTGTTTCGCCAACATGTGTATTTCGCCGAATAGCTGATCTGTGCTGTAACTTGAGTTAATTCTGTTAAGTGTTAACCTGGTTAAATAACTGCTGTTATATGTTAAACATGACTTGTATGAGTGTGATTACGTGTTGCATGCTTATACCTGAACAACTGAAACTCAAACTGATTATGTATACGTGCAAACCTTAGGACGTGATTGATTATTTGCGAGCACTTACATACCTAGCATACCGAGCAAACCAAGGTGAGTTCACACAAGCCAAGGCATGGGATTCCCAGGGGGGAATGGGGATTGGATGATTTCTGTACGTACATAGATAACAGAACCTACTGCTAGACTAGTAACACATATTGAACGATCTTCGCACACCTGCCAAGGACATTGGCCGCGATATTATGACTGTCTTCGCACACCTGCCAAGGACATTGGCCGCGAACTAAACTTGCAACATCATCGCACACCTGCCAAGGACATTGGCCGCGATACAAACAAACCTAGTCTAGAAAAACTTGGGGAAAGACCTTCCCCAACATCTTCGCACACCTGCCAAGGACATTGGCCGCGATGGAAACTAATATGATACATTGTAACGAACGAACATACTACTACTCACGCTATACTGTTACTGAACTATTAACTGTGAACTCGCTCAACTAGTTGTTGACTCTCTCTTACATGCCTTGCAGGACCTTAGGTACATATGGAGCTTGCACAGGAAGGAGCAGGTCGTTGTGGGATACGGATCGTAGACGATATTTGAACTTATAACTTACTCTGGGTTTTCATTATTATGCTTCCGCTACTTAAACAATGTTTGGTTATGAACATCAGTCATGTCAAGATGAATTACATTTTCCTACTTTTACACTTAAATACTATGTTTGATATGATTGATGGTTTGATCCTGGTCAGTCACGCCTCCAAGCGGTGATACTCCGCGTGTGGATTTTGGGGGTGTGACAGACCATGGTAGAGAAAAGCAGCTGAAAGGTGATGAAATGTGAGCTAAAAGTTGATATAATGAAGTGTCGGATCGAAAACGAAAGCTCGGGAGTCGAAACAACGAAAAAAACCAAGTCTGGGAGATTTTCGCTACCCGCGATGGGTTTAATTGATTGTTACGCGGGCCGCCAGAGACTAAAAGTTGATTTTTATTCATTATAGTGTGCCGCTACCTGAGACGGGTGAAGCAAAGTGCCACGCGGGCCGCCACAGGATATTGTCGGCAGAAAATTACATGAATAGCAAAGGTTTATAGGGTTTTGTTACTATAAAAAAATCTTATTGTCGTACTTCGAAACCCAGAAGTTCTTGGACGATATTGTGCACCTCAGAGCTCTATTTTAGCTAGTTTTGAAGGCAAGGAAGCATTCGGAATCACTTGGTGGACGTTTGAAGCTTAGAGATTGAAGAATTTGGATTTTATCATCTCGTTTTCCTTGTTTCTTCCATTTCTTGCTTTTACTAAGGTGAATTCTCAGATGTTTACTATTGTTGATTGGTTTTTGAACATGTTTCTGGCTAAACTCATATAACTACCTAGGTTAAGATGAAAACTTGATTAAAGATTTGATTTTATCAGTTTCTATTATGTTTATGGATTTCCTTTGAAAAGTAAAAGACGCTGGTTTATCAATTTGGTGTGTTTGCGTATTTTTACTTGATTAATGATTGTTTATTGTTCACATGAATTCAGTTGAATGTCTTTCATATAATGAGTTTGTGTTGATTATCGGGTCTTAGCGGGTTCGGGTGATCTTGTGGTAAATTGGCCAATAAACCATAGAAACAATAATCAAGAATTAATTCGGTCTAAATATTCTACTAATCTTAATCGCTGAAAAGTGCTAGGTTATTAATAGGTCTTGGTTGGTAAATTGCTAGGATTAGGTCTTAAAAAACCGGTTTTAGTTTCCTTGCCAATTTCTTGTCTATTGAACCAAATTGAGTCCTTAGTTGCCTTAGACTTTCCCCTGAGAAGTAGTTAGGCACTTAGGGCACTTTTCTAGGAAATTAGACAACCGTAAGGGAGTTTAGATAACCGGTATTCGTAATAATCCTTTAGAGTTACATAGGTATCTTCCCGAGAAGGGTTGGGGGTCCTCTTCGGTATCTCTTAGGATTTAGCTCTTAAAGATCCCAGTTCCATAACGTATTAGAACTGATAGGAAGCCATTCAATAACAAGTGGGATTCTAACCTAGGTAGTCCTTCATCATCACTGAGCAAAACCTTCATTTCAAGTCGAGTTCTAGTTAATCTAATTACTAAGTATTTTATTTAATTGCAAATTTTAGGAATTTTTAGAAAACCCCCCAAACATAAAAACAATTAGTGTCGCGTCCGTGTCAGTCTAGATAGAGTCGTTAACGTAGTTAAATCGAGTCGCGTGGGTTCGATATCTGGACTTACTTAGCTTTACTAGAGTCGATCGGTTCACTTGCCGGTTAGTAGTTTAGTCGAGTTTTACAGAGTCTAGAGTATTACTTATTGTCTAAGTTAGGTTATTTTAATTTGTTTTTATTAAACTACTTTTAGAACATCAAGTTTTTGGCGCCGTTGCTGGGGACTCTTTGGCAATTGCGTTAATTACTTTGTTTGGACTTGTTTGACATCTTACGTGCTATTTGTTTGAGTTGTAGGAGTCTAAATAATTATAGTGTCTTTTATATTTTTGTCGAGTCTTTCGTTAGAGTCGTCTTACTTGTTTCCTTGTCGTTTTGCAGTGGATGCCCCATACGCGTTCGCAAGAACCACCACCGATTCCAATCTCATCATCTTCAAGCTTTAAGGTTAGTACTTCTTCATCATCCATCGCCCCTTCCCCTTCTGACTTTAACCTCCAATCTAAACCACCAGCCTTTGACTTCATTCCGAAGTCATCACCACACAACTCCCCACCACCCTCCCATTCTCCGAGTCCGCCACCCGTCGTCCAAATGGCCGACCGTCATCAGACCGTTCACCAACGCTCTACTGCCGGTTTCACTGGTGCGAACTCACGTATCACCATTCCTACCATTAGCAATGAGAAATCATGGCAGATCCCTTCCTACATCATGACCGCCATTACCAACTCGTGCCAATTTCTAGGTCGTGACGATGAAGATGCCCTAGCCCACATTAGTCACCTCACCCGCCTCTGCAGCGCCTTTTCTATTGAAGGTGCCAATCTCGACGCCCGCTTCCTTCAAGTCTTTCCATTTTCACTTGTGGGCTGCGCAGCCACCCGGCTTGATTCCCAGCCCGCCAGCACATTCACCACATGGGCTACCCTTAGAGACGCTTTCCTCGCCAAATACTTCCCACCTGCCAAAGCATCTCCTCTTCGTGATCAGATCCATTTGGTCCGGATGGAGCGTGACAAGCCCTACCACCTTGCTTGGGAAAGAGTCCAAACCCTACTCCCCGTTGTTCTCAGCACGGGTTATCTGATTGGGCACTTGTGATAAATTCTACAACGGTCTCACTCATGAGACTAGAGCCCTTTTTGACATTTCAGCAGGAGGCCAACTCATGGGAAAGAAATCAGTGGCTGAATGCAATGACCTTTTCGAGAGTTTCGCGCATTCTGATATCGATCATCGTGCTACCACCAGGACTTGCATTCCTGTGTCTAGTACTTCCTCGGCCGGTCACAGTAGCTACGGCGATGGAAAATCTTGAGAGAAAGTTCACCAAGGAGATGCTGGAGTTGAAGGCAAAGTTTGATAGATGTAATGTATGTCGAGGAGGTCATGATACTATCGAGTGTCCCACGCTCACTCTTGAGCAAGTCGAGTTCATCGCAGGTCAAAACTGAGGTCCCTCGAACCATTTCAATAATAATAATAATAATAATAATAATAATAATAATAATAATAATAATAACAATTTCCGTTCTTCCGGTAACCCCCCTGGTTTCCAGTCAGGTTCAAATCAAAACAGGGGGTGGGGTTATTATTCTAGTGGGGGTTCAAATCAGAAGGGTCAGTTTGGTAGTTTAGGTTCAGGAGGTCAGTGTGCTAGTGGGGGTTCAAACTAAGAGGGTCAAGCTAGGAGTGGGGGGGGGGTCAGGTAGTAGTCTAGATAGAATTGAAGAACTTCTTTCTCAATTACTGGTTAAGGACCAGGTCACTCAGAAAACCTTAGCGGACCACGACCTTATGTTGAAGAATCAATAGTCCGCGCTTTTAGATCTTCAGCGGCCTGTAGGTGGTATTGCTAGGCAGTTGGAAGAACATCGGCCGGGTTAGTTCTTGGGTAACACACAACCCAACCCGGATCATCAAGCAAAGGCAATCACTAGTCAAAGTGGGAACAAGTTAGGAGAGGTAGTTAGAGAGAGGGTTCAAGATGAGGATGAGGAGGTAGTAGATGAGGAGATAGAGATGGAGGCCCCGGGGAAGCTGCAAATGAGGCTAGACCCAGTAAGTACAGCACCAAACCGTGAGCCTCAGGTTGAGAGTAGGGTATAAAAGAAACCGATAAAGGTTAGGCCGTCACCGTATGTAGATCTTTCACATCTTCCGTACCCCGCTCGTCTTAAGAAGCAAAAGTACACTAAGGAATACGAGAATTTCCTTGAAATGTTCACACAACTCTAAATCAATCTTCTATTCATTGAGGCACTCCAACATATGCCAAAATACGCCAAGTTTTTGAAGGATCTTCTTAAATGAGAGGATAGGCTGGGGGAGATCTTAAACATTCCATTGACCGGAGGTTGTTCCGCGGTGGTTTTGAACAAGCTACCGGAGAAACTAACCGATCCGGATGTCTTTACCATCCCGTGTCTATTCGGGGGTGCCGTTGCTCCCGCTCATGCCTTAGCCGATCTAGGTGCCAGCATCAACTTGTTGCCATTCTCTCTTTATGAAAAGCTTGATTTTGGAGAGCTTACTCCCACATGCATGTCACTGTCTTTGGCCGATCGCTCGGTCAAGTATCCACGTGGGATCATAGAAAACTTGCTCGTTAAGGTTGATAAGTTTGTTTTCCCCGTTGATTTCGTTATTCTAGATTTGGAGGACGACGAGAGAGTTCCAATCATATTAGGTCATCCATTCCTTCGCACCGCAAAGGCCATCATAGATGTATTTGACGGGAAGATCACACTTCGTGCGGGTGATGAGAATATCACTTTTGAGATTGATAGGGCCATGCAACACCCGAGTGGTAGAGATGAGGATAGTGGTACTTGTCATTCTGTTTATTTCCTAAACTCGTTCATTTTGTGCTTGGATATGTGTCTCGAATACATTAGTGGAGTCAATTTGGTGAGTGAGAGCACGGTGGATGAAGAGGTTGAAGACGAAGATGTAGGGGAAGATGCATTGTGGGTTCCCGAAACGATGGAACTAAATGAGATTAGTTAGACTAGTGAACCGGTAGATACTCCAGCCCCTTTAGAGCTTAAGTTCCTTCCTTCACACTTAGAGTATGCATTTTTAGGGGAGCGACCGAGTATGCCCGTCATCATTTCTTCTAGATTGACGGAGGAGGAGAAGTTGAAGTTGCTTGAGGTGTTGAGAACGTATAAGGAGGATATTGCATGGAGGCTATCGGACATAAAGGGGATTAGCCCCACTTTTTGCACTCACCGGATTCTCATGGAGGAGGTCTACAAACTGGTGGTGCAACCGCAAAGGCGCCTCAATCCAAACATGCAAGAGGTAGTAAGAAAGGAGGTGATGAAATTGATGGATGCCGGTTGATATACCCGATTTCTGATTCCGCTTGGGTGAGTCCGACACAAGTCGTCCCGAAGAAGGGGGGATGGCGGTAGTTATGAATGAGAAAAATGAACTCATCCCATCTCGTATGGTCACCGGTTGGCGAGTATGCATCGATACCGAAAATTTAACGACGCCACCCCGAAAGGACCATTTTCTGCTTCTGTTCATTGACCAATGCTAGAGCGTCTGGCGGGTCAACAGTTTTACTGTTTTCTTGACGGATTTTCGGGTTACTTCCAAATCCCCATTGCACCGGAGGATCAAGAGAAGACAACCTTTACATGTCCCTATGGCACGTACGTGTACCGACGCATGCCGTTTGGACTATGTAATGCTCCGGCGACATTTCAACGGTGTATGGTTGCGATCTTCCAAGGTATGGTTGAGAAGTCCATGGAAGTTGAGAGGATGTTGGAGAGATGTGTGGAGACGAAGTTGATGTTAAATTGGGAGAAGTGTAACTTTATGGTGACAGAGGGGATCGTTCTAGGACATAACATCTCCTGAGCGGGTATAGAGGTAGATAGAGCGAAGATAGACACCATTAGTAGGCTTCCCCCACCGAAAAATGTGAAATCAATTCAAAGCTTCCTTGGTCATGCGGGCTTCTATAGGCGTTTCATTAAAGATTTTTCCAAGATCACACGCCCAACGACTCCTTGAAAAGGACGTTCCTTTCGTCTTCGATGAGGAGTGTCTCAAAGCTTTTGAATTATTGAAAACAAAACTTGTTATGCAACACCCTGCTTTTTGTAACTTTCCTTAATTAGAAAGTTTGTCTTGTATTTCTATTTTTAGAAACTTGTATTCCTTGTAATCGTCGTTTCGTTGTATCGTTGTAAAATCCGAGACTTGGATCATAATAAAATTCTTATTTCTTATAATTCATACTTTATTTATTCATACATCTTTATATGATTTAATCCATTATACCTATGATACTTTATTCGTAATTCTTGAAAAGGTGCGATAAACTTGCAAATACGTGACATACATGAATTATACGCTTTCCATGCATGATTTGAACTTATATGATACTTATTCACGATTCATATGCCTAATCATACTTGTTTATACTTGTTCATATACTAAAATTAGATAATACACCCTTACACTATGCTTTTTATACTTAAAACACAATAAAACCTATCAATTACAAACATAAGGGACCAAAGGTGTTGGGATTGAACCCTACAAAGGAACAGATGATAAAAGCCAAAACTGGTTCTGAACAGTGGATCCTCATAAGCAGTGTTTGTACAAGTCTTTCCCCTTGACAGTGGCTTCAACAACTGATAGACTCCAAGCACTGCTCATTACAACCGCTGACAGACCAAGCACTGAAGAAGATTAAAGTACTGAAGCTCAATCTACTGATGTATCCAAAGCACTGTTGAAGACTAAAGCACTGCTCCTCCAAAGAACTGATCATCCTTTGAAGAAAACACTGATGCTCAACATCAGTGCTTAGGCTACAACAGTGGAATGAAGAATCAATGGTTTACTTATGCATTGTTTTATGTAATCAGTAGTTTAGTAATCAGTGGTTGTATGAATCAGTCCTTAGAGTTTGTTAGGAGGTTAGATTTCACTTTCATGGTGACATCAGCCGAAGATGCTCAGTGGTTGTGTTGTACTATAAATAGAACAGTACTCTGTACTGTTCTAGTAGCTCTCTTCTTCTAAGTCATTCTGTACGAACAATTACTGAGCTCAGGCTGAGGGGGAGACTTGTGCATGCATGCATTTGATTTGATTATTGTAATTAAATACAATCATTCGACTCAATGTTAAACATATTTGTTTAAACCTTTCTTCCATTGATTGTGTATTCAAAGTTTACTTTCATATTCCGCTGCAATTCATATCTCTGTTTCATCTCATTTTAATTAAACAAACACAATCTAAGAAACTCAGATCCTAACAATTGGTATCAGAGCCAGGACAGTCAAATTTGATCTAACAATCATTTTGACATAAAAGTTCAGCTCAATTTCATTGATACTTTCGATTGTTCGTTTTTAGTTGAAAAACAGAGTAAGGGATAATCACGTACAAAGTTGATTATTCATTAATTGTAAAACAACCAGAATGACGTCATAATCACAAGACATTCATAACACTGGCTCACTCTTTAAACCACCTATGTTGGTCAGATCCGAATACAACATCTGGCTGCGTAGGATGGGTCACATTTTAGCTCAACAAAATACAGGATGTTGGAAGTCGGTTGTCTTTGGACCACACGTTCCAATGGTGCCGAGTGCTGAACATCCAAAAACCTTTGTACCTAAGAAAATTGAAAACTATTCCAAACAGGATTTCCAAAAAATTGAACTAGATGTAAAGGCCTTTAGCATAGTTGCATCAGCACTCTTCAATGAAATTTATGCTAGGCTGTTACACTGTAACAGTGGCAAGGAATTGTGGGATGCACTTAAGGAACAGTTTGGTGGTACTGAAGAAGTAATTGAAAACAATAGGGAGGTTTTGAATCAACAGTATGAAACCTTTTGTCACATCAAGGGTGAATCATTAACACAACAGTTTGAATGTTTTAGTTGTCTCATAAGTGAACTGAAACTTGTTAATGTTGAATTTACTAAATCAACTCTAAATAGTAGGTTTCTAAGGTCACTTCCTGAAAAATGGGACACAATTGCTTTTGTAACCAGAAATTCAGTTGGGTTTAAAGAGTTGACACTGACTCAACTTCATGGTAGACTCCTCACCTATGAGAGAGAGTTGAACCAGAAAAAGAAGTTACAAGAGTCAGGGAAGGTTGCTGATGACTACACATTTGGTAGCACAGCACTTCTTGGTCAAGAGGAATCTGGTAGTAGTAAGGATCAGGGTTATGATCATTATATTGACATAACTGCTGGTGGAGCTTTTAATAACTCTAATTCTTACTCAATTAACTATGCTTTCACAGCTAGTAGTGAAAACCAGAATTTTGACAATCAATGCTTTGAACTCAATGATCTCCAGTATTTTGATCCCACTGATCCGGAGGAAATGAACATATTGCATCAATTGGCACTGCTGAGTGTCAGAACCAACAAGTTCTATAAAAGGACAGGGAGAAAATTTCCAGGGGTGCATGGGAATTTGAAAGTTGGGTTGGATAAGTCAAAGTTTAAGTGTTACAAGTGTAATAGGCTAGGACACTTGGCTAGAGAGTGTAGAAGCAACCAAAACAGTGGACCTATCATAACACACCCTAGCCCTAGACCTCAACAAAACACTGTGCACTATTACCAAACAACCCCTGCTGCTCATGTAAACACTGCTCACTATGCACACCCTGCAACACCTGTTCCAGTGCATTATGTCCAAACCCCTGCTCCACAGATACAATATGTCCAGGACCCAGCTCCTCAGGTTCAGGTGCAACAAGTTACACCTCAACAAGCTACTCAAACTCCTGTTCAACCAGATCAGCAAAGCTTCTTTACCCAAGGCTTTGTTGATTGGAGTAGCTTGCCTGAAGATTTAGCTGATGAAAACTTTGCTCTATATGCTAAAAATGATGCTTCTAGTGATGAATTCTGTTTTGTAGCATTAGAGGCTATCCCAGAAAGGCTGGAAACCGAAGAGGGGGAATCCAGTGCAAAAACAATGGATACAATTGCTGAAGCAGTGGTTACTGCTATTGTTAATGAACAACTGTTGGGAGAAAATTCAGGACCACTGATAGAACCACTGTCTGATCCCTGGTCTGTTGAAGAAGAGGAGAAGCAAGAATAAAATGAAGAGAAGAAGCCAGAAGAAAGTGAACATGTCTGTGATTGTGCCATGATGGCTGCAACTAAGGTATCACCCTAGGTTCTTAAAAACCTTTGTTCAGACAAATGCATCATAGCATTTGCAAATGTCAAGGAGGTGAATGAAAACCTTAGAGATAAAATATTAAATGATGAGATACAATTTGAAAAATCTTTAAAAGAATTGAAAATCAAATTGTCAGAAAAAGAAAATGAGATTTGCTGCCTCAAACATGAGCATAGCATAACCAAGGACCAACTTCAGGACATGATAGAAAAATATCAGACCTGTAAAAAGGAGTTGGAATCCACCCAAATCACATGTGAAAAGTGGGTGGAATCCTGCAAAGGTTATGAAGTTATGCTTGAGAAACAGATCAAAAGCAATGTAAAATTTGGTGTAGGCTTCAGGAAAAATGACCAAGTTGAAAACAATTCCGCAAATGAATCTGGTTCCGTTAAAATCATACCCACTAACAAGGATGGTCAAGAAATCAAAATAACTGACAAAAGTGACAACAAAATCACTCTTGAAAGACCAGTGGGGTCCTCAACTTTTGAGGAGATTGAGAAATACCAATTCAAACCCACATGGTCTGATGAGTGTGACCTCCTTGAAAATTTCAAACCAAAGGACTTCACCACAGTTGATGGTGTAAAAGCACCAAAGGCCAAGGTAATTCCTCTTAAGGACATCCCAACAGTGGTTCAAAACTCTGCTGCAAAGGAGTCTGAGAAGAAGAAAAAGAGAGAAAAGATTAAAAACTTGTTTTACGACTTTTGTGAAAAGAAAAATCATTTGACAAAAGACTATTTTCATTTAAAAGCATATGACATTAACAAAACAAGTACCATTGTGCCTTCAAAGAGCTGCACCATCTGTGGTAAATCAAACCATCTTACTTAGGAGTGTGTGTACCTCAAAACCTTTGAGGTCAAAAAGGAAGAGTACACTTCAAAAACACTCATGAGTTCATCAAGTTCACAAGTCAAGAAACAACCATCATTTGTGCCTGTCCAAATAGCTGAACCAAAACTCTGTTAAAAGAGAGGTTCAAGTGACAGATGCACCCCCTGCTAACCAATTCCAAAGAGAAAAAGGTCAACCTCCATACCAAAGGGTCCCACACGTTTATGAGGCTTACAAAAGGCCTTCTAAACCAAAAGTGAACAGGCATCCCTTTGGATATCAACAGCTGATTGGAAATGGTCTCCAACAGTTGTTAGAAAAGAATGTGTCAAAAGCTGCTCAAACCCCTGATCTAACCACTGTCCATGTTCCTGAACTTAACTCAGACACTGTTGTGACCCCATCCAAAGCCTTATTGGCTTTGGAGACCCTCCTGAACTAATTATTTACTTGATGTGCAGGGACCGTCTGCATGCTTAGATAGTCTTTGGTATGTAGATAGTGGAGGCTCCAGACACATGACTGGATGTAGAGCCCTACTCAAAGAATTCAAAACTCATGGAGGGGGTGATATATCTTTTAGTAATAATAGTAAAGGGAAGGTGATGGGTTCTGGTACAGTATAGTATGGAAAAGTTAAGTTTGAGAATGTCAATCTGATTGACAATCTAAAATTCAACCTCCTTAGTGTTTCACAAATGAGTGACAAAGGTTATGGATCATTCTTTACTAAGGAGTGTTGTAGGATTGTTGGACTAGAAATGGTTAAAAAGATTGAAGAAATAATAAAAAATAGAAAAACCCAACTTGTTGCTCAAAGGAGTGGCAATGTTTATGTAGTTGATTTGTCAAAAGAGAGCCTTATGACTGATGCCTATCTGTTCTCAGTTGCCTCTAACAAAGAGACAGAACTATGGCACAGCAGATTGGGGCACACAAATCTCAAGACAATCACTGCTTTGTCAAAACAGGGCCTTGTAAGAGGTCTTCCACAAAAATTGTTCACCTGTCCAGAGCATTGTGTTTCTTGTTTAAAAGGAAAACAACATAAAAGCTCATTTAAGTCCATTGAAGAGTCCAAAACAACCAAGTGCTTACAAATGTTGCACATGGATTTGTTTGGCCCAGTAAAAGTCACGAGTCTTAAAAAGAAAAGATATTGTTTGGTAATTGTAGATGACTTTTCTAGGTTTACATGGACTTATTTCTTACATTCTAAAGATGAGGCTGTAGGCATTTTGCAAGACTTTTTCAAACAGGTTGAAAACCAATTTGACTTGCCAGTAAAAGTCTTTAGGAGTGACAATGGCACAAAATTCAGAAATAGGGAGTTGGATGAGTTTTGCGTGTCAAAAGGAATTGTAAGGCAGTGCAGCATTCCAAGGACACCAGAACAAAATGGGATTGTTGAAAGAAAGAACAGAACACTGATTGAGGCTGTCAGAACCATGCTTGCAGATTCAGGGTTGCCATTAACTTTCTGGGCAGAGGCTGTAAACACTTCTTGCTATGTCTAGAACATAGTTTTGATAAACCCCAGGCATCAAAAGACTGCCTATGAAATTCTGTATAAAATCAAACCACTTATCTCATACTTCAAAGTCTTTGGCTGCCCATGCTTCATTTTAAACTTAAAAGATTCTATTTCAAAGTTTGCAGCCAAAGTTGATTGTGGTTACCATTTGGGATACTCAACCATTGCTAAGGCCTACAAAGTGTTTAACACTAGGACTAAGTGTGTGGAAGAGACTTTGAATGTAAAGTTCAATGAACTTTCTTCACTGAAAATCCCTACAAACCCTGCTGAGTTATTTGATCTTGATAAATTTACTTTTGAAAATGTTTCTGTCAAGACTAACAGTGCGGGTCCATCTCAACCTCCTCCATCAGACAATGGATATGAAGTGATCATTCCACAACAGAAATTCACATCCATTGCCAGAGCAGCAGTTGTTCAAAACATTTGTCAAAGCTCAACCACTGCTACCTCAACAGTTGTTGATGAAAGTAGCCCTTCAACCTCTGTCACCACATCCCCAACCACTGTTGATAAAAATCTACCAACAGTGGATAAAAATCAACATTGTGTTACACCAATTCCTCCACCTCCATCTCAAGACACTGTTGGATCATCAAAGTCACCAACAGTGGTTAGCTCAGATGATTCACATCTGCAGCCCTCACCCTTAAATGCCATTGTTCCATATAAAGGAGATTTAATCTTCTTGAAATCCCATCCACCAGATCAAATCATTGACAACATCAATGAAGGGGTGCTCACCAGAAGTCAATCCCAAAAACATTTGTCTTTTTGCTGGCTTTCTATCACTTCATCAACCAGTCAAGTACCAAGAGGCACTGAAAGACAACAGTTGGGCAGAAGCCATGCAGTAAGAGCTCCAACAGTTTAAAAGACAACAAGTATGGGAACTTGTACCACTGCCAGAGAATGTGAGTCCTATTGGCACAAAGTGGGTCTTCAAAAATAAAACTGATGAAAGGGGCATTGTTGTCAAGAATAAAGCTAGGCTTGTGGTTCAAGGTTTCAGACAGGAAGAGGGCATTGACTATGATGAAACTTTTGCCCCTGTAGTAAGATTGGAAGCTATCAGATTGTTCCTGGCCTTTGCTGTCAACCACAACATCAAGGTGTTTCAAATGGATATCAAATGTGCATTCCTCTATGATAAGATACAAGAAGAGGTATATGTTTGTTAACCTCCTGGTTTTGAGGATCCATTTTATCCAGATCATGTCTACAAGCTAAACAAAGCTCTGTATGGCTTGAAACAAGCACCTAGAGCCTGGTTTCTCAGATAGTGACTTTGCTGGATGAAATACAACAAGGAAGTCCACATCAGGAGGGCGCCAATTTCTAGGTGATTGTTTAGTATCTTGGCAAAGCAAAAAGCAAGCAGCTGTTTCCACATCCACTGCTGAGGCAGAGTATATTGCTGCTTCAAGCTGCACAACCCAACTGTTATGGCTTCAAAATCAATTGCTGGATTTTGGTATCACTGCTTTGAAAACACCACTCATGTTGGACAGTCAAGCAGCAGAAAATATCATCAAAAATCCAGTTTCACATTCAACCACCATACACATTGACATCAGACATCATTTTGTGAGGGATTGCTATGAAAAAGGTTTGATTTCTGTGCATCATGTTCATACTAAGGATCAGCTGGCAGATGTGCTAACAAAAGCATTAGACACATCCACCTTTGAAAGCTTGATCTCTAGGATTGGCATGCTTAACATGGACTAACAGGCAAAATCCTGTTTTTCTATGAATAAAGCATTAAAATGTTTTCAGAAAATCAAAAATCCATCCTTAAAAATAGTTAAAAATGAAAGTTTTCATTAAATCCTTAAAAGTCTGTCACAACCACTGTTTGATTCAAACATCTGACTGTTGAAATTATCCACTGCTGAAAGACAACCTCTGTTCCTTCATTCTTCATGTTGACCATTGTTGACCAAACGTCAGTGTTTCAATCACTGTTGGCTATCCACTGGTAGTTAAAACAGCCACTGCTCACATTTCCTTTGTTGACAACCACTGATATTGTCCATCAGTGGTTTCGTAAACAACTGTCATCCATTTCCATCAGAGGTTGTCACGTGGACAGATCTTAGCCGTCCGATCTTTGTAACCGCTGCCACGTCAGCATTCACTTTTCCCTTATAAACCCCTGATTAAACCCCCAAACAGTGTTTTCACTGCCGAATCGAACTCAAAATTCCTTTCAAAAGCGGTTTCCATCTTCACTTCATCTCCGTTCACTCGCAAATCTTTCCAACTCATCATGGCTCTCAATCTCAAAAACCCTCACAACTATCTGTGTACACTTGAGAAAACAGATAAAAACAAAAACTTCCATTCAATCATTGATACTCTCTCATCTTCAAAGTACAAAACCTTGCTGACCTGCAACGCACCCATCTATCCAGAAGCCCTAAGGGATTTATGGAAAAATGAAAAAGTAGAGGTTCAAGACAACAAGCCTTGGGCTATTACTTCGAAAGTGGGTGGAATTCAAGTTGCAATCACACCACAAACCATTTCTGAGGTCTTCGAGATAAATGATCATACAGGTAAAAATTCTTTTCCAAAGGAAGAATACCAAACGGACTTAATTGAGCGAGGGTATGAGGAACAAATGAACAAAGATACTTTGCAAAAGGGAAGTTTCCCACCTCCCATGAATTTTTTATTCCATACCCTACTCATGTGTGTTTCAAACAAAACAACAGCTTTTAATGAAATTCCATTGAAAATTCAATACTTGGGTTATGCTATCATGGAAGAAACTGATTTCAATTACTCCCAAGAGATTTTCAATGATATGGTCAAAAATGTGAATAATATAAAAGAAAAGAAGAAACCATTTTTGCTGTTTCCATGATTTTTGAGTTTTTACTTACAAAAGAAAATCCCAAAGGATAGTGCACAAGTGCTTATCTAAGGTGCTCCTTGTCAAATAAATAGCATTTCTTCTGAAACTTTTACAAGGCTATCAGGGTAAAAATTTCTCACACACAAACAGGGGAACCTGGGCAAAATTTGATGAGTCCACATCTGCTCCTCAGGTTTCTGCTGTTGAGCCCACTGCTCATGGTGACCATAGCAGCACAACCACTGATGTGCAACCCCCACCAAAAACACCAAAAAAGGCCAAAAAGACAAAATCCAAAAAGCCCCCCATACCCTCCAAAAAGGATCTTCTGGAAGATGAGATCCCATAAGTAACTCTTGAGACAACACAAAAGTCACCAACAACCACTGTTGCTACTTCCTCACAACAGTTGGTAGGATCTCCACCTAAAGCCTCAACTCCTCTTGCTTCCTCACAAAAGGAACATGTTGTAAGCATAGAGACACCACTCTATGATACATTACCCTCAATTGAGAGTATGTTCTATAGCCCTAATCCCGGGGAAAATTCTCTTTCAACTCCCATCCCCACAATCACATTACTACCATCCATTCTACCCCTGTTGAAAGCATTAGATATGGATCAGACACAAATCAGTTCTTCTCAACAACCTATCACTGAGAATATACTCCAACAAGTGACTGAGTCTGATGCCTCTACCATTGCTAACCCATCAACAGTTGAGGAGGTTACACCCCTTGAGTTACAAGTAACTTTTGGTGGTAGTTCAAGTGGAGCAGCTACTACAGGTGTTGAATCCACTGATTTACACCTGGACAACAGTTTCATTAGTCAGACTCCCTTGAAGGCAATTTATTCTTTGGGAACCAAGGTAACCGCTGCTGAGGAAAGAAGTCCCTAGTACCAAGACAAAGGGGCATCAGTGGATGATTCATGGGAGACTTCTCCTGGTCCAACTACTGATACAACCACTGCTGGTGGGAAATCAGATGATCCCATTAAATTGGGTGATGGTTTAAAATATCAGGAATTGACGAAGAGAGTTGACAAAATTGAAACATCTGTGGCAAATATAAAAAATATGCTGCAATAGTTGTTACAATCTTCAAAGGCTCCATCCATTGCTTCATCATCTGCTCCTACCACCAATGAGCTATGGCAACTGTTCCAACCTCTGCTCCATCAACAAAGGCAATATGCTGATCAACAGCATGAAATTCAGCTACAAATGTTTAGAAATATGATGGAAGCAAGGTATAAGGATACTCAAGCTGGCATAAAAGCCATCAAATCTCATTTACTTCAAACCACTGGTACTTATCCTCCTACAATTATCTGTGCAGAAAACCCTGATGATGCCAAAAAATGGGAGAAAGGAAAGAAAGGAAAGAAAGGAAAGGATGGTTTGCACTTAGAGCCTGATCCAAAGGCTAAACCTGTTGTGGAGATTCCTAGGGCAGATGGTACAAAGAAGGTCGATGTGACTCTCAACCTATTTGCTGAACAAAAGGAAAATAGAAAAGAGAGAATGGAAATAAAGGGTTCTAGAGGATTTGAAAAGGAAAAGAAAGTTCTAATGGCAAAGGAAGAGCAGGGTACTTTAAAAAGAAGAAGGACTACCAGAAAGGTCAGCCAACCCAAAACCACACCTTCCAAAATCTCCGAACAATTTTCTGAAATCCCCAAAATTTCCTCACCTCAAACTTCAAAGCCAACAGATGTTGAGATACCTGTTGTATCAACAGTTGTTAATACTTTAGTGATTTCAACAGATGTTACCACAACCACTCCTCTCACCATTTTCATAACCACCACTGAACCAACATCACAAATACCTCCTGTCATAAAGCAGAAGACAGCTGTTGACACTTCAGTGGTTGTTATGACAACAGTGGTTGAAACACCAGTTGTTTCAACAACTGTTAGTCAGCCATCCACCACCTCAAATATTCCTATCCAAATCATAACCATTCCTACTTCCAAACCTCAAATAAAAACTCCTTCACCCAAAAAGGTTTATACAAGAAAAAGGAAGTTTCAGGTGCATGATGATGACATACCAGCACCTGTTCCAATATCATCTACACCTTACAATGTAATCAAACCTCAACCATTCATTCCTCCAACTTTAGCCAATCCAATCACTGATCCAAAAACCCTTGAAGGACATGATCCTGCAAGTGTTGTTCCACTAGCAGCAAGATACCCACTGGAATTGCATGCTGTTAAAAGTGAAATGAAACAATTCTACACAATGGATGATCCTACAAAGAGAAAATTTCCTTCCCTTCATGGTTTTAGAGACCCAAAGTGTTGGATCATCGTGTGACCCTAACGAGTCAATATGAAGAGTTCAACATCAAAAACAAAGGCGGAATCAGTGAATTTAACGTAACACAGCTTGTTTTCCTCTAATTATCTTCTTATTAACTGATTCTGAGCTTTTACAGATTCAAATGACAAACGGACAGCACCTCGACTCAGAAACACTCTTCCAAATTTTGTTTCAAATGACCAACCAGCACACCTATATATAGAGTTTGTAATTCCGTTTGAAAGTGGCAATGGCCATTTCAAGCGGAATTAACTTGGTTAATTTCGTTTGAAATGGTCAAGGTCACATTCAAACGAAATTACCCTCTTTAACACAAACTAACCCTAAATTCTATCCTGCTGTGTGCTAGTTTATCCTATCTAGACATAAGACTCAATAAAGACGAAGTTAACAGACATTAGTGCACCAACAGACTCCCCCTTGGATGTTGACGAAGTCTTCGGAATCGATTCTTCAGTCTTGATCAGTTATGACTGTCTTTCCAAATTGATTTGACATTGTAAAAGCTTCCTTCAATTCTTTATCTTCTTCAATCAACAGCTAGCATGAATCACAGAATCTGAATCTTTAACAACCTTCAAGCTCTCCCTTGAATGTAGATTCAGGAACTGTATCTGACTTTTAAATCTTTAGACTCCCCCTATCAGTTAGCTGGGATTTTGCTTAGCTGCTTTCATAAACTCATACCTGTTATCTGCACAAACTCTACCTAAATATAAGATATATGACAATAACAGTTTCAATCCAAACTTACCATTCGACTTCATTTGTTGGTTTTGTCAAAATTTAGAAATCCACTTAAGTATCCAGGTCCAAATTAATGACCCTGATTACTCAATTTATCTACCAAGTCCAACTTAATGACCTTGGTTGACCTGAGACAAATCACACTGACAATTTGTTTAACTTTGTTCAAATAATTCCTGAAAAATTTACAAGTTTCAACTTAATGAACTTGTTTTGACTTTTCAATTTTTCAAGTTTAACATATTTAGCTCCAAACTCATCATCCAGTCCAGAAACTTCCTGCATCTGTTTCAACCTTCTGAATCTGAAGATCAACTCTCCACTTTGGTTTGTCGGAAAATAAAGAATAAAATGAAAAATCTTTTTGGATTTTTAATAAAGTTTCTAAACTAGAAATGAAATACAGAAATAAAATGCAGTAAATGTAAACTATTTTTGGTGAGCGTGTTAGGGAATCATATCAGCTATTCGACAAGTCACACGTACTGTTAAGCTTTAATTTCATACTCAGAATTAAACAATTCACTTAGATTGTCGATATACTAATCCACTTAAATTCTCACACAATTTTCAATCTGTCCAGGATACGAATTAGGTGTATTAGAGACATAAACTCATTCATGTGTCCCACCTCTTGAATATACTCCCGTATCCAGAACCCAATATTCAGTCTTACAGGTGAATATACCACAGATGATATCTGTAAGGGGTTAAATTGCGAGGGCCGTGAGAGCTCAGGTCAGAACTTCCGTTCAGTGGAGAGATGACGGCTTCGACTTTTCGGTGTGTCCCCTTTAGAGGATCTTTTTTTACAACAGCACATGATTAGCATTTTTCAATGTTTCTTCATTATTTATGCTGAGGGCGGTGCTATATTTCAAGCAAGCGGTAAAGTATTATACGGGGACTAGGCCATTACTTCCGCAAAATCAGAAGTCCCGGGATAATACCCCAGATATCACTGAGTATAAAGACCTAGTATCTCAGAAAGAGGGATCCTTCAAACAAGATTTCAGGGGTTACCTATATATCCAAGTAGTGTTCCCCACGAAATAAGCAAGTAAGGATTTTAGGTTTATATCCCGAACAAACCTACTAAATGTGTAAAAACCTATCGGCACATCATCAGCGAGACTGTTTAATCACTTTTAAACTTTACATTTCTTTAGCATACTGTAACTGTCAAGCCAATGTACTATCATTTTCCCTTTTTACACAAGCTCTTTTCTGGTTTTCTATTGTTTTTGTATTTTGAAAATATCTCATGTTTTTGTATTTTTGAAATTTTTTTACTGTTTTTGTATTTTCTGAAAATATTTACTCCCCCTAAATACCAAAACAAGTAAAAAATCGACAAACCATTGCAGATTGTTTCTCAACATCATCTACAATGTATCCTTCATCAACGCCAAGAATCTCCTCCAACACCGATAAAAGCTTCATACCATTCAATTTTAACAAGTATTGAAAACGAGTTTTATCAAATGCTTTGGTATGTAAATCAGCTTTTTGTTTGTCAGTGTGGATTTTCTCAATTCATATCAACTTCTTCTCGAAAAAATCACGAATGAAGTGATGACGAATTTCAATGTGTTTCGTTTTAGCTTGATGAACAGGATTTTTAGTAATGCTTATCGCTGCCTCATTATCAACAAAGATAGGGGTGTTAAGAAATTGCAAACCGTAGTCGCGCATCTGTTGCTGGATCCACAAGATCTGAGAGCAGCAACTGCCAGCAGATAGATACTCAGCTTCACATGTGGATAAAGCCACAGAGGTCTGCTTCTTGCACTGCCAGGTAACCAATCTTGGTCTGAAAAACTGGCACCCCACTATTGTTGATTTAGCGTTAACTTTGCAGCATCCGAAATCGAAATCGGAATACCCTTCGAGCGTGAAATCGCCTTCTCTTGGATACCACAACCCCAATGATGGAGTTCCTTTCAGGTAGCGTAATATCCTTTTCACAATCACCATATGCGAAGCTCTCGGGTTAGATTGAAATCTTGCTGCGAGGCAGGTTGGATACATAATATCGGGTCTTGAAGCTGTCAAGTACATCAGCGATCCGATCATGGAACGATACATTGTTTCATCTACCTTCTCTCCAGTGAGATTAGGGTTTATCCCATGGTTCGTTGCTAATGGGGTGGAAGCTGGAGTAGAACTTGACATCCCAAATTTCTCTAAGATATCATGAACATACTTCGTCTGATGTATGAATATTCCTTTGGGTAGTTGATCAACCTGAAGTCCCAAAAAGAATTTCATCTCACCCATCGATGACATTTCAAATTTCTGCTTCATAACTCGTTCAAAATCTTTGCACAGATTCTCATTTGTAGACCCAAATATGATGTCGTCCACGTATATTTGAACTATCAGAAGATGTCCGTCGACCTCTTTGGTGAAGAGAGTGGCATCCACTTTTCCACGGATGAAGCTGTTGGCTAGTAGGTGTTGAGACAATGTCTCGTACCAAGCTCTCAGGGCCTGGTGTAAACCATACAACGCTTTATCCAGCAAATAAACCTTGTCTTTGTGGATTGGATCGGTGAAGCCCGGTGGCTGTCCGAGATATACCTCCTCTTTTACCTTCCCATAGAGAAACACCGATTTAACATCTAGCTGATAAACTTTGAAATTTTTCCAAGATGCAAATGCTAGGAAGATTCTGATTGCTTCAAGTCTTGCAACTGGAGCATATACTTCGGTGAAATCTATACCCTCCTGCTGACTGAAACCCTGGACTACGAGTCGAGCTTTGTTACGAATAATAACCCCTCTATCGTCTCTTTTGCATTTGAACACCCACTTGGTGTTTATCTTCCTCTGACCATCAGGCAAGTCTACCAATTTCCACACTCCCAACTTCTCAAACTGACTCAGCTCCTCTTGCATCGCGTTGACCCAAGAATCTTCAGTTAGCGCCTCCTTATATGTTCGCGGTTCGATCTGCGAAATAAAACAACTTAGTGAAAACTCAGTTTGTAAAAGAGCTACTGTAGAATAAAAACAAGTAAGGCCTTGGTCAATTTGACGTCTAGTGTGAACGACTAATTGCAATTCTCCAATAATCAATTCTTCTGGATGGTATGAAAGAGTTCTCGGCATCACCTCGCCTGGAACATCTACCTCGCCTTCCAGATTAGTAACATTTTGATTTGCACCTTGTTCACTGACTGGAATAGTTTGACTTGAATTTTGAATATGCTCCCCCCTCAGAATCTGAATCACCACGATAAAAAACAGGCATATTATCAGATTCTTGATTATCATTGACTGCCGTCTGATTATCATGAGCAACTTCATTTTGTTGGATATCATCATGTTCTCCAGCATTGCTTGGACCGGCTTCGTCATCATTTGAAGCTTTTTGATGTCTAGAATACTCAGCTGGGAACCTTTCCTGCGAAGACTCATACTCTCTCAGAATATCCAACTCATCAAAGAAATCTTCTTCTTCTTCTTTCATGTCAAACGAATCCCACAAAGTATCATAGTGAAAACGCCAGAATCGCCGGGATTTTGTGGTGGCATTGTGTAGCCTTGGCATTCAACATTGTGTGCTTCAATAATCCGCTTCAAAATTGGAACAAAGACTCGTTTCATAGGACTTGAGTATCCCACAAATATTCCCTCGATGCTCTTTGGACCAAACTTTCCAAAAGGTTCTAGAACTGTACAGGGAGACCCAAATGGTTCTAAATACTTCAGGTTCGGTTTGCGGTTATTGATCAGCTCGAAACATGTCTTGTTGAATTTCTTCACTGTAAGAACCCGGTTGAGCGTATAGCATGCGGCTGACACTACTTCTGCCAAAAAATTGACAGGTAGTTTAGAATCAGCAAGCATTGTCCTGGCCGTTTCGATTAGCGTTCTGTTCTTGCTTTTAGCGACTCCATTCTGCTGCGGAGTGTAAGGAGCACTAAATTCATGCAATATACCTCTCTCATCACAATATTCTTCCATCTTGTTGTTCTTAAACTCTGTACCGTTATCACTTCTTATTCTTCTGATACGCCTTTGGTATAAATTTTCAATTTTTCTGAACAACGCCATCAAACTATCAAACATCTCATCCTTTGACTTAAAAAATGATACCCATGAAAATCTGGAAAAATCGTCAGTTACTACAAGACAATAGAGATCACCAGTTATGCTTTTGACGTTCACTGGACCAAAAAGATCCATATGAAGTCTCTCTAACGGTCTTGAGACTGAGTTGACTTTCTTTTGAGGATGTGATTTCTTTTTCTGCTTGCCTTTGACACAGCTAATACACTCCCCCTCAAGATGAAAACCTTTCACATGAACACCAATTACTAAGTCGTTATGCACCAGGTGATTCATTTTTCTCAGGTGAATATGACCCATCTTTCGATGCCATAACTGCGATTCCTTCTCCGTTGCTCTTGACACAAAACAATGAGCCTGACCAGTGGTTGTAGTTGCTACACTCATGTCTAATATGTACAGATCGTTGACTCTGGGTGCTCTCATGATAACCCATTCTTCGGGGACAACAAATCCTGGTTTCAAGTTCAAACATTCTTTGTCTGTAAAGTGCGTTGTATACATACGGTCACATATCTGAGAAATACTTAGAAGATTGTTTTCAAGCTCGGCGATGTAGTTAACTCTTTCAAATGTAACAATCCCATTGGATAACGTTCCTTCACCGATTATTCAACCACCTTGATTTCCTGCAAATCCCACATAACCTCCATTAAATCCTCTAACATCGTACAATAGGGTTTTCTTCCCCGTCATGTGCCGAGAAGCTCCACTATCCATAATCCAACGTGAAACGAATCTTGGAAGCTCCTGCACATATCACAAACACTTAGTGAGATTTTGAAGCCACCCAAGCCTCTTTTGACTCGGGTAACTTGACATTGAGGTGAGTTTTTACAACATAAAGTGGCGGAAAATTTTTATCATTCATCTTTAAGCTCTCTTCAGACCCAATCTCAACCTCTTTGTATAAAAAGAAATCATTTTGAGAAGGTTGATCAGTTGATTGGTCTTTCTTTGGTTCATTTTTCTTTTCAGAAGTAGGAAACATTTGTTTTTCAAGTTTCTCATAATAATCCACAGGTACATACATCTTCTCAGTTGAAGATGATGTTTTTGTAGTCTCAGAAACTTTTGGTATTGGAGAACTTGATTTTGTTTCAACTGATTTTGGTTTCCATGCTTGTTGAGGCGAAGCAACTCGTTTGTAAAACTTGTCAGTTTTAGTTACCACATTCTTTACGAGTTCAGTTTTGATTTTTGTGTTTTCATTTTTCAAAACTTTCTTCTCAACAATCGTTGGTGCTTTGTCTTTTGCATCAGCTTTCCTTTTCTGATTCTCAACAACTTCAGTCTTAGACTTCAAGTTGGTACACTTTCGTGCAATATGTCCAACTTGATTGCATTTGAAGCATGTTCGGGTGTCAACAACCCGACTTGCGCCTTCAGACTGAGGCTGTGAGGCCTTCTTATCAAAGAACTCTTTGTTTGATTTTGAAAAAATTTTAGATTCTTCATCAGAAAGTGAACTTGAACTTGACACAAACACCTTTTTCTCAACACACTTCTTGTTTTGAACATTCCTTCTTTGATAATTCTTACCACCCTGATATCCACCCGACCATCTGTTTTGTTTGTTGTTATAAAAACGCGGTGGTACAACAGGTTTTTTATAGTAAGCTTTGTCTTTTTCAAAATTCAATTGCCTCTTTGAATTTCTCAAACCTTAGATTTCCGAAATATCAATCTCAATCAACTTGAAAACATTTTTCAATTTCCCCACATTCACAATTTCCAAAGGAAATTCAAGATCCGAATACAACTTATCAGATCCTGCCATCTTATACATCACAACAGCAGGTTCATCATTTAAGTTGTTTTTGGACTTTGATTTCGGAATGTATTCGTCCAGAAAACATTCATCATTCTCAGTAGTGTCACTATCAGATTTCAGAACACTTTCAACCACACTTTTAACAACTTCTGATTGAACACTTCCTTCATCGGATGATGAAGTGAATGTGACATCGATTGTGTCTGGAAGTTTCACTTCATTTTCATCTTCATCATTAACCAACCCTGAATTTTTCTTTGAATAATTGTTTAGAACAGGTGGTGGAACCTGATGATACCCCACCCCGGTTCCATCAACATATACATCTTCGCCTGCTTTGTTCTTTCCAATCCGTTTAGGAATAATATGTTGAAGAACAAAACTTGCAGAGCTGTAACTGTTCAGTTTCAACTGGATGCGTTCATTTTCAATTTTAGCTTCTTGAAACTGAAGCTTCAACTTAGCAATTTCATCCAGTTGTTGGTTGATTAACTCTTCTTTAACCCTAAGAACACCTTTTAATTGCACATTTTCTGTACATGTCTTACCATTTCTTTCATCAGAATCTTTCACCGTTCGTTTTAGCTTCTCAAAACTTTCTGAAAGTTGACGATTTTCATGAACCAACTTTTCGTTTTCTTTCCTAACCCTTTCTACTTCAATTTTATCTTTTTCGATTTTCTCAGTTAGCTCTTTTATGCGATCATTTGAAGCTTTTAACATTTTATCATGGTTTAAGATCTGATCCTCCACATCTCTGACTCTTTTTGTCAGATCCTCAATCTTTTTACCACTGTGGTAAGTAATTATACTACAAACCTTGCAGTTTTTCATGCAATTTTTGCAGTCACTCTCAGTTTTATCTTTCTTACCTGAATCTTTGATAGAATCATTCTGACTGACCTTGTTTTTGGACTCAGTGCCAGAACCAGAAACTACCTCTAGTTCTTTCGCAGCGAACACTTTGTCAGCCATCTTCTTCAAATTCTCAGCGGTAAATCTTGTGTTGTATCAATAATTCCATTATCAATTTTCTTTGACTGCTGCTCTTTCTCCTTTTCTTTTTCTTTTTCTTCAACCTTTTCAGCTTCTCCTCCTCCCCACCACTATCTCTGTAAGGATTCTTCTTCTTCAGCAACTTGTTTGATGACAGTTTCAAGATCAATAGTCTTTGAATCAACAGATATGTTACCATCGGGATATAGGTAACATTCTCTATCAGCATCCCATCGTTTCGCTCTCTTTGCTTCATTGTATATACGAGACATTCTAACCATCCTGTCTACAACTTTCGCCTTCCTGTTGATGTATTTCTCTTTTTCATTTCTGCTATCTCTGAAAGGAACAGGTTTTACGACAAACGCATAGCCTACTGCATCATCCTCTGGTAACACATCGCTCCAATCGTATCCCTCGTCATCATGAATAACAGCAAGAGCTCTTGATTTTTCTTTGGGGTTATCTTCAAGCTGCTTCATTCTGGGAGGTTCAGATTTGTTTTGATGGTAGATAGCTCTCTCGTAATAATCCTCTCTGAATGGATTTGCAATATCATCACCAGGTGCGTTTCGACATTCGCGTTTAAAATGTCCCTTTTGTTTACATCTGAAGCACGTGACCTTTGATTTATCAAAACCAAGTTTGGTGGAAGGTCCGCCAATTGAATGTCTGCCCGTAATCTCCATGAACCTTTGAGCTCGTCTGACCGCACTAGCCATACACCACCTGATGTCGATCAACTCCATTTCTTCTGGGTCAATCTGGTCATAATCCTCCTTGGTGAGATTTGTGTTTCCAATCTTACCCACAACCAGGCTCTCGTACGACTCTAAAACAGACGCTAAGAACACCATTTGTTGTTTTGCTGATTCCTCACTGAAGTTTTGTGCATACTTCAGATCCACAGCAATATTACACTGGAATAGATTCTTCGAAACAGATTGGCTTGGAGTTGTTGAGGATGAACAACTATGAAAACCACTGCTCGGACTCTCTTGATTTGTCTTGTAAGAACCGTCAGCTGAGAAAGCTGTTTTAGGAGACACATTCTTTGGAATTCCATCTCCTCTGTAATATAAACCAACATTCTGTTGATATGAAGAATGATTGACTTTGAATGATTTCTTGAGCTCCAGCTCGTGACTCTCTAGCCTTTCAATTAACAGATCAACTGTCAGTTTTTCCGACTCAATTGTATTCTTCAGCATCAATGCAAAGTATTGCGAGTCATTGTCATCCGGCAAGGAGTCAAACAACTTATCAACCAATTCTTCACGAGAATAAATGATTCCATGTCTTGCCAGCTCCATCTTCAGATGTCCAAATCTCTCAATCATCTTAGAAACAGACTCATTTTTCAAACAACCAAAAAGATCAAACTCTTTTCTTAACAATTTCTTTTTGTTTTTGACTATTTCTGCACTACCCACACATTTAACTCTTAATTTCTCCCAAAGATCTGTTGAATTTGTGTATTCAATCAATGCTATGATATCGTGTCTCACAGACTGATGAATTAAGGCAATGCACTTCTGTTCAGCAACATATCTGTCTATTTCGTCATTTTCTGTCAAATTCTCAAAATCTGATCTTCCCATAACAAAACCATTCTTCAACATCTTCCAACTTGGATATGCAAATGCTTTGAGCCATTCTTCAAACTTTTTCACCCATTTATTGTAATCTTCTATCGCCATCAACTTGGGAGGTTTGTTGTACGTCCCATAAGCACTCTCAACACTTAATGCATCCGAAAGAGTCTTTCTCGCACTAGGAGCATTCTCATTTGTGTTGTTTGACGTATCGTTTGAAATATCATCTCCACCATTTCCAGCAAAGGCAAAAACGTCATAGAACGGATTCATGAACTCATCCATCTTCAAGTATCTGAAACAATTAACAAACACTTAGAAAAATTTTGATTTTTTATAAAGACAGATTCAAACGGAATTAGCTGAAGCGAAATCAGCTTTTCAATCGGAATTGCTTTTCAAGCGGAATAGCTGCTCAAACGAGATACCCACTCAAACGGAATCAGGTTTGAAGCGGAATTAGCTAATTTCGTTTGAAATTTCAAACGGAATCTAATTTCGTTTGAAATCAGGCAACACTTTCAAACGGAATATGTAATTCCATATGAAATCAACAATAGTTTCAAGCGGAATTAACCAGAATAGCTAATTTCGTTTGAAATCACACGTGTAAGTTCAAGCGGAATTACGATAACGTCAGCATTTTCGATCAGTTGTTCAAGCGGAATTACAAGTTTTTATCAAAATTTGTTCGAATTAAGGTCCAAATCTTTCACGGATTAGTTAAAACTATGTTTCGCTTGATATGTGTGAGTTTTAAGCCATTTCAACCGTTAAATTTTGTTTAAATCAGAAAAGAAAGAGTAGAAGTGAGAGAATTCGATGATATCAAGCTGAATTGGTATGAACTCCTCGTCCTGAGCTCTGATACCACTTGTTGGATCGTCGTGTGACCCTAACGAGTCAATATGAAGAGTTCAACATCAAAAACAAAGGCGGAATCAGTGAATTTGACGTAACACAACTTGTTTTCCTCTAATTATCTTCTTATTAACTGATTCTGAGCTTTTACAGATTCAAATGACAAACGGACAGCACCTCGACTCAGAAACACTCTTCCAAATTTTGTTTCAAATGACCAACCAGCACACCTATATATAGAGTTTGTAATTCCGTTTGAAAGTGGCAATAAAACCTATCAATTACAAACATAAGGGACCAAAGGTGTTGGGATTGAACCCTACAAAGGAACAGATGATAAAAGCCAAAACTGGTGCTGAACACTGGATCCTCATAAGCAGTGTTTGTACAAGTCTTTCCCCTTGACAGTGGCTTCAACAACTGATAGACTCCAAACATTGCTCATTACAACCGCTGACAGACCAAGCACTGATGAAGATTAAAGTACTGAAGCTCAATCTTCTGATGTATCCAAAGCACTGTTGAAGACTAAAGCACTGCTCCTCCAAAGAACTGATCATCCTTTGAAGAAAGCACTGATGCTCAACATCGGTGCTTAGGCTACAACAGTGGAATGAAGAATTAGTGGTTTACTTATGCATTGTTTTATGTAATCAGTAGTTTAGTAATCAGTGGTTGTATGCATCAGTCCTTAGAGTTTGTTAGGAGGTTAGATGTCACTTTCATGGTGACGTCAGCTAAAGATGCTCAGTGGTTGTGTTGTACTATAAATAGAACAGTACTCTGTACTTTTCTAGTAGCTCTCTTCTTCTAAGTCATTTTGTACGAACCATTACTGAGCTCAGGCTGAGGGGGAGACTTGTGCATGCATGCATTTGATTTGATTATTGTAATTAAATACAATCATTTGACTCAATGTTAAACATGTTTGCTAAAACCTTTCTTCCATTGATTGTGTATTCAAAGTTTACTTTCATATTCCGCTGCAATTCATATCTCGGTTTCATCTCATTTTAGTTAAACAAACACAATCTAAGAAGCTTAGATCCTAACAAAAGGTGACAAGAAAACAAACTTAAGGCCCGGATACACTGGCTCGCGGCCCGCGACCGAGCTCTCCATTCCCTCTAGCGGCCCGCCAGAGACCACGATCCGCAGAAAGTTGTGGTCAGCTCTTGGATTGGGCAATTATGTGTTAGTTTAGTTGTGTTTTTCTCATTAAAACACCACCTAGCTCAACCCTAACCTCAACTATAAAACCTAGCTCATTCCCACACTTCTTCCACTTTGCAAACACTCAAATCTCACTCTTAAATCACTCTAAATCAGATGAAAAAGTCAGTTTCAAGGCAGAAACATCTAAGTGCAAAAGTGAGTTAAATCTCACCTTTCTTCTATCTTTCTTCACTTCTTCTTCCTCTACAAAGTGTGGAACACCTCTAGGAGTGTTTCCACAAGTTTTTCATGGAAAACCAAGGTGGAACATCACCATATTGAGGTCCAACTTTCTGTTTTGGAAGAAAACTTATTAAAACATTCTTTAAACTTGTGTTTTCCTTCAACAAACCTATGTCCTTATGCTCCTAATCAAGTCTATGAATAGTAAGCTTAAAAAACAAGGTTGTTAGATACAAATTCGGAGGTGTTTTATCACTCCAAACTTTCTGTTTTGTAAGGGTTTTAACCCACAAGTGTTGTATCCACCAAGCTTGTTCTTGAAACAAGACTTGTGTTGGATGTGTGTGATTATTTGGAAGCCTTGGCTTCCTACCTTCAATCCACCACCTCACTTGATGATTTGTCCCTTAAGTAGTTAGTTCATTTCATTTTCATTTATATTATCTTATGCATGACCATCCTTGTTGTTCTTGTGACAACTTGTGCATTGGTGAACATACGAAAGAGGTTAAAGGAAGGTTATCCTCCTACCTCCATGCATGACTTATATGAAATCCTTGAAATACATGATGGACTATACTTATACAATATACTATATAAAACATATATAAAACATATAAACCGATCCCGTAATGATAATCAAGTGATTATTTATCATGATACTAAGTGACATCATCTAAATACTTAGTTTCTCATTACGATTCTAATGGGCATTTAAACACATGAAATCATTCAAACCCATACGGGTTTTATAGTGTCAAAAAACGAGTATTAAGTCTAGATGATTATTTTCTTGTATACATACTTTTGTGTATCTAAATTCCTAATCCTCCATTAATCATCCAAACACTCACACACCTATGTTTCCTCGTGTAGGAGAACTCGGTGTTCCACCTCCAAACCAACAACTCTTCACAGATTAACAAGTGGAAGCTTGCAAAACCATGAGTACACTTGACCTATTTCTCTTTTTAAAACACTTTGGGTTGTAACATGTTAATATACAAAATACACAAACACACTTACATACTTTATACACTCAATCTGTTTACATGCTTACTTGTTATGCTTAGGTTCATGCTAGATTCATACATGCTTATGTTATTAACTTAGCTAGCCTAAACTTAACATGTATAGCGCTATAGGAGTAGCACGCTGCCCGTCGGGGTCTTGTTAAGCTTTTATTCATTTTAGTCTCGTTACTTTTGTGGCGAGGGACCTTAATTCTTGTGGACACTTGGGTTTGACATTAGTATTGCATGCTAGTTTACCTTGTATACAATTGCCATGTGGATTCGAGTAAAATCTTCTTATACTTATGCTATGTAATATAAAACTTGTGTACTCGCCAATGCTTTTGCGTTGAACCTTTATTTTAAACATGTTACAGGTTCATTATAACAAGTCTCCTAAAACTCTTAAAATATTCCCATACGTCCTAAAATACACCCCATATACGAAAAACGGGCCTAAAATACCTTTATATTAACAAAAATCAAATAAAAACAAAATTTTGTGTCGCTCGTGGGGCGCGACAAAGTTAAGGCAAACCTGTCGCGGGGCGCGACAGGGTGGCACCAGGTGACACCACAAGGCACCACATGTCGTATACGTGTTGGGCCTATAGTCGTGACTAGCCAAGGCTAGAACCTAGCTTACAGTCCTCGCGGCCCGCGAAGGACTTAGCTAGGATGGTCGCAGGGTGCGAGCCGCCCTATTTCCAGCCTATATATAGAGAGTTAAAGATTCAGTTTCAATCCTTCAAAATCAACAAATTCTCTCTCAATTTCTCTAATAGTAGAAATAATATTCGGGCATAATACCCACTAAAAGCGAAGCTCTGCCTCATTGTAAGTATTATAACCCCCGGTTACGTATTGATTACTCTGCCTGATTGATCTAGAGCTCCGTAACGCATGTCAAGGCTCTGCCTGACTCAGTCATTGGAGTTCTGTCTCGGGGGTATAGCTAATGTAAATTGGGTTATCTTACTAACATGTGTACATTGTTTAATTTAATAGATTTTAACCAGGAAGTTACCAGAAAGCAGTAGGGTTATCTAAATTAGCAATGTGAATCATTCTCTTTTTATAACAAACTGTTTTAACAAAACCTCAATTGTTTTAAATTATGATAAACAGTGATTGAGTATTTGTAATTCTACAATTATTGTTGGTATGTTAGGGTTTTGTATACATTACTTGTTACTAATATGTGAATAGTAACATAACCACAACTCAGGATTGACAGTACTGTGGGTGGTAATTTGGTAGATATAAACAAATGTAATTGCGGATGCCCTCAATACTGTAAAGATATAAAAATTGTTATGATTAAATTAGGATGCACTCACCAGTATTTTCCACTGACAAAATGTTTTAAAAAGCGTTTCAGGTAACCAATGTGAAAGCCAAATAGAAGCCAGCTGGAGAGCACTGAAGGCTTGGAAAAGTGGCTATAAAAGTTACCTAAACAAGAAAGAAGTTTTATTTCAATAAAATAGGGTTGGAAACTTGGGGTTTTCCCATGTATTTATTATTTATAAAATGTGGTGTTTTACTCTGATAAACTATTTCCTAACTACGGTCCTGATGTAAATTTCCGCTGCCAAATTAATAAACACCGATACCACTAATTTGAATCTCGCGACACCGCTCCCGGGATTAGGGGTCGGGGGTTGCGACATTGATGATTGATGATGCTATGACGAAACTAGTTGGGATGACTTAGAAACGCACTTGAATTACTAGTTTTGTTTATTTTGTTATGTTAAATTGTTGTACTTATCTCATTTTGATGTTGTAATTTGAATTTCCTTGTAATGTATTTGACAATTTGATTATTAACGAAAATCGGTTTTGAATTAATTATTGTTACATAGTGTTATGATGTAATGAACAATCTTGTTTTTGTCTCACTCCGATGATTCCGCCATTGGTTGGGGTGTGACAGATTAGTATCAGAGCTATAACTATAGGGAATTAGGTAGAATTACCATGTTCGACCTAGTTTATAGTAGGTACCTTATTTTTGACCATTCTTGTTATTTGTTAAAATGTTTATTCTACCTATTTGTTCCTTTCTCTTCTTTTTGGTCTTAATACTTACAATATGTCTTTCCTAAGAAATTTTACACAATACACTTGAAGACTTGAAGACACACGTAATACAAACGAGATGAGTTCACCAAAATAGGCGTGAAACCCACAATTTGGTGAACGACTCTCATTCCGCTCATTCTATTTTTGCACGAAATTTCACCATTAAGTTAGGAGTGAAATCCACATCTTAATGGTAAATTTCCAATTCAAATTCTATTGGACCCTGGTCAAAGTGTCGAAATTAAATTTTGACCCGACGAGTACCAACCACACTTAGGGTACGAAATCGTCAAGTTAGGGGTGAAACCCGCATCTTGTCGATTAAGTCTCATTCCTCGATTTTCAATCGGACAAAGTTTCGATTGTTTCAATCAATTAGGGACGTGTAGTAACTGGAAAGGTAAGATACCGTTAATCGCTTCTCGACGAGAGTATCTTACCTATAGGCCAAAGCACATTTCCCTAATTTGAAAGGACTTTCGATTCACTTTGGAATAGTCGGGGTTTCTAAACCCGAAACAATCCAATGTTTTATGAGCCTCTCTTTTATGTTAATTCAAATTATATGTGATTTTATACTTGTTACCTCATTCATTTCAAAACCGTGACACAATTCGCACGTCTCTCGCAATCACAAGCAATGATAATTCTCGTGAACAAACTAAATTTATATTCTTTTACACATTCATACGTGATTATGCTTGGTGAATACTTGTTGAATACTTGCAAATTATGTGAAACTTACGTGCTACATGAAATACTTACATGCTTATACATGCAAAACCTTATCTTGAATTATGATCAAGTCTCATCCTTTCCTTCTCTTTGGATTCTTTAGATGTCGTCCAACGATACGTCTAAGAAGACCAAGAAGGGTTCCAACTCCAACACGATGTCTATGAAGGATTGTACGAAGTTTATGGCCAAGCAAATGGCAAAGGTCATACCCGACAAAGTCATCAAGATTCAAACCAACCCTGATTCACCCCATGGTTTCGTTCACTCGAAGGTGGAAACACCTAGATCGACGTTCCAATTTAAGCAGTTCATGGCCTGTAAGCCTCTTGAGTTTACTGGCAAAGACGGTGCCACCGCCATGATGAACTGGTTCGATGCTATCGAGCTCACCTTCCTTCAAAGTGGGTGTCCCGATAACCTGCAAACCCTGAATGCGACAGGGGTATTCCGTTCGAGGGCTCTCGAATGGTGGACCTCTAAGCGTAACAAATAAGGGAACGAAGTCGCCCACGCCTTGCCCTGGGATGAACAGAAGCAATTGATGAAGAACCAGTTTTGTCCTCCACACGAGCTTCAAAAGCTCGAAAGCGAGTTTTGGGATTTGAAGCAAGTAGGAAGCGATAACGTTGGTCTGACAGTGTCGTAACCCCCCGACCCCTATCCCGGGAGGCGGGCGGCCGCGAGCTACTCAGAGCTGGTGGTATCGGTGTTTATTAATTTGGCAGCGGAATTTACATCAGGATCGTAGTTTGGAAATAGTTTATCAGAGTAAAACACCACATTTTTCATAATAATAAATACATGGGATAAACCCAAGTTTCCATTACAAACATGTTTATAGGGATAAACCCTAATTTATTTAAAATAAAACTTCTTCTTTATTTAGGTAACTTTTATAGCCACTTTTCTAAGCCTTCAGTGCTCTCCAACTGGCTTCTAATTGGCTTTCACAATTTGTTACCTGAAACGCGTTTAAAAACATTTTATCAGCAAGAAATACTGGCGAGTGAATCCCAGTTTAATCAAGAAAAGTTTTATCATTTTACAGCATTGAGGGCAACCAGCATTTACATATGTTTACATCTACTTTAATTACCACCCACGGTACTATCAATCCAGACTTGTGGTAATGTTACTACTCACAGTGTAGTAACAAGTTATGTATAAAAAACCCCAACATACCGACAATAATTGTAGATTTACAAATACTCAATCACTGTGAATTGTAATTTAAATAATTGAGGTTTTGTAAAAAACAGTTTACAAAAAGAGGAATTACTCACATTTCTAATTTAGGTATTTTTGTGTGACTTCCTGGTTATAATCCATTAAATTAAACAATGCGCACGCGTTAGTATAATAACCCAATTTACATTAGCTATACCATACCCGAGACAGAACTCCAACGACTGAGTCAGGCAGAGCCTTGACATGCGTTACGGAGCACAAGATCAATCGGGCAGCGTAACTAATACGTAACCGGGGGTTATGATACTTACATCGAGGCAGAGCTTCGTTATTTTAGTGGGTACATTCCCCAGGAATTATTTCTATTACTTCAGAAATTTAGAGAGCGATTTGAATTTTGAACGAGTTGGAAGTGAAGCCTGAGGCTCCTATTTATAGTCCTGATTGAGCACCTTGTCGCATCCCGCGACCTAGTCTAGGGTAGGCCCTAGCCTTGCTGCATCGATCACTAGCCTTGACACGATAAGACACGTGGCAGCATGGGGTGCGATCTGGTGGCCAAGCTGTCACGCCCCGCGACAGGTTTAGTCAAGGGGGTTGCGGCCCACGAGCGCCCCATAAACTTTGTTTTTATTTAATTTTTTAAAAATAAAGGTATTTCGGGCCCACTTTTCATATACGGGGTGTATTTTAGGACGTATAGGGGTGTTTTAAGAAATTTTGGGAGAGTTGTTATATCCTCCCCACCTTGTTTTAGAACTCGTCCTCGAGGTCTACTGGAACAGGTGTGGATATTTCCTCTGCATCTCGGATTCAAGCTCCCAAGTGTATTCTGGTCCTCTCTTAGAATCCCATTTTACTTTAACTAGAACTAATCTCTTGTGTTTGAGATTCTTGATCTTTCTGTCTTCAATCTGTAGGGGTTTCTCTATAACTTTAAGTTTCTCATTTACCTCTATGTCCTTAAGAGGTATCACTAATGGTTCATCTGCTAAGCACTTCTTGAGATTACATACATGAAATACATCATGTATTACTGCCATTTCCTCTAGCTGTTGTAGCTGGTAAGCTACGAGTCCTATTCTTCTAATAATCTCAAAGGGTCCAATATACCTGGAGCTTAGCTTTCCCCTTTTGATGAACCTAACCACTCCTTTTCATGGCGAAACTTTTAATAATACCTTATCTCCTACTTGAAATTCCAATGGTTTTCGCCTGTTATCAGCATAACTCTTTTGACGATCGCGTGCTGCTTTTAGTCTTTCCTTGACTTGAATAATCTGGTCCGTTGTTTCTTGTACTATCTCTGGTCCAGACAGTTGCTTTTCTCCAATTTCTGCCCAACAGACTGGAGTTCGGCACTTTCGTCCATAAAGTGCTTCAAATGGTGCAGCATTGATACTGGTATGATAGTTGTTGTTGTAGGAAAATTCTATTAATGGTAAATGATCATCCCAATTTCCTTTGAAATCAATTACACAAGCTCTAAGCATATCTTCCATTGTTTGAATTGTCCTTTCGTTTTGTCCATCCATTTGAGGATGATAAGCAGTGCTTAGATTTAACTTGGTTCCCATTGCTTTTTGGAAACTAGTCCAAAAATGAGAAGTAAAACGGCTATCTCTAACAGAAACAATAGATAAAGGAATTCCATGTAATGAAACTATTTCATTTACATACAACTTAGCTAACTGCTCCATACTGAAAGTTTCCTTCATCGGAATGAAATGAGCAGACTTGGTTAGCCTGTCTACAATCACCCAGATTGTATCATTTCCTTTTCGCGTCTTGGGTAATTTGGTAACAAAATCCATTGTTGTCAATTCCCATTTCCATATTGGCATTTCTAATTGCTGCAATAAACCTGAGGGTTTCTGATGCACAGCTTTAACTTGTGAACAGGTTAGACACTTGGTAACATAAGCTGCTATATCCTTTTTCATTCCTATCCACCATAAATTCTTTCTTAAGTCTTGATACATTTTATCACTTCCAGGATGCATCGTATACTTAGACTTATGGGCTTCTTCCAATATTCAGTGGCGTAGGTTTCCTAGTTTAGGTATCCCAATTCTTTTCCCATGGAATCTCCAAATTCCATCTGTTCCTTGTTCTAATTCCTTAATCATTCCTTTCAATTTCTCAGTATCGTCCTTGATTACTGATTCTTGCATTTCTCTAATTTGTTCATTTAAATCTATCTGCAGATTTAATTTGAGAGAACGTACTCGTTTTGGATTTTCATGATACTTTTGACTTAAAGCATCAGCTACTACATTAGCCTTTCCTGCATGATACTGGATACTACAACCATAATCACTAAGAATTTCCATCCAGCGTCTCTGTCTCATATTCAACTCTTTTTGCCCGAAAACATATCTTAAACTTTTATAATCGGTGAAAATGGTAAACTTACTACCGTAAAGATAATGTCTCCAAATCTTAAGGTAAAAAATTATGGCTCCTAACTCTAGATCATGGGTTGTATAGTTCTCTTCATGATTCTTAAGTTGTCTAGAGGCATAGGCTATAACCTTTTGACGTTGCATTAACACACATCCATAACCTAATTTAGAAGCGTCACAATAGACTACAAAGTCTTCAGCTCCTTCTGGTAATGCTAATATGGGTGTGTTGGTTAATCTTTGCTTCAGGATTCTAAAGGCTTCTTCCTGTTTTGGTCCCCATTCAAACTTAACAGATTTACAGGTCAGTTTTGTTAAGGGAATGGTTATTCTAGAAAAATCTCGGATAAACCGTCTATAATAACCTGCCAGTCCTAGAAAACTTCTCACCCCCGTTGGTGATTCAGGGACTTTCCATTTAGTAATTGCCTCGATCTTTGTGGAATTCACATGAATTCCTTCATGATTAACCAAATGTCCAAGGAATTAGGTATTTTCATTCCAATCATCAGGGCAAATTACATAAGGATAACAGGTAGACGAGCAACAAACTGCGCCGCCATCCCTTTCTGAATAGAAAACCCTAATCTACTAAAAACAAAGCCTCACCCCTGAGGGGTCAAAAAGTTGTTGTGGACCACACGCTGAACTCTAGACAAGAACCGAACTGCCTCTGGCGCCAAGGAGCCGAACGTGTCAAACGCCAGGGGGACAAAGGCATGCTGATTATCCTCACAGGCTTTTACGTGTTTTTCCACCTTCTTCGACTCTGCTTTTAGTACCGCTTGCCCCGCCACAAACCCATTTTCCCGGAACCCGGCTAGGGGGGATACACATGTGAGATCGAAACAAGCATGTTTTCCGCCCTCCCAACCAAAAACTAGCACGTCAGCCGGGCGTAGGGTGGATCTCCCCTCTGACGGGTCTGTAAGAAAATTAACCGGTGCCTCTTTCTTTGCCGAGATCCCTGCTCGTCTGAGAATATCCATTAACGCGTCTCGAACAAAGTCATGGCGATACTTAAACCCCGGCAGCTCTCTACAGTGTAACGCATGCTCCCCGTATTTATCCAGGCATGCTTTACGGCAGACTGGGAAAGTTTTATCATTCGGGAACATGGGGATCATCAAACGGTACTTAAGGATTGACCGGTACTCCACCGCTGACATACGTTGACCCAAACCTTCAATAGGAATAACAGTTAAGAAATCCTGAGCATGAGGCCTCTGTAGGCATTCAATGACGGCTTTTTGGTGGGGGGACAAATGAAAATCTTCTCCCAAACTTTGTGCGATTCGAAAACAAAGGGCATTCGCCAAAGTTTTCTGTGCTTTTTGGGGGCGGTGTCCTTGTTAGAGAAACCGCCGAGATCAAAGTCAGGTAGAGATTCATGCAAGCGTTCTAAGGCACTGGCATAATCCGGATCAATGTTAACAACCCCGCTGTTGCGTAAGATGTGGTCCTGCAACTCCCAAGATTGAGACCTGGAAGCCACAAAGGCATAGGCAGCCACATCCCGGGCCGAGAGAAGGCCCAACCCACCAAGCCGCATTGGCAAGGTCACGATCCGCCACTGTAGTTCACCAAAAAAAGGACCCCCACATACGACAATGTCTTCTATTGCCTCCCGAAAATTTATAAAGACAATTATGAATTTATCCAGATATGGCTTACATATTCTGTTCATCATGTCCATAAATGTGGCTGGGGCATTGGTTAGACCAAATGGCATGACGGTAAATTCATAATGGCCATAACTTGTTCTGAAGGCAGTTTTAGGAATGTCCTCTTCCTGTACTTTTAGTTGATGATATCCTGAGCGTAAGTCGATATTAGAAAAGAATCGAGCTCCTTGCAATTGATCAAACAGATCATCGATTCTCGGTAATGGGTACCGATTTTTAATCGTGACCTTGTTCAGTTCTCGGTAATCAATGCACATACACATTGATCCGTCTTTCTTCTTGACAAACAAAATTGGTGCTCCCATGGCGATGAACTAGGCTGTATGAATCCTTTCTCCAGAAGTTCGTCCAACTGTTTCTTTAGTTCTTGGATTTCTGCTGGTGCCAAACGGTAAGGTGCCTTGGCAATTGCTGCTGTCCCTGGTATTAGGTGAATTCTGAATTCGACTTCCCTATCCGACGGTAGTCCCGGTAATTCTTCTGGGAAAACATCTGAGAATTGAGATACTACAGGAATATATTTCAACTTTTTTCCTTTAGTGTTATTGTTTATGGAAATCATATACACTAGTGACCCTTTTCTTGCATAGCTTGCTGTTTTCATCACAAAGATGAATTTCGTGGATCTAGATGGCTTATCTCCTTTAATTGTGATCTTTTTACCTTTAGGTGAATTTACTTGTATTGACTTTTGATCACATAGAATACTGGCTTTATTGGCTACTAACCAATCCATTCCTAATACAATATCAAATCCAGCCAGATTCATTGGGTAAAGGTTAGCAATAAAATTAGGATTTAGAATTTCTATTCTTGCTCCCTGTAAGATTTTAGTGATCTTAATGGACTCTCCATTTGCCGTTTCTACCAGACATTCTTGTTGAAGTTTAGTTAATGGTTGATTGGGAAGTTTGCAAAATGAAGTATTAATGAAACTTTGGTTCGCACCAGAGTCAAATAATACTTTCGCAAAAACATTATTAACTAAAAACGTACCGGCAATCACGTCCGGAATCAGCTTGGCTTCTTCTGGAGTTAGAAAAAATGCTCTAGCATTCTTGGTAGTCTTGTTGTTCATGGCTGGAGCTAGTTTTGGACAGTTCGGTTTGATATGCCCCTTTTCTCCACAATTAAAGTATATTCCATTACTGGGTTTCTTCCTACAGTCTTCTTCCTTATGTCCCGGTATTTAGTAGAAGTTGCAGTATGTGGAACATTTCCCTACGTGCTTTTTCTTGCAGGATTTATAGTAAGGTGTAGAAGTAGAACCTATGTTTTCCCACGGTTGGAGTTACCGTAGCGAAATTCTTGGGTAAGCTTTTGGACTAGGTTTTTCCTCTGGCTTTCTTCTTGTGTACGTACCAATTCATCAGTCAAGGTATTTGCTAGTTCTATAGTTTCTTCGATGGTTTGTGGTCTAGCCACATTGACTATGTGTCTAATCTCACTGATTAATCCCCAGATGTAACGGGAGATTAATACGGGTTCTGGTGAAGCTAGGGTTGGTACTATTCTAGCATATTCGAAGAATATGGTAGTGTAACCCTTACAGTCCACTCCAGTCATTCTAAGGTTTAAGAACTTATTAGCTATTTGTTCTTTTTCATTGGGAGGACAGAATTTTCTTTCGACCATGTTTTTAAACTCAGTCCATTCCATATTATAAACTTTGTCACTTCCCCTAGACTGGAGGATAGTATTCCACCATTCTAGAGCTGCATTCTTAAAAAGATTGGAAGCAAACATGATCTTATCCTCTTCTGCACATTTGCTTATTTTTAAGACTGCCTCAGTCTTTTCTATCCAATGTAGAGCTGCAATGGCTCCCTCATTTCCAGAGAATTCCATTGGTTTGCAAGACCAGAATTATTTGTAAGAACAACCATAGGACATGGTTCTTCTTCTTTTTGGAATAGGCAATTGAAGTAACGGTCCATTGTTTACGCTGTAACTGGGATTAGTAGGTGGTCGTTTACTTCCACTGTGAGTTTTATTATTTTCCACTTCCTTAACCGTTTTGATAATATATGGCATAGAGTCTATGGTTCCTTGTGCCACTATATGTTGGATGGCACTATTATCTAATGGGTTCCCGTTGTTATCGTTATTCGGGTTTTCCTGATTCACTTCGTTGTCCGTCTGGATTATAAACATTTACCACGTATTAATATCATAGAACAAGATTTAAGGCGAACAATTGCACAAACAACACATTGATCAAAACCGTCATACATTGCGACATTTACTCTATTTCATATATATATCTATATCTATTACAAGCTGCAACTGGAATTTAAAATACAATACTAGTTATGCATCAGTAGGTATTGGATTATCTATTTTAGTTGATTTTTTTCTACAACACACCTGTATATATATTTTGTTATTATTACTATTATTATGACTAGGGGTTCATCCAATATTGCATATTTCGCTCGTCGTACTTCTAACGAGTTTTTCCCCTATTTGTCTGATTATTTCCCTTTCATCTACTAACTCCTCACCAAATGTGCGGAGTTCCTGCACGTTTTCAGTACTCGTGGGTGGTGATGGTGCGAGTATTGGGTCAGGGTACTGTGGTACGGGTTCTCTATATGGGTATGGGTTTTCTAGTATTTCCCGAACATACTGATCAGCATCCCAATATGGATCTAGAGGGTCAAGGTTGGGGTATGGTGCTACAGGGTTTAGTATGGGTTCCTCCTGTGGGTAGAGTTCTTGATAATCCCTATGTTCAACCTCCCATGGGTCATAAGCTAGAGGATTCGGTGCTGGGATTCTAGGGATCTCGTTTAGGTTGAAGGCGGGTATGGGAACCTAGTCTCCTGGGTTAGGTTCTATTTCCATGGGTTGGGTTGGGAACAGTGGCAGTGGCTGTGGTGCAATGTTTTGGTCTAAGTTTGGGTCTGCGGCAGTGGTAGCTAGTATGTGAAAGTTGGCCAATCGCCTACTGACTATGTCTTGGGTCTGGGCATTCATTTCCCTATTTGATGTTGCTAAAGCCTTTTGCTGCTGTAACTTCCTCATTCTCTTCCTACACTCATGTGCACCCCGACTGAACCATCCTCTCTTTTTCGTAGGGAATGGTTCTTCGTATTGCGCCTTAAATATGAAAATCCCTTCTTCTGTGTCAGCTGAATACCCCGAAGGAGTAGGCTGGGAGGAAGTTCCTTCATCTCTAGGAGAACTAGACAGGTGACGATAGGCGTCGGATGGACCTTGATCACTCATACTGTAAACTAACAAATTGTCAAATAACACGAAACAATAATATATAGATATGTACATAATCATGTAGATTATTTCCTAACGCAATTAAAATTTTGGTGTCAGCAGAACACTTCTGTGGCTGAAATCAGTGGTTGTAGCTCTGATACCTCCTTCTGTCACAACCCCCCGACCCCTGTGAGCTACTCAAAGATGGTGGTATCGGTGTTTATTAATTTGGCAGCGGAATTTACATCAGGATCGTAGTTTGGAAATAGTTTATCAGAGTAAAACACCACATTTTTCATAATAATAAATACATGGGATAAACCCAAGTTTCCGTTACAAACATGTTTATAGGGATAAACCCTAATTTAATTAAATTAAAACTTCTTCTTTATTTAGGTAACTTTTATAGCCACTTTTCCAACCCTTCAGTGCTCTCCAGCTGGCTTCTAATTGGCTTTCACATTTTGTTACCTGAAACGCGTTTAAAAAAATTTTATCAGCAAGAAATACTGGCAAGTGAATCCCAGTTTAATCAAGAAAAGTTTTATCATTTTACAGCATTGAGGGCAACCAGCATTTACATTTGTTTACATCTACTTTAATTACCACCCACGGTACTATCAATCCTGACTTGTGGTAATGTTACTACTCACAGTGTAGTAACAAGTTATGTATACAAAATCCCAACATACCGACGATAACTGTATATTTACAAATACTCAATCACTGTGAATTGTAATTTAAATAATGGAGGCTTTGTAAAAATAGTTTATAAAAAGAGGAATTACTCACATTGCTAATTTAGGTATTTCTGTGTGACTTCCTGGTTATAATCTATTGAATTAAACAATGCACAAACGTTAGTATAATAACCCAATTTACATTAGCTATACCCTCCCCGAGACAGAACTCCAACGACTGAGTCAGGCAGAGCCTTGACATGCGTTACGGGGCACTAGATAAATTGGGCAGCGTAACTAGTACGTAACCGGGGATTATGATACATACATGGAGTTACCGTAGCGAAATTCTTGGGTAAGCTTTTGGACTAGGTTTTTCCTCTGGCTTTCTTCTTGTGTACGTACCAATTCATCAGTCAAGGTATTTGCTAGTTCTATAGTTTCTTCGATGGTTTGTGGTCTAGCCGCATTGACTACGTATCTAATCTCACTGATTAATCCCCAGATGTAACGGGAGATTAATACGGGTTCTGGTGAAGCTAGGGTTGGTACTATTCTAGCATATTCGAAGAATATGGTAGTGTAACCCTTACAGTCCACTCCAGTCATTCTAAGGTTTAAGAACTTATTAGCTATTTGTTCTTTTTCATTGGGAGGACAAAATTTTCTTTCGACCATGTTTTTAAACTCAGTCCATTCCATATTATAAACTTTCTCACTTCCCCTAGACTGGAGGATAGTATTCCACCATTCTAGAGCTGCATTCTTAAAAAGATTGGAAGCAAACATGATCTTATCCTGTTCTGCACATTTGCTTATTTTTAAGACTGCCTCAGTCTTTTCTATCCAATGTAGAGCTGCAATGGCTCCCTCATTTCCAGAGAATTCCATTGGTTTGCAAGATCAGAATTATTTGTAAGAACAACCATAGGACATGGTTCTTCTTCTTTTTGGAATAGGCAATTGAAGTAACGGTCCATTGTTTACGTTGTAACTGGGTTTAGTAGGTGGTCGTTTACTTCCACTGTGAGTTTTATTATTTTCCACTTCCTTAACCGTTTTGATAATATATGGCATAGAGTCTATGGTTCCTTGTGCCACTATATGTTGGATGGCACTATTATCTAATGGGTTCCTGTCGTTATCGTTATTGTTATTCGGGTTTTCCTGATTCACTTCGTTGTCCATCTGGATTATAAACATTTACCACGTATTAATATCATAGAACAAGATTTAAGGCGAACAATTGCACAAACAACACATTGATCAAAACCGTCATACATTGCGACATTTACTCTATTTCATATATATATCTATATCTATTACAAGCTGCAACTGGAATTTAAAATACAATACTAGTTATGCATCAGTAGGTATTGGATTATCTATTTTAGTTGATTTTTTTTTCTACTACACACCTATATATATATTTTGTTATTATTACTATTATTATGACTAGGGGTTCATCCAATATTGCATATTTCGCTCGTCGTACTTCCAAACGAGCTTTTCCCCTATTTGTCTGATTATTTCCTCTTCATCTACTAACTCCTCACCAAATGTGCGGAGTTCCTGCACGTTTTCAGTACTCATGGGTGGTGATGGTGCGGGTATTGGGTCAGGGTACTGTGGTACGAGTTCTCTATATGGGTATGGGTTTTCTAGTATTTCCCGAACATACTGATCAGCATCCCAATATGGATCTAGAGGGTTAAGGTTGGGGTATGGTGCTACAGGGTTTAGTATGGGTTCCTCCTGTGGGTAGAGTTCTCGATAATCACTATGTTCATCCTCCCATGGGTCATAAGCTAGAGGATTCGGTGCTGGGATTCTAGGGATCTCGTTTCGGTCGAAGGCGGGTATGGGAACCTAGTCTCCTGGGTTAGGTTCTATTTCCATGGGTTGGGTTGGGAACAGTGGCAGTGGCTGTGGTGCAATGTTTTGGTCTAAGTTTGGGTCTGCGGCAGTGGTAGCTAGTATGTGAAAGTTGGCCAATCGCCTACTGAGTATGTCTTGGGTCTGGGCATTCATTTCCCTATTTGATGCTGCTAAAGCCTTTTGCTGCTGTAACTTCCTCATTCTCTTCCTACGCTCATGTGCACCCCGACTGAACCATCCTCTCTTTCTCGTAGGGAATGGTTCTTCGGATTGCGCCTTAAATATGAAAATCCCCTCTTCTGTGTCAGTTGAATACCCCGAAGGAGTAGGCTGGGAGGAAGTTCCTTCATCTCTAGGAGAACTAGACAGGTGACGATAGGCGTCGGATGGACCTTGATCACTCATACTGTAAACTAACAAATTGTCAAATAACACGAAACAATAATATATAGATATGTACATAATCATGTAGATTATTTCCTAACGCAATTAAAATTTTGGTGTCAGCAGAAGACTTCTGTGGCTGAAATCAGGGGTTGTAGCTCTGATACCTCCTTCTGTCGCAACCCCCCGACCCCTGTGAGCTACTCAAAGATGGTGGTATCGGTGTTTATTAATTTGGCAGCGGAATTTACATCGGGATCGTAGTTTGGAAATAGTTTATCAGAGTAAAACACCACATTTTTCATAATAATAAATACATGGGATAAACCCAAGTTTCCATTACAAACATGTTTATAGGGATAAACCCTAATTTATTTAAATTAAAACTTCTTCTTTATTTAGGTAACTTTTATAGCCACTTTTTCAAGCCTTCAGTGCTTTCCAGCTGGCTTCTAATTGGCTTTCACATTTTGTTACCTGAAACGTGTTTAAAAAAATTTTATCAGCAAGAAATACTGGCGAGTGAATCCCAGTTTAATCAAGAAAAGTTTTATCATTTTACAGCATTGAGGGCAACCAGCATTTACATTTGTTTACATCTACTTTAATTACCACCCACGGTACTATCAATCCCGACTTGTGGTAATGTTACTACTCACAGTGTAGTAACAAGTTATGTATACAAAACCCCAACATACCGACGATAATTGTAGATTTACAAATACTCAATCACTGTGAATTGTAATTTAAATAATTAAGGCTTTGTAAAAACAGTTTACAAAAAGAGGAATTACTCACATTGCTAATTTAGGTATTTCTGTGTGACTTCCTGGTTATAATCTATTGAATTAAACAATGCACAAACGTTAGTATAATAACCCAATTTACATTAGCTATACCCTCCCCGAGACAGAACTCCAACGACTGAGTCAGGCAGAACCTTGACATGCGTTACGGGGCACTAGATAAATTGGGCAGCGTAACTAATACGTAACCGGGGGTTATGATTCTTACATGGAGGCAGAGCTTCGTTATTTCAGTGGGTACAATGCCCGAGAATTATTTCTATTACTTCAGAAATTTAGAGAGAGATTTGAACTTTGAACGAGTTGGAAGTGAAGCATGAGGCTCCTATTTATAGTCCTGATCGAGCACCTTGTCACGCCTCGCAAGAACAGAAGGCAAAGCCTTCGCGGCCCGCGAGCTAGTCTAGGGTAGGCCCTAGCCTTGCTGCATCGACCACTTGCCTTGACACGATGGACACGTGGCAGCATGGGGTGCGATCTGGTGGCCAAGCTGTCGCTTCCCGCGACAGGTTTAGTCAAGGGGGTCGCGGCCCGCGAGTGCCCCATAAACTTTGTTTTTATTTAATTTTTGAAAAATAAAGGTATTTCGGGCCCACTTTTCGTATACGGGGTGTATTTTAGGACGTATAGGGGTGTTTTAAGAAATTTTGGGAGAGTTGTTATAGACAGCGCTTCAAACTACTCAGTGTTCTTTGCCCTGGTCAGGTCGACACCGTCCCCAAAGCCGTTGCTAAGTACATTCGTTGTCTCCCACCCATTTTGATGAACCATGTTGCGTCTGCTTGCCCCAAAACCCTCGAGGATGTATTCCCTATATCCGCTGAGCTCAACAACAACTGTATTCTTCATGGAACTTTCGACAAGGTTTTAACGAAGAATACACACCAAGCTACCACCGACACCACCACTGCTGAACCTTCACCCTCCCAACTTCCCAAGAAAAATAAGAGCAAGAAGCGGAAGGCTTCTAGTCAAAATTGCGTGGTCGTAACTCCACAAAACTTGATACCTTTACAGTCAGCTCTCACTATCTTAACCACTGCACCACAACAGAGAAACTACACTGGGTTGTGGCCCAAGTGTAACCAGTGTTCTTACCACTATCCCGCCAACACCCCATGTCGTAAATGCGCAAACTGTAACAGGTTTGGGAATTTCTCTGATTGTTGTCACCTTAACTCAAAACCTACCCAAGACCAAGCCATTGTTGCAAACCCTGCCCTGAACCAAGCTCAACCCCAAGCCGATCTTGTGCGAGCATGCTTCAAGTGTGGCAATCTTAATCATCTCGCTAATGTTTGCCCTCAGCGCAGCCAACCACCGCCACATCAACCACAACAACAACAGCAGCAGCAGCAGCAGTAGCAACAACAGCCTCAACAATAAGCGCGAGGCCGAGCTTTTGTCATCATTGCCGCTCAGGCACAGAATGCCAATAACATCATTACTAGTACGTTTCTTGTTATGCATGTTTATGCTATGTGTTTATTTGCTAATGGCGCAGATAAAAGTTTTATATATGTTACATTCGAACCTTTGCTTAAGTGTAAACGCTCTAAGTTGCCAAGATCTTTCGCTGTCGAAGTCGCAAATGGTAAATCTGTCACTGTCGATTCTGCTCTTTCTAAGTGTTCCTTGATTCTTAATGATCAGACATTTCACATTGACCTCATACCTATGCAAATGGGTAGTTTCGACGTCATAGTAGGCATGGACTGGCTTAGGCGAGTTCGTGCTGAAGTTGTTTGTTCTGACAAGTTCATTCGTCTCCCTCTTCCTACTGGTGATTCCTTGCACGTCTATGGCAAGAAACCTTCTAAATGTCTCAAGCTTATGTCGTGTACTCGAGCGAACAAGTTCTTGCGCAAGGGTACCTTCGCCTTTCTTTCCCACATCGTGGAAAAGAGGGACAAAGGCCCAAGCATAAGTGGCGTTCCTATTGTTTGCCTTCCTGATGTCTTTCCCGATGATCTTCCTGGTCCGCCTCCTGCTCGTTCTGTTGATTTTCGAATCGATTTAGTGCATGGCGCTACACCTGTTGCTAAGTCTCCTTATCGTTTAGCACCCTCTGAGATGCAAGAGCTTTCGAGCCAACTTCAAGAGCTTCTTGATAAAGGCTTTATACGCCCTAGTACTTCTCCTTGGGGCGCTCCCGTTTTATTCGTCAAGAAGAAGGATGGATCGTTTCGAATGTGTATTGACTATCGTGAGCTCAACAAGCTCACTGTCAAAAACCGATATCCTCTTCCTCGCATTGATGATTTCTTCGATCAATTACAAGACGCGACTTACTTTTCTAAGATTGATCTCCGTTCTGGTTATCATCAACTTCGAGTTCTCAAAGAAGATATACCCAAAACAGCCTTTCGTACACGCTATGGTCATTATGAGTTCATGGTCATGCCCTTTGGTTTGACCAACGCACCTGCTGTTTTCATGGATTATGATGAACCGCGTGTGTAAAGCTCACTTAGACCGTTTTGTGATTGTCTTCATCGAAGATATTCTCATCTACTCCAAGACTCAAGAAGAGCACGAGCAACACTTGCGTCTTATCCTTCAGCTTTTATGTGCTGAACGTCTTTACGCCAAGTTCTCTAAATGTGAATTTTGGTTTAAAGAGGTTCAATTCCTTGCTCATACCGTCAACGAACTTGATATTCATGTTGACCCTGCAAAAATCGAAGCTGTGAAGAACTGGAGTGCACCTAAGTCTCCGTCCGAAATTCGTTCGTTTCTTGGTCTAGCTGGTTATTATCGTCATTTCATTTCTAACTTATCAAAAATCGTCGTTCCTCTTACCTACTTGACTCAAAAAGAGACACCTTTCGTTTGGGGTCCCGAACAAGAGGAGTCTTTCCAAACGCTCAAGGACATGCTTTGCAATGCTCCTATCCTAGCTCTTCCTGATGGTAACAATGACTTCGTCGTGTATTGCGATGCTTCAAACCTTGGTCTTGGTTGTGTCCCTATGCAACGAGACAAGGTTATCGCTTACGCTTTAAGGCAACTCAAAATACAATAGAAAAACTACACTACACATGCCCTTGAACTTGATACAGTTGTTTTTGCCTTAAAGATATGGCGACACTACCTTTATGGTACTAAGTGTGTGGTATTCACCGACCATAAGAGCCTTTAACAAATCTTCAACCAAAAGGAGCTGAACATGCGTCAACGTCGCCGGGTAGAGTTGTTAAACGACTACGACTGCGAAATTCGCTACCATCCAGGTAAGGCGAATGTACTGGCCGACGCTCTAAGTCGTAAAACTCATGTCATGGGTATTCGCTGTCTCTAACTCGTTAACGATCTTCAAACCCGCATTCGCGAAGCTCAATATGCATCTATTAACGAGGGTAACCTCTATAATGAAATGCGATGTGGTGCTGAAGAGAATCTTGTGTCTAAATCCAATGGTATTTTATATCATCTCAATCGTATTTGGATTCCTAATCGTGATAACCTTTGAGACTTTCTTATGAAGGAGGCACAAAAATCGAGATATTCTATTCACCCTGGTCCTGATAAGATGTACCACAATATGCGTACGTCATATTGGTGGCCTGGAATGAAGAAAGATATCACCACCTTCATTTCGAAATGTCTTACATGTTCAAAGGTTAAAGCCAAACACCAACGTCCCTCTGGCTTGCTCGAACAACCAGAAATTCCTGTCTAGAAATGGGAGAGTATTGTGATGGACTTTATCACCAAGCTTCCTCGTACTTCGTCTGGTCATGACAGTATTTGGGTAATCATTGACCGATTGACAAAATCCGCTCACTTTCTTCCCATTCGTGAAGATTTCAAAGTCGAGAGATTGGCTTGTATCTACACGGATGAAATCATCTGTCATCATGGTATCCCCATTGACATCATTTCTGATCGTGATGGTCACTTTACGTCTTGTCTTTGGCAAACTTTTCAATCTGCTATGGGTACTCTTCTCAACCTTAGCACCTCTTTTCATTCTCAGTCTGACGGACAAACCGAGCGTACAATCCAAACTTTAGAGGATATGCTTCGTTCATGTGTAATCGATTTTGGTGGCAACTGGGATATGCACTTGCCTTTGATCGAATTCTCGTACAACAACAGTTATCACGCGAGTATTCAAATGGCACCATTCGAGGCATTGTATGGTCGTAAGTGTCGTTCGCCTATTTGTTGGCAAGAGATTAGAGAAGCTCAAATCACCGGTCCCGAGCTTATACAAGAGACGACGGACAAGATTTTATAGGTTCAAGACAACTTGCTGAAAGCTCGAAGCCGACAAAAGATTTACGCTGACAAGCGTTGCAAGCCTTTGGAATTCGAGATAGGTGACTTTGTACTTCTCAAGGTATCCCCTTGGAAGGGTGTGGTTCGATTTGGTAAGAAAGGAAAACTCGCACCTCGCAACGTAGGTCCTTTCAAAATCCTCGAAAGGATTGGCAAGGTTGCGTATCGACTAGACCTACCTGAAGAACTCAACAACGTTCATCCTGTCTTCCACGTCTCCAACTTAAAGAAATGTCTAGCTGAAGAAGGACTTCAAGTTCCACTCGAAGATCTTCAAATCATTGAGACTTTGCACTTCGTGGAGAAACCTGTCGAGATCATGGACCGAGGAGTCAAGCAATTGAGGCGCAATCGAATTCCTATCGTCAAGGTTCGATGGGAAGGAAAACATGGCGCTGAGTTTACTTGGGAACTCGAAAGTGATATGAAAGCTAATTATCCACATCTGTTCGTTGCATCTTCCTAAATTTCAGGACGAAATTTCCTAAATGAGGGGAGACTGTAACACCCTGCTTTTTGTAACTTTCCTTAATTAGAAAGTTTATCTTGTATTTCTATTTTTGGAAACTTGAATTCCTTGTAATCGTCGTTTCGTTGTATCGTTGTAAAATCTGAGACTTGGATCATAATAAAATTCGTATTTCTTACAATTCATACTTTATTTATTCATACATGTTTATACGATTTAATCCATTATACATATGATACTTTATTCATAATTCTTGAAAAGGTGCGATAAACTTGCAAATACGTGACATACATGAATTATATGCTTTCCATGCATGATTTTAACTTATACCATACTTATTCATGATTCATATGCCTAATCATACATGTTTATACTTGCTCATATACTAAAATTACATAATACACCCTTACACTATGCTTTTTATACTTAAAACACAATAAAACCTATTAATTACAAACATAAGGGACCAAAGGTAACAAGAAAGCAAACTTGTGGCCCGGATACACTGGCTCACGGTCCACGACCGAGCCCCCCCTTCCCTCTCGCACCCCGCCAGAGACCACGATCTACAGAAACTTGTGGCCAGCTCTTGGATTGTGTAATTATGTGTTAGTTTAGTTGTATTTTTCTCATTAAAACACCACCTAACCCAACTATAAAACCTAGCTCATTCCCACACTTCTTCCACTTTGCAAACACTTCAATCTCACTCTCAAATCACTCTAAATCAGCTGAAAAACTCAGTCTCAAGGCAGAAACATCTAAGTGCAAAAGTGAGTTAAATCTCACCTTTCTTCTATCTTTCTTCACTTCTTCTTACTCTACAAAGTGTGGAACACCTCTAGGAGTGTTTTCACAGGTTTTCCATGGAAAACCAAGGTGGAATATCATTATATTGAGGTCCAACTTTCTGTTTTGGAAGAAAACTTATTAAAACATTCTTTAAACTTGTGTTTTCCTTCAACAAACCTATGTCCTTATGCTCCTAATCAAGTCTATGATTAGTAAGCTTAAAAAACAAGGTTGTTACATACAATTTCGAAGGTGTTTTATCACTCCAAACTTTCTGTTATGTAAGGGTTTTAACCCACAAGTGTTGTATTCACCAAGCTTGTTCTTGAAACCAAACTTGTGTTAGATGTGTGTGATTATTTGGAAGCCTTGGCTTCCAAACTTCAATCCACCACCTCACTTGATGATTTGTCCCTTGAGTAGTTAGTTCATTTCGTTTTCATTTATATTATCTTATTCATGACCATCCTTGTTGTTCTTGTGACAACTTGTGCATTGGTGAACATACAAAAGAGGTTAAAGGAAGGTTATCCTCCTACCTCCATGCATGACTTATATGAAATCCTTGAAATACATGATGAACTATACTTATACAATATACTATATAAAACATATAAACCGAACCCGTGATGATAATCAAGTGATTGTTAGTCATGGTACTAAGTTACATCATCTAAATACTTAGTTTCTCGTTACGATTCTAATAGGCATCTAAACCCATGAAATCATTCTAACCCATACGGGTTTTATAGTGTGAAAAATGAGTATTAAGTCTAGATGATTATTTTCTTGTATACATACTTTTGTGTATCTAAATTCCTAATCCTCTGTTAATCATCCAAACACTCGCACACCTATGTTTCCTCGTGTAGGAGAACTCTGTGTTCCACCTCCAAACCAACAACTCTTCACGGATTAACAAGTGGAAGCTTGCAAAACCGTGAGTACTCTTGACCCATTTCTCTTTTTAAAACACTTTGGGTTGTAACATGTTAATATACAAAATACACAAACACACTTAAACATACTTTATACACTCAATCCATTTACATGCTTAATTGTTATGCTTAGGTTCATGCTACATTCATACATGCTTATGTCATTAACGTAGCTAGCCCAAACTTAACATGTATAGCTCTATAGGAGTAGCACGCCGCCCGTCGGGGTCTTGTTAAGCTTTTATTCATTTTAGTCTCATTACTTTTGTGGAGAGGGACACTTAATTCTTGTGGACACTTGGGTTTGACATTAGTATTGCATGCTAGTTTACCTTGTATACAATTTCCATGTGGATTCGAGTAAAATTCTTTTATACTTATGCTATGTAATATAAAACTTGTGTACTCGCCAATACTTTTGCGTTGAACCTTTATTTTAAACATTTTACCGGTTGATGATTGATGATGCTATGACGAAACTAGTAGGGACGACTTAGAAACGTACTTGAATTACTAGTTTTGTTTATTTTGTTATGTTAAATTGTTGTACTTGTCTCATTTTGATGTTGTAATTTGAATTTCCTTGTAATGTATTTGACAATTTGATTATTAATGAAAATCGGTTTTGAATTAATTATTATCACATAGTGCTATGATGCAATGAACAATTTTGTTTTCGTCTCACTCCGATGATTCCACCATCGGTTGGGGTGTGACAGATTGGTATCAGAGCCATAACTATAACTATAGGGAATTAGGTAGAATTGCCATGTTCGACCTAGTCTATAGTAGGTACCTTATTTTTTACCATTCTTGTTACTTGTTAAAATGTTTATTCTACCTATTTGTTTCTTTCTCTTCTTTTTGGTCTTAATACATACAATATGTCTTTCATAAGACATTTTACACAATACACTTGAAGACTTGAAGACACTCGTAATACAAACAAGACAAGTTCACCAAAATAGGCGTGAAACCAACAATTTGGTGAACGACTCTCATTCCGCTCATTCTATTTTTGCACGAAATTTCACCATTAAGTAAGGAGTGAAATCCACATCTTAATGGTAAATTTCCAATTCGAATTCTAGTGTGGGAATGTGTTGTTAATGTTCAAAAATCTGATTTTGGGAAGCTGAATTGAGTATCCATTGAAACCGTTTGAATTAATGAAGAAATTTTTCAAAGCCGAACTAAACTTTTGACACATAAAAGTTTTTATCTTGTGATCCGGACTCGATAATTGGTTTGTTTTAGGCACTTGGGGTTTAACTGCGGACAATTAAAGTGCTGGGAGGAGGTAGTGTATATTGAGTCTAGTTTTAGGAAGTTGTGTAGTCCGTGGCTAGTATTGCGTCCGTTGTGTCGTTCGAGTCTTTGTTGAGTCTTGTTAGTGTCATTGGGCCATGTTTTGCTTAAAATTAAAGTCGACACCGCTCGCCCGTACTCAATCTCCATTCGAGCGAGGTTCGGTTGAAAATTGATAATGTTTTGCAAACGGCCACCCAATTTTACTTTGTAAACGTCGTTTTTGAATTTCGACCGCGAATGAAATGCTGTACGGTCATTTTTCCGTATAAAAAAAATCAGAAAAATTCTTAAAAATACAAAAAAAATAAAAAAAAACCCAAAAATAGCTTGTGTTACTAATGATCTTCTCTATTTTGTGCTATTTGGATGTCAGGTGAAGGATCATCAGCAGGAGCGGGTAGAAGGAAAAGAGGGCCGCAGACGAGGCTGGTACGGGTGTACAACAAGAATTGCCACCGGATTTTGGAAAAAGAAAAATTCAATATCATACGGCTGAGATTATTCCGCATGGGAGGAGTACGCGTATTCGGGATAGTGCGTTGTCATAGTTTGCTATTAATACGGATGAGTATAAACGGTTGAGGGAGCTGATTAAGGTTAATTTGTTACCATTTAAAAGAATTGATTGGGATCTGTTGGATCAATTGGGGCAGATAGAGAGAGAGTCGAGCAGTTATTGGGTACTAAATTCCGATTGGCATTAGATTGTGATGCGCGGCAATTCAAGGAGCTTACTTTAGATTTTCACGCTACCTTTCAGTACTAGCAAGGAAATTATGAGCAACCCAATGCCTTGTCTTTTAGCTTGGGTAGACAAGTTCCTGAGATGACGATTCCACAGTTCGCAGTGGCGACACAGTTATATACGCAGAAGGAAGTAGAGTCGTCGGCTTTTGCGACTAGTTTGCGCGGGGTGTTTGTGAAGTAGCATGAGAATAGTTTGTTAAAAATTGAATTAGCAAGGTTCTGGAGCACTATCTCTCACGTGCCATTCTCCGCAGCTTTTGTAGCATCTGATATTGTTGACCCCGTCCACAGGTTCTTACATAAGATTATTTCAGCTACTTTAGTGCATCAGGGTACTAGCAAGAACAAAGTGAACCATGTAGAGTTGTTTTGCTTGATGTGCATGGTCGAGCAAAGGCCGGCAAATGTGGCGAGTGTATTGGCTTGGTCTATGAAGCGATCATGTAGAGGAGGATCTGGGGCTGGTATTTACTATGGCCCGTATGTGACAAAGTTGGCAGAAAGTTTGGGAGTGTTTGATCGATATGAAGCTCGATTGATGCGTGAGGGGCCGGCCTCGTGTAGGATGGGGTTGAAGGAGTTGCAGGCCACCGGTATAGTCACTTTGACTGAGCCAGTTGCTTGGGAGCCGGTTCGGTAGGGTCCGCAGGAACAGCAGCCACCAGATACTGATGCGGCAATAGCGTTGCAAGCGGGTATTCCTACCCGTTATCAGAGGCCCCTGCAGAGGGCCGAATTACCTGAGCGAAGATATCCACTAGCTCAGCCTCATCCCGACCCATTGATACTAGATTCGCTTTACCACCGTATGGAGACAGGATTTATTCAATTGCATGGTTATATGGATGAACAGATTGGGGGCGTGAGGCAGTTGATGGATGAGAGCCGCTGGAGTCACGAGGCGGGTCAGAGAAGGTTGGAGGACGGTATGAGGTTTATGATGGAAAGTCTCAATAGGGGGTCCTACCGTACTTTCAGCAGCAGACTCAGGCGGGGCCGAGTGGTATGGAAGGTGTGCGGCCTTCTCATGGGTTCGGTGGAGATGAGGAAGATGACTGGGATTAGGAGAATTAAGGAGACAACAGCTGGAGCTTACATGGAGTATCTTTAGTTTGTTTATTTTCTTTTTGTGCTGTTTTAATCCTCATTCTTGGTCTGTACTTAATATTTTGAATACTTGAACAGGTTGGTGGGACGGGTTGGTCGTATGTGTTGGTTGGTCTGAACACTTTATTATCTATATAATATGTTTGGTATGTTCATGATTGTTGATAGGTTTGGTGTTTTGGATGCCACTTCCGTTCGCATGTGAGAGATTAGGAACAGTTTGCTAAGCGTGTTCGGATTGGAGGACATATGTGGAATTGACTGGCACATTGACAGTCTCACATATTCAACTAAGTCGTTCCACTTGTATATTTTGTAAATTTTTATTTAGTCATTATTTCGTTATTTCATTTGTAGCTTAGGTAGTTTGAGTCGTCTTTCCATTCTTGCACTAGGGACAATGCAAAAGTATGGAAATGGAACATTTGAGTCGAAGTGATAATTCAGTTAGTTGAGTCAGTTTTGAGTCATGAAATTCGAAAAATACAAAAAAATTAGAAAAATTAGAAAAATCCCAAAAAAAATTGAAAATGTCCCTTGTTTTAGAAGTTTGCAAAAATAAAATCAGGTTTGTTCGGGTTTCAAATAATAATAATATGAGAATAAACAAATTAAGCGTGTGTCTAGCTTGGGATGTGTGAGTAGGCCTGGCCCGGTTTTAGGTTCCTTTGATCTTAACATAGCTAATTGTTGGTCTGCTAGTGGGTGCTCATCTAGGAAAAGTAGGAAACTGAAACCGCCAAAAATAGTATAAGGAATGTCGTTATAAACTAAAATTATTAGAATTTTTTGTCGAAAAAAAAGAATAAAAAGCTAGACCAAATAAAAACAAGGCCTATGTAATCTTCGTTGGGGATGGTGATTCTGACTTAGATTGCCTCTGGGATTGTTAAAAAGAAAAATGCGAAATTACTGATGCCTACGCTGTCACTCTCGGGGATGGTGACTCTGGTTGAGACAGCCTCTGGGATAAGGTATGCATAGTCAAAAGCTCAAAATAACAAAAAAAAAAAAAGATTTGATGATAAATTCTTTTGATTTTGGTATAAAAAGGTTAGGAAATAGTCCAGTGATTGTTCCTTTTGTTCTATAAGCTTGAGGCGGGATTAGGTGGACTGCGGTTTTTAGTGTAAGACCCTAGGTAGATTGACCGAACTTGAACCTAAATTGTATGATAAGGGCTTGGAACCGGGTTTGGGTTTAAGAGGATAAGTATACTTGTAATCGCGGCTAACATAAGTTTTAATTTAATAAGTAATCTAGACTTTTGATCCCGAATCTTATCTGATTCTGATTCCGTTTGCACAATTCTTTTTCAGGGACGTAAAAATGATAAGTGTGGTGATATTTGATGCATTGTAAAATACATGTATTATTCTTGTTCTGTTTACGCGTTTTTAGTTAGATCTAGTTTAGTTTTCTTTAGCTTGTATATACTTTTGAATCATTTGTGTTTGGCAGGCCATGGTAGAGAAAAGCAGCTAAAAAGTGATGAAATATGAGCTAAAAGTTGATACAATGAAGTGTCGGATCGAAAACGGAAGCTCGGGAGTTGAAACGACGAAAAAAACCAAGTCTGGGGGATTTTCACTACCCACAACGGGTTTAATTGATTGTTACGCGGGCCGCCAGAGATTAAAAGTTGATTTTTATTCATTATAGTGCGCCGCTACCCGCGACGGGTGAAGCAAAGTGCTTCACGGGCCGCCACAGGCTATTGTCGTCAGAAAATTACGTGAAGAGCAAGGGTTTATAGGATTTTGTTACTATAAAAACATCTTATTGTCATAATTCGAAACCCAAAACTTCTTAGACGATATTGTGCACCTCGGAGCTCTGTTTTAGCTGGTTTTGAAGGCAAGGAAGCATTCGGAATCACTTGGTGGACATTTGAAGCTTAGGGATTGAAGAATTCGGGTTTTATCATCTCGTTTTTCTTGTTTCTTCCGTTTCTTGCTTTTACTAAGATGAATTCTCTGATGTTTACTATTGTTGATTGGTTTTTGAACATGTTTCTTGGCTAAACTCATATAACTACCTAGGTTAAGATGAAAACATGATTAAAGATTGGATTTTTATTAGTTTCTATTATGTTTATGGATTTCCTTAGAAAAGTAAAAGACTTTGGTTTATCAATTTGGTGTGTTTGCGTATTTTTACTTGATTAATGATTGTTTATTGTTTCACATGAATTCTGTTGAATGTCTTTCATATAATGAGTTTGCGTTGATTATCGGGTCTTAGTGGGTTTGGGTGATCTTGTGGTGAATTGGCCAATAAACCATAGAAACAATAATCAATAACTAATTCGGTCTAAATATTTTACTAATCTTAGTCGCTGAAAAGTGCTAGGTTATTAATAGGTCTTGGTTGGTAAATTGCTTGGATTAGGTCTTAAAAACCCGGTTTTAGTTTCCTTGCCAATTTCTTGTCTATTGAACCAAATTGAGTCCTTAGTTGCCTTAGACTTTCCGCTGAGAAGTAGTTAGTCACTTAGGGCACTTTTCTAGGAAATAGACAACCGTGAGGGAGTCTAGATAACCGGTATTCGTAACAATCCTTTAGAGTTCCATAGGTGTCTTCCTGAGAAGGGTTGGGGTCCTCTTTGGTATCTCTTAGGATTTAGCACTTAAAGATCCCGGTTCCATAACGTATTAGAACTGATAGGAAGCCATTCAATAACAAGTGGGATTCTAACCTAGGTAGTCCTTCATCATCACTGAGCAAAACCTTCGTTTCGAGCCGTGTTCTAGTTAATCTAATTATTAGTATTTTATTTAATTGCAAATTTTAGGAATTTTTAGAACCCCCCCCCCCCCCACATAAAAACAATTAGTGTCGCGTCCATGTCAGTCTAGATAGAGTCGTTAACGTAGTTAAATCGAGTCTCGTGGGATCGATATCCGGACTTACTTAGCTTTACTAGAGTCGATTGGTCCACTTGTCGGTTAGTAGTTTAGTCGAGTTTTAGAGAGTCTAGAGTAAGTCAGGTTATTTTAATTGGTTTTTATTAAGCTACTTTTAGAACATCACCTTATCAGCCAGAAACAATGGTGCTTAAGAGATTGGACTTTGTAGGACCGAGCAGCAGAAACAATGGTCTTAAAGTATTAAGAGAATGATCGCGGGTACTTGATACATTAGTCCCTTTAGAAGTTCTGACCATTTTAACTGATTTGGAATTCTTCATTAATGTGACATAGGTACATTAATGCATCCAACTATCCAAGTGTTTATTTATCTTTTATAACATTGTGACAAAGTTCATATATGATGTTGTAAATAGGAAATAGAAAATGGAGTATTTGTTTGTCTAAAAATAGTGAATCTAAGCGGCCAGCCACACATGCTAAAGTTGAAGCAGGACTTTCACTACTGGCCAACTTGGGAACTTAGGTTTGATCCAAAAACCACAATGTGGTAGTGTAAAACGATTAAATCATTGTGAGTTTTAAAAATCTTTGAAGACACAATAGCTATAGTATACACATAGAAACGTTAGAGATAGTAGCATCTACATCTATATATGTAAATTATTAAATCAATAGATTTATAAGAAGTATTTTTTTATACAACTTGTGTAACACATGAGAACTTAAATTAGTAAATAAATAATAGAAATATATATCCAACTCTTGACACATGTTCTATATGCTCTTTTTTCTAGGTATAGACACATGCTAGAATAGATTGATTCATTAAACACTATCATTTCCCCACTCCTAAACAAAAGTATAAAAAAATAATTTTACATTAGAGAAACAGAAATTTAACATGTAATTTATATAGACAAAATTTTCAAAGAATGAATTCTTTAACAAAATTGAGAATTGCATCAGCTCTTTTTGGATCAACAATTTCAATCCCATGAAACCCTACATCATCAAATCTTGCTTCAACCACAACCCCTTGCATCACCATCATTTGCACAAGTTCTTGTTGCCTATCAATCAATGGGTCCCCTCCAAAACCTATAACCAAACACCTCCCTAACTTCTCCATCTTTTTCTTTACTTGTTGATCCGCTAACGGGTTGCAAAATCTATGATCTCGATCTGTACCATTCGGCAACGCAAGCTCCCACAATAGATCAATCACCGGCAATGGAAACAACAAATCCGCAGCCATTTTTAGCTCTGATCTCGTCCGTTTTTTGCCCCCGATTAAGGGCTCACATAGTATGATTCCAGCTATCGTTAATGGCGATATATCCTGATATTAGAGAGAATAGATTAGTCAGGATTTGTTCTATAAGTATTTAATTTTATTAAGTTTTACTTGTAACTACCCGTTAACATATAAATAGGTCAAGTTGGGTCACGTAATATCTCTAGTAGGTTTAATGAGTTAAGCCAAAGAATTTTTTTGAACAACCAACTATAAAGGAAAATGCCAAACAACGAGTTGAGTCATATGACACGTATTCAACTATTCAAATGCTAAACTTTTTTGTAGTTAAAGAGTTTATTTAGTAAAATTTATCATGAACAATTATTTATTCATAGAAATTAAAAGAATGGATAAAGAAAAGTATGTTTGGGTCACCCCAAGTCCACTGGCTCTTTTTAATCCACACTAAAAATTGTTAGTTTTGACTAACGGTGTAAAGGAGCCAATTTAACTTATGAAAGCTCTAGCTCGATTCAAGCTTTGTTTCTAAAGCTCAAGCTTGGCCTGTATGCAATTTCTCAAGCTCGAGCTCGGCTCATTTAACATTTATAATCAATTTATATTAATTATAATTTATATTTATATTTTATGTATAATTTAGTTATTAATTCATTATTTTATAAATATTAATTATTATTATTTAAATATATATTTAATATATTAATAATAAATTATAAAAATAAACTAAGCTTTAAGCTCGCGAGCCGACTCGACCTCGATAAGCAAAGCTCGGGCTCATTTACTAAACCAGCTTATTTTTAGGCTTAGGCTCAGATTCGAGCTTTTTTCTTAGCCGAGCTCGAGTAGCTGACGTGTGACTCGGCTCGTTTGTAACCCTAGTTTTGACTTAAAACTCATTTTCATTTATTGCCCAACGTGTCCAACAAACCCATTTTGCACCTCTTATATTTATATTTTGAGTAAACTATCAAAATGGTTTCTGAGGTTTGTTCACTTTTGACATCTTAGTGCAAAACTCAAACGTTTTGAGTCCGAGTCCCTATGGTTTCAATTTTGTTGAAATTTTCATCCAAAATCAAAATCTGATTTGATTTTTCAGTTAACATCCAACTTTTTTTTTTTTGTCTTTTTCCTCCCTTTTAATGAAGGGCAAAATGGTCTTTTAACGTTTATTATAACAAATTTAAAAAAATTGACAATTTTTCCCTTTATGAAAAATAACAAATTAAAAAAAACTGACCATTTTCCCTTTATTAAAAGGGAAGAAAAAGACAAAAAAAAAAAAAAAACGGGATGTTAACTGAAAAATCTGACCAAATTTTGTTTTTGAATGAAAATGAGAAAAAAATTAAAATTAAAAAACACTGAGACCAGATTCAAAATGTTTAAGTTTTGGACTAAAGTATCAAAAGTGACCAAATCCCAGGACCATTTTGACAGTTTACTCTTGTATTTTTATGATAGTTCATAGTTGATCTAGATTTTTATTTTTCTATACCTGATTGATAACTCGTAAAGCTGTGTGCAAAACAATGTTAGCCCCACACGAAGTCCCGTAGAGAAAAACTCTCGAAAAATCCACATATTCTGTGATCCACGGTTCGCCATTTGGGTCGGTGGCTTGTTTTTTCACCCAATTTAATGCGTCCATCGCGTCATCATATTGGCCTGGGAGTCTAGTCTCAGGGGCCAGACGGTAGTTTACCGCGACTGCAATGACTGGAACCTCAAACGCGAGTTTGTTCATGGTTTCGTGGTTCACGCGATCCGAAACTTGGAAGTTAATCCAACCACCCGCGTGGAAGTATATAACCAATGGCAATCTTGCAATTTTGTTGTCGTTGGAGGGTATTTTTACGGGTCGAAAAATTCGAACCCATGTGTTCTTGGTGGCATCGAGCGTAACATCCTTGCTAACGACTGTTTGACCCGGGAGAAGGTCAACGTCGCCGGTTGCCGGAAGTTGTGGGATTTTCATTAGGCGTGTGAGGGTACCATCTTGGTTTTTAATAATCTTGAGGTGTTCATATGGATCAAACTTTGACATATTTTTTTTGTTAATTAGATCAAGAACAAATTTTGGAGTTGTATATATCTTGATTTGTGTTTTTGTTGTATTTTTTGATGTTTTGATTCAAAGGTTTGTGAAGGGCTATGCTAAATTGTCGTGTATGTGGGCATCTTGACACCATGAAAATTGAGCATATTTTGTTAAATGGTTTACTATGGTTTTAGTTTATTTATAAAGAATAACAGTAATATATATAATAGAATAAGTTGTATAGATTATGAATGGTAATTTTATTATAAATATTATAGTAGGGTCGTTCCAAGCTTTTGGAGGCCCATGACGATGAAATTGGTTTTTGATTATTATAAACGGTACTCCTTTATTTGTATTTAGAATCAAGAAAAAATCTAACACAACTATAACACATAATGGTTTGCTTATATAAAAAAATCAAACAAACCTCAAATAATAAATTTATACTAATATTAATAGTTAGCATATACATTTTTTTTTAATTAGAGACCCTATTTTTTGAAGGCTCTAAGTTTAATCATGGATTACTTATACTATAGGTCTGACCCTATAGTATAGTAGTTAGAAAAATGATATTTTAGGTGTTAAAAGAGTTATACAGACTTTTACATTACCTAAGGCCGGAGGGTGTGGGGGCGCCACCCTCGCCACCTCACACTCTATAGCGCCTCCCGGCGCTATACACCCACCATTTTAAGAAGGGGTGCCATTGATGGGGATCCATCATGGTAACGAGCATGAAGGACCTTATCAGGTGGGGCCCATGTCATTTCACCCAATGAAATCTTTTTTTTTTTTTTTGTTAATTTTTTTTAATAGGGGGCTCCATCCATACCATGCAAGTTAAAGAGGGGCGTGATAAAGCCCTATGGCTGAGGTGGATCCTAGGTGGCGCTTACGTGGCCTAATAAAGCCTCTAAAGGGCTCCAACCATACCCTCCAGCCTAATGGTTAAAACCACTCGACTACATGAAAATTAGATAAAGAGTAAACTTCTGTTTAGCTCCATGTGGTTTGGTTGTTTTAATGGTTTTGCCCCAAACCTTTAAAAATAGTCATTTTACTCCCTGATGTTTTGATTTTGTCTCCAGTTTGCTCTAAGGCTCTAACTCAGTTAAAACTTTCAGTTGAAAGTAAGTGTATTTCAGTAACTTTATATATGAGTATTTAATTACCTATTACTAATTACTAATTCCTAAAAGAGTTAACTAATAAAAATAAAAAAATTAAATCATTGCTATTTATTCATATATGTACAGACACATATCAAACACCACCCAATTTATCATCATCACCACCCAATTTATCATCTCAGCTCTCACCTTCAAACAATCAAACATCACCCACAACCATCATCATCACCCAATTTATCATCATCACCCAATTTATCATCTCAGCTCTCACCTTCAAACATCACCCACAACCACCATTACCGCCCCCATAATCCGCCAGAGCCACCACCACCACAACTCTCTCTCTCTCTCTCTCTCACACACACACACACACACTCTTACCACCACCATAATCAGTCGTCGCCAATATAATCTGCCGCCGCCGCCACCATCAACGTCTCTGTCTCTCTACATCTAACACCACCACCACTCTCTTTCTCAGTGTCTCTACGGTCGCCAGAGGTTTCAGATCTGACCGCCGCTGGAAGTTTATACACTAATGGTTTGTTCAGATCTGGCCGCCGCTGCAAATCAGATGTTTGACGGTGGCTGAACGGCCACTTGGACGGCGTCGTTTTCGACTTCTCAAGCTTATACTTCTTTTTCAAAGTATCAATCCTGTTCTTACACTGGACATCCGTTCTGGGTACCTTCGACAGGTCACGGTTAGGGTTAACGGCGTCAGCCACATCCTTCCAATCTTGTTGACGGAGGTTACCACGTGTTAGGGGTTAGGTTTCCTTCCAATCTTTTGGACGGTGGTTTGGGTTAGGTTGGGGTTTGGGGGAGTGGAGGAAAAAGCATTGGGGGATGTGACAAGTGAGGGGGAGATGGGATGATGGTTGTTCATCTGACCGGAGATTTAATGGTCAACAGTTTTTGGGAGGGTTAAGAGAGAAGAGAGAGTGCATAGAGGGGAGAGAGACTAGAGATGGTGGTTTTGTTATGTTTTATTATTATATATAAATATAATTCTTTATTTATAGTTTTACTAAAATACCCTTAGTTTTATATTTGAAGTTATCAAAAATACCCTTTCAGTTAATAAACAATTTGGATGGAGTTAGAGGCGGGGAGTAAAATTATGAAGGGCTTCATAGATCAGGGAGTAAACTGGCTATTTTTAAAGGTTTAGGGCAAAACCATTAAAGTGACCAAACCACAGAGAGCAAAACGGAAGTTTACTCTTAGATAAATTCTCCCATCCTTAGCTAAGTTATCTCACACGTTAAGAACCAATACATATAAATGTAGAAAACGATTATGGTTTAGGTTAGGGGTGTCAATCGTGTTAGTTTGATAGGTTGATGAGTTGCAGGTTGAAATGATCAACCTGAGGTTTAGGTTAGGGGTGTCAATCGTGTTAGTTTGATAGGTTGATGAGTTGCAAGTTGAAATGATCAACCTGAATCCGACCCATATTATTATTTAGGTCAAATACTTCAACCCTAACCAGCCCATGGCTTTATAGCCTAGTGGCATCTTGGTGGTGGGATAAGACTTTGGGATCAATAGGTCTCGGGTTCGATTCCCACAAGGGGGTTTTCCCATATTTATTGGGTTTCCTCCTGAATTGGTGTATAGGCATTATGCCTAGTGGAGATGGATATGATCGGGTGGTTCCGCTTGTGGCACGATGATACTCCAGTGGTCCGTCAGTGATCCAAATTTGCCGTTCAAAAAAAAAACTTCAACCCTAACCCGCACACATCCTTGAAATTGCTGATGTCATCCTTGAAGTTGTTGCTAATTTTGCGGTCAATTGCTAAATTTGTTATTGGAATTAGGGACGGGTATATTTTTCTTCTTTTTTATGCACGTATCTACCATTAAGGTGTAACATGAGTTATTATAATAATAATAATAATAATAATAATAATAATAATAATAATAATAATAATAATAATAATAATAATAATAATAATAGCAATAGCAATAATAAGCCCGTCACTTTTACAACATTTAAAAAAAGTTGCTAAATGCATCCCTTTTTTTTCTAGTCATACCCCCATTTCTAAAAATATAGTTTAAAAGTTGTCAAATTTCACCCATCTAAACAATTCAAATATTGTTTTTGAAAACTATTATGTTTCTATAATTTGAAGACACTTTCTCTTACTAGTATTTTATTATGTTTCTCTAAAACGTCATTAAAATTAATAAAAAAAAAAGATATTTTTTATACAATAAAAAAGTTTGAAAACTTTTTTTTGAAAAAAAAAACGTTAATTATATATTATTTATTTCGTATTTTAGTTCTCTCATCTTTCTATTTCTATTTTTATTAGTATTAGTTTTTTTTAAATGTTTTTTTTAATATAATTAACAACTTTTATTTATTAAAAGTAATAAGACGTAAAAAGAAAATAAAATGTTATTTAAGTTGGCTGCATTTAAAGCTTCATTTAAATTTTTGTGTATTATTGTTTATACAAACTGAATTCGAATACCCACTTGAAGCCGCTATGAACAAAAATTTCCCATTACAAAATTAAAATGACTCGCTTTAGTTTAAAGGAAAATTGGTATTTAATAAACCAACCTTTGCCCAGTTGGTAAATAATAATCCAACCTACAGAATTGGTATATAATAATCCTACCTATCAATATGTTGGTACTCAATGAACCTCCGTTAGTTTTTTTTAACTGAAGTTAGTTTTTAAGTTTTATTTTTTACACAAACAGTCCCTGTAGTTATAAGTTACTAGTTTTAAGTTTTATTTATTACACAAACAGTCCCTGTAGTTATAAAAAAATCATAAAAATCCTAAAAAATCATAAAAATTCTAAAAAAATCAAAAAAATCTTAAAAAATCAAAAAAATTCTAAAGATTCTAAAAAAATCAAAAAAAATCTTAAAAAATCAAAAAAATTATAAAAAATCAAAAAAATCTAAAAAATCAAAAAAAATTCTAAAAAATCAAAAAAATCATAAAAATTTTAAAAAATCAAAAAAATCGATTTATAAAATTAACGTGTTTCGCTTTACGGAAATTTTACGAAAAACGGGCAGAGTTTCCTCTGTTTTTGGACGACCCCGACAACACAAGTTGTCGATATAATATTCAAAACTCAACAATCAATGAAGCATTAAATATCTATACGATTTATACAAAACTAAAATGAAACTTAAACTAATAAACTCTTACCGGAACCGAGACGACTACGTGACCCAAACTGACCCGACTAGACCCGAAACCAAGTAAACCCAAATCAATTGTAACAAACCGGACCTGAATCGAACCCCATCACCACCGCCAATTGCCGCCTACCCACCACCATCTAACCCCATCACCACCGCCAATTGCTGCCGCCACCATTACAAACAGATCTGAGCGATTCAAAGCCACCATCACAAACAGATCTGCCGCCAATTGCCGACTACGTGACCAAACTGACCCCGCCACCACCATCTCTCCCTCTTCTAATCGGCAACCACCACCATCCAGCCGCCACTTGCCTGACATCACCACCATCTCGCCATCTCTCTCCCATTCAAAGCCACCATCACTAATACCACCAGATCTGGACTTCACTGAATCAAGCATCCGCTTAATGATCTCCTTCGACTGCAAGATCTCGATGCTGTCATCACCATCAGGAGCAGGTGAAGCAATAGCAGTTTGATTGCGGTAGTCGATGACGTCAGCCTCGTCAGCAGTGATGGCAGTGGTGGTTAATGGTGGTGGACTGGTGGAGAACATGAGAGGGCCAGGTGAGTCCCTCGTTCCTTTCTATTCAAACGACATCATTTGGGGTTTGACTAGTTTTTCTAAGCCCATTCAACAGTGAAAAGTATTTTTTTTTTTTATTCCTAATTCATTTGTGGCTGAAAACAATGATGACATAAGAACTCTTTGAACTTTGACTTGTCCATCGTTAGCAAATCATCATCAATAAACAAGTAAACCAATCTGATCTAAAAACAATCATCTTCATTAACCATTTTTATGATTTTTTTTTTAGAATTTTTATGATTTTTTAGAATTTTTTTGATTTTTTAGAGTTTTATGATTTTTTAGAATTTTTTTTATTTTTTAGAATTTTTATGATTTTTTTTATTTGTAAGAATTTTTTTTGATTTTTTAGAATTTTTTTGATTTTTTAGAATTTTTTTTTATTTTTTAAGATTTTTTTTTATTTTTTTAGAATTTTTATGATTTTTTAGAATTTTTTTGATTTTTTATGATTTTTTTATAACTACAGGGACTGTTCGTGTAATAAATAAAACTTAAAACTAGTAACTTATAACTACAGGGACTGTTTGTGTAATAAATAAAACTTAAAAACTAACTTCAGTTAAAAAAAACTAACGGAGGTTCATTGAGTACCAACATATTGATAGGTAGGATTATTATATACCAGTTCTGTAGGTTGGATTATTATTTACCAACTGGGCAAAGGTTAGTTTATTAAATACCAATTTTCCTAGTTTAAAACGTAAGAAAACGATTATTTTTAAAATAATCAAAAAAGGTTTCTTTTTAAATAAAATAATGTTTTAAAAACAAATACTAGTAATAATAATAATTATAGATAAAAAGTGAAAGAAAAAAAAAGGTTTGAATTATATTAATTTGAAAGTTGAAGGAGGGGGTATGTTTAGTAGAAAAGGGGGTACGTTTAGCATCATCCAAAAAAATACCTTTACTTTTGCCACCGAGTAAACTGCCAAAATAGTCCCTGAGGTTTGGACACTTTTGTCGCTTTAGTTCAAAATTCAAATCTTTTGAATCTGGGTACTTGTGGTTTCAATTTTGTTGCCATTTTCATTCAAAATCAAAATTTAGTAAGACTTTTCTGTTAACATCCAGTTTTTTTTCTTTTTTGACTTTTTTCTCCGTTTTAATGAAGGGCAAAATGGTCTTTTAATGTTTTATTATAACAAATTAAAAAGATTTGACCATTTTGCCCTTCATTAAAAGGGAGAAAAAAGACAAAAAAAAACTGGATGTTAACTGAAAAATCTGACCAGATTTTGATTTTAGATGAAAATGACAACAAAATTGAAACCACATGGACCCAGATTCAAAAGTTTTAGTTTTGAACTAAAGTGACCAAAACTCAGGGACCATTTTGGCAGTTTACTCTTTGCCACCAAATAAAAACTAGTTAAAAATAACTCTTTGTTTTCCGAGTAAAATGCCAAAATGGTCCCTGAGGTTTGGTCACTTTGGTCACTTTAGTCCAAAACTCAAACCTTTTGAATTTGGGTCCTTGTGATATCAATTTTGTTGACATTTTCATCCAAAATCAAAATTTGGCAAGATTTTTCAGTTAACATCAAGTTCTTTTTTTCTTTTAATGAAAGGCAAAATGGTCTTTTAACGTTTTATTATAACAAATTAAAAAAAATCTGACCATTTTGCCCTACATTAAAAGGGAGGAAAAAGACAAAAAAAAAATGGAATTAATTGAAAAATCTGACGGGATTTTGATTTTGGATAAAAATGACAACAAAATTGAAACCACAATGACGCAAATTTAAAAGTTTGAGTTTTGGACTAAAGTGACCAAATCTCAGAGACTATTCTGACGGGATTTTGATTTTGGATAAAAATGACAACAAAATTGAAACCACAATGACGCAAATTTAAAAGTTTGAGTTTTGGACTAAAGTGACCAAATCTCAGAGACTATTTTGGCAGTTTACTCTTGTTTTCATTAAAACTATTCTACTTCACATCATATGTTTTTGGGTACTTTTGAAAAAAAGAAAAAAAAAAGAAAAAAAAAAAAAACAGAACCTTTGCTAAATTCATACATAAGACTTAGATTAAACAGAGCTTTTGCTAAATTCATACATAAGACTTAGGTTTAAATGATTAAATTTATGAGCTTTTAAAACTCAAGTAAAAAGTACCTTTTCATGAAATTTTCATTTCCTAAGTTAATAAGCTAGAAGATTAATCATAGAAAAAAGACATCTTAAAAAGAATTCCAGATAATAACTCCTCAAGTATTTAAAAACCAAGAGAATTTAATCACATGAGGTAGGCAAAATATTTGAAATGTGGGACTGACAGTGAGAATAAAAAAAGTGGGAATAAAAAAAGTGGGACTGTCAATAGCTAATGACGTCTACTAGTGATTATTAGAATTCAATTTCTCTAAAATTTATAACATCAACGTTTTAACAACCGAATCAGTCGCATGACTCACTACAGCTCTAAGTTGGGTTCAACAGTTTGGACTACTCTCAATAACCAGTTAACCCCACAAAGGGTGAGACAAGCACTCAAGCAGTAATGATACCACCAATTTTCAGCCGCTTGATCAGACAGAACAACAAGATGAAACAAAATTCATTTATGAAGTTGCAAATCTCAAATAATTGAGAAAACATAAACTCTATCAACATTCAAACTAAGATATAAGTAGCATAACTATGCACCAAGATTTACATAAATACGAAAATTTAAAGACGTTGAGCTCGAATCTTACACTTTGAGAGTAAAACTTCACTACCTCATCCGGACACGTGTGTTGGATCATCAATGGCATCCATGGTGCTATTGATGACACCATCATTTCTCATTTTTTCTTTATTTTCAAGCATCTTCTTCTCTTCGGCCAACGCTGCATCTTGTTCTTCTTTAGTGTAGTGATGATACTTTGCCTGCATATTCATATCAACACTTGAATCGGTCTTTTAAAGACATGTTTTAATGTTTATCATGTATAAACACAACGGGTCGACCCAAATGGCAAATTGCATAAAATAAAAACATAGTTTTGTTTGATCTAATTTCATTGCAACATTATAAAAGAGGTGTTATGATCAAATACATAGTCTCCTAAAAATAGAAAGTCGTAGGAAGGGTATCAAATGGACTCCGATTGACCTCGTTCAAGCGGCTTTGGAACCTTCTCATCGAACTCTACGATATGAGATTTTAGGTTTTGGATTTTAGCCTGTAGATTTTAGACTTCGTGTTTAGATCTGTTTAGATCATTGTGTCATTTCTATATTTGTGTCACTGTGTCTTATTTGCGACTCGTGGTGTCTTTTTTCCCCGACATTCTGTTATGTTTTGCTTGACATTGTGTTATATTTTGCGATCCATTGTGTGTTTGTACCCTTCTCATTTTTAGGGGACTTTGTAGGATAACTTTACACTATAAAAGAGAGTGATGAAGTATGCGTTATTACTTACTTTGACTATAATATTTCCTCTATCCTTCTTATCTTTGATCTTGAGCATATCAAGTGAAGGCATTAGTCTCAAATTAATTTCTATCTCAATTTCAGGTTGAAGATCAACCAAAGGTAATTTTGCGATTCCCAGTCGTTGGTCGGCTCCAATGTCTTCATCAAAAACCTGTTTAATTCACATATATTATGACTACAAACTTGATAGAAATTAAGAAATTTTTGGGACGTAAGAATTAAACCTCAACAACTGCATATTGGGTCTCTTTATCTTCCACAGTTAGATGAAACGTTTGATCCCAAACAGGATTTAAGTTGTTCTCAATGACTTTTGTTTTGAATTTTTCCAATGGCCGAATGAATGCGACTGCGTAAGGATCAGACTTCCCCATCATTTCCATATTTTTCAAATGAGTTGCTTTCACAATTGTTAACATGAGCTTCCCTTGTGGTTTAAGCTCCAAATCACTGCCTCATATAACAATATATATCACTCAAGTTTAGATATCGTCACAATTAAATATCGTTCTTACGAAAGTGTCAATATATAAGCGGACAATGAATGATTTGGACTAATTATGAAAACATAAATAAGTATACTATTTTCGCATTAAAGTTCACATGTAAAGTCATTTTGGTTTTGAAACTGCAATTTGAATCTACATATATATTATAGTGAAATGTTTGAATACAAAAAAACTCTTATCGTGCGACAGTACGTGACCACAACAATAACGTGCGTGATTAGGGTTTAACCCAACCCATGCGTAATTATGTATTATAACGTGCGTATTTTAAAAATGAAATTATGCACGTTATTGTTGTGGTCGCGTACTGTCGCAAGTTAACCTTCCCCTATATTATAATGCTATTTTGCTTAACATGTTTCATTATTTATGCTAATCTAAAGGACCTTGATGGCAATTTATGTATGCTATTATATATCCACTATACAACTTTTTGTGATCGGTTAATATTACCTTGTATCAACAGGTACACCGCCAAGGGGAACAACAATCCTATGTGGCCATTGAAGCATATCGGTAATTATTGAATTTACAGTATCCTACACATAATGACATGTGATTAGTATTTTAATGATGCCAAATTGGTTTAACAGAATGTAATCTTGTAACAAAGAAAGCTTACTTCAATCATATCTGAAAGTCCAGGAATGGCTGTTAAACTTCCTCCAATCGCCTTTAATGTATAATCAAATCTTGGCTTTGGCTGATACCATAAAACATCTTTTTGCTATTAGTTGACCATAAAAAAAAGATTTCTTGACTTTATATCATGATATTTGTATATTCATAGAAAAAAGGGAAATGAACAATAAACACTAATTTGCAAGAATGAACCAATTTTAATATGAAGTGTCCAGTATTTTGACTTTCTCCCCATTTGTATTTTTAGTGGTTGACTTTTTAAACTAATGTATTTGGGGTTCTTTTTTGGTCATCATTCTAGTAGATATGCAAAAATCTCACCTTCCTTTTCAGAAATGAATGATTCTTGACTTATTTGACTATGATGTCTTTTTGTATTATGTTTAAATTTTTACAAGAGCAAAGTACACGTATGACCATTGTGGTTAACTAAAATTTCGGATTTTGTCCCTAGCTTTTTTAATGTACACGGATGGTACCTATGGTTTGCAATGTGTAACCAATTTAGACCCCAACTTTTACCAAAAGTACATGTATGGTCCCCATGGTATTCACTTTGTAACGCATTTAGTCACTACATGTTGGGGACTAAATGTGTTACAAAGTGCAAACCACAGGGACCATAAGTGTACTTTTGGCAAAAGTTGAGGACTAAATACGTTACAAAGTGCAAGCTACAGGGACAAGCCGTGTACTTTTGAAAATGAGGGACTTTTTTTTTGAACGGCCAACGAATCCTCCAAATGGGCTACTGACGAATTCACCAAATCGGGATACACTCGCCACCGAACCGGGGAAAACCTCACCTAGGGCCGAAGCCCATGAACACTCGCCCGAAGACACGACAGTGCGGTGAGGTAAAAACCCGCTCAGTTCAAGGATTGAACTAGCGATCTTCACATATTTGCCTAGTCTCCCATCATCACCAGGTGATGTAGAAAATAATGTGGAGGGCTGGAATCGAACTTGAGTCCCTTAGAACACCAAGTCTCTCCCTTACCACTCTACCACCACCTCATTGAAAAATGAGGGACTTAATCCAAAAGTTTGGTTAACTACAGGCACCATCCGTATACTTTACTCTTTTTGAAATTTGACAAAGTTTAAAACTTTTCTTTTACATTTTCACAACTATGATCTTAAATTTGCATCAAAATAACATATACAACGGTTAAAATGTTCCGATAACTTTACATAAAAGTGTTCAATCATCATGGTTACAATTAGCAAAATGACTTATCCACATTTAGCCTCATTGGAAGCAGCCTCTCTATTCCTACGGGGTAGAGGTAAGGCTGTCTACATTTTACCCTCCTCAGACCCTACCTTAGCTTTGCTATTGGTGGGATTTACTGAGTATAATGATGACTGATCCACATTTGAACCATTGTAAGTGGTTATTTGCTGCACATAGATCATTTTTCTTGAAAATTTTGCATGATTTGCAAACGTACACAAAAAAATGGCTAAAGTAAACGATTTTGATCAGAAAGCGTCTATTACATGTTTTTTTTTGTTTGCAGAAACTACCAAAAAACATATATACCCCTCTCAATGATCACAAATGTGTCATCAAAGTCATTGAAAATACAATATTCCAATATTAAGCATCTAACAATAGTTTAGTGTATGTATTACCTCAGAAAGTAAGGCCACAACAACAGCAGAGATGCAAGGTATTTCCTCACACAGTTGAAAAATAACACGAATAATAGTAAAAACTTGAAGATCTTTCAGCTGCAACAAATAATATGTTCTTCATTTAAGAAGTAAAAAATGATTACAAAAATATCATAAATCATAATTATTAAGTAAAATCTAACCTGAATAGGTAATGAAACACCTGCTTCGATTCCTAAGACAATATCTGGATCACCACCCCATCGAAAATCCATGTCCATTGTTATTTGACCCTGCTTTTGGCTCTGAATTCGGATACCTGCACATATTAAGTAACTTGAAAACTCAATTTTAACATCAATCACTTTGACTGAGATGCCTGTAGGTCAACTGTTACAATTTTCATGTGATCTTCTGAGGGCGTTTGGGATTGCTTACTAAAAATGCTTATCTGTGTATCATTTTGTGAAATAAGAAGTTTAGAATATTCATCTTCTAACCGCTTATACCCACATAATCATATTCGATAAACATTCCAAATACCCTCAAAATTAGTTATGAGTTAGGGATGCATTAATTAAAATACCTTCAATCTTTGGTGCAACATTTCCTAACGACAATTTGCTGAACTTCAAAGATGATATTCCTGATGGACGATATTCTTCCAATATTGGCTCCACGGATTCTCTTATTATTATAGTAGCAGCCTGCACATAGTATTTGTTATAACAATAATAATAACAACAATAAGCATATAGGTGATGTATAGCAAAGGTAGAAAAAGTTACTTCGGCTACATATGGCCACAGTTTGCTCAGTTGTTTGTTCAGCCATTTCACCTGAAACACGATCAAAAATTAATTACTGATACATGTGTAAAGTTATATAACGGGTCAACTAGTTATTAATGATATGACCCTGAATTTTCAAACCGCGATAATCACTTTCAAACAACCTGCTCATAAACAGGAAACGATATCCATTCTGGATAGTTATCACCGCAAAGTTTCTTTAGGTCTTCTCTGTCAAGAGATCCAAGAAGCTTTATATCAGCTGCCTGGGGAAAAAGTTAAAGCATCTCACTTATAATAATTAAATTAACAGAATATAGTAACCATATTAAAGCTTTAAAATTCCTAATAAACCATATTTGTTAACTAAAACCTCAAGGATAGTATAGTCTATGATCACCACATTGGCCAATTTGTTCAAATATATGTACAATCTTGTAGAAAAAAATCAATACCATCACTAATTTGTAATAATGGCAGAACATGGGATGTTTGTTTCTTTTAATCGAACCAAACGTTCAGTAAACCGTTCGTGAATTGTGTATTGGGAAGTCGGTCTATTCAATACGAACAAATTCTTTTGCTTATTTAGTTAAACGAACGAACATGAACACATGTCTTATTCGTTGACTTATGTTCGTGAACGTTTGTTCATTTACTCTCGTTTACGTCGTTAGTTTATGTTTGTTTATATATTCATTCAAACTTTAGGCCCATTACAATTTGGTTTAGTTTTATAAAATTAAAACATCACCCATAACAATTTAGTCTACTTTTATTAATTTTTAGGCCCAACAGTTCGATGTTCACATCTTCTTTTGATGGTGTTCTTTTGATTACGACAGTCCATCTATATCCATTTATGTTAATTCGTTTGTGTTCATGAACCGTTCGTTTATACTGTCAACAAATGAACATAAACGATTAAACGAACACGGATACTCTCATTTCTTAACAAACGAACACGAACAAGAAAACCTCGTTCATTTAATTGTTCATGTTTAATCGTTTGTTCCATTAAAGTTAAATGGACGAACACGAACATGCCCAGTTCTTGTTCGTTCGGTTTGTTTACAAGCCTTTACAACTTACAAGCCTATGTTTGGATGTTCATTCTCAGAGAAATTATAGTTAATTGATAATATAATCACCTAACAGTTTGATTAAAGTTCTCTAAAACAGATTATTGCAAGTTTAAGCCTACATCCAAACACCCCCTAAATCATCACTCAAATCAATAATTTAACAAAACCAGTGATGATCATAGATCCATAAATGAAACATTATCAAACATGATCAATCCACACATACACTCAAATTGTTTAGAACATTAACAATACATAATCATAAAAAAATGATCAAACTAATGCATTACCTTGGCTGCTCGATTTCTGCTTCGATTCCTCATCATATAACGCCAACCCGCCATAATCGAAATCCCAAATAAAGCCCCCATAAACATCCCCGAAACAAATCCCATTTTCGATCAAACTCAGATTTCCTGTAAACATAAATCAGACCAAACAAATATTTGGCTCAATAATGATCATAATGAGAGAGTGAGAGATATAAAGAGAGACCCACTATGTGTAATCAGTTTATGTGTGTTTTTCTGTTTCGAAATCCGGATCGTTTACGTTGGATCTTAGCATTCAATTCCTTCTTAATAAGTGCACATATTCTTGCTGATGAAGAATAATGAGGAAATGGGTTAGCGTTTTGTTATGAATATGATGATATTTTAGATTTAAATCAAAGTTTTTGCATGCATGTAAATTTGTAGAGATGGTCTGTGATTGATTCAGATCAGAATGTGCTTTTGTGAAATTTTTGTGAAAATGTTATTTTACTTTATCTCGTGTTATACATTGTTACTTTTACTTACAAAAATGAGTAAATTGCCAAAACCGTCCCTGAGGTTTGGGTATGTTTGGTAGTTTCATTCAAAACAACTTTTTGTATCATATTGCCCTTCAGTTTTGTGAATTTTTTGTTATTTTCATCCAAACGTCTGACTTTTTTTTTGCCAAAATCGTCCATGAGGTTTGAGATTTTCTGCCATTTTCATTCAAATGTCTACCCATACACCACTAAACTACCCTAACAACCCAAAATTACATATGAACTAGTGTGAATTTTTCCGCGCTACGCGGCGGGAATTCAGTTATTATCGATTCGGTTCATTACGATAACAACACTTGCTAGAGCAACCAAAAATGTTTAAGTCGTATTTTATATTGATCGAAAACCATAAAAACGGACACCGATACTTAAATTAATATAAATATACAGCAAAGGAAATAGATTTAAGTAAAGTCAAAGAAAGTTTAATCATATCAGTGAAAACTTATAAACTGAGAGGGTCATAAGAGGCAAAATAAAAACTTAAAGGATCATAATGTACACAAAGAAACTTTACTGTTTCTCCTTTGTGTTATGAATTAATAATATATATAAATGGGTAGGGTCCAAAAGTAAGAATATGTGAGTGGGATGGGAATCGAGTTCCATTCCATAAGGGTGGATGCTCTAGAGAAGAGAATGGAATTTAGTGATTTAACCACTACACTATAGAATATTTGTGTGATACCAAAATCGTTTTTGTAAACATTATATGTTTATATATCAATAATATCACACACACTCATTTTTTTTGTGGGTGACAAAACGCTATCTTCACTTCCTTGTATTGATGGGCCGGACATGCAAATAGGGGTTAGTGCATGAATTTGGGTTCTAAATGAATCGAATGAACACGAACGATGTCATGTTCGTGTTCGTTCCATAAGGAAACACAAATGTTCGTGAACTGTTAATGAACACATGTCGAACAGAAGTTTATGTTCATGTTCGTTTGTTAAGGATATACAGTTGTTCACGAACAGTTCATGAACAATGGTCACAAAATAAACCAGCGCAAACGAACACAAATGAACACAAACGGATGTTAAACTTGATATAAAAAAGCACCATTAACCTTAAACATCGGACACAAGTAGTCAAATACAACCATTAAATGTAAATCAAGAATTCAAGACAAAAGAAGTCTACTATAAGTACCATACAATAAATCAAGTTTTGCTAACTTGATAAATAATTAAGTTACTTGGACATAATAATCCCATGCCACAAAGTTTTTCTTTCGTACGTTTACTCTATTTGAGTAATTATGTGCAATTACACTAGAGTGATAAGATAATTACTCTACTATTGTAAATACACGACTGTTTTTTAATTTTGTGACTAAAATACGTGCTTCACACGATCGGAAAAGAAATTCAAAACAAAGTTTCTTCCTTCACTTTTCACGTTTAGTATCTTAAGCCCATTTATACAATAACCATATCTTACATATAATATGTGATTGTGATATGAATAACTAAATGCTATACGTTTTTTCTTTCCAAATTAATGTATAACATGCATGATCACATCTCCTATCCTTAATTTTAGGGATCATGTTAACAACGTGATGCTATTCATTTCGTATGCATCCTTAGCTGTGGTAATACTAAACGTTTAGTTTAATTTTTATGCAATCCTCTATATATAATAACAAAAAATGACAATCTTAAAAAGGTCACAATGAGGATGATGATGAAACATTCACTTTCATTACGTTTTTTGTCTATAAAATTGATTATGGTCTTTGCCATCATCATCATTTATGGTGTTTCTCTTAGGGGCTGTTTGGCAACTTCTGAATGGTTAAGTGCTGAACCAGTAAGAGGTCTGAACCATTAAGTGCTGAACCAGTAAGAGGTCTGAATCATTAAGAGCCAGGGGCGGACTCAAAGTGTTAGTAGGGGTAGCACGGGCTACCCCTCAACCCCGTCTACGTAGTGTAAAAATACCCCTTAACTCCATTTCCGTAGTGTAAAAATACCCCTCAACTTGGTTTCTGTTATATAAAGGATATCCCTGATCCTAAAAAAAATTAGGATACCCCTAACCTTTTGGGCTAGTTCCACCACTGTTAAGAGCCAGTATAATGTTTAACCCTTCAGAGACAAATATCTGACCAATTTAGATTAGAGGTCTTAACCATTCAGACTCTGTATAATACTTAACCATTCAGGGGCAAATGTTTGAACAATTCAGACATATGCTCACGAAACAAACAGTCTGAACCATTAAGTGTTAAACCAGTAAGAGGTCTGAACCATTAAGAGCCTCACTAAAAGCTAAACAAACAACCCCTTAGTTCTCTTGGTGGTTTTTCTAAAAGAGATTTCAATATCTTTTACATCATTTGATTGCAGTTCTTAGTATTTGCTAAATCATTTTACTTCATTGTGATATCAGTTAGTGTTGGTTTTGTAATTTGCAGTGATGGCAAAAAGCAATAGTATTGGCGAACACACAATTGCTTCTGCACCATGTACTCCTGAGTGGAGAAGTAAGAATTTCAAGGGGACTTGTTGGACAAATGTGGAAGAAATGAATTGTCATATGTCCTGTAAAGGTGAAGGTGCAAAAAAAGGAATATGTGTAGGTATGCCGGGAGAGTGTTCTTGTCGGAAGAAATGCGATGTTGGGAAACCTGTAAAGGTACAGGGTGAAGGTTCAAAAAAAGGAAAATGTGTAGGTGGCGAAGACTGTTCTTGTCAGTGCGCGCTAACTGATGGATATTAGATGTTAACTATTTTACTCGTGATGTGAATAAGTTGTTAAATAGAAGTTTTAAGTGAAACATGATCAATTTAGAGTTAATTGCTCGGATGGTCCCTGTGGTTTCACGTTTTTTCACGTTTAGTCCCCACATTTTGAAAATAGCATGTATGCTCCCTATGGTTTGTCATTTTGTTACTCGGATAGTCCCCCAACATTTACTCTGTGGACTATCCGAGTAACAAAATGACAAACCATAGGGAGCATACCTGCTATTTTCAAACTAACTGACATCTACTCAGGGACTATCCGAGTAACAAAATGACAAACCATAGGGAGCATACCTGCTATTTTCAAAAGGTGGGGACTAAACGTGAAAAAAGTTGAAACCACAGGGACCATCCGAGCAATTATATACTCATGGTATAACATGAGATAGTATTCTTATCAAGTTATGTACAACAATCTTGGATTTTTGGATAATTATTGTACATGATAGCAATGTTTTCATTTGCACAAAAATAAGAAAACGGGATTTAACAAAAATAAGATTCAAATATATTGGTAGATTTCATTTGCACTAGCCCATTTCAAGTATATTTTATAGTTGAAATCAAGAACCCTGATATGCACAAAATGCAACATATAAATTATATCAAATAAGGTATAAAATCAACCATTTTTATATACGGCAAATTGGAAAATAATAATCCCATCTTTCTGAAATTGGCCGATAATAATCCCAAGTCAGTTATTAGCCAATAATAATCCGACCTCGTCCAATTTTTTTGTAAAATAGTCCGCTGTTAAAATAGCTTAACGGAGTTAAGTGTTTTTCCGAATTACAAACCGATGTTTTAGGGCTTTTGATCAGAACGAGGATACGAGTCGATTGATGTAAAACTTACCTCAAAATACTGCCCCCAACCCACGAAAACGGTGCTTCAATTCGGGTGTTTAACTTCCAATTAACAAAACTCAAGTCATTTCGAACACAATTTTGAGGTAAGTTTTACATCAATCTACTCGTATACTCGTTCTGATCAAAAGCCCTAAAACATCGGTTTGTAATTCGGAAAAACACTTAACTCCGTTAAGCTTATTTTAACGGCAGACTATTTTACAAAAAAAAATGGACGAGGTCGGATTATTATTGGCTAATAACTGACTTGGGATTATTATCGGCCAATTTCAGAAAGATGGGATTATTATTTTCCAATTTGCCTTTATATACTAATGTTAGAAAAAGTGTGTTTCTTTGTATACTTTTTTATTTTCAGGATTAAAAGAGCTTATATGTACAAAAGAAACAAATTAATGGCAAAAACCAACATAAATACAAAAGAAGAGAAGTTGACGCACCTACCCTTCAAGCTTCACCCCGAGACCAAAAACAACAAATCAGAAGACAAACACGGGTCATGCCACCAAGGCATGGGGTCGTGCCCCATTCCAAAATCCGTGAAGGAAAAGACAAATAGAAGGAGACAAGAGACACGTGCCGTGGTCAACTCCCAGATATGAAACATCTCCCAAAGTACAGCAAGTACAAGACCACGGGACCGTGCCCTCTGACACACGAGCCATGTGTGCGTACAGACCGACACAACTCATTAAATGAAGATAGATAAGAAAAGGACACGGGGCCATGCCCCCTGGGCACGGAGTCGTGTGAAGGGTCTGTTTCCAGCTATAAATAGAGGTGTTTAGTTTAATTGCAAACCATCATCTGTCACAACCTCAAATTCCACATGCGGAGTTCTACCGCGAGGAGTGTGACAAACTAGGATCATAGTCATTGTCATACGGAACGACCACTATATGAGTTTAAAAATTTTCCTGATTTGCTCAATAATGAGAAAATATTGTTTATACGAATGAGTTACGGAAGCGTAACAATTACAAAACCAAAATAGTTAATGTAATTTAAAACTGAGTCTATTTGTTTGATGAAATCAATGCGACTCCAAAATGCATCCTAGTCCTGATGTGTGCTACCTTAGCAACCTGAGAAAGACATACAAGAACAAGTATTAACATATAATGATGAGTGAGTTCACAGGTTTTAGGTTACAGTTATAAAGTAAGTTGTTTCCCAAAAGTTTCCATGTTTCAACCCGAACAGTAAGTTGTAGTGTTTAGCAGTTACTTGTTATATTTGTAGGTAGCTAACCTATGTTACGTCACGAAAGAGTTCGAAACTGAAGCTGATTGCTGTTGCCTCTGAGTTCCAGGTTTGTCACTGACCATGGTGAGAAGTTAGGCCAATTCTACACCCGTTAACCATTATCGGTCTAGCTAGCGCGACTAGCTCGAGTGGGGCTTGTCTGGCCCAATAGTGCTACTCAAAATTCCCCCGCTATCCACCCAATACTAACGGTCCGAGGTTTGTGAGGACTTTATGTGATAAATGCTACTTTGTGACCATAATTGTCACACCCCCAAAAATACCACAAGCGGAAACCCCGCGAGGCGTGTGACGTACCAGGATCTAGCCACTAATCACGTTGAACCATAGACATATAAAATAAGATGAACTTCCCACTAAATGAAATTGTATAATTCAAACACCATTTAGAAAATCAACATGTTCAGCGGAAGCATAATAGTTTGTTTAAATAAAAGTGTTCAACATTGCAATAACGAGAAGCGTTCCAAAAGCCACGACCCATGACTACTCCAGCTTCCCAGACAGCAAGTTCCATAACATATTACCTAAGGACCTGCAAGCATGCAGAAAAGTGTATCAGACAACGCTGGTGAGTTCATAGTGTGTTTTAACCGTTTAATACCAAATAGTAACTTATGATATGTTATGTTGATAATAACTCGATACCGCAGATGACCCTTTTTTCCCTTCTCCAATGCTCTATCAAACATTGGTCATGATTTAAAGTTATTAGTTCACGCCCATCCTATCCAGGTACGTCGTGAGGGTGCCAAACCTAATAGCGCTATCAACTAATAACCTCGTTGCCCTACAAGCAACTAACCCGGTAGTATGATGGGACTTAAGTGATAGAGAGTGAGTGTATTATCCAACATCAACGTTTACTGAAAACCGTTGCATATCCCCTGCAAGGATATGAGTTGTGAAATCCGTCTCACATCCCCTACAAGGATGTGGGTATTTGAAAACCGCCTCATATCTCCTGCAAGGATATGGGTTTACGAAAATCTGTTTACAAGTTTTGTTAGTTTGATTGTCCCCACCGGACGCATGCTTGTTTTGAGAGAAGTGAACTCACCTTGGTTTGCTAGGTATGACTAGATATTCGTTCACACTTAATCAGTCAAAGCCTATGATATTCACGTATACGTAATCAGTTTACATTCGTATGGTTCGCGTATAAATTATAATCATAGTGTGCATTCAAGCAGTAATCGCCGAACAGCACGTAACAGTTATTCAAGCTCATCAAATTCCACTATCCACATGTATGATTCACCACGACACTTAACCGTTAAGTGTACTACTCATAACAACCAATTATGTTTCCACAGTCATAACTAACATCACCAACAGGCAGTAACATAATCATACATTATCATGCACATTCTAAACCACAGTCTGTTGATGAGGTAACCTTCAGGGCGACGAACTATCAAGGTGTTTCGTCGGCATGTGGGCGACGAAACACTAATGTTATTCGTCGAGATATGGGTGACGAAACACTAAGGTATTTCGTCGACGGGGTAAATTCGTGGGGAGGGGACTTTCGTCTCCATACAAAACAGTTTCAAGATTCACAGCCCTAGACATGACAGTTCTTAACATCATCCAATCTAACTGACATTAATCTCATGAACCCTAATCAATCACCAACATCAAACTTAGCCATGAACTCTAGATTACCAAATCATCGTCATGTTCGTATTCGTATCACCTATTCATAAACAACAGATAATATAACATACAAACATCGACTCTAAGTAGTGAACATGAATGAATACAAATCATAGAGTTCTCATCCTGCATGTTCTAGTCTAACTGATTAGCAATAAAACATCAAATCCCTAATTAGCATAGCATAAGAGTTTAGTTTCTAGCAAATCCCCATATTCACAATAGATCACAGTCAACCCATAACAATCATCAAACAATGTGAAGTGTAGTGGGATGCTAACCGATCGATGGGACGATTACGAAAGTGCAAGAAGTCTTTGAGGGAACAGATGGGTGCTGCCGACGGTTTGAAGAGAGAGCTAGGGTTTGTTAACTATTGCCTTACGTAAAATTGTGCGGATGCAAAACAATATAACCACTTCACTGTTGGGCCTTACTTGGGCCGAAGGCCCGTCTCGGCGAAACTCTCTCCTTCGACGAAATACACCTTTTTCGTCGAGTGGAGGTGATTACGAAATACAGTTTTTCGTCGAGTGAGGTTTGTGGGGTTAAGTTTATAATCTTAAACAATTCAAAAGTTTCCAACACTAATCAAACAAAAACACAGTATATCAATCATATATCAAACGTGTACAATTACAATGCAAACAAATTATGAAAACACCGGTGTGAAACAAGTAACGTGTCGAGGAAAGACCCTGAAAGTTCGAGTTGTCACATCATCCCCAACTTGAAAGAAATTTCGTCCCGAAATTTGATATGTAATCCAAGAGCGGCGAAGTGTCAGATCAGGATGACCGTGGATTTTCCTCGGGTACCACATCATCCCCAACTTGAAAGGGAATTTCGTCCCGAAATTCATTAGTTGCACCAGGTTTAGGTTGTTCAGTTGGGAAAAGGTGAGGATACTTGAGCTTCATTTGATCCTCGCGTTCCCACATGAATTCCGGTCCACGTCTTGAGTTCCAATGAACTCTCACGATTGGAATTTGGCTATGCTTACGAAACTTGACTTCCCGATCCATAATTTCAATTGGTTCTTCAACAAACCGCAACTTGTTGTCGATTTTGAGCTCTTGAAACGGTACTACAAGTGTTTCATCGGACAAACACTTCTTCAATAGTGAAACATGGAAAACATCATGAACGTTACCCAGCTCAGCAGGTAACTCGAGCTTGTAGGCCACCTTACCAATTCGTTCCAGAATTTTGAATGGCCCGACATAACGCGGATTAAGCTTACCGCGTTTCCCAAAATGTACCACACCCTTCCAGGGTGAGACTTTTAACATAACGCGATCGCCTACAGCAAACTCCAAAGGTTTCCTACGCTTGTCAGCGTAGCTTTTCGGACGGTCGCGCGCCGCCGCCATACGATTTCTAATTTGTACAATCTTCTCAGAAGTTTTGAGCACAAGCTCTGGACCCGTGATTTGGCTGTCACCCACTTCAGCCCAACAGAGAGGAGATCGACATTTCCGTCCGTATAAAGCCTCAAACGGAGCTGCCTAGATACTAGTATGGTAACTGTTATCGTAAGAAAACTCTACCAAGGGTAAGTGTCTTTCCCAACCTTTACCAAAATCGATAACACATGCCCGCAGCATGTCTTCTAGTGTCTGGATGGTTCGCTCACTCTGACCATCCGTTTGAGGGTGATAGGCAGTGCTCATGTCGAGTCGTGAGCCAAATAATTTGTGTATCGCTTGCCACAAATCAGATATGAAACACGGATCACGATCAGAGATAATGGAGGTTGGCGCCCCGTGCCTGGAAACCACTTCCTTTAGATAAATACCAGCCAACTGCGTGAACTTGTCAGTTTCCTTGATTGCGAGGAAGTGTGCAGATTTCGTGAGACGGTCAACGATCACCCAGATGGTATCGTTCCCGCTTTGAGTTCTAGGTAGCCCAGTGACAAAGTCCATGGAAATTTGTTCCCATTTCCACATGGGTATTTCTGGTTGCTGAAGTAGGCCTGAGGGTTTATGATACTCCACCTTGACCTTTGAACAACTCAAACATTTACTTACATAAGTCGTGATGTGGGCCTTCATCTTCGGCCACCAGTACAAAACCTTGAGATTCTGATACATTTTATCCGAACCCGGATGAACAGAGTACCGAGACTTGTGCGCTTCGTCCATCACAAGCTCCCTAAGGTTACCCAACAAAGGAATCCATACACGCTCCATGAAGTAGAGAATACCATCCGATCTCTCTACAAGTCGTTTTTCCATGCCCCTTAAGTACTCGGCTTCAATGTTTTCCTCTTTCAACGCTTCAGTTTGGGCAGAACGGATCTGATTTGGGAGGTTTGAGTGAATGGTGAGCTGCAAAGCGCGAACACGTTTGGGCTTCGTTTCCTTTCGACTAAGGGCATCAGCTACAACGTTAGCCTTACCTGGATTATACTTGATTGCACAGTCGTAATCGTTTAAGAGTTCTACCCAGCGACGTTGTCGCATATTCAATTCCTTCTGGTCGAAAATATACTGGAGGCTTCTGTGGTCGGTGTAGATAGTGCATTTAGTACCGTACAGATAGTGCCTCTAGATTTTCAACGTAAAAACCACGGCCCCCAACTCTAAGTCGTGAGTCATGTAATTCTTTTCATGAACCTTTAACTGTCGAGAAGCGTAAGCTATCACTTTCTCGCGTTGCATCAGCACGCAACCGAGACCCTGAATAGATGCATCACAATACACCACAAAATCTTCGGTACCTTCAGGTAGTGACAAAATCGGCGCACTGCAAAGCTTTTTCTTTAGAAGCTGGAAAGCGTCTTCCTGTTTTGTCCCCCAGGAATACACGACACCCTTCTGTGTCAGAGCGGTGAGAGGTTGAGCGATCTTTGAAAAGCACTCAATAAATCTTCGGTAGTACCCAGCGAGGCCAAGGAATTGTCGCACCTCCGAAGGATTCTTTGGTGCTGCCCAATTCCTGATGGAGTCGATCTTAGCAGGATCCACATGTATCCCAAATTCGTTAACGATGTGGCCGAGGAAGTGTACTTCTCGAATCCAGAAGTCACAATTAGAAAATTTCGCGTAAAGCTATTCCTTCCTCAGGCGCTCCAAGATAAGACGCAGGTGCCGTTTGTGATCCTCCTTGCTCTTAGAATAGATAGAATGTCATCGATAAACACGATGACAAAATCGTTGAGATATGGTTTACATACGCGGTTCATGAGATCCATGAATACCGCTGGTGCGTTAGTTAACCCGAATGGCATAACCAGAAACTCGTAATGGCCATACCGCGTGCGAAAAGCTGTTTTTGGAACATCCTCTTCTCGGACTCTGTAACACCTCGTAAAATCACGTCCAATATAATAAAGACACGTGTCATGGACTTTAAACGTGTAATGAATTGATTACGAGGGACTAAAATGGTCAAACAATGTAAATATGTTAATAAAAGGATCCAAAGTGTCAACATGCCATTCTTGTGCCTCTGATTGACCTCACACGACGTTCGTATTCTTAAATGAATAAATTATCGAACATAAAAAGTCGTTTGTATTTAAATTACGGGTTCTACAAAGCGTAGTGGTTAAAAGTGTCGACATGTTAAAATTTACCTCTGAGTGACCTTTTAGCATTCCCGAAGCCTTGTAATGTATTAAAATACCCTCATGAATATCTGATGATAAGTTACAAAAAGTTTCAACTAAATCTTGTGATGATTAATTCAAATTCAAGAAATTGGGATCCTATGTGCAAACACGAGAAATCTTCACTTAATGGCCTTTTCACAAGACTCCAAGGCAACACTAATGCATGGAATGCATTCTGAATGTTACAGACCTGATCATGAGGGCCCTTACTACTGATAATGACCAGAGATTTGAGATATGATAGGTTGCATGGTCAAATGTTAAAAGTTCTCAATTTTTTTGTCTTCTGACCAAGCTTACGGACCGCAAAGAGACCACCTTACGGACCGTAAGGTGGCAGATCTGGGCGGGTAAAGTTTAAAAAGCGGATACGGACCATAAGGCCCTAAGCTTACGGTCCGTAAGACCTGTAACTGGGCAAGAAAATGGACAGCTGTAGGTCTAAGTTTAAACTTAAGTAAGACCCGTTAGGAATCTAAATCACATTCTAATCCGGTGTTCACTTAAATCTTGCGTTTTGAACCGTAAACCTTTCATTAAAACTAACCGGTCTAAGTTTAAACTTAAGTAAGACCCGTTAGGAATCTAATAGGTTATTAAAACCTTCGTTCCAGATATAGGAGACCAGTAAAAGATATTTGCACTTGCTGATTGTTATACGGCTGAGATTAAATTATATTTTGCTCAGGTAAATACTTTTAACTTATTTTCCCTTATACGGGCTTGGGATACGGTATTATAATACCGCTTGGTCGGGTATGTAGTTATTTAAATCAAATGGTGATTAATACATTTACATAACCCGTTTTAATTGGTTTTGTTTGATGCAATGCCTTTGGGGGGTTAATGACCGTGTCCTGGATATCCTCGGCTCATTCATTTGAAATGGCCATGACTTAAGCACGGGGTGTAGGCATACACCTGACAGTTGCGTATGTAAAAAGGTATCCCATTCGGGAGGAAACTTCATGTGGGTGTTATACCAAGTTGTGTGTCTATTAATCTTTAACTCGGTATTAGAACCCGGGCTACTGAATGGACGGCAAACATGTAAATTTGTATACAAGATTATTTTTAAATAATTGTCCCAAGTTATAAAAGAACATTTGTGCCTTGTGCATTTAAATCAATTTTTATAAACCTTTTTCAAAAGAGTCAATTAATTGTATTTACCAGTGTAAACTGACGTATTTTCAACAAAGGTTGAGTGAAGGTACTACACGTAATAGGTTGGCTACTCCGAGTGTTAATAAAGAGTCTTGCAAGCTTTTGATGCTTAAAATCTGTTGAACAATATTCCTTTTGTTTTAGATCCGCCTGTGGATCCATCTACATTCCGTTTGTATAATATTTTATTGTACTTTCAATCGGTTTGTAATATTATTACTTTCAGACTTCCGCTGTGCATTAAACTGTGATTAATTGTCTATGATGATATCAACTACGTCACGATACTCCCCACCGGTAATACGTGGAAATATCGGGGTGTGACAATTTGGTATCAGAGCCAACATTGAGTGAATTAAACACTAGCCTTTTGTGTTTAGTCTCAATGACACAGTTGCACATTCCTTGACTTCCGAGTCTAGGCTAATGACTTAGGACTAATCCTAATCTTAATTATTTTTGTCTTTGTTGTTACTTTTGTTTGTTTTGACAGGATCAAAGAAAATGCCACCAAGATTCAGAGGAAGAGGCGGACGAGGCAAGGCGCCAATCACTGCTCCAAATGATCACGAGGCCGGGCCATCACACCGGGGAACTCCTTCAGCAACCATGAGCTCTAGTCCCTAGGAGGACTGGAGGACTTACCTAGAGCCTGCGAGGCGTTCTGTCTCGCTTAGCTCCTCGCCTTCGTACCAGGATTCATTCGGACTCCATCAAGGCAACAAGTCCGATCATTCTCACCATTCCTTCATACCACTGCAACGGTCGCGGTCAAGCTCTCATCGGGCCTTCCAGGACCCTACACCGTATGTTCAGAGCCGGTTCAACCCGGCAAATCAGATTGAAGAGCCAATGGGTCATAACCCATTGGGCCCAGAAGACCATTTTCCTGAAGCTCAGGATATGGATATGGATGATGACCCTGATCCCGATATGCCACCGAGTGGGACGCCGACGCATCCCATTGAAATTTCTGACGGATCGTCTTTTCACGGTTCACCATACCGGGGTCCAGACAGCTATGAAGCAAGGTTTGCCTCGTACCCCTGGGAGTTCACTCCCCCTTTCAACCCATTTCCACAACAGCAGCAGGATCCCTCTGAGAATTTGCATTTCCAGGCGGTTACGCCACTGCCGCCGCCAATACAACAACCGCCTCCAGAACCACCGAGGCGGAGAAGAACAGGTGCACGGATGTCCGTGCGAGGAGGGAATTTTCACTTCAGCGCCCCTCAACACTCCAGTGGCAGTCACTACCCGCCACTATATGAAGACCCGCAGTTGGGTGAGCCTTCAAACCCAGTTTCTGAGGTGGACTCTGCGCCAGTCGCACCACCACCACCACACATGGGTTATGATAACCCAATACCTTCATACTCTAGTGCAGCGGCATATAACCCCTTTGAGCACCCAGCTTACCCTGGCTACAACTACTACAATGCCCCTGCCGTCGACCCGTACCTCGAGGCGGCCAACTACAATGCTCTCCATCCAGAAGGGCCTTTCGCAGCTTCGTACCAGTCTGGGTACCAAGCATATGGGTATCAATACCCACCACCTCCTCAACCTCCGCAGCAGCAGCCGCCACTGATCCAACCACCGCAGCAACAGGAGATTCTTCAGAGGTTGAGCCAGGTGGAACGAGAGGTTCAAGAGCAGCGTAGAAACCACCGGGGATTTCTTAAGGGTTTGGAAAATCTGATAAAGGGGAAGAAGAAGAGGGATTATTAAAATCCTTATTTTATTTATTTGTATTATTGTTTATTTCAATTAAGTCCCTGCGTGGACATTTATTTATGTATTCAGTCCCTGCGAGGACTTGTATTTTTTCTTTTAATCCCTATGTGGACAAGTTATTTCTTTTAAAAAGTCCCGTTTAGGGCATCTATGTAATTCATTTAAAAAATTATGGGAATGTTTTATTCAAATTTCATTTGTCATCATATGCATGAATATATTATATGAAATAAATCAAAATATCATTCCTTTTTTATGATTGATCTGCCAGTTTATATTAAAAAGAATCTTAAAAGGTATAACCTAGCTTATATGTCATTATAGACTTGGCTATGATGGTAAAACCTATTTGAAAATATTCAAATCCTTGTTAACATCAAAAAGAAAAACATGTTAGCACTCCTGACAGATGTGATTCGATAAAATCACACATGTCATTCTTATATTGGATTCTTCCAGATTTCCTTATCTAGCCTAATGATTTAGAAATCATGGGTTCAAATCATCAGTTAAGATGATCATTTATTAAACATCCATTAGTGATGAAGTACCTACGGGCCATAATAATTGTCAAATAAGACAAAAGACAGTTGTAGTCTACGACTCCCTGTCAAGAAAAGGTAATGAACTATGTTCAAACCTTAATGCCTTGATTCTCTGAAATCATGGCTTATGATTTAAAATTTTCCTTGCGACTGGGCCTTTTGTGCCACTTTAATACCTTTAAAGATTTATAATAAAGGATACTTTATAATGAAAATCCCAAATAAATATGATTAACAAATTAACCAAATATGGTCTATGTTTACCATGGTTAATAAATCATCAAGAAATGATGATTCCATAATAACCTCTGAATAAAATATTGTCAATTGTTTTGTAGCAAATCAAACAAATACCAAGCCAATGAAATATTGTATTTCATACTTGGGATCTGTATAAATATGTGTATCTTTTTCACATATCAATTCTTGTTCGATTTCAAGCTGTAAATCGCTTTCTGGAAGGTTATACGCGCACTGATGCGTAAATATAACCAGTTTAACACAACAAACACTCTGGAATAGTGAAATAGGCTTAACATACCTTAAATAACCTTTACATAACTTAGAAATAAGTTTTGAAGGCTTTGGTATGGCAAAATCAAGTTAAATCGCTTACAGGGACTAAAGTTGACAAACTGCGAAAGTATGCCAATTTGAACTGTAACAGACTTTCCGGAACATGACCATAAGTTAAACACACCTTAAATATCCTTTATATAGCTTAGAAATAGGCTTTGAGGGGTTCGGTGTGCTAAAATAAACTTTTGGGTCATTCAGGGACTAAAAGCGTCAAAAAGTGCACAAGTTTGCACTTTCGCGCATTACTTACGTTCTGAATACATCCGGACATCCAAAAATTTATGTAAGCACTAAAATATTCTATTTTAGTGTTTGGCATAAGAAGAATCCATTCGTCACGCATTTTGGATCGTTTTTCGCGCTTGTGCGCATTCCGTCGTAATTAAGCGAACATCGCGTTCGTACGACCAAAAGAACCAACATCCGACATATTTTTTAGCATGTTTCATGTCCACAATGTTTAGGCATCATTTTAGGGCCTTAACGTTGGCTTAACGGGCCTTAAACGGGTCGAAATGAGCCTTAAACACCAACAGGGACTGAAACTGTCATTTTTTAAACTTATTTCTGATCAGACAAGGCCAGGCGGCCCGCCTGAGTTTTGTGTGTATCCTGACGCGGGCCGCGTCAGCCTCCCAGACTAGTTTAAATGTATCTAACAGCTGTTAGCAGCTGTTTAGCACTCCCAATTCCATTTCCACATGTCAATTCCTTATGGTGGGTGGCCAATTAACCTACCACAACTTTCCAACAAGTGTACGGCTTAGATCGTGCCCCCTTTTCCAAGAAACGATCCTAACGGTGAACCGAAAACTATAAATACCCACCTTATGTTCACTCATTCCTCACAAGAATCTGATCTAATGTGCTCTAAGTTGAAACCTTTGTTTCATACCTGAGCTATTTTGATCTAGATTAGCATTCGGGGACCCTTCGTAAGTATTCCTTCGTTATTTTATTGCTTTTCGAGTCCGAGAGTCAAACTTTGTTTGACTTTCTGTGTTGACCAGTTTATGGTCAATGCGAAGTTCGTTTGAACTTCGCAACGTGATTGTAATCACGATGGTTATAGTCCCTTGTGACTATGCCTACTGATTACCACGTTGTCTAGGGTCGTAAGGGTAAGCGATCTAATAAATCGCTTATACCTTCGAACCCGACCCATTTGGTCGATCATTAGGATCTGACCAAATACATTAGGTGACCATAGTAGGTAGGGAATATCCTTCCGAGGTTATACCCTATGGTCACATCGTTTGAGTAGTTGTATGATAGGTAGTTTATATGCGTTAGGTAAATTACCATAATACCCTTTTCATGTATAATTGGTGATTAAGCATATGTAACCTAAAATTTTGTCACATAACTGATTATGTAACATGTTTAGGCATATAACACTTGTCATAGGGCTAGTTAAACGACTCGAGTGCGCTTTTGCGCGCACGACGCGTTAAAGCAGCATAAGCTACCTTAATGGGTCGCGATGGGTCGAAAGCACTTATGATAGGTTTCATTTAGTATGTAGGCTTTGTTAAACCATATTACACGAGTCTCCATACTCGTTTGGTTTACGAACCCTCATTCTATCCGATCCTCCGATTTAGGTCCGGGTTATTAACATAGTTACCTATATTAGGTGCCGTTTGATATCCGTGATCTCTAGCATTGTTTGGTTGTTACTCAAGGCTACTAAGCAATCTCAAGTGAGTACATAGACCCCTTTTTTACTGTTTTCCAAACTGTTTTGGGGTGCAACACATGTGCCTACTTGTTACTTTCATGCTTTCCTGTTTTCTCATCATATGCTTGCTATGTTTATTAGTACATTTATAGTACATGATTTCAATACATTTTATGTTATGTACGCCCATTGTGTGCATACTTAGTACATCACTTTACAATACATTTCATGCTATGTACGCCCATTGTGTGCATACTTAGTACATTGTTTTACATTGCATTTCTGTTGCATATGCTCATCCAGCATATGAACACATTATACTACATTTTGAACCGTTGTAACCATTTGACTATGTGAACCGTTGTAACCCTTCGATTATATGAACCGTTTGTAACTATTGAACCGTGTGAACCAGTTGTATCTGTTGACATGATTTACATTTGACAATAGACATTTGACTATACATAAACATTTCTACAATTGTTAAACATTTTACTTTGGTGGTTTGGTTTGAGTAAGTGATTTAAGTAACGAGGCGTATGTAATATGATACAAGCACGGTGGATACGCCGCTGGTACTTTCTATATATAAGTGTTTGTATGGTATCACATATTGTAGCGTTATTTGAATCATTTCAATTTGAGACATATAACATTTTATACAAATAACATATTTTTCACAAGACATTGTTTTACAAACAACTTATCTTATACAAACTCATTTTACATGGTTATTCATTTAACCATGCAGTATTCTCTTATTTATACATATCATCTGATCTTATCGTTTTTCAAATGATTTACAAGACAAAGCAAATTACAAGGTTCATGACTAAACATTTTCTCAAACATAAGTTATGAACTCTGTTTTCACAAAACCTATGTATCTCATAGGCATTTTTATGCTGACGTACCTATTTTCACATGTGTTTTCAGGAGATGATGCATAGGATTTATCAAGACATACTTAGGCGGACCTGTGCCTTAGTGACTTAAAACGAGACAAGAACTAGTTACTTTATGTTATGTACTCTTTGGTTCTTGTTTAAAACAATGTAAACTTTAATGTTTGATTAATAAAACGAAACTTCAATTGCCATGGATTTGAAACAATTAATTCTGTTACAACACTCCCCGATGTTTCCGCCACGTTTTGTATGTTCTACGTGGTCGGGGTGTGACAGCTGCAGCGGTCGCAGTCAAGCTCACATCGGGCCTTCCAGGACCTGACACCGTATTTTCAGAGCCGGTTTAAACCAGCAAATCAGATTGAAGAGCCAATGGGTCATAACCCATTGGGCCCAGAAGACCATTTTCCTGAAGCTCAGGATATGGATATGGATGATGACCCCGATCCCGAGATGCCACCGAGTGGGACGCCGACGTATCCCATTGAAATTTCTGACGGATCGTCTTTTCACGGTTCACCATACCGGGGTCTAGACAGCTATGAAGCAAGGTTTGCCTCATACCCCTGGGAGTTCACTCCCTCTTTCAACCCACTACCACAACAGCAGCAGGATACCTCTAAGGATTCGTATTTCCGGGCGGTCACGCCACCGCCACCACCACCGCCAGTACAACAACCGCCTCCAGAACCACCGAGGTGGAGAAAAACAGGTGCACGGATGTCCGTGCGAGGAGGGGATTTTCACTTCAACACCCCTCAACACTCCAGTGGCAGTCACTACCCGCCACTGTATGAAGACCCGCAGCTGGGTGGGCCTTCAAACCCAGTTTCTGAGGTGGACTTTACGCCAGTCGCACCACCACCGCAATACATGGGTTATGATAACCCAATACCTTCTTACGCCGGTGCAGCGACGTATAACCCCTTTGAGCAGCCAGCATATCCTGGATACAATTACTACAATGCCCCTGCTGTCGACCCGTACCTCGAGGCGGCCAACTACAATGCTCTCCATCCAGAAGGGCCATTCGCAGCTTCGTACCAGTCTGGGTACCAAGCATATGGGTATCAATACCCACCACCTCCTCAACCTCCGCAGCAGCAGCCGCCACAGCCGCCACTGATTCAACCACCACAACAACAGGAGATTCTTCAGAGGTTGAGCCAGGTGGAACGCGAGGTTCAAGAGGAGCTTAGAAACCACCGGGGATTTCTTAAGGGTTTGGCAAACCTGATCAAGGGGAAAAAGAAGAAGGATTATTAAAAATCCTTATTTTTTTATTTGTATTGTTGTTAATTTCAATTCAGTCCCTGCGTGGACAATTTTATTTATGTATTCAGTCCCTGCAAGGACTTGTATTTCTTCTTTTAGTCCTTATGAGGATAAGTTATTTATTTCAAAAGTCCCGTTTAGGGCAATTATGTACTTCCTTCATTTAAAGTTTATTGGAATGTTTTATTAGAATTTCATTGTCATCATATGCATGAATATATTATATGAAATAAATCAAAATATCATTCCTTTTTATAATTGATCTGCCTTTATATATTAAAAGGAATCTTAAAAGGTATAACCTAGCTTATGTCATTAAAGACCTAGCTATGATGGTAAAACCTATTTAAAAAGTTTCAAGTCTTTGTTAACATCTGAAAACATGTTAACGCTCCTGACAACAGTGATGCGATAAAATCACACCTGTCATCTTTATATTGGGAATTTCTAAATCCCTTATTTAGCCCAATGATCTAAAATCATGGGTTCAAATCATCAATTAAGATGATCATATATTAAACATCCATTAGTAATGACGTGCCTACGGGCCATAATAATTGTCAAATGAGACAAAAGACAGTTGTAGTCTATGACTCCCTGTCAAGAAAAGGTGGTGGACTATGTTCAAGCCTTAATGCATCGATCTTATAAAATCATGGCTTATGAATTAAAATTGTCCTAGTGACTAGGCCGTTTGTGCCACTCTTGATACCTTTAATGATTAATAACGAAGGATAAATTATAATGAAAATCCTAAATGAATGTAAATAGCAAATTAACCGATGTGGTTTCTATTACCATGGTTAATGAATTGCCATAAAAGACAATTCCATATTAAACTTCTAAATAAATCATTGTCAATATTTTATGTAGCAATCAAGCTACATGGCAGAATCAGAAGAAGTCAACAGTCACCCGAGGGAAAATGATAATACTACCAGAGTTAACATAGCTGGTGCAGAACTACTGGCATTGATAGACAATGCCGTTACTCGAGCTCTGGACAGACGAGATAATGAATCAACTGGTACTCATAGCAAGACACTATCTGTACCTCATACAAAGCAACCCTCCAAGACTCATACAGCTCGCAAGAGCGATTCTCATCATTCTTCGAATCAAAAGAGTGTTTCGTCTAGACAGGTTGTGCTTAACCAAGAACCACGAGTTAAAACCTGTTCGTATAAATATTTTATCTCCTGCAAGCCTAGAGACTTCACAGGGGAGAAAGGAGCCATCGATTGCATGCTTGGCTCGATGAGATGGATACAGTGGTTGATATTAGTGGTTGTGCAGAGCAAGATATTGTGAAGTTTGTGTCGTAATCGTTTAAAGGAGAAGCTCTAGCTTGGTGGAGGTCATTGATCCAAGCTACTGGGAAGATCCTGTTGTATAATCTGACATGGGATCAGTTTGTTGCTCTTATCAAAGAAAATTTTTGTCCTCAACACGAAGTTGAGAAGATTGAGACTGACTTCTTGACCTTGGTAATGAGAAACTTAGACTGTCAGGCATACCTAACAAGTTTCAATACCATATCTAGATTGGTTCCATACTTGGTTACACCGGAACCGAAACGTATAGCTCGATTTATTGGAGGTTTAGCTCCGGAAATTAAGGCAAGTGTGAAAGCACAAGGCCTGCTACCTTTAGGTCAGTGGCCGAATTGTCGTTATCTCTTACTCTTGATGCGGCCAGGCAGAGATCGCTAGGAATTCCGATGAAGGGAAAAGGAAATGTGAGGATGAGAACTCACGCCGTTATGATAAGAAACATAAGGGGAACTCTGAGTACAAGAAGGGTTCCGGGATCACAAAAGATAACCAACAGTCGGGTGAGAAGCCTAAATGCAAGACCTGCAAGAAGCGCCATCTAGGGAAGTGCAGGTACGAACCAAAATCCCAATCATAGCCTAGGGCTTGTGGGATCTGCAAATCTAGTGAGCATAAAACATTAGAATGCAAGAAGATAAGAGATGCGACTTGTTACAACTGTAACGAGAAGGGGCATATCAAGTCCAATTGCCCAAAATATGAAAAGAAGCCTGAAGAAGTTAAGAAGACCAACGCTAGGGTCTTCCAGATGGGTGCAAAAGAGGCCATACAAGATGACAATGTTATAACCAGTACGTTCCTTATCAATGATGTATATGCAAGGGTATTGTTTGATTCGGGTGGAGATAAGTCGTTTGTGGATAATAAATTTTGTAAGTTATTAAATCTGCCTGTTAGAACCCTAAGCATAAAATATGAAGTAGAATTAGCTGATAGAACCATAGAAACTGCTTCAACAGTGTTAGATGGATGTTTTATATCCATTAGGAACCATTCTTTTCCACTGTCTTTACTTCCATTGAAACTAGCAGGGTTTGATATAGTAATAGGCATGGATTGGTTGTCTCACAACCAAGCCCATATCGTTTGTGATAAGAAGCAAGTGGTTATCAAGACTCCTTATGGTAAGCCTTTAACAATTCAAGGAGATACGCAGTACGGGTTACCAAAGCAAGTATACATGCTTAAGGCATCAAGGTGTATGAAGAAGGGTTATGTCATCTACATGGCACAAGTAACTATTGATGAACCAAGGCCCAAGATCGAAGACATACCTGTTATTTCTGAATATCCAGATGTATTCCCTGAAGAACTACCTGGTTTACCCCCAGATAGGCAAGTGGAGTTCAGAATTGATATCATTCCTGGTGCAGCACCCGTTGCAAGAGCGCCTTACCGGTTGGCGCCGACTGAGATGAAAGAGTTGAGAACTCAGTTGGATGATTTGTTGGCGGGATTTATTAGACCTAGCTCATCTCCTTGGGGAGCACCAATTCTGTTTGTGAAGAAGAAGGATGGATCGATGCGTCTATGCATCGATTATCGAGAGCTGAACAAGGTTACGATCAAGAACAGATATCCATTGCCCAGGATCGACGATTTGTTCGATCAGCTTCAAGGAGCAAGTTACTTCTCCAAGATTGATTTGAGGTCAGGTTATCACCAACTAAAGGTCAGAGATGGAGATGTGCATAAAACTGCATTCTGAACTCGCTATGGTCACTATGAGTTCTTAGTGATACCTTTTGGGCTCACTAATGCACCGGCAGCGTTCATGGACCTCATGAATCGCGTTTGCAAGCCATATTTGGACAAGTTTGTCATTGTTTTTATTGATGACATACTTATATACTCGAAGAATCAAGCCGACCATGAGAAGCACCTCCGATGTATTCTCAAACTTCTTCAGCAAGAAAAGCTCTATGCTAAGTTTTCCAAATGCGAGTTTTGGCTTCGTGAAGTCCAATTTCTTGGACATATGGTAAGCGAGCGTGGTATCCAAGTGGATCCCGCTAAGATTGAAGCCATCATGAATTGGCAAGAGCCGAAGACGCCCACAGAGATTCGCAGCTTTTTGGGTCTGGCAGGATATTACCGGCGTTTTATTGAAAAATTTTCAAGGATTGCTGCACCCCTAACTTCATTGACCCGCAAGAATATCAAGTTTGATTGGGGTCCTAAGCTGCAAGAAGCCTTTGATATTCTTAAACAGAAGTTAAGCAATGCACCTGTGTTGACATTGCCAGAAGGTATTGAAGAATTTGTGGTTTACTGTGACGCATCGCACACTGGCATGGGATGTGTGCTTATGCAGAAGGGAAAAGTTATTGCATATGCTTCCCGACAATTAAAAGTGCACGAGAATAATTACACCACCCACGATTTAGAGTTGGGTGCCGTTGTATTTGCACTGAAGCTATGGAGGCACTATTTATATGGTACCAAGTGTGTGATCTATTCTGATCATAAGAGCCTCCACCACCTGTTTAACCAAAAGTATCTGAACATGAGGCAGCGCCGATGGATGGAGACGCTGAATGATTACGATTGTGAAATCCGATATCATCCAGGCAAAGCGAAGTCGCTGATGCTTTGAGCAGAAAGGAAAGGGTTAAGCCCATTAGAATCAATGCCAAGAGCATTGAGTTGAAAAACAGTTTAAATGAAAGGTTGTTAGCCACTCAAAAGGAAGCTGTGTTAGAAGCTAACTATCCTAATGAAAAGCTAGGCGTAACTGCTGAACAGGTATCGTATGACAAGGATGGAATCCTAAGATTGAATGGACGAATATGGGTTCCAATCTATGGAGGGCTTAGGGATGTGATTCTCCAAGAAGCCCATAGTTCGAAATACTCAGTCCATTCTGGTAGTGATAAGATGTCTCAGGATTTAAAGGCAAATTACTGGTGGATAGGTTTGAATAAATCTATAGCCACTTATGTGGCCAAATGTCTGACATGTGCGCAAGTTAAAGCCGAACACTAGAAGCCGTCAGGATTACTGCAACAGCCTGAACTTCCCACTTGGAAGTGGGAAATGCTAACCATGGATTTTATCACTAAGTTACCAAGAACAAAGCGTGGGAATGATACTATTTGGGTTATAGTAGATAGACTGACCAAGTCAGCCCACTTCTTACCAATTAAGGAAACACACAGCTCAGATAAGTTAGCTCAATTGTACGTGGATGAGATTGTATCTCTCCACGGAGTGCCAGTGTCTATTATCTCCGATAGGGATACTAGATACACGTCTCACTTTTGGAAAAGCTTCCAGCAATCATTAGGCACTCGATTAAACTTCAGCACTGCTTATCATCCTCAGACGGATGGTCAAAGCGAACGTACAATTCAAACGCTGGAGGATATGTTAAGAGCTTGTGTTATTGATTTAGGGGAAAGTTGGGATGATCATCTTCCGTTGATTGAATTTTCATATAATAATAGCTATCATTCCAGTATTCAAGTTGCACCTTTCGAAGCTTTGTACGGAAGGAAATGCAGAACGCCCGTTTGTTGGGCAGAAGTTGGAGATGTCCAACTAACAGGACCTGATATAGTCCTGGAGACGACAGATAAGATTGTGCAAATACGTGATCGTCTCAAAGCTGCCAGGGATAGGCAGAAAAGCTACGCAGATAAAAGGCGTAAACCTCTGAAATTCGAGGTAGGTAACAAAGTACTACTTAAAGTATCACCCTGGAAAGGGGTGATTCGTTTTGGAAAGAAAGGCAAGCTGAGCCCAAGATACATAGGACCATTCGAGTTTATCGAATGTGTCGAAACTGTGGCTTACAAGCTAAATCTGCAGCTCGGTGAAATCCACAATGTGTTCCACATTTGCAACTTGAAGAAGTGTCTAGCTGATGCATCGCTAGCCATATCACATAAGGATGTGCATATCGATGAGAGCTTAAAGTTTATTGAAAAACCTTTGTCGATCGAGGATCGACAGGTTAAGAAGCTTCGAAAGATGCACGTACCGATTGGGAAGGTTAAATGGGATGCCCGTAGAGGTCCCGAGTATACGTGGGAGGTTGAATCCACAATGAAGCAGAAGTACCCTCATTTATTTCAGTAAATCTCGAGGTCCAGATTTCTTTTAAGGGGGTGAGGATGTAACACCTCATAAAATCACGCCCAATATAATACAGACACGTGTCATGGACTTTAAATGTGTAAGGAATTGATTCTGAGGGACTAAAGTGTTAAACAATGTAAATATGTTAATAAAGGGATCCAAAGTATCAACATGCCATTCTTGTGCCTCTGATTGACCTCACACGACGTTCGTATTCTTTGAAGAATAATTTATCGAACTTAGAAAGTCGTTTGTGCTTAAAATAAGGATCTTATGAAACATAGGGGTTAAAAGTGTCAACATTTTGAAAGTAACCTCTGAGTGACCTTTTAACGATCCCAAGAACATTGTAATAATTATATTTTACGCTCTCAAGAATATCGGATATTAATTTCGTGGAGTTTCTAAGAAAACAAGACGTTTCGGGTGACCGTACAACTAACCGGGAGCTTAACGGAGTTAGTTTATGACCCAAGGTCCTTAAAAGTTAACTATGGGGGTCCAAAATGCAATAAATGGAAGTAAAATAAAGTTTAATTGGACCAAGGACTGAAATTGCCAAGTTGCAAAAGTGTTTACCGGAGATAGCCCTTTACGCGGGCCGCATAGACCCAAGGACAACTCTTACGCGGGCCGCGTAAGAGTGCCAGATGCAGAAAGATGTGGACAGCTGCATGTCCAGCCAGTTCCACCGCCTTAGAAAGCTTGTTTTCGATTCCAGGGACTGAGCCAACAGTATTACATGCATAGGGGACACCTGGGATCATCAGAAATCAGTTGTAGACTTGTGTGGAGTGATCTTGTGAAGTATTTTTGGCTATATAAGAACTTGTTGGTTTGCTAGTTCATTGCTCATTCACAAAATTATTCACAACACTCTCTTTGGAGCTCTCTGGACTTTAAGTAAGTTTTCTTAAGTTCCAATTTCGTGCTAAGGACCATTGTAAGTGTTCTTAGCTCCTTAAGTTCAAGTTTTAGTAGTTTAATGACCAAAAGTCAAAGCCATCATAATTAGGCTTTGACTTAGTGATTAATCACTAATGGTCCAGTCATTTTTCAAATTGAAAGTGGCTATGAGTTGGTAATTATGTAGGTAATAAACCCTTAAGAGGGCACCTACTGATTATCACTCTAACTTGGTCAATTGTCGGGTCAAACTTAATATTAAAAAGTCAACAGAAACTATTTTTACAAATAAATTCATTACTAGCAATGCAGAGGTTATGGAACATGTTTTAACACTAAAATAACTTGGTAAATAATGTAAGAACATGTGTAAGCATGTTCAACCCGACAATTCTAAGTTTAGGCTCTGTTCGGAACCGAAAGTCGCAAAAGTGGACTTTTGCTTTGACTTTCAGTTCTGACCCAATTTAGCTTAGTTTAGATATGCCTTAGGGTTCCTTTAAGACCATGTTATAGGTTAGTATAACCCTCTGAGGTTATACAACTTGGTTCCTTAGAAATCCTAGTTCATTGCATGTTTCCGTTAATTGCTTAATTGTTGACCATTATGCCCTTTGTATATTAAAACAACGTTTTTAAAAATGTGAGAGGAAAAAAACTTTTGTTACTGATTTATAAACATGTCCTAAAAACTTGACATCAGTTTGAGGTCTAGATTAGGAGTTATGCTCAATATCGTAATTTGAAAGCTTTTTATTAATTAAACGGTATTTTTGGCATAAAACCTATTTAAACCCAAATTTTAACACCAAACTTTTTACCCACTGATGTAATATAATATTTTGGAATTTTTGAAGATTTTTATTAAATTTTTAAACTGATAATAACTCGGGGTCTTGCTTTGATTCGGTAAGTGACGGTTACGCCTTTTTTTACCAATAAAATGAGTTTTACATAACATTTTGATACCAAACCTTTTGCTACTGATTTCATATGATAAATAAGATATTTTGAACTTTATCAACTGATCAAAAACTCAGATTTCTTTAAATAACCCGAAAATCGCCAAATAGCGACTTTTTACGCGTTTTAAACACATAGTGTGGGTTAAAACTATGTTTAACATTTAAGACCCATTACCTACTGATATTATAAGTAAATTTTGATACTTTAACAGTAGGAAAAGTTTTGAACTCAGATTTCCAAATGTGACCTTTAAAGCTTATGTGAAATGACCAAAATGTCCCTACTGGGCATAAATTCATTCTAAACTCCTTTTGGGCATAATGGAAGGTATCCTACTGATATCACAACATATTTAAGGCATATTAACTTGTGAAACCTGTATATGACTCTTTTGGGTACCCGTTATGCATTTTTCGCGTTCGGTACGGCTTATGTAACTAGTTTGCATAAATTGACCGAAACGGGTCAAACCTTATCATTTTCACTTCAAAATCCAGAATGTGTTTAGTTTACCCATATTATAAAAGTCCTCATACTTGTCGGGTCTAAATCACATTCTAATCCGGTCTTCGCTTAATCATGCGTTTTGAAGCGTAAACCTTTCATTAAAACTAACCGGTCTAAGTTTAAACTTAAGTAAGACCCGTTAGGAATCTAATAGGTTATTAAAACCTTCATTCCAGATTTAGGAGCCCAGTAAAAGATATTTTCACTTGCTGATTGTTATACGGCTAAGATAAATTGTATTTTGCTCAGGTAAATACTTTTAACTTATTTTCCCTTATACGGGCTTGGGGTACGGTATATAAAATACCGCTTGGTAGGGTATTGAATTTTTAATCGTATAATGGTTAAATCATTGAGATAACCCGTTTAATCTGTTTTGTTTGTTTTAAGCCTTTGGGGGGTTAATGACCATGTCCTGGATATCCTCGGCTCATTCATTGAAATGGCCACGACTTAAGCACGGGGTGTAGGCATACACCTGCCGGTGCGTATGTAAAAAGATATACCCGCTTGTTCGAGAATAACTCGCCGTGGGTTATATTATGAGGGGTGTCTATTAATCTTTAACCCGCCATTACTAACCCGGGCTACTGAACGTATAACAAACATATAATTCTTTTACAAGTTTATTTTTAAATAATTATCCCAAGTTATAAAAGAACATTTGTGCCTTGTGCATTTAAATCAATTTTTATAAACCTTTTTCAAAAAGAGTCAGTTAATTATATTTATCAGTGTAAACTGACATATTTTCAAAAAGGTTGAGTGCAGGTACTACATGTAATAGGCTGGCTACTCCGAGTGTCAAATAAAGAGTCTTGCAAGCTTTTGATGCTTAAATCTGTTGAATAATATTTCCTTTTGTTTTAGATCCGCCTGTGGATCCACTTTACATTCCGTTGTATAATATTTTATTGTACTTTTAATCAGTTTGTAATATTATTACTTTTAGACTTCCGTTGTGCATTAAACTGTGATTAAATTGACTATGATGATATCAACTATGTCACGATACTCCCCACCGGGCCCACCGGTAATACGTGGAAATATCGGGGTGTGATAGGTTGGTATCAGAGCCAACATTGAGTGAATTAAACACTAGCCTTTTGTGTTTAATCTCAATGACACAGTTGCACATTCCTTGACTTCCGAGTCTAGGCTAATGACTTAGGACTAATCCTAATCATAATTATTTTTGTCTTTTATGGTTTTCCTTTGTTTGTTTTGACAGGAACAAGAAAATGCCACCAAGAATGCGAGGACGAGGCGGACGAGGCAAGGCGCTATGTACCGCTCCAAACGATCATGAAGCCGGGCCTTCCCACTGGCGAACGCCCTCAGCAACCATGAGCTCTAGTCCTCAAGAAGATTAGAGGACATACTTGGAACCTGCGAGGCGTTCTGTCTCGCTCAGCTCGTCGCCCTCATACCATCACTCCTTTGGGCCACATTCAGGGGACGAGCCCGAAGTTTCTCACCACTCTATCATACCGCTGCAGCGGTCGCGGTCAAGCTCACATCGGGCCTTCCAGGACCCGACACCGTATTTCCAGAGCCGTTTTAACCCGGCAAATCAGATTGAAGAGCCAATGGGTCATAACCCATTGGGCCTAGAAGGCCATTTTCCTGAAGCTTGGGATATGGATATGGATGATGACCCCGATCCCGAGATCCCACCGAGTGGGACGCCGACGCATCCCATTGAAATTTCTGACGGATCGTCTTTTCACGGTTCACCATACCGGGGTCCAGACAGCTATGAATAGGGGTGCAAACGAGCCGAGCCGAGCCCGAGCCCGAGCTCGGCCAGGCTCGAGCTCGATTAACTTATGAGAGCTCGGGCTCGAGCTCGGCTCGATTCGAGCTTTGTTTTCAAAGCTCGAGCTCGGCTCGTTTGTATTTTATCAAGCTCGAGCTCAGCTCGTTTATTATCTATTAATTTGTATATTAAATAAAAATAATATAAATAATAGACTTTTTAGGCTTGCGAGCTCGATAAGTAAAGCTCGGCTTGTAAACAAAATAAGCTTATTTTAGGTTTACTAAATAAGCTTATTTTTAGGTTCGAGGTCGGCTTGTAAACAAGTTTAAATAAGCTCGGCTCGACTCGGCTCGTTTACACTAAGGCTCGATAAGGCTCGACGAGCCTAACGAGCTTCACATGTGAGGCTCGAGCTCGGGCTCGATAAACAAACGAGCTTTGTTTTGAGGCTCAAGCTCGGCTTAGGCTTGATAAGGCTCGGCTCGTTTCGAGCTTTTTCTCGAGCCGATCTCGAGTGGCTCGCGAGCCGCTCGGCTCGTTTGCACCCCAAGCTATGACGCAAGGTTTGCCTCATACCCCTGGGGGTTCACTCCCTCTTTCAACCCACTACCACAACAGCAGCAGGATCCCTCTGAGGATTCGCATTTCCGGGCGGTCACGCCACCGCCACCGTCGCTGCCAGTACAACAACCGCCTCCAGAACCACCGAGGTGGAGAAGAACAGGTGCACGGATGTCCGTGCGAGGAGGGGATTTTCATTTCAGCACCCCTCAACATTCCAGTGGCAGTCACTACCCGCCACTGTATGAAGACCCGCAGCTGGGTGGGCCTTCAAACCCAGTTTCTGAGTTGGACTTTACGCCAGTCGCACCACCACCGCCACACATGGGTTATCATAACCCAATACCTTCTTACGCCGGTGCAGCGACGTATAACCCCTTTGAGCAGCCAGCATATCCTGGCTACAATTACTACAATGCCCCTGCTGTCGACCCGTACCTCGAGGCGGCCAACTACAATGCTCTCCATCCAGAAGGGCCTTTCGCAGCTTCGTACCAGTCTGGGTACCAAGCATATGGGTATCAATACCCACCACCTCCTCAACCTCCGCAGCAGCAGCCGCCACAGCCGCCACTGATCCAACCACCGCAACAACAGGAGATTCTTCAGAGGTTGAGCCAGGTGGAACGCGAGGTTCAAGAGGAGCGTAGAAACCACCGGGGATTTCTTAAGGGTTTGGCAAACCTGATCAAGGGGAAAAAGAAGAAGGAGTATTAAAAATCCTTATTTTTTTTATTTGTATTGTTGTTAATTACAATTCAGTCCCTGCGTGGACAATTTTATTTATGTATTCAGTCGCTGCAAGTGTTTCATCGGACAAACACTTCTTCAATTGTGAAACATGGAAAACATCATGAACGTTACCCAGCTCACCAGGTAACTCGAGCTTGTAGGCCACCTTACCAATTCGTTCCAGAATTTTGAATGGCCCGACATAACGCGGATTAAGCTTACCGCGTTTCCCAAAACGTACCACACCCTTCCAGGGTGAGACTTTTAACATAACGCGATCGCCTACAGCAAACTCCAAAGGTTTCCTACGCTTGTCAGCATAGCTTTTCTGACGGTCGCGCGCCGCCGCCATACGATTTCTAATTTGTACAATCTTCTCAGAAGTTCCGAGCACAAGCTCTGGACCCGTGATTTGGCTGTCACCCACTTCAGCCTAACTGAGAGGAGATCGACATTTCCGTCCGTATAAAGCCTCGAACGGAGCTGCCTGGATACTGGTATGGTAACTGTTATTGTAAGAAAACTCTACCAAGGGTAAGTGTCTCTCCCAACCTTTACCAAAATCGATAACACATGCCCGCAGCATGTCTTCTAGTGTCTGGATGGTTCGCTCACTCTGACCACCCGTTTGAGGGTGATAGGCAGTGCTCATGTCGAGTCGTGAGCCAAATGATTTGTGCATCGCTTGCCACAAATCAGATATGAAACGCAGATCACGATCAGAGATAATGGAGGTTGGCGCCCCGTGCCTGGAAACCACTTCCTTTAGATAGATGCCAGCCAACTGCGTGAACTTGTCAGTTTCCTTGATTGCGAGGAAGTGTGCAGATTTCGTGAGACGGTCAACGATCACCCAGATGGTATCGTTCCCGCTTTGAGTTCTAGGTAGCCCAGTGACAAAGTCCATGGAAATTTGTTCCCATTTCCACATGGGTATTTCTGGTTGCTGAAGTAGGCCTGAGGGTTTATGATACTCCACCTTGACCTTTGAACAAGTCAAACATTTACTTACATAAGTCACGATGTGGGCCTTCATCTTTGGCCACCAGTACAAAACCTTGAGATCCTGATACATTTTATCCGAACCTGGATGAACAGAGTACCGAGACTTGTGCGCTTCATCCATCACAAGCTCCCTAAGGTTACCAAACAAAGGAATCCATACACACTCCATGAAGTAGAGAATACCATCCGATCTCTCTACAAGTCGTTTTGCCATGCCCCTTAAGTACTCTGCTTCAATGGTTTCCTCTTTCAACACTTCAGTTTGGGCAGAACGGATGTGATTTGGGAGGTTTGAGTGAATGGTGAGCTGCAAGGTGCGAACACATTTGGGTTTCGTTTCCTTTCGACTAAGGGCATCAGCTACAACGTTAGCCTTACCTGGATGATACTTGATTGCACAGTCATAGTCGTTTAAGAGTTCTACCCAGCGACGCTGTCGCATATTCAATTCCTTCTGGTCAAAAATATGCTGGAGGCTTCTGTGGTCGGTGTAGATAGTGCATTTGGTACCGTACAGATAGTGCCTCCAGATTTTCAACGCAAAAAACCACGGCCCCCAACTCTAAGTCGTGAGTCGTGTAATTCTTTTCATGAACCTTTAACTGTCGAGAAGCGTAAGCTATCACTTTCTCGTGTTGCATCAGCATCAACCGAGACTTAGTGATTAATCACTAATGGTCCAGCCATTATTCAAATTAAAAGTGGCTATGAGTTGGTAATTATGTAGGTAATAAACCCTCAAGATGGCACCTACTGATTATCACTCTAACTTGGTCAAATGTCGGGTCAAACTTATTATTAAAAAGTCAACAGAAGCAATTTTTACAAATAAATTCATAACTGATAATGCTGAGGTTATGGAACATGTTTTAACACTTAAATAACTTGGTAATTAATATAAGAACATGTCTAGGCATGTTCAACCCGACAATTAAGAGTTTAGGCTCGGTTCGCAACCGAAAGTCACAAAAGTTGACTTTTGCTTTGACTCTCAGTTCTGACCCGAATTGACTTGTTTTAGATATGCCTTAGGGTTCCTTTAGGACCATATTACATGTTAGTATAACTCTTTGAGATTATACTATATGGTTCCTATTTAATCTGATTCATATGCATGTTCCCGTTAATTGCTTAATTGTTGACCATTATGCCCTTTTAATATAAAAACGAGATTTTTGAAAACATGAAAGGACAAAAACCTTTATTGCTGATTTATAATCATGACCCAAGAATTTGACATCAGTTTATGGTCTAAATTAGGAGTTATGCTCGATATCGTAAAATGCAAGCTTTTTATTAATTAAACGGTATTTTCGGCATAGACCTATTTAAACCCAAATTTTGTCGCCAAACTTTATACCTACTGATAGAATATAATATTTAGGGATTTTTGGAAATTTTTATGGAATTTTAAACTGATCATATCATAGGGTTCTTGCATTGACTCGGTAATTGACGGTTATGCCCTTTTTGCTAATAAAATGAGTTTTACATATCCTTTACATATCAAACCTTTTGCTACTGATTTTATACAAAAAATAAATAATATTAAACAGTAGAGGCTGATCAAAACCTCAGATTTTCTTAATCAACCCGAATACCGTCAAATACCGACTATTAGGCGATTTAGGCGCATAGTATGGTTTAAAACCATACTTAGCACCTAAGACTTGATACCTACTGATATTATGAATAAATTTTTATACTTAAACAATATGTAAAAGTTATGAACTCAGATTTCCAAATTTAACCTTTAAAGCTTATGTGAAATGACCAAAATGCCCCTACGGTGCATAGTTTGGTTATAAATGATAAATTTCACATATATGCAATATCTTACTGATATAACTTGCAAAAATAAATATTTTTACTGATCAATTTAGACCAGGATCTCATATTGTCATTTAACCTTTTTTATAATCTTTAAAATGACCAAAATACCCCTACGGGGCTTAAATTGATTTTAAATCCGTTTTGGGCACAATGGAAGGTATCCTACTGATATCACAACATGATTAAGGCATATTAACTTGTGAAACCTGTACATGACTCATTTGGTTACCCTGCATTATTCGCATTCGGTACGGTTTATGTAACTAGTTTGCACAAATTAACCGAAACGGGTCAAACCTTATCATTTTTACTTCAAAATCCAGAATGTGTTTAGTTTACCCATTTTATACAAGTCTTTAAACTTGTTGGGTCTAAATCACATTCTAATCCGGTCTTCGCTTAAATCTTGCGTTTTGAACCGTAAACCTTTCATTAAAACTAACCGGTCTAAGTTTAAACTTAAGTAAGACCCGTTAGGAATCTAATAGGTTATTAAAACCTTCGTTCCAGATATAGGAGACCAGTAAAAGATATTTGCACTTGCTGATTGTTATACGGCTGTGATTAAATTATATTTTGCTCAGGTAAATACTTTTAACTTATTTTCCCTTATACGGGCTTGGGATACGGTATTATAATACCGCTTGGTCGGGTATGTAGTTATTTAAATCAAATGGTGATTAATACATTTACATAACCCGTTTTAATCGGTTTTGTTTGATGCAATGCCTTTGGGGGGTTAATGACCGTGTCCTGGATATCCTCGGCTCATTCATTTGAAATGGCCACGACTTAAGCACAGGGTGTAGGCATACACCTGACAGTTGCGTATGTAAAAAGGTAGCCCATTCGGGAGGAAACTTCATGTGGGTATTATACCAAGTGGTGTGTCTATTAATCTTTAACCCGGTATTAGAACCCGGGCTACTAAATGGACGGCAAACATGTAAATCTCTATACAAGATTATTTTTAAATAATTATCCCAAGTTATAAAAGAACATTTGTGCCTTGTGCATTTAAATCAATTTTTATAAACCTTTTTCAAAAGAGTCAGTTAATTGTATTTACCAGTGTAAACTGACGTATTTTCAAAAAAGGTTGAGTGCAGGTACTACACGTAATAAGCTGGCTACTCCGAGTGTCAAAAAAGAGTCTTGTAAGCTTTTGATGCTTAAAATCTGTTGAACAATATTCCGTTTGTTTTAGATCCGCCTGTGGATCCATCTACATTCCATTTGTATAATATTTTATTGTACTTTCAATCGGTTTGTAATATTATTACTTTCAGACTTCCGATGTGCATTAAACTGTGATTAATTGTCTATGATGATATCAACTACGTCACGGTACTCCCCACCGGGCCCACCGGTAATACGTGGAAATATCGGGGTGTGGCAGACTCTCATCTGATGATAGCCCGATCTTAGATCAATCTTCGAGTAGAAGCTCGACCCTTGCAACTGGTCGAATAAGTCGTCGATGCGAGGTAAAGGGTAACGATTCTTGATCGTCACCTAGTTGAGTTCTCGATAGTCAATACACATGCGAAAAGACCCGTCTTTCTTCTTCACAAACAAAACTGGTGCTCCCCAAGGCGAAGAACTGGGTCGGATAAAGCCTCTATCCAACAGTTCTTGAAGTTGATTTGACAACTCTTGCAATTCCCCCGGTGCAAGACGATATGGTGCGTGAGCAATCGGAGCTGCTCCTGGTATAAGATCAATGTGGAACTCCACCTGACGATGTGGAGGTATACCTGGAAGCTCCTCGGGAAAAACGTCAGGAAATTCACGAACAACAGGTAGATCTTCGATTCTCTTTTCCTCAGACAAGTTGTCGGTAACAAGTGCGTGTGCTAAAAGTAGTCCAATTAAAACTAACTAATTTTAACCTAAACTAGACACTCTAAGTTTTAAATTTATAAACTAAGACTCTCTAAAACCTAGACCACACAACCGGCAAGTGTACCGGTCAATGCAGTATAGCCTAAGTAATTCCGAGTATCGAACCCACGAGACTCTCTAATTACGTTGACTAGACTCGACTAACTTAACTGACCTAATTGAATTACTTGACTGTTTTTATTGTTTGGGGGGTTTTCTAACAATCCTAAAATTGCAACTAAAAGTAAACTAAATCAACTAAACTAACTAAGGCGCGACTTAGATGAAGATTGAGACCAAAGATGACGAATAACTACCTAGGTTAGAATCCTATTTAACTAGGAATGGATTTCTATTCGAAACTAAAGTGGTATGGAACCGGGATCTTTGTGTGCTAAACCCTAAGAAATCCCTACTAAGACCTCCCGACCCTTCTCAGGAAGAAACCTGTGAGACTCTACAGGGCTGTTTTGACTACCGGTTGGTTAGACTTCCTCTCAGTCCTCTAACTTCTATAAAAGTGCCTTAATCTGACAATCTACCTCTCAGCGCGAAAGTCTAAGGAAACTATGGATTTTAATTTAGTTTAATAGACACGAATAAGATTAGGGAACTAAGACCGATTTCTCTCAAAACCTAATCCTAGCTATATATCAAACCGAGACCTATTAATAACCTCGAGCCTCTCAGCGACAAGATTAGCAGAATATCAAGTTCTAAATATATTTTATGTACCGTTTCTAAGGTTATTGGCCAATTCACCCAAAGACTACCCGAACCCGCAAAGACTCGAACAATCAACACAAACCTATCCTATGAAAGACATTCACCAAGGTTCATGTGAAACGAATAAACAATCAATAATCAAAACTAGATACGCATACGCACTAAATTAAAGATTCCAAAGTTCTTTACTTTTTAAGAAAAACCCATACACACGATAATAACCGAAAAGAAATCCAAACTTTATTAAATATTCATCTTAACCTAGGTAGCAACGAAAGGTTTAGCCAAAAAACATGGTCTTAAAAACAATCAAACAAAGTCTCAAACAAGAATTCATCGATGTCAAACAAGAAAAATAGATAACAAGAAAAACCAGGAAGTTAGAACCCGTTAATCCTTAGTCTCTACGCTTCCACTTCGATCCGATGATTCTCTAGCCGTGAACCTTGCCAAAAAGTATTCCAAACTTCGTCCCTGAATGTTTCTGCCCGTGCGTCTTATGTACAGCCGTCAATATGTATGCGTTCAAGGTTTGGGCTTATAACTTTCATGGCCCAAAGTATGTATGTAATTTAGAAATTCACGGCCCATTAGGAGTCCTCCAAATTGATGCATGTCTCTCAATTACAAAACTATAGCAGCTTCTTTTTTTTTTTTTTAATAATACTTTAAAGAATTGGGCCGCCACCATAATCCTTCACGTGAATGCCCAGTTGATTAATCCTAGACGAATTTTGTATATGTATCATTTGTCCACTAGATTTAATGTTATATACATAACATTACTTTAATTCTATTCAAGTTCGTTGATTGTTAGTCTTTGGCGGCCCCCACAACATTAGTAATATGCACCTTCTCGTCTTAGCAGCTCAAAAGAAAATAGTGGCAAATTTACTTCGGTTTCTGGCACCCCATTCTGCCCAACTGGCTGGTTATTTCCATAGTACTCGTTTTCGCTCTATTTGTAACAGGACCTAGCAAAACACAAAACAATATAATATAATACTAAAAGCTAAAAAGAACAAATAAAAACTATACAAAAATTATACAATTTACACGGGACAAATATGTGTATTTTACCCCACATCAGTGACAGACTCTCATCTGATGATAGCCCGATCTTAGATCAATCTTCGAGTAGAAGCTCGACCCTTGCAACTGGTCGAACAAGTCGTCGATGCGAGGTAAAGGGTAACGATTCTTGATCGTCACCTAGTTGAGTTCTCGATAGTCAATACACATGCGAAAAGACCCGTATTTCTTATTCACAAACAAAACTGGTGCTCCCCAAGGCGAAGAACTGGGTCGGATAAAGCCTCTATCCAACAGTTCTTGAAGTTGATTTGACAACTCTTGCAATTCCCCCGGTGCAAGACGATATGGTGCGCGAGCAATCAGAGCTGCTCCTTGTGTAAGATCAATGTGGAACTCCACCTGACGATGTGGAGGTATACCTGGAAGCTCCTCGGGAAAAACGTCAGGAAATTCACGAACAACAGGTAGATCTTCGATTCTCTTTTCCTCAGACAAGTTGTCGGTAACAAGTGCTAAGATAACAGGGTAGCCCTTTCGTAAACATTTCTGGGCTTTCATGGATGAGATGATGTTGACAGTTGCACCACTTCGATGACCCTGGACAAATAATGATTCCCCGCTTAGGAGAGGTACTCGCACGATCTTCTCCTTGCAAAGTATATCTGCTCTGTGCTTGGATAACCAGTCCATACCAACGACTATATCGAAACTACCAAGAGTGATAGGGAGAAGGTCAATGTCAAACACTTGACCCATAAGATCAAGTTTACACCCTAAAAGTACGTGCGAGGCTTCCATCGATTTGCCATCGGCTAACTCTACTACGTGTTTGTTTACAAGAGGTTTTGGAGCTAATCCTAAGTGACGACTGAACCCCAAAGACACATAACTCCAGTCGGCACCAGAGTCTAATAATACAGTAGCTAAAATACCGTTGATAGAGAACGTACCAGTCACGACATTTCCATCGTTCCTTGCATCACCTGCTCCAATCGTAAATGCTCTCCTGCGGGCACCATTCCTACCGTTGTTCCCATTGTTATAACTCCCCGCGTTGTTGTTGTTGTTCTGGCGGTTACCCCCATTGTTATTGTTAGCATTCTGATTCAATTGCGGGCAATCCTTCTTGAAATGCCCTTCACTGCCGCACTGATAACATCCCCTCTGATTACCCCGATTTTGTTGGGGTTGTTGCCTTTGTTGCTACTGCTGGGGCTGTTGTTGTTGCTTGGGATGTGGAGCCCTACAATCCTTAGCCATGTGACCCACCTTGTCACACCTTTGACATGCTCGACTACACTGGCCATAGTGATGGAAACCACACTTATTGCACTTCGGCTATTTTCCTGCATAACCGGAAGTCTGGCCGTGGTTCTGGTTCTGATTGACAGAAGACGACTGGCTGAAGTTGCGAGTGCTGTTGTTGTCAGGCTTCTTTTGCGACTGATTCGAGTTGGTCGCCTTATCTGCATCATTCCACTTACGCTTGTTGTCGGTGGTGGGGGTGGTAGTAGTAGCAGTAATAGCAGTAGTAGCAGCAACACGTGGTGGCAGCGAGCCACACTCCAGCTCCTGATCAGTAATCTTGTGAGCCAGCCTGATAATTCGTGGAAGGTTGTCGAGATTTGCTATTGTGACTAACCCCTTAACTGGTGGTGCCAATCCCTTAATGTAGAGCTCGATCCCGCGAGGTGGGGGTCGGGATAGATTAGGACACATGTTTGCCAACTCGTGAGACCGTTTTGTGTAAGCCTCGATTTCAGATCCCTCCATCTTCAGGTTGTACTCGTTTTCCAGCTTTTGCACTTCATCACGAGGACAGTACTCCTCTCTCATCAATTCCTTAAAATCATCCCAGGTAGTAGCGTTTGCCATTTCAATGCCCAGCATCTGCACCTGAGCATTCCACCAAGTCAAAGCACCATCCTCTAGGGTGCCAGAAGCAAACTTCACCCTGTCCCTAGCTGGACAGTTACACATGGCAAAAACGGATTCGGCTTTCTCGAACCAACGGAGCAGTCCCATGGGACCTTCAGCTCCACTGAAAGTTTGAGGCTTACAATCCATGAACGTTTTGTACATACACACAGGCGGATTGTTCTGATTTGGATTCGCTTGCTGACCTAAAAACGAAAGAGAATACAGTACACATGTAAGAATTGGGTACGCGACACAAGATTGGAGAGTATTTGGCACATTTCGTACCAGCTTGATAGGCCGCCAAAGCCTCAGCCACACGTGTGTTAATTGTCACGGCCCCCGACCCGGTTTGACCCGTTTCAGGAGCCGCGGGACAGAAATCCTGCGGTATTTAATTAATTGAGTTTGACAGCGGAAGTTTTCATCAGGATCTTTTAAAATGTAAATATTTCCCGATTATTTTATTTCACAACGCGGGATAAAACCCTGGTAATTTACAATCATTTGATTTCACGAAGAAATCTTTTATTTTACAAAACATGTTTCTTTATTTTATACTGAGCCACTTCTTTGAGCTTGTAGTGCTATATGGCACTTTTCCTGGTTCATAACAGGTTACCTGAAACATGTTTGAAAAAGGTTTTGTCAGCGAGAAATACTGAGTGAATCATTCTATTTTGCATAATGATGCATAGTTATTAATTACAGCATAAGAGCGATTACAATGGCTTCTATCTTATTTTTATCTGGCTTTCTGTCACAATGGTGACGATGGTCATACCACTATTTAGATCAATGAACCTAAATAGTGATGATTATCCCTGTAGGTCAATGAACCTAACAGTGATTATCCCAAGTAGGTCAATGAACCTAACTGGGAGAAAATTTAGTAATGTGCACAATACCCCACTAACCAGTAATTCAAGATATCCATGACTTAGTCCCTGTAATTATAACCTTGAAAATAATTTGAGGTATTGTAAAATAGTTAATAAAAAGAGAATGACTCACAAACTGTGAGAAAAGGAGAATGACTCACATTGCAAATTTATACGGGCAGAGTTTGGCCTACTGATTTAGCCTTTTATCCTAAATTTAATAACAGGCACACAATTCTGGGTTAGTAATCAATCCAGCATTTACGATAACTCACGAGATCAAATTCTCACAACGAACGACAAAGTGCGATACTTCATCCATCGAATTAACGACGAACGACAAAGTATGATACTTAAACATCCATCGATTTAACGACAAACGACAAAGTATAGCCCTAATGTGGGCGGCACTTAAACATCCATTGGATATATTGATCGTCGGACAATGAATCGTAATAGCGATTGTGCTAATACCCTGATTGCGGCATTGATTTAGTGCCTGTGTGTGTTAATTGTGATAAACAGAACGTATCTCGGTGCCTGGAAAGAATTTCTCCGTTGAACATACGCAGAATTTCAAGTGCCAATGTCTGCTATTTATACACAAATTTGGCTTAGCTTACGGACCGTAACAAATAATCCTTACGGTCCGTAAGGGTCTTGAAATTTGCATAGGGTGGCCACGTGTGGGACTAGCTCAGCTGAGTCAACAGATTCCTTAAATTCATTTCTGCCAACGAATTATTTGGATAATCGTAAACTAGGGAAAACCCCCCCTGAGTTTTAGGGGCCCTGATCCTGATCCTGATTCTGATTGTTCTGAAAATTTTAGGGTTTGCGCAGAATCACTTGGGTGTCTCAATTAGGGTTTCCTATTGATCAAATTAATTTAATAATTATGACTTTTGATGAGAGTCGTTACATTCTCCCCACCTTAATAAAAATCTCGTCCTCGAGATTTACTGGAATAATTGAGGATACTTTTGCTTCATTTCTGATTCTAACTCCTAAATGTATTAGGATCATATCTTTAAATCCTACTTTACTTTAACTAACACTACTCGTTTACCTTTCTATCTTGGAAACGTATTACTCGAAGATTCGTTTAATAGATATTTCTTAAGATTGGATACATGAAATACATCATGTACCCCAGCTAACTCTCCTGGTAGTTGTAAATGATAAACAGCTGGTCCTATACGTTGGATCACTGGAAATGGTCATACATACCTTTCTTACCGAATTTAACAACTCCTTTCCAAGGAAATACTTTCAATTAGCATTTTGTCTCCAACTCGAACTCCAACGGTTTTAGTCTATTATCTGTATAACTTTTCTGACTATCTCTAGCCGTCTTTAGCTTTTCCTTCGTGATATTGAATATCACAACCGTAGTCACTTAGGATTTTTATCCATCTCCTTTGCCTCATGTTTAATTCTTTTTGCCCAAATATATGTCTTAAATTCTTATAATCCGTATAGACAGTAAACTTACTTCCATACAGATAATGTCTTTAAGGGCAAAATTTATGGTTCCTAATTCTAACTCATGAGTGGTATAGTTCCTTCGTTCTTTTTTTTCAATTACCTTGATGCATACGCAATTACCTTTTTGCGTTGCATTAACACGCATTCAAATCCTAACTTTGAAGCATTACCTTATACTTCAAAATCTTTAGTTCATAAGGCTAATATCTGAGTATTTGGTTAATTTCTGCTTTAAGATCCTCATTCAGACTTAGCTATTTTACAGGTTAACTTAGTTAATGGTATAACTATCTTAAAAAAATCCTTAATAAATCATCTGTAGTATCCGACTAAACTTCTAATTTCCATTGCTGATTGCAGAATCTTCCATTTAGTAATTGCTGCTATCTTAGCAGAATTTACGTGAATACCTTCATGATTCACTATATGACCTAAAAATTGCACTTCTGACAGCCAAAAATTCATTTTTCGAAAATTTGGCGTAAAGCTTTTCTTTTCTTAACAAAGTTAAGAGTACATGCAAGTGCTGATAATGTTCTTCCTGACTTTTGGAATAAATAAGTATATCATCTATGAAGACAATTACCAATTTATCCAAATATGGTTTACAGATCCTATTTGTCATGTCCATGAATGCTGTAGGTGCATTCTGTAATTTGAAGGGCAGGACTGTAAACTAGTAATGACCATACCTAGTTCTGAAAACAGCTTTAAGTATGGCTTCCTCTTGTACTTTCAATTGATAATATCCGGAACATAAGTTGATCTTAGAAACTATTTATCTTCCTGGAATTGATCGAATAGATCATTAATTCTAAGTAATGGGTATCGATTCTTAATTGTAACTTTATTCAATTCTCTATAAGCAATACGCATTCTTATTGAACCATAGTTTTTCTTAACAACCAATATTGTGCTAACCGATAAGGCTCCCTGGCTTATCGGTAAAATTCCTGGAATTAGATGAATCCTAAATTCTATCTCCCTATCTGTTGGTAATCCAGGTAAATCTTCTGGAAATACATCTGGGTATTCTGAAATTACAGAAATTTCCTTAATTTCTTTATCTTTAGTATTAATGATTACTGAAATCATATATACTATTCCTTGCTTTCATTCATAACTAACAACTTTCATTACTGATATGAACTTTAGGGTTTTACATAGCTTATCTCCGGTAATCATTATTACTTCTCCATTGGATGCACAAATTTCTATGGAATTCTTATTACAGATAATTAGAGCATAATTGTTTTTACTAATCAATCCATTCTTAGCACAACCTTGATTTCAACTAATTTCATAGATAATGGGGTTGCAGAAAATTTAGAACTTAAAAGTTCTATTTCTACGTTTTGCAGAGCCTTATTTAATTTAAATGAATTCCCATCTGCCATTTCTATTGTAGAAATTTACCCAATGCTGGTTAAAGGTAAGTTAAGAGTTTGGCAAAATGAAGTATTTATAAAACTTTGGTTTGCACCAGAGTCAAATAATACTTTTGTTGTGAACTAAGAACGTACCGGCTATCACATCTGGAATGAGTTCTGCTTCCTTAGCAGTCAGTTGGAAGGTTCTTACATTCCTTTTTGCTCCTTCTGCAGGTTTGGCTTTATTGTCAGATGTTTTGTTCAGTTTTGGACAATCTGGCCTAAGATGTCCAGCTTCTCCACAGTTGTAGCAGACTGAAAATTTCTTCCTCCTGCAGTCTTCTTCTTGATGCCCCGGAATGTTGCAAAAATTGCAATATCCTTTGCATCTTCCAAAGTGCTTCCTTTTGCAAAAATTGCAAAATGGACTAGTAGAAAATTGCCTATTTCCTCTTCTCTTGAAATTGTTATGATTACCCGGATGGAATTCTTGGGTAATCTTTTGGGCTACTTCCTTCCTTCTATTTTCTTCTCTTGTCCGTACTAGTTCGTCTGTCAGAGTATTGGCTAAATCCACCGCATCATCAATCGTGCGAGGTTTCGCAGCCTTGACGATATTATGGATTTCGGAAATTAATCCCCAAATATAACGAGAAATAAGTACCGGCTCTTGCGAAGCTAGGGTTGGTACCACTCGAGCATATTCGAAGAATGTCGTAGTATACCCTCGACAATCTACATCCACCATCTGATGGGTTAGAAACTTATTTACCATTTGATCTTTTTCATATTCGGGACATAATTTTCTTTCTACAAGTCTCTTAAATTCTTCCCATTTCATGGCATAAGCCCTATTTCTTCCTTTAGCCTATAACACTGTGTTCCACCATTCTAGCGCCCCTTCTTTGAAAAGATTTGACGCATACATGACCTGATCATCCTGAGCACATTTACTTATGGCAATTACTGCCTCGGTTTTCTCTAACCAACGCAATGCTGCAGTCGCTCCTTCATTGCCTGCAAACTCAGTGGGTTTACAAGCAAGAAATTCTTTGTAAGTGCAACCAGGCATTGCAGCTTTCCTTTTCTTAGGGAGCGGAGCTTGCCATGGTTCATTATCATGATTAACATGATTACCGCCTCCATTTACGCTATTACTGAAGTTATCTTCAGAAATACGTTTGCTAGGAACGATTTGTTGCGGTTCGATTGGATTTTTAACAGCAGCAATGATTGCTGGAATAGCATTGGCTATCCCTTGAGCAACTATTCCTGGAATAGCGTTGGCTATCCCTTGAGCAACGATATTTTCTATATCTTGCCTAGTCACATATTGGTCCCCCGGTTGTTGCTCAGATTGATTAACCTCATTAACTGGTTCATTATTAGCGTTTTCCATCTGATATCTAATTTATAGATAAATAATTAGTATAAAATAAATAATCCAAGGTTACAATTAATTGCACAGAATCATGTAAACAAATATACAACCAGATTTGTAATTTTTCTAATATTTCGTTTATTGTATAGATTATATCATGCTTCTATATACAACCGTTTTATTATTTACTTTACACAAACTGATTTTACTATTACTATTACACAATCATAGTTTCATAATTCCCCTATCCTTTTGTCAGATGATATTCTAGTAACGGCGTTCCTTCTTATCGTATTTCCAGGAGATCTGTCCCAAAATCTCTTGGATCCTATTCCCAGCATCCCTTTTGTCAAAATGACGAAGTTTAGTCCTATTCTTGTTACTCATTGGTGAATTTGGTAAAGGTTCTGGATTGAACTTAGGAAAAAGCTTATAGGGATGGTTTTGTAACAGTATTTCATTAGTCACCCATTCGTCTATTTGCGAGTGGATAGAAAGGTTTGGAATAGCTGGTTCTAAATTCATTGGTAGTTGTGTTTCAAGAGAATAAATAAAATCATTTTCATTAATAGGCTCAATAGTATCATCGGTTGCCATTATAAAATCTAGTTCTTCTTGAGATGGTAACCCCTCAATTTTTCTAGAACTTTCCCCAATTTCCATTTTCTTAGGCTTAGGTTTCTCGAGAGGTGAAACGTTGAATTCTATAGGTTCTTCTATGTCTGGAATATACCTATTGAAATCTCTGGAAACTTCGATTCTTACTGGATAGAGATTTAAATTCTGAAGGGCTTCCGACAGATCACTCATGCTGTTTATGCAAAATACACACAATTACTATGTCATAACCAAATTTTTATAGAACAACTTTTTAAATAGTATTTCATACTGGGTAACTACCAAAACAACTGAAAATTAAAACACACTAGGTTTTATATTGTAAAATTTATTTACTAAATACGGTTTATAGACTGTAGATAATAGAGGTGCTAAAACTTTGAGTCAAATTATTTAAAGATTTATATTTACTACTTCAGTAGCTAACATATAAAAGTCTGCCCATACTGTTCAAAATTAGTCAGATAATAAAACATATAATCACAAAATAGCAATTAATAAAAGATTAAGTATTTTCTAAATACTTAATTGGCATAAATCAGTGGCTCGATAAGTGGCTCTGATACCACCTTTTTCTGTCACGGCCCCCGACCCGGTTTGACCCGTTTCAGGAGCCGCGGGACAGAAATCCTGCGGTATTTAATTAATTGAGTTTGACAGCGGAAGTTTTCATCAGGATCTTTTAAAATGTAAATATTTCCCGATTATTTTATTTCACAACGCGGGATAAAACCCTGGTAATTTACAATCATTTGATTTCACGAAGAAATCTTTTATTTTACAAAACATGTTTCTTTATTTTATACTGAGCCACTTCTTTGAGCTTGTAGTGCTATATGGCACTTTTCCTGGTTCATAACAGGTTACCTGAAACATGTTTGAAAAAGGTTTTGTCAGCGGGAAATACTGAGTGAATCATTCTATTTTGCATAATGATGCATAGTTATTAATTACAGCATAAGAGCGATTACAATGGCTTCTATCTTATTTTTATCTGGCTTTCTGTCACAATGGTGACGATGGTCATACCACTATTTAGATCAATGAACCTAAATAGTGATGATTATCCCTGTAGGTCAATGAACCTAACAGTGATTATCCCAAGTAGGTCAATGAACCTAACTGGGAGAAAATTTAGTAATGTGCACAATACCCCACTAACCAGTAATTCAAGATATCCACGACTTAGTCCCTGTAATTATAACCTTGAAAATAATTTGAGGTATTGTAAAATAGTTAATAAAAAGAGAATGACTCACAAACTGTGAGAAAAGGAGAATGACTCACATTGCAAATTTATACGGGCAGAGTTTGGCCTACTGATTTAGCCTTTTATCCTAAATTTAATAACAGGCACACAATTCTGGGTTAGTAATCAATCCAGCATTTACGATAACTCACGAGATCAAATTCTCACAACGAACGACAAAGTGCGATACTTCATCCATCGAATTAACGACGAACGACAAAGTATGATACTTAAACATCCATCGATTTAACGACAAACGACAAAGTATAGCCCTAATGTGGGCGGCACTTAAACATCCATTGGATATATTGATCGTCGGACAATGAATCGTAATAGCGATTGTGCTAATACCCTGATTGCGGCGTTGATTTAGTGCCTGTGTGTGTTAATTGTGATAAACAGAACGTATCTCGGTGCCTGGAAAGAATTTCTCCGTTGAACATACGCAGAATTTCAAGTGCCAATGTCTGCTATTTATACACAAATTTGGCTTAGCTTACGGACCGTAACAAATAATCCTTACGGTCCGTAAGGGTCTTGAAATTTGCATAGGGTGGCCACGTGTGGGACTAGCTCAGCTGAGTCAACAGATTCCTTAAATTCATTTCTGCCAACGAATTATTTGGATAATCGTAAACTAGGAAAAACCCCCCCTGAGTTTTAGGGGCCCTGATCCTGATCCTGATTCTGATTGTTCTGAAAATTTTAGGGTTTGCACAGAATCACTTGGGTGTCTCAATTAGGGTTTCCTATTGATCAAATTAATTTAATAATTATGACTTTTGATGAGAGTCGTTACATTAATCATGTTCGTCAGCTCAGCCTGAGTCATCGCAATGTGACCACGCCCGTGGCCTCGTCCGCTCATGATTCTATATAGGAAAAGGGAAAAGGTTAAGAGTCGAGATAAGGTAGGAGTCAAACCTCACGATGACTTCCACAAACCACTAAGTTTCCATCAGACAACAGAGCGGAACCCCTTTCACACTCGTTAAGCCTCACTGGGACTCACATGCACTCCACATTATCATTATGTGTGCACCCATAATAATAAGGCAACTTGCATGTTTATCTCAGTGCCTCTTAACTTGCGCTAAAAGGTTCCCCACATTCAAATAGTAAAACGAAAGATATTACAGGATTAAGAATCACAAAAGTCGAAGGGTAGTGTCACACTATCATACTTCACTAAAACATGCAGCACGGGAAATCACATCATGGTATCTAGTATGTAGTTTCATGCAAGTCGTGTGTGCGTATCTACTAAGAAAGTAATGCATAAAGATAAACAGAGGACGGACCTTGCAATTTAGAGCTGAGTGTCATGGTCGTTTCGATATTGTTTGGTTATAGTCTGGTTTTGTGAAAACGTTTTAAAACCTAGTTCACTATAACCAGTGGCTCTGATACCAAACTGTCACACCCCCAAAAATACCACAAGCGGAGACCCCGCGAGGCGTGTGACGAACCAGGATCTAGCCACTAATCACGTTGAACCATAGACATATAAAATAAGATAAACTTCCCACTAAATGAAATTGTATAATTCAAGCACCATTTATAAAATTAACATGTTCAGCGGAAGCATAATAGTTTGTTTAAATAAAAGTGTTCAACATTGCAATAACGAGAAGCATTCCAAAAGCCACGACCCATGACTACTCCAGCTTCCCAGACAGCAAGTTCCATAACATAGTACCTAAGGACCAGCAAGCATGCAGAAAAGTGTATCAGACAACGCTGGTGAGTTCACAATGTGTTTTAACCGTTTAATACCAAATAGTGACTTATGATATGTTATGTTGATAATAACTCGATACCGCAAACGACCCTTTTTGCCCTTCTCCAATGCTCTATCAAACATTGGTCATGATTTAAAGTTATTAGTTCACGCCCGTCCTATCCAGGTACGTCGTGAAGGTGCCAAACCTAATAGCGCTATCAACTAATAACCTCGTTGCCCTACAAGCAACTAACCCGGTAGTATGATGGGACTTAAGTGATAGAGAGTGAGTGTATTATCCAATATCAACGTTTACTAAAAACCATTGCATATCCCCTGCAAGGATATGCGTTGTGAAATCCGCCTCACATCCCCTACAAGGATGTGGGTATTTGAAAACCGCCTCATATCCCCTGCAAGGATATGGGTTTATGAAAATCCGTTTACAAGTTTTGTTAGTTTGATTATCCCCACCGGATGCATGCTTGTTTTGAGAGAAGTGAACTTACCTTGGTTTGCTCGGTATGACTAGATATTCGTTCACACTTAATCAGTCAAAGCCTATGATGTTCACGTATACGTAATCAGTTTACATTCGCATGGTTCGCGTATAAATTATAATCATAGTGTGCATTCAAGCAGCAATCACCGAACAGCGCGTAACAGTTATTCAAGCTCATTAAATTCCACTATCCACATGTATGATTCACCACGACACTTAACCGTTAAGTGTACTACTCATAACAACCAATTATGTTTCCACATTCATAACTAACATCACCAACAGGCAGTAACATAATCATACATTATCATGCACATTCTAAACCACAGTCTGTTGATGAGGTAACCTTCAGGGCGACGAACTATCAAGGTGTTTCGTCGTCATGTGGGCGACGAAACACTAATGTTATTCGTCGAGAAATGGGTGACGAAACACTAAGGTATTTCGTCGACGGGGTAAATTCGTGGGGAGGGGACTTTCGTCACCATACACAACAGTTTCAAGATTCACAGCCCTAGACATGACAGTTCTTAACATCATCCAATCTAACTGACAATAATCTCATGAACCCTAATCAATCACCAACATCAAACTTAGCCATGAACTCTAGATTACCAAATCATCGTCATGTCCGTATTCATATCACCTATTCATAAACAACAGATAATATAACATACAAACATCAAACAGAAACATCGACTCTAATTAGTAGTGAACATGAATGAATACAAATCATAGAGTTCTCATCCTGCATGTTCTAGTCTAACTGATTAGCAATAAAACATCAAATCCCTAATTAGCATAGCATAAGAGTTTAGTTTCTAGAAAATCCCCATATTCACAATAGATCACAGTCAACCCATAACAATCATCAAACGATGTGAAGTGTAGTGGGATGCTGATGCGGGTCCAAGTGTGGAGGAGCGGGCCATCATGTATTTGGAGGCCCAAGATCGTGTAACAAAAGGGGCCTCACTAAAACGGCTCTAACTTGGGCTACGGGGGTCCGTTTTGGGCGTACGACCAGGCGAAACGAATGTGAGAACGAGCTCCATCTTGCTGCAAATGCCTATGGCGGTTTGGGTCATCGTCCGGGCCAAAAAACGCTTATTTCTATTAGTTATTTACATTTTTATGTTTTTTGTAGTGTTTTGGGCATCTTGTTTGTGGGCTTGTGTTTGGCCCGTTGTCTGTTTTAGGCCCGTTTCAAATTTCTGTTCCTATTTATATGTTTCTCTAGTAATTGGAAAAGGCAGACTTGAATTTTGGTATAACTCATTTTTCACTTCAAATTCTGTGGCCTTTGGGTTGCAATTTGGGGGTTGGGGAAGAACTACACGGGTATTCGTAGAATCAACGTGTTTGATCTTCGTTTTTCGTAACACACGCTGCATCAGATGCTAACCGATCGATGGGACGATTACGAAAGTGCAAGAAGTCTTCGAGGGAACAGATGGGTGCTGCCGGCGGTTTGAAGAGAGAGCTAGGGTATGTTAACTATTGCCTTACGTAAAATTGTGCGGATGCAAAACAATATAACCACTTCACTGTTGGGCCTTACTTGGGCCGAAGGCCCATCTCGTCGAAACTCTCTCCTTCGACGAAATACACCTTTTTCGTCGAGTGGAGGTGATGACGAAATACAGTTTTTCGTCGAGTGAGGTTTGTGGGGTTAAGTTTGTAATCTTAAACAATTCAAAAGTTTCCAACACTAATCAAACAAAAACACAGTACATCAATCATATATCAAATGTGTACAATTACAATGCAAACAAATTATGAAAACACAGGTGTGAAACAAGTAACGTGTCGAGGAAAGACCTTGAAAGTTCGAGTTGTCACAATAACAATATAATAAAAACCCTAATAGTTATAATGTTACCTTACCATAACATTATGACATTACTTTACCGTAATGTAGCGCATGCTTTCTCCCCCTGTGTTTTAAAAACATTTAAAAGAGTAGGGGCCATGAACTCACCTGATGTGCAAAGCTTAAAACTCCATATAGCAAATAAAGGCAAGCAAAGCCTGAATATTGAAATATCCAACTTTCTTGTGCCCTACTACAAATAAAGGACACCTTAAAGTCTATTGGAAATAACCCTGGTTCACGTCTTGGTTGTAAAGATAGTTTACCCAACTACTTGACCTCGATCAAACACCACTCGATCTAAACGAGTTAACTCGACGAACAGATAGTAATTTAGGTGGGTTTCTCATGAATATATTTAAATAAAATAAATATAACAAAATATATATATATATATATATATATATATATATAGTAAATATATTCTAGGTATGATGCTTATGACAATGTATACTTGGCGGTTTTAGACGAAATCCAATTTCTAAAACGTTTAAGAGTTTGTTTCACACGTTTATTTATGAATATACGTATATATGTACATCCCAACATCTACAACATCACCAATTGGTTCGTTTTGGTCGTCCAACACGAGTCAAGTTTAATACTTAATATATTTATATATAAGTATACAAATAAAAAATTTGTTAACTCGATATACGTGTAAATCAATCTGACCTTGTTGACCGGGTCCAAAAAACACCAGATTGCTAAATCATTATTCATGACTCGATATACGTGTAAATCAAATCTTTTGGTCAAGTTCCGCCACTGATTTGAACCCATGACCTCCAAACCTTAGGTGCTCTAGAGGTTTGCCGCCAACCCCAATTGTTCTAGCATAGTAATTGTATAACTACCTTATAAGAGTAACATCATTTTTTTTTCTAAAGTTTTATGACTAAAAACATGCTTCAATATATAGAAAAAAAATTTCTTCATTTTTTCACATTTAGCACGTTAAGATGCATTTGTAGAATAACCTTACCCCTAATAATTATTTTAGTTAAAATATAATTACTCTAGTTATTTAAACCATTCACACTATTAAATAGATCTCTATCGACTTCTTGATGTGTCCTTTCGCTAAGATAGGTACAAACCTTGTTAAATGTTAACTGTACCAAAGTATGGTTTCACAATCATGCCTCCATGAATCCTATATTTGTTCATTTCTCATTATATATATTGGCCATCACGTTAAAAGAATGGTCGGCTCAACCATTTTGAGAGTTCAAATTAAAATAAACATTCAGGCCCCTTTTCACTTTTATCTTTTTTTGGATTTGTCTTTTTAGTTTTTATTTAACATGGAAATTACTAAGTATAAACTTATATATGAAACTTATATAACATCAAAGAATTTATAAACTAAGTAGTTTTTTGTCAAATAAAGTTGTCAAAATCAGGGGTGAAGCATTGAAGGGGCCGGGGGAGGGGGCGCCGACCATCCGAACTTTTCGCTCAGTAGTGTTATATATGTACATTTCGTACATAATTTTTTAGGTATATACGTTTTCGACCTCCCGGTTTTATAAAAAAAATTAGGTATATACTTTTAGGTCCGGTGACTTCCGACCTCCCAGTGGAAATTTTCAAGCTTCGCCACTGGTCAAAATACGATAGTCTCAGATTTGTAGCATATGAAAAACACGAGAAAGCCATGAGTATGTATGTGTTCAATATTACTAGATGTGAGGAAATTTAGAGGTATCCAAAGACTTTTAATTTACTTTACTAAAATTGTTTAACGTAGATATGCGGGTAGGGATAGTGTACATTAACTCAAAAGTATGAGAAGTGTTTTAAACCATTAGATCTTTGATCTAATGGTTGAGATCAATAGAGACCAAATTATAAATTGTGTTTTAATTATTTGGACTGATTGAAAATTGTAGGGGTAATAGTGTCTTTGTATATGTTTCAAATTAGGTAATCTCTCCTAAATTCTAGCGATTCACTCCTAAATTCTAGCGATTAAATTTTAAACTTATTCTACAATTCGGACATTCTAAAAAATCCAGAAATATGTAACTGCTACAAGAAATATATAACACTATATAACACCATATAACACCGTATAACACTATGTAACACCATATAACACTACGTAACACTACGTAACACTATATAACAATATATAACACTATACATCTACCATAGACATGCTATCAGAAAAATATAACACTATAACACTATATAACTCTAAATAACAGTATATAACACCATATAATACCATATAACACCATATAACACTATATAACACTATACATCCATCATATAATACTATATAACACCAAAAAAAACACTATACAACACCATGTAACACTATATAACACTATTTAAAAATATATAACACTATACAGTTCTCAACGAGATGACACAAATTCGTAGATTAATTCTTAATTCGTACTCCTATAATTAAGGGTGGCGGTTATGGAAAATTATCAATTAATTAAATCAATAAGAAAATTACTTATTTACCCTTTTGAATTAATTTAGATTGAGGACACATCCACAATATTTCTCACACTTTTGAATTAATGTATAGGATCTTCAACCGTAGATATGTTATAGCTTATGAGGATATATATAGGTTCAACCGATTACACATAAACTATTTCTAATATTTGATACATTTTAACTATTTTTCTTTGAAATCAAAAATCGTAAAAATGGATGTCTAACACAAACAATATTAATATTTATAAAAATAATTCACTAGTATAATAGCAACAATATGCAGCTAAATATTTAAGATTTTGTTATTGAAACTAAATAGATGACAAAACTCAATGCTTTTAACTAAAATATAATGAATTTATAAATGATTTTAATTAAAATATAATGAATTTATAATTGAGTTTTAAATAGATGACAAAAAAAGCATAATGCTTTTATATTTGTAGGGGCTATGCCATAGTTCCAGCGGTTCCAGAATTTAGAGAAAAAAGTTTTTAAGAAGATGGGACTCAAATGCTAATGACTAAGGACGGAGCTAAAAAATATATGGCTAAAAGTTGGGACTTTTGGGATTCGAACCCACGTCTTAGTAGTGGTCAAATAATCTTAACTAGTCTTAAGCCCCTCATGTTACAGAACGAGTGGGCGTAAAACCGTACTACCAGCGTTGCGAGGTTAGGGGTGTAAAACCATGTTAAATAGCAACCCAATAATGACCAAAACCGGGAAAAGGCGTAAAACAAAAACACAAATTTTGAACACGAAGTGACTCATGTGACTTAAAAAGCAAACGAAGTCAAATTTATACCGACACGTATTAAAAAGTCGATGGGGTAAAAAAAACATGAGGGGGCCAAATGTGACAATCAAAGTATCAAACACCCGCTAAGTAGCAACCAAACGAAAAAAGAAAAATATGAGGGACCAAATGTAACCACCAAACACCGTTCTAAGTAGCAATCAAACCGATGACCAAATCAAGGAAAAACGTAAAACACAAACTAATTAAAAAAAAAACTAAACTCATTTAACTTATGTGACAATTAAAAAATCAATTTTTTTTTTTTTTTTTTGAAACGAAAATTTCATTCAAAAAACAGGGAAGGCCACAAAATGGACCAACCCACGACCACCACTTACAACATGTACAACGGGTATTTCACCCAGTCTTTCCAATCAATCCTATTACATTTCTTTCTATATTTTAACCATACGAACGCCAAGGACTTAACTATGGAAACAACCTCTACCGCCTTCGGATCGGAGTCTTGAAACACCACCTTGTTCCTTTCTTTCCAAAGTGCCCAAATAGTAACCATAAAAATGCCTCGAATCAGCTTCTTCTTCGCAGTAGAGAAATTTCTCGAGTTCGGCCAACTTAACACGTCTTCTAGAGAGCCAAAATCAGGGGGCCTCAATCTATTCCAACACCAGACTTTGTTCCACACCTCAGACGCGGACCTGCAGTCAAAGAGGATATGACTAACCGTCTCGTCTTCCAGTCTGCACATCGGACAATAATAGCACGGCAACTCGATCTTTCTTTTGTTACAAAGCTGAAAAAAGTGTAAAGTTTACTTAAAAAATAAAAAAATAAAAACCCTAAAAAAGACAAAATAGTCCTTTAAAAGGTTATAGTAAAATCATATCCTATTGATATACATCTCTTAAAAGTCATTAATGGTATACTTGTTTGATCGGTTTATAGAAACCTTTGAACCTCGAATCAGTTTAGAAAACACACAATCATTAATTGGGCAAAGACAGGAGACACAAGTCATACTTTTAGTAACTATTTATAACCTTACATGATAGCTCGAAGCATCGACTTACACAACATACACTAAGCAAATTATACAAATCTACAACAACCCGTCTTGATACCTCAAACGCTAACGCCTTAGTAGGCGTTAGATCCTTCTCTCTCTTTATTGCTTATGGGTTACACTTTAAAATATAAAACAAGATGAAACCCAAACTCAAAAGTACTTCAAATGAGTGCATAGTACTTTGTTTAAACTTGATCTTATCATGAACTTCTTGGAGTTGCAAGAAGATGAAGACCTCCGTGGATGTGAAGAGTAAACATGGTTCGATAAGTCACTTTTCTTGATTCGTCAGCTAACTTAAACACGAAGAAATGTAGAAGAGCAATCGACACTATCTTCATTTGACGATAAGCAAAGTCCTTTCCCAAACAAATCCGTGGGCCCGCCTGCAAAGTTAGTTTGTTAGAATAACTACTATCCTAATCTTGTTATAAAGCTACCATGTCATCAACCTATAAATCTTTACATTTTATATACTTCCTGAAGATTTATAGCAGTTGCAGTGCATCCACTCCAATATACATTAGTTAATATCGAAGTGCAATGTTTCTTTTTGTATAAAAACCGAATATTAATAATTTCACCCCGTAAAATAAGAATGTAACCATTTTGTAAACGGTATCCTTTGAAGTTTTATTACTCCCTTGAATTTTCTAGGGGTGCAAACGAGCTTGAGCTCAATTAACTTGCGAGAGCTCGAGCTCAGCTCGGTTTGAACTTTGTTTTCAAAGCTCGGGCTCAGCTCGTTGGTAGTTACTCAAACTCAAGCACGGCTCGTTTGTTATCTATTTGTTAATATATTAAATAAAAATAATATAAATAACAGACTCGTTTAGGCTCACGAGCTCGATAAGTGAAGCTCTTGCTCGGGATCGTTTACTAAGCAAACTTATTTAAAGGTTCGAGCGCAGCTCGTAAACAAGTTTAAATAAGCTCGGCTCGGCTCGTTTACTAGACAACTTTAAATAAAGGGTAAATGTTAGTAAATATTAATAAAAAGTAATATTATAGTAAGGCTCGATAAAGCTTGACGAGCCTGACGAGCTTCACATGCCAGGCTTAAGCTTAGGCTCAGTAAATAAACGAGCTTTATTTTAGGCTCAAGGTTGGCTCAAGCTCAATAAGGCTCGGCTCGTTTCGAGCTTTTTCTCAAGCTCCGCTAGGCTCATTTGCATCTCTGCTCCCTTACCTTTTGTCATACTTATGGAAATTCATAAGAATGGCCATAGCTATATGGATAAGTTGACTCTTAGTTAATTTGACTTCAAAGTCAAAAATTAAGTAAAGATAAACAACCAAATGCATTTACTTACATGAAATGCTATGAATTTGAAAGGAGATTCAGGTTGAAAAACTCCATTATCATTAAGCCATCTTTCAGGTTTGAAATCATAAGCATCATCTCCCCAAATGTGCACCATTCTTCCCATCGCGTATGAAATATAGTACACGCCATCGCCTTTTTTCAACTTGAATCCATCTGGAAGAGTGTCATCCATGTCAGCAACTCTTCCATCCTAGCATTTACAAAAGAAAAAAACACAACAAAATAGAACATAAAATGTTCTAGAAGTATGAATAAACCATCATTCTTGCAAAGAATGCAAACAGAAACGTTACACTCGCATAATAAGCGATTTTGGATAGAAAAAACGCGAATTGTAATGTATTCTTGCATCAACATGTTCAGCATTTTTCCAAAATCGTGAGTTTTTGAAAACTATCGCGTTGTTTCACCATTTTCACAGGAAACAAATATAAGTTTAAAACAAAATACAAGTGCAATGGTCTAAAAGTAGGGGTTTGAATTTCTAACACCACCCAAAAACACGACATGAACCTAACACGAAAGTTGCGTGTTTGGGTTTAGTCTTTGAACCTGCAAACCTGTTTAGCTAAAGTGTCGGGTTCGGGTCAACCCGATCAGGTTGGCGGGCTGACCCATTTATATTACAATTTATTTTTTTACAATATGTTTTATGTCATGTCATAATTATAACTTAAAAAGAGACATTGACATAAAATTTTATAATTAAAATATAATTGTATTGTATACATTTGTGTTTTTTTAGTAAAATTTTAATTCTAATATATTATTTTGCAAAAAAAAAAGTTTAAAAAATAAAAAATTCGGGTCGAACAGGCCGCGTTCGGGTCAACCCTGATCGGGTTTATATGTATGACAAGATTTTCGGGTTCGGGTCGGTTGAACACGCCAACCAACCAACTCGACCCGTTTAGCATCCGTATCTAAAAGTTAATTGCTTAAGAATCTTTGTAGTTACCACAGGTACTGCAGGGTATAGTCTCAAGGTTTCAGTCAAAGCTGCATGAAGATAATGCATTTTCTCAAGTACTTGATCATCTATTCTGTCCACAAAATCTTGGATTCTAGATCCGTTTTCTTGTTTTCCCACAACGTTTTCAATTTCCGAAACAACTTTTTCCTGCACGAGCGGGTTCTTGCAAAGCATGTAGAAGAACCACGAAAGAGTATTCGCACTAGAATCTTTTCCAGCTAACAGGAAGTTCAGGATTATGTCCATTAGATATCGATCATTCATACGTGCATCCTTCTTGCTCTCGATCAGAAATCTCGAAAGTATGTCATCTCTCTCATTCTTGAAGTCAATAAAATTATTATCAAGTTATAGTTAAAGTCAGTGTTGTAAGAATCGCTAGACGTTAGTCGGCCAGTGAGGTATCGACTAGCGATTAATCGGGATTAATAAGGATTTATCGCATTGGGATTTTATATGTAATTTTCAGTTTTTATATGTAATTTTTCTAAGTAGTCATGTTTTAACAATTTCTTCGACCAATATTTTGAAGTAGATAGGATTAATTGCCAGAATTTACGGGTTTTGACTGGAATTTGGTCGGAAACACTAGACTGCCACTGATTTTTGGCGGATTAGAATCGGATTTGACCATTGTTGACCGCCTAGCGATTAACTGGCCGACCAGATGAAAATTACTCGATGAACCCAGGACTAGCGACTAATCAGAGGCTATGCGCGATATTTACAACCATGGTCAAAATTAGAATGGTAAACAAGAAATGTCAACAGAGATGAAATAAAACTCACACAATGTTGGTTTGTTTCAAGTTGTTCTCTTCTCTTGCTGATCAAATTGAGAACAAAATCGTTTATTAATCTGATGTTGTTCCGTAAAGAAGCTTCGCAGCCAATGTTAAAGAATCTTTTGAGCTTCCATATGGGATCTACGTAGCGCCAATATGTGAATGCGTTTGAGTCGTCAAAAGCCTTGATAAATGCACTCCCTTCTTTGCTAGATCCTTCAAGGCAATTCAAGTCTACTCCAAACCCGACTTTGAATATTGAATCCAAAGCGGATTGCATAAGCAAATTCTGCAATTTTTAGTGAAAAAATGATCTAACTTAGCAGTGTTATAAACTTATACATGTTGCTGTCTTCCCCCCCCCCCCCCCCCCCCCCCCCCCCATTCATAAGCAAATGGATCAAACCCATTGGTTAAACCTTTATTTTGACGTAATTTGGTTTAACTTTTGGTTAAACAGAATCGAACCATTCATAAGCAAACGGGTCAAACTGCCATCTCTACTTCCTAATAATAGCACGCTAATAAAAGTTATAGACTCAGTGGCGGACCCATAAATTATTTGCTGGGGGTGCGGATGAGTGGTTCAAGCATATTTCAGAAGGTGCGGTCAGGTTTTTTGCCGAAAAAATACACTAATTTTTTTTTCAAGGGGTGCGCCTGCCCACCCTGGGCTTCACCTAGGTCCGTCCCTAGTTATAGTGCGCAAAATAACGCTGGATATTAAAGGATCATGACTGAAAACACTTAGCAAACACTTACTTGTACATCAAAATCTTTATTAGCCTCGGAAAACTTAGAAACAACTCCAACCAATTTTACCGCATTTTTTCTAAAAACCGAACAGCTAAAGTCTCTCAAAACTCTTGTCGAGAACTCAAAACTCGCAAGCTTTCTCTGCTGTTTCCACATAACACCATCAACCGCAAAGATCCCGTCGCCAAATAAGTCTGTTATAATATCCTTGTTACTCTCTCCTTTCGAGTAGTTATCAAAGTTGGTTTTAAGTATGTACTCAATATTTCGAGTATCAGTAGTGTATAACTCAGAATGATCAGGCGCAAGAAACCTGAAAGTAGGGTGTTTGAGCGCAACTTCGGTATGATAGTCGTGAAGTTTACTGAAGTAGAACAGTTGATTGAAAACAGTTCCAACTACTGGGGCGTGTTGCGGATTTTTGATTGATTTTCCAATGAAAATTTTTAGTATGAGCGATAAAAAGGCTAGGATGATTAATAGTAGTGTTGTAGCTAAAGAGGTGAAGATGATATAGAAAAAGTCCATTTTGGATACTAATACAAGAATGACAATATACTGCATATGCAATATATATGCAAGTTAGAGGGGTTTCCAAAGCATTGAATCTGTCGTTTTCATTTTCGTTTGACTTTTTTTAATATAGACGTTACTCCTTCGTCACCTAAACTCATCACCGAATGATAATATTCTAATATGGATGCAAGTAAATTGTTGAACCAGATAAATATTGTGTATAATGTTCTTTTATTTTATGCAGTTTGCTACTTTGTATCCAAAGTAAAACACGAGCAGCGTGCCCACATACTTGTCTTCTTTCGAGACTCGTGAAGTGGAAAAACAAGAAACAAGAAGAAAACTTATGATTTCTATGTACATCTAATTTTAATCTGAATCATTATCAAAGGCTGGATATTCTTCTGCAGAATATATATAAAGAAGACAAGCATATGGGTTAAGTTTTTAAAAACTTTAATAAGTGTTTTATCTGTAATGAAAAGGACTAATATTAGTTTATTATTATAAATGTTTTTAAAACCATATGGGTCAAGTATTACCAGCCATCTAACTTCCCCCTTTGTAATAATAAATAAGAATAATCATATAAATTAAGTGATAGCTCACCAAACAATATTATATTTATAATTCACTTTGAGAATGATAATATAATGTATATATGTGTGGGCGCTCACTCCACGCCCTGCTTGCGGTATGCGCATATAATGTATATATGTGTGGGCGCTCGGGGGCAAAAGTGAAAGTGCACTAATTTTAACGTTATTTTACTAATATCGTGTAAATAATGTTAATAGAGGGGGATGGTTGGTGGCGTCGATAGCCGAAAGACAAGGGAGTACATGGCACTAATTGGCGTTTGTCTTAATTGCCGAGTGTTATGTGCCTTATGTCCAAGGCTTGATACAAAACTACCATGGAGCTGGGGGACTCACTGGAAGCAGCCTCTCTATTCCTACGGGGTAGAGGTAAGGCTATCTACATCTTACCCTCCTCAGACCCTACCTTAGCTTTGCTATTGGTGGGATTTACTAAGTATGATGATGATGATGATGATGATGACGACGACGACTTTGAGAATGATAACTTTTATACAACTTATGAATCATGATCGATGACTAAGAGGTGTTTCAGTTTTGCAATGTTGAGCAAATCCAGTTCTGACTCCGGTTTTTAGGCGAATATAACAAGACTAATATACAGAGTCTAATGCAAGGAGTATTATGCTATAATCATGAAAAAATACAAGGAATAACAGTTACTGATGACGCAGAACGGAAGCATGAAAATAAACTACCCACACCACCTTTTCAAAACCAAAATCCCAACAACACCCAAAGAACACCCCAACAACAAAACCTTCATCGACACAATTCCTTACCCCTCAACATGGATGACCGGAATGTTAATTCCGACCGTCGAGGTAATCGAGATCGTGACAATCCCGTGAACGAAGACCCATTTTTCAACATAGATAATTTGAGGAACGCCATCCCCGATGACGAACCATATAGTGTTCCCGGTTATCAATCGCCAGAACATGTGAGCGTGCATAAGGAAAATTCGGACGATGGGGGCTATTATGATGATCGGGCTAACGATGACGAAGATTGGGGATACGTGAATCAGGGTAACATCTACAATGCAAGAGGGTATGAAGATGAGGAGTTTGGCTACCAAAACGCCAACTATGTGGGGAACGATGATTATGGGTATGGGGATAGGAGGAATGACGGTTACGGAAATAACCGCCAACCACGAAACAATAACCAAAGAAACCGAGATGATGGGTTTTACAATAACAATAACAAAGTTTGATATTCCCGTAGTATTCGGACGATGGGGGCTATTATCGATCTTGGAGCTTGTGTGAGCATTTTACCCAGGAGTTTGTATGACCAATATGATTTTGGTCCATTAAAAAAGTTTGATACTCCCGTAGTATTGGCCGATCAGACTCCCACGCATCCACGGGGGATGGTGGAGGATGTGATTGTTAAAGTGGATGATTGTTACTACTGATGTGGGGTAAAATACACATAATTGTCCTGTGTAAATTGTATAATTTTTGTATATGCTTTATTTATTTTTATTTAGTTTTTAGTGTATATCATATTGTTTTGTGTTTTGGCAGGTCCTGGTGCAAATGAAGCGAAAAGGAATAATAAATAAATAACCAGCCAGTTGAGTAGAATGGGGCGCCAGTGACTGAATTAAAATTACCGCATGAAGTTTGGACTGCTAAGATACCTATCAAACGAAAACTGGTGTGTGTCCATCTATTATAATTATTCTTGGATGTGCATGAAGGAAGGAATATAATATTCCATTGGACATCATTCTTGCCAATATATCAACATCAGATGCACGTTGAACATATTATGTGAATTACATATTATATGAATTAAAAGAGATCATTGTCTTATGACATGAGGCCGCCAAACATTGAAAAGGAAAGCCCATCAGTTCACGTTTAATAAGAGTATTGGGCCGCACATGTTAGCAACTTTGAGACTTTTGGTTTTCGATTTTTGATTGGGCCGCCATATTGGAGGAGGGCGGCTACGAATTGACGACAGCAACAAATATATCAAATATAAACTTGGGCCTGGGCTGCTAAGAGAATTGTTGGGGCATATATACGATTTTATAATATAGGGGGGACGGCAGAAAGAATAAAAAACACATCATCTTGGGACGCACGAATTCAGAGCCGCAATTCAAGAGGAGAACAGAAGCCGCACATCAGACGGCTGGACATCAAGTCGACATCAGAGGATACAGCCGCACATCAGATATCATCAGCTTCATTGGACGAAATCTAAAGCTTGTTTTGCGGGAATCATCGGCATCAAGCGGGAAGCTTGGAGAGCAAGGGATTAACGGGTTTTGCTACTCAGTTTCTCTTATTTTCTAGTTTCTTTGTTTTCATTCGATGAATTCTTGTTCTAAACCTTGTTTGATTATTTTTGAGACAATGATTATTGGCTAAATTTCCGTTAATACCTAGACATGGATGAATGATTGTTTAAGTTTGATTATTTTTGGATTTATGGAAGCTATGGATTGTTTATAAATTGTAAACGGTTTGTTCTATCAGTTAGATGTGTTTGCGTGCTTGATGTTATTTGAATATTGATTATTGCTTCGCTTGAATCTTGGTGACGGTCTTTATCACGGAATAGAGTCGGGCTAGAGTTTTAGGTTTTGGTGAGTGTCTATATCACATAATAAACCTTTGATCCTTTAGGGTGAAAAGTGCACAAGTAACCTTAGAAGTAATAGTTGGTAATTTTATAAAATCAAGTGTTCTACTAATCATCAATAGCTGTAAGGTGCGAGATTATTGCTAGGTCTAAGTGATTAAACCGCAAGGTGGGTCCTTCTTAGGAAGTTAACCTATTGGCTGTTGTCTAGCAAGTCTAGCTGAGAAAACAAACCTATCCTAGGTTTAGGTCTCGTAAGGGAGTGAGCCTTGTAGGATACTTTTATAAACCCATTAGATGTCTTGTAAAGGAGTCTAATAACCGGTAATTTAACAACCTTTAGGGGATCTTAGCGTGCTCTTGAGAGAGATTAGGGGTCCTTAGATTTCCCGATAGGTGAGAATTTTAAGATCCCGGTTCCATAGCAGACAACTTCCAATTATAATCATAACTAAAAGCAATCAGGATTCCTGACTAGGTAGTTCCTTCATCATCCTTGAGTTCAGCCTTCGTGTGAGTTCGTTTCTAGTTCGTCTTGCTAGTTTAGTCGTTATTTGCATTTTTAGGATCTTTTAGAAACCCCCCCAATCAACAAACATTTAGTTAAGTCCGTGTCAGTCTAAGTCTAGATAGAGTCGTTAGCGTAATCAGTAGAGTCTCTTGGGTTCGATACTCGGACTTCCTTAGGCTATACTTCATCGATCGGTACACTTGCCGGTCGTGTGGTTTAGGGTTTAGAGAGTCTTAGTTTTATAAATTTAAAGCTTAGAGAGTCTAGAATTAGGGTAATTTTAGTTGTTTTTAATTAACCCATTTTCAGCACATCAAGTTTTTGGCGCCGCTGCCGGGGATTCTTTGGCGATTGCGTTGATTTCTTTGTTTGGACTTACTTGACATATTCTGTGCTATTTGTGTTAGTTGAGTCGTAGGAGTCTAAAAATTATAAAAATCCAAAAATATTTGCTTTAGTGTCTTTTCTAGATTAGTGAGTCTTTTTGTTCTTTTGTTTGAGTCGTAGGAGTCTAATTGTCCGTGTCTTTTATTTTTCTTGAGTCTTGTAAATATGTGTGAAATTTGTGGAGGACCTCATTTTACTGTTAAATGCCCCAATATGAGGGGTCCTCTACGCCATATTATGCTAACCCTTTTGTGCAGCCACAGCCATGTTTTTCACAGGGGTATTCTTTGCAAGGTTATGATAATCGGCCATATTACAATGATCTGTATCAGCAGCCGCAACGTAACCTGGTTCAGACGAGCGATAGAGGTTTTGAGAGAAGTTTGAGTAGGTTAGAGGAGATGATGGCTCAGATAATAGAGCAAAATCAGGCTACCCTGGAAACCATGGCTGAATTTACAGAGAGAAATAAAAAAAGAGTAGAGGAGTTAGTTCAAGAGCGGGGTGAGTTAGAGGAAGACCGAGAAGAGAATACAGGTCAGTTAATAATTGATTTCTCGTGTAGTGATGAAGAGATAGATGCCCAATTGGCTGCATATAAGAGATGGAAGGGAGAAGACCTAGAGGAAGTAGAAGGAGAGTCAGATGAGGAGATCATTCCAGTCACGGAGACGATAATGGACGACGAAGTCCCACCTCCGGTTCAGAATATATGACTTCGGGAGTGACTCTGATGACGAGATAGACGAAGAAGAATGGGTGGCGTATCAGAGGTCGTTAGTGAAGAAAGAAGTAATTGAAGAAGAAGTGGAATTGGGGGATTCCATTGGTTGGTTGTTTGATGAAGTAGAAAAAGAAAAAGTGATGGAAGAGGAAGTAGATTTAGGAGAATCAATAGGTTTGATGTTTGGTGTAGAGGAAGAAGATGAAGAGGTCGAAATTAAGTTGTCTAGAGAGGATAAGCTTTTAGATTTAGAATTAGAGGGTTTAAAAGTTGATGAAGAAGAAACTACCCTAGACAAAGAGACTAAGTGTGGGGATCATCCCGCGAGAGTGGTGGAAGAAGAAGAGCACCACAGCTGGCCCGTGGTAGGGGTAACTGAAAAATCAGAAAAACCACGGGAGAAGGAGAGGAAAGAGAAGAGAAAGGATCCAAGTCGGAAGAGGATAGAGGGTTGCAGCGAGATGGAGAGGAAGAAGCCGTTCACGCACGATCATTCTTATCATTACATGCCACGCATCCGGTTTCTTCCAGGTAAGTTTAAGTTTTGGTGGTCTGACCCGTTTCGATTTTTAAAAATATTTTATAATTCCACCAATATATTTTTGAAAATTTTTGAGGTTCGGGTGGAATTAAACGGGTTGGACAGGGTCCAGGTCAAAGAGAAACCTCCTGATTAAATTCAAGTGTGGGGAGGTTTTGTAGAGTTTGTAATTTTATATAAGATGGTAATTCGGTGGTGTATTTTGAGTCTTTTATTTTGTACCATGAGTCTAAGTTAGTAGTTTTTGAGTCTTTTTGTGTTTCGAGTCGGTATTGCTTTGGTATTTTGCTTGTTTTTGTTGATGCAGGTTCGAATATGTACCACCCGTACTCAATCTCCATTCGGGTGAATTTGGAGCTGTTGATCGAATTTCAAGGCATTTACTAAGCATGTCAGTTTGTGTCAAAGCCGATCGCGAATGAAATGCTATACGATCGAGCTGGATTGGACGAGAGTGTTTGCAGTTTACGCGAATTAAACCAGCTAAGTCCTTTCCGATTTGCCCTTTATTTTTTATTTCTTATTTATTTTTAGTTTTTTTTTTAGTCGGTTTTCATCTTACATTGAGGGCAATGTAGAGTTTAAGTGTGGGGATGGGAACTATCGTTTAGTGTTTAGTTAGTGTGTCTTTTGAGTCATAAAAATCGAAAAATACAAAAAAATTAAAAAATTCAAAAATCCAAAAAAATTGAAAAAATAGAAAAATGTCTTTTGAAATAAGAAGTTTGCAAAATAAAAACGGAAAATGATAGAAAAGTCGTATTTTTGTTCGGGTTCAAATAATGATAATATGAGATAAAATAATCGTGCTTGTGTCTAGTTTGGGATATGCGGGTAGGCTTGGCTTGGTTCTGGGTTCTTTGATCTTAAAATACCTAATTGTCGGTCTACTAGTGGGTTCTCATCTAGGGAGAGTGAGGAAATTGAAACCGCCAAAAATAGTATAAGGGATGCCGTTATAAGCTAAGATAGTTAGAGTTTTTTATCATTATCTCGCTGAAAAAAAAAAAATAGAATAAAAAGTGAGCTAGAAACTAAATGAAAGTAACACAGGTCTATGTATTCCGAGTTGGGGATAGCGACTCTACAGCCGGTTTACCTCTGGGATGTGTGAAATCGCCTTGCCGAATAAAAGTACCGAAACCTATGTAATCTGTGATTGGGGATCGCGACTCTACAGTCGGAATACCGCTGGGTTAGGGAAAGCATCGTCTAGTCTCACGATTGATTAAAAAAAAAAAAAAAAAGAGAGAAAAAAACAAGAAAAAGGAAAAAAAATGAAAAAAATAGATTTGATTTTAAACTCTCTTTATCTTGGTATAAAACGGTTAGGAAATAACCCAGTGGTTGTTCCTTTTGTCCTATAAGCTTGAGGGGGGATTAGGTGGACTTGCGATTCTTAGTGTGAGACCCTAGGTAGATTGACCGAACTTGAACTAAACTTGCATGATAAGGGCTCAGAACCGGGTTGGGTTTAAGTGGATCCATATACTTGCAATCGCGGCTAACACGAGTTTCGGTTTTAATAAAATAACTTATACTTTGGCCCGTTCAATTATCTCGACTATGATTCCGTTTGCATAATTCTTTTTCGAGGACGAAAAAATGTTAAGTGTGGGGATATTTGATGTGGGGTAAAATACACATAATTGTCCTGTGTAAATTGTATAATTTTTGTATATGCTTTATTTATTTTTATTTAGTTTTTAGTGTATATCATATTGTTTTGTGTTTTGGCAGGTCCTGGTGCAAATGAAGCGAAAAGGAATAATAAATAAATAACCAGCCAGTTGAGTAGAATGGGGCGCCAGTGACTGAATTAAAATTACCGCATGAAGTTTGGACTGCTAAGATACCTATCAAACGAAAACTGGTGTGTGTCCATCTATTATAATTATTCTTGGATGTGCATGAAGGAAGGAATATAATATTCCATTGGACATCATTCTTGCCAATATATCAACATCAGATGCACGTTGAACATATTATGTGAATTACATATTATATGAATTAAAAGAGATCATTGTCTTATGACATGAGGCCGCCAAACATTGAAAAGGAAAGCCCATCAGTTCACGTTTAATAAGAGTATTGGGCCGCACATGTTAGCAACTTTGAGACTTTTGGTTTTCGATTTTTGATTGGGCCGCCATATTGGAGGAGGGCGGCTACGAATTGACGACAGCAACAAATATATCAAATATAAACTTGGGCCTGGGCTGCTAAGAGAATTGTTGGGGCATATATACGATTTTATAATATAGGGGGGACGGCAGAAAGAATAAAAAACACATCATCTTGGGACGCACGAATTCAGAGCCGCAATTCAAGAGGAGAACAGAAGCCGCACATCAGACGGCTGGACATCAAGTCGACATCAGAGGATACAGCCGCACATCAGATATCATCAGCTTCATTGGACGAAATCTAAAGCTTGTTTTGCGGGAATCATCGGCATCAAGCGGGAAGCTTGGAGAGCAAGGGATTAACGGGTTTTGCTACTCAGTTTCTCTTATTTTCTAGTTTCTTTGTTTTCATTCGATGAATTCTTGTTCTAAACCTTGTTTGATTATTTTTGAGACAATGATTATTGGCTAAATTTCCGTTAATACCTAGACATGGATGAATGATTGTTTAAGTTTGATTATTTTTGGATTTATGGAAGCTATGGATTGTTTATAAATTGTAAACGGTTTGTTCTATCAGTTAGATGTGTTTGCGTGCTTGATGTTATTTGAATATTGATTATTGCTTCGCTTGAATCTTGGTGACGGTCTTTATCACGGAATAGAGTCGGGCTAGAGTTTTAGGTTTTGGTGAGTGTCTATATCACATAATAAACCTTTGATCCTTTAGGGTGAAAAGTGCACAAGTAACCTTAGAAGTAATAGTTGGTAATTTTATAAAATCAAGTGTTCTACTAATCATCAATAGCTGTAAGGTGCGAGATTATTGCTAGGTCTAAGTGATTAAACCGCAAGGTGGGTCCTTCTTAGGAAGTTAACCTATTGGCTGTTGTCTAGCAAGTCTAGCTGAGAAAACAAACCTATCCTAGGTTTAGGTCTCGTAAGGGAGTGAGCCTTGTAGGATACTTTTATAAACCCATTAGATGTCTTGTAAAGGAGTCTAATAACCGGTAATTTAACAACCTTTAGGGGATCTTAGCGTGCTCTTGAGAGAGATTAGGGGTCCTTAGATTTCCCGATAGGTGAGAATTTTAAGATCCCGGTTCCATAGCAGACAACTTCCAATTATAATCATAACTAAAAGCAATCAGGATTCCTGACTAGGTAGTTCCTTCATCATCCTTGAGTTCAGCCTTCGTGTGAGTTCGTTTCTAGTTCGTCTTGCTAGTTTAGTCGTTATTTGCATTTTTAGGATCTTTTAGAAACCCCCCCAATCAACAAACATTTAGTTAAGTCCGTGTCAGTCTAAGTCTAGATAGAGTCGTTAGCGTAATCAGTAGAGTCTCTTGGGTTCGATACTCGGACTTCCTTAGGCTATACTTCATCGATCGGTACACTTGCCGGTCGTGTGGTTTAGGGTTTAGAGAGTCTTAGTTTTATAAATTTAAAGCTTAGAGAGTCTAGAATTAGGGTAATTTTAGTTGTTTTTAATTAACCCATTTTCAGCACATCACTACCCAGTTAACTTTTTGGTAGGGGAAGTATGTTGGGTGTGTTGAGGACACCCAACCGATAGTCATACTGGGTAGACCATTCCTTGCAACAGCTAATGCCATAATAAATTGTGCAACGGGAACGGTAAGCATGAAGTTTGGGGACCAGGAATTAAATTTAAATGTTTTTCCAAATTTCACTAACCCGCTCGGTGAGGATAAGTGTCCTAAAAAGGACATGAATCCAAACAAAAAGGTATGTGCTATGTTTGGTAGGTTTGGAGAAACAAAGAAGAAGACAGTCAAGAAAAAGAAGGCAAAGAAGCCACCTCTAGAAAAGAAAAAGGAAGAGGAGGTGAGGAAGTTTGGACCGTTTGGCAACAAATGGTATGAATCACCGGTGGGTGACTTCGAGGAGTTCGTAGGCGGCAAGCACGCCATTCGACCACCATGAGGTGGTAAGTCAATTGTTGTTGTATATTTTCTTTCACAATTAGTTTTAGTTTTTCTTTGTAGTTTTGTTGTTGTTGTTGTTGTTGTATGATGCTGTTATTTCATTTTAGTAGTTAAATGAACGTTGTGGGTGTGTTCCCTATATAACCCTCACGAGACCTTCTCGTCCTCCCGAGCTATCGGGAGGTTTAAAGGGCTTGCGTGCATATGCTAAATGCCGCCGTGATTCCTACGAAAGTGAGTTAGGATTGTTATTGTTGTAAATTATTTTCCACATAAATCAAGGTAAACTAACGCATAATTTGGTAACAATTTCATAAAAATGGTAGAACTAAGTAGCTAACAAATTTTAATGATTGTGAGAAGCATGCTTCTACACAAGGGTTTAGATTTGTAGGTACACCATGTTTGCGAGACAACCGTTTTTATGAAGAGAAGAAGAAGATATGGACATTAAGCGGAAAAAAAAACCAGGTGCATGCGTTTCCTTTTACCTTGATTCTTAGAGTAGTAATAAGTGGATTGTAAATTGTATTTTAATTTCCGGGGTGAAATTTTGGGGAGGTTAGCCGTGTCACGTCCCTTGTGCGTTTTAAAACTCTAGTTCCTACACATTGAGGACAATGTTTACCTCAAGTGTGGGGATGGGGGAGTAGTAAAAGTTTTCGATTTTGACCCGTTCATTTAAATACTACACATTGAGGACAATGTTTACCTCAAGTGTGGGGATGGGGGAAAATTTCAAAAAAATTTCAAAAATTCTTGTTTCAAAAGCGATCTTAAAAGCACAAGTAACTAAGTCAACGAGGGATGGCACAACCCATGTGGTCTTTTGTCATGGTCAAGTTCAAATTAATAAGCATAACAGGTATTTAACGGGTGGTTATTTGGGAATAATTCGCCTAAGGAACTAGCCTTTGATGCATATCACATATCATACCCTTATACGTGAGGTTTTGAGCCACTTTTATATCATGGATTTACATTTACATGTTTCTTTGTTTGAGTGGACCATTAGTCGTGTATTGTAGAACTTGCAACTTTTGATACGTTTGAGTCCATAGACCGAATTCAAGCACGAGAATGATTAAGGCATTAGGTAAACCTTTTCCGTTTACACCATTTATATATCCTTACCCTAAAATTATCCCTTAGTAGCCAATTTTGAGCCTAACCCTTTCGTTTGACCACCCTTTAGCCCATAACCTTAAACCTTTTTGTTTTTAACCCGTGTGATGGAAATTCGATTATAGGAGTCAAGTTTGTATAGTTGTTTGTTTGTTTGCATATAAAAAAAAGAAAAAAAAGAGAAAAATCAGAAAATGTTATGAAAAAGACGAGAAAATTGTTGAGAAAAGAACAAAAATATGTGTTCTTAGTTTGAGAAATAAAAGGCGAAAGTTTGTTGCCTTCTTGTTTGATTTTGATAGTTAGTTGTGCATAGTATAGTTGTTTGTAAGAAAAGTCGAATTTTCATCACCTTAGCCACTTTAAAATATCCTATTTCCTACCCTTAGCCTAGCCCCGTTACAACCCTTACAAAGACCTTATGACTTGTGCTTAGTATTCGTGTTCGGTGGTGGAGAATGATTGAGTTGCAAGCTTATGCGGGTACGTGTTCTGATCGGTTTTGAGCGATTAATTGTTGAAGTATTAATACATTATACATATTAGCCAATTTATAAGTCGAGTGGAGAGAACATTGTGAGTGATGTGCTTGACTTGTTAGTTCTACGGGCGGGTTAATCTTGGATAACCATTTTTTTGTGTAGGATCGGTTTGCGACCCGAATGAGTCGTTCAGAAGAGATTTATCAGTTTCAGAGGCGGAAACTAAGAAACCGATTGTCGAAACAGCTTGCGTATCACTTTAACACTGATTATATTGATATACTATCGATTACAATCAGTCTTCACACCGGCAGCACCTCGGTATGGAATTTCAGAACTGTTACAAATGAAATATAACACTAGCCTATTTATAGTCTCCTAGTTTCGCTTGAAACTATTCATTATCACTTCAAGCGAAAACCTTATCTTTGTCTTGAAGCGAAACCCACAAGTTTGTCTTGAAGCGAAACCGTCAAAAACATATAAATCTGATTTCATTTTCATGCATTTCACATGATGATGTCATGTGATGATGTCATCATTTGTGTCACCATTATGATGTCATCATTTGATATGATGACATCATGCTCGATCAAATCTGCAACGAACCCGAGACTCGATATTAAGACGAAGACGACAGATGAATGCACCAACAGACTCCCCCTCAGATGTTGACGAGTCTTAAGTGTCGAGTCTTCGCATCTTCAGTCTTTATCAGTCTTTTTTCTTTCTTAGCATATACCAGGATCTTCTCTTTGGCTCTAACCTCGTCAGACTCCCCCTCTCATCATGATGGGATCGCCGTCTGGAATTAGCTATCACCTTGAGATCAATCCCTGGCTTTATCTCTGATCAGCTCATTTCCTGCACACATTTTCTCATCAAAAACATAAGTTTTCACTTAAATCAATAAGAAAAAACTTACTAGAAATAGTTACATCAAGTTCAAATTAATGACCCTGATTAACTAAACTCAATTTCTTTCTCAAAATTAAAATTTTTCAATTCAGCATTTAAAACCAACCCTGTTCATCATGTTCAGCACTTGGAATTTTGAAAATCAGCTCTTCAACATCAGTTGTCGAAAATCTTTTTATACTTTATCAAAATTTTATGCTAAAACACACTAAAATCTTTTTGGATTTTTGAATGTAAATGAAATGCAGTAAAGAAATATTTACATACAATATTTTTGTGAGTTTGTGCAAGAGGATCATATCAGTTTCTGAGACAAATCACCAACACCGTTAAGCTTCATTACATTTTAAGCTCTAAACGATTCACTTAGATTGTCAGTATACTGGTCCACTTAAATTTTCACACAAAGTTCAATTGATCCGAGATACGATATTAATGTTTTAAGCACTTGAACTTATCCGTGTGTCCCACTACTTGAATATACTCCCGTATCCAGATCCCAATATTCAGTCTTACAGGTGAGTATACCACAGATGATATCTGTCAGGGGAATTAATTATAGTACGAGGGCCGTGAGAGCTCAGGTCGATCTTTCGATACGCAGAGAGATGACGGCTTCGACTTTTGGTGTGTCCCCTTTAGAGGATCTTTTGCATTACAACAGCAGCGACTATCAATTTTATTGTTTCATCAGCTTGCTGAGGGCGATGCTATGTTTCAAGCATTTGCAGAAAGCATTATCCGGGGACTAGGTCAGAAATTTCTTTCAGCAGAAGTCCCGGGATAATACCCCAGATATCACTGAGCATAAAGACCTAGTATCTCAGAATAAGGGACCTTTCAAACAAGATTTCAGGGGTTACCTATATATCCAAGTTTGTGTTAACCCACAGAACAAGCAAGTTTGAAATTTAGGTTTATATCTCGTCACAATCTACTAAATGTGCAAAAACCTACTGGCACATCATCAGTGAGACCGTTTATCACTTTTTAACTTTCCAATTCTTTAGCATGTTGTGATAGTCCAACTGATCTACTATCATTTCCTCTTTTTGACAACAAAACTCATTTTGAATTTTTTCAATGTTTTTGACATTTTCAAATTTTCAAATGTTTTTTGATTTTCTAAAAATTCTTACTCCCCCTAAAATGCAAACACATTTTAGGAAATTTGAAAACAAACTGTACAATAAAAAGACAACCGATATCAAATCACCTCAATTCGCCATCCTCTTGGCATAAACAATCAGAACTCCTCCTCACAACAAACTATTTTCCCATTATGATTTCAAAACACTTAAGTTTGTTTTAATCAAAATGGTTTTTCCGGAAAATAAGTTTTGTGTGATTTTTTTTTACAAATACAGGGAACTTTCATCACTTTGTTTTCTTCAACCACTTGTAAAGATTTAACATTTATCGATTTTAACAACACAATCACATGTAGAAAATCAAGTACAACTTAATGTCCCTGATTTACCACTTGTAAGTCGAAATATCACATTCGTGAATTTCTCAAGAAATGTGCCGATTCATGTTCCACGCTTACCAACCTGGGAACTCCGGCAAGTCAGGTTTTTCATTTAAACAGATTCACCCAAGCCTGACTGTCCTTGGGTGATTTTGAATTCTTGTTCAACAATGGTGGAAAATTTGCATCATCCATTGTTAAACCAGAATTCTCCTTTTTTACCTCAACCAACGGCTCCTCTGGCTTTGACGAACCAGAATCATTGCCTGCACATGACTTGTCTGACTTTGACCTGTCAGATTCATCGCCTGATGGTGGCTTATCTGATTTCGACATGTCAGATTCATCACCGACCATTTTCTTCTTCTTCTTTTCCTTTTTCGTCCTCAGATTTGTATCTGATGAATTCGTCTTGCTTGACTTTGCAGTTGAGGGAGTTGATTCATCAGAACTCTTATTCGATCTATTCGGTGAACCCGAGGACAAAATCTTCTCCAGATACTCTCTGGCCTTCTTCCTCTTTTTTCTCAGTCTGTCTTTCTGCCCTTGAGAAAGCTTCACTTTCTTTTCTTGAACTTTAGGTTCTTGAACCTTCTGTTCTTTGGGCTTGACAGAGACTGGTATCTTTACCTGCTTCTGAGATTCAACCCTCGATCTTCTCATTGATCTCATTGAGAAATCTCTAGCAATGTGGCCTTTGATATTGCAATTAAAGCATCTCCTCGTCTCATAACTCCAATCTTGGCAGTTAACAGCAATGTGTCCTTGATAGCCGCATCTGTAACACACTCTGTTATCATACCAGTCACCATTTTCAACCCAAACATTTAGATCATAACACTGTTTGGCTTGGTGATATCCATCTTTCCTCTTGTAAGCTGGATTTGACTTTTGAGCACTGTGGTCAAACCTGCACCACTTATTACCAATAGTTGTTGAATTTTCATTTTTCAATTTTTGTGATTTTTGATTGCGATTGGATGATTTAACTGATGAGCTTTTATTTTCTTTTTGAACATTTTTCTCATTTTTTATTTTTTGTTTCTGTTCCACTTTCTTCTTCAAAGGTTTTTGCTTAGAGCGTTCTCCCTTTTCAGTCGATTGCAGAACAGTTTCTTGAAATTTTTCTTTTAATTTCAAAAACAATTTTTGTTTTTCACTTTTATCTTTTTCATCATCAGATTTCTCATCACGATCTTCAACTTTGACTTTATCAAAGTTTGTGACATTGTCACTTATTGGAACAGAATTGATTGGTTTTGGACAGGGAAAATTCAAACTATCTGATGAAGTCACAAAACCTTTCAATTTCCTTTCAAGTTCATCAATCTTGTTTCTTGAATTCTCAGCTTCGTTTTCAAGCTGAGATATTCTTTCAAGATGAGACTTGATTGATTTTTCATTCTCATTCTTCATGTTTTCAAGAACAGATTTTTCATTTTCCAAAACATTTATCTGTTCTTGAAATTTTGTCTCATTTTCTTTTAGATTCTTGTTCTCAAGCTTTATCCAGAAATCCTCATTTTCTGAAGATTTCATTTTGCTTTCAAAATCCTTTTCCTTTTCTTTCAAAATCTTGTTTTCCAATGTCAAACTCTCTGCTTGTTTTAAGAGTTTGACATTTTCTGCTCTAGATTGATCACATTCTGAGCAATTTCCAGGCATTTTTTCAACTTCAGCTTTCTTCTCAGTCTTGAGAGCTGGAATCTCTTCAACCTGTTCTTTCATCACTTGAACATTTTCTTCCACATTTTCTACATTTAGATCCTTCATTTTTGCAGCTCGTTTTGTTTTGAGTAACTCCATTTTTGCTGCAACAAGCATATTAAACAAATCAGGTGCCATCAAAATTCTATAAAATTCAAGTTGACTAATTTCTTTACTGTCATCATCACTCTCTTCATCTGATGAGTTATCAAACACTGGTACTTTCTCCGAAACAATCTCTGAAATATTTTCAGCTTTTTCTGAATCAACTTCCAAATTATTTTCAACCTTATCTAGATCAGTTTCTGAATCCATTTTTACTGAAATTGATTCTTTTGAAATTGATTCTTCAAAAACTGGTTCTTCTTTAATCACATTATAACTCTCTTGTTGAGATCCATAGTAATACAATGCAATATTGTCTTCAGTTTCCATGTTTCGGTGTCAAATGTTCACTTTAAATGTTGATTGAGCCGAGAATATGACTTTTGATTAATGAAATTGATTAATGATTGTAACAAGCCTACAACAACTAAAAAATATGATATGTGATTGGACAGCAGATTTATATCACATGCAGTGTTGCAAAAGTCGGATTCCTCGGCCGAGTACTCGGCGAGTACTCGGTCCTCGGACCTCCACCTTGGCGACTTTCTCCTAGGCGGTCTCAACTAGTCGGCCTCGGGAGTACTCGGTCCTAGTCGGCGCCTAGTCGGCCTAGTCGGAGCCTAGTCGGCCTAGTCGGTCTAGGCGGTCAACGTGGTTTGTTGACTTTTAATCGGTCAAACTCGGTCAAAATCGGCCTACTCGGCCTTGTACTCGGACTACTCGGACTACTCGGCCTTGTACTCAGACTAGTCGGACTTGTATTCAGAATATTTGAACTTTAAACATGTTTCATTTTAAATTATACCCAGTTAACATGAATTATGCTTATTTTAACACATAAATAATATATAACAATTAATTTTCTTTATATTTACCATGTCCGCGTACTCCCCGAGTACTCTCCGAGTACTCCGATTACTCCCAACTCCCCAGTCGGCCGACTAGGGACCGCCTAGCGACTTTTACAACACTGATCACATGTATAGGATAATTCAACACAAAAAGATTGGATTCCAATTACTTGCCGACAACCTTTTAACTTGTGAAAATGGCTGACACCTTATCTTTCAACACATGTGCATTAATATCCGACAAACACTTTTCAAAATGATTGGGTCATGTGATGGGCTGACAAATTCAAAGATGAAACAATATCATTGGGCCGATACACTTTAGTGGGCTGACAACAACATTTAAAACTATTAGATCAATGATGACTTCAGTAGTTCACATGAATTTTTTTTCTAAATCTCGTGGCCTGCACTTTTGTCTTTGAATCACATGCAAGAATTTAACAAAGCACTCATGTGACAAACTTTGATCTGATCACATGTAATTGAACCAAAATAACCACAAATCTGACAACCACAATTGTTTCACATGATGTACCAAACAATTTTAATATCCGGCAACTTTAATTGATCAAATAAGCTGATTGGGCCACGACTTTATCAATTTGTAGAATTGAATAATATTGCTTTATCACTTGTGATCACAACGTGCAATCTGACACTTAAACACACGATTTCTTTTCCCACTACCAACGACCTGACACTGTGTCAAATTTGTAAATCCAATTCACATGCGCCTGACAAACACTCATGCAAATTATTTAAATCGAGGTATTCAACATGCAATCTGACTTTCAATTTACGAGATTCACATAAATCGATGTACTCAGTCAACTTATTTCAAGCGAAATCCACACGTATTTCAAACAAACTGCTGTTTTTCAAGCGAAATACTCAATTTCGCTTCAAACTCTCACTTTTTTCAAGCGAAATCCAACATGATGTCAGCAAATAACGATCAACTTTCAAGCGAAACACTAATTTTAACCAGTTTTTAGGTCGATTTTAACGTTGAAACTTCACAGGATTTGTTTAAACATGATTACTCACAATATGTGAAATTTTGAGCCGTTTTTACCATGAAAAATTTTTTCGATTTTGAAAGAAGGTGTAGAAAATCAGAAAAAGTGACAAAAACGAGCTGTTTTGGCGAAATCTCTTCCTCCTGAGCTCTGATACCACTTGTAGGATCGGTTTGCGACCCGAATGAGTCGTTCAGAAGAGATTTATCAGTTTCAGAGGCGGAAACTAAGAAACCGATTGTCGAAACAGCTTGCGTATCACTTTAACACTGATTATATTGATATACTATCGATTACAATCAGTCTTCACACCGGCAGCACCTCGGTATGGAATTTCATAACTGTTACAAATGAAATATAACACTAGCCTATTTATAGTCTCCTAGTTTCGCTTGAAACTATTCATTATCACTTCAAGCGAAAACCTTATCTTTGTCTTGAAGCGAAACCCACAAGTTTGTCTTGAAGCGAAACCGTCAAAAACATATAAATCTGATTTCATTTTCATGCATTTCACATGATGATGTCATCATTTGTGTCACCATTATGATGTCATCATTTGATATGATGACATCATGCTCGATCAAATCTGCAACGAACCCGAGACTCGATATTAAGACGAAGACGACAGATGAATGCACCAACATTTTGTGATTAGTCACTTCACCGTTAAATATGTTGAAAATTGTAAAGAGTTTGAACTTTAGTATGACAATTGACCTTAACCTTCGTCTCGGGAATGGGGAGTGTATTCGTTGTTCGACCCACGTGAAAGTGAAAAACAGATTTGCTTGAGGGCAAGCAAAAGACAAGTGTGGGGATGTGATACGTGGTCGAAAACTGGTTATCGTTTGTGCTTAAGTTGATGTTTTTACATAGCTTTTAATCTTGAATAGCCTACTTTTAATGGGAAGTCGTAAGTTACACTTGTTTTTTAGTTTGAAACTTGTTCTTGGAGCCGAATTCACCTACCAATATCATCATTCATCTCCAATCCATCTATCATCCACAGAACAACCCGAATCATCATCCACAATCACCAATCGATCCAAACCCTAACCATCACCATCAATCTTTCCTCCATCATCCTTCACAAAACCTTCATCATTCATCAATTCTCCATCATTGAAGCTTCAAGATGACTTCCTTCAAGTTCCAAGCATCCGGTGATCAAGTTTCCTCAACCATGAGCGGCTAATCACCTCGGTTTCACCCCGGTGTAGGTAGTTGTTAACTTTAGGGTTTCGAGTTGTTCTTGTTTCAACTTTGTGACAATTTGTGTTTGATTTTTGAAACCATTGACAATAGTTTACATTTGTTTCGTATTCGTAAATTGTCGAACGATGTTAAAAGTTATGACTTTACGAAATGGTTATGTGTAGTTATGCATTGTCGTGGTTAGGTTTTACTTGTGTTGATTATAAAGTGTATTCTTGTCCGTTTTTCGAAACGTTGATAGTTATTAGCACCTAAGTCATGGTACACTAAATCCGCTAATCATACGCAATTGAGTTGAATCTAAAAACTTGTAGAAACCCTAGGTTGGCAATTACCGAAACCGGGTGTGATCCCTTTTTGTTATTATTGTTTAGCAATCAATCTTTCTTGCAATCGTTACTCATTAGTTGTTAATCAATTCAATCTATTTCAGTAGTTTAAATTCACATTCTCCAACAAAACAAAAAGAAAACAAATATCATAGCAAGCTTCATAATTGTGACACTTCTCTATAATTCAATCGAATCCACACACAAACCACATACTCTTCGTGGTTCGACCCCTTGCTACCACTAGCTATTTGTTAAGGGTAAATAGGGTTTATAAATATTATCTTTGACCGGAGCGCGACACTCCGATCACCACCCCACAATATAGAGCCTAAGACCAGACAGTGTCGAAGCATTGTTTTGGTGTTGAGGCCTCAACTATGCTGACACACTCTGCCCCGTGCTATGATATGGTTACGGCGTGGAAGACTTCACCGGCGTGGAGGGGGTATTGGGTGGTGAGATGGAGCGATGTGCTTAGTGGGTGGTGTTTGGGTAGTGAGGTGGAGCGATGTGCTTGGTGGGTGGTGTTTGGGTGATGAGGTGGGGCGATGTGATTGGTTGGTTGGATTTTTTATTGTTTATTTTTTTTAAAACACCCCCTTTCAAGCCCCTTACACCCGTGCTTATTTTAAAACGCCCCCTGTTGACGTGGCTGCCACGTGACGCTTCATGCCCCTCCCACACTGTCCAAGCTAATTGTACAAGAAGTTAGATGGACACTAAAATAGCAAAATTAGTACCTTCATATAGGAGATCAAAGTTAGGTTAGAATTTAGAACCGAATCAGGAATGGGCATGGACGGTTACTCAATTACGACTTTCGTTTTTTAAGAAGAAATGTTCCGATTCCATCAGATAACCTAGACACATGTTTCTCGCTTAGATTTCGCCTACGTGTTCCTTCTAACCTAATTCGCATACCGCCTAAGTTGAAATTACTAATGAGTCACGACCTCCTCAGTCCTCACCATACATTCTCTTAGGCCACCCGGGGTGATTGAAATTTTGCACGTTATAAAAGAGTTTCACTCGTGAAACTTAACAAAACACCACCGCCACTATTGAAGTATAACGAGTGAATTAGATAATGCGTTAAGAATATGACGCGTGATGAAATGATTGTTGTGAGGGAAATTGTTGGTTGGGGGGAAATTGTTGGTGTGGTGGTGAGTGATGGGCATTTTACTAAAAAAGGTTGTGAGTGATGGAATAAAGCTCGATGACGTGGCGGAACTTGATTGGAAGTTGTGAGTGATAAATGGGTGGTGAGTGATGACCACCCCTACCCCCATTAGGCTGGATAAGTGACCAAAACCCAGTTTAACTTAAATGTTTTATATGATTTTTGATTTTTTTTTCTCTAAATGGAGCCTCAAAAGAGTGGGGAGCAACATATGCTATCCACCCTTCCTCATAGAGTTAATTACTCGAATGGTCTTTGTGGTTTGCCCAAATTGCATGTTTAGTCATTGAGTTTGGAAGCTTACGTAGATACTCTCTATAAGGGCAGAGAATTCATTGTCGTGTCTGTGCTACCGGAGGCTCTGAGGAAGTCGGAACAAGATAGCACTCATCTTTGGATGGGCTTACAGTTTAAATGCTTTCAGCAGTTATCTGCTTTGCACTTGGCTACCGAGGGTTTACCGTGAGCAAGATAATTGGTATCCATTTTGTAACACTAATGGTTCTGGGAGTGGATGGATATTAAAGTTTTATAATAAACGCATGTAAATTATATTACTTGTTTACCCTGAGTGATTGTGAAGAGCTAGTGGGAATAGGTCGAGAGGCCATCCAAATATTTAAACTAGATGGACCCGAATTTTAATTTATTTGCAATCCATCCCCTCTAGAGGTGTTCTTTGGGTTAACGATTAATTCAATTTATTTGGATCGATTTGTTTGGATATGATTTTTTCTGGCTATAATCGAACCTCAATTTATTTGGATCGATTTGTTTGGATATGATTTTTTCTGGCTATAATCGAACCGAATTCAGCAATGGTCTAATCGATCCAAACAAATCAAATTCAATCTGGATCGGTTTCGTTTAAAAACCAAACTAACTAAATTCAATCAAATTGAACCAAAAAACATTTTTGCCTAGTTTTACTTCTTTTTTTGTTGTTCCGGATAACCATTTGGGTTCCAAGCAACAACAAAATATTCAAACAAACACAACATATGAACCATTATAAATATAAAAACCGGAAAATAGTAAAGCATACATATAATAATAATTAAAAGGGTTAAGTTCACGTATAAAGTGCTTTAGCGTATAAAACGTACGAAAGACATGAAAAAGCCAAAAAAACACGGTGGCATTTTCGAAATTATTTTCTCGTAGGGTAATTATCAAAATTACTCTAAAAATGATCTTGTAGAGGAATTTGATCTTCTATGGTAATTATCAAAATTACTCTACAAATGTATCTTGTAGAGTAATTTTGATCTTATATGGTAATTATTAAAAATACTCTACAAGTGTATCAAAATTACTCTGCATCAAAATTACTCTACAAATGTATCAAAATTACTCTGCAAGTTTATCAAACAACATATAATTCAAAATTACTCTACAAAATCATTTGTAGAGTAATTATGATATTCTACAAAATTATCTTACAAGATCAAAATTATCGTATAGGATCATTGATAGAGTAATTATGATACTCTACAAGATCAAAATTACCATACAAGAACATTTTACAAAAATTACTCTACAAGATCAAAATTACCCTACAAGATCATTTGTAGAGTAATTTTGATAATTATTCTACGAGTAAATAATTACGAAAATGCCAGCATGTTTTTTTTTTACATTTTCACCCTATTCGTACGTTTTGTATGATAAGTGGTGTATTTGTATGATATTTTGTGAATTAAAAAAGAAAACATTTAATTCACGAATTCGGTTGTCAACTAAAAAAGAAAACATTTAATTCAAGAATTCGGTTATAACCCGATCATTATAAATCCAAAACGAAAAACCGATCCAATATCCGAACTTGGAATACGGATCCGATTATAACCAATCTGAAAACCGAATTAAAATCGGATTCAGCTTTTTAGGCTTTGGTTTTCCTCTTTTTAGGATGGTTTAACCGGGTTCCGGTTCGGATCGCTGGTCCACCTGGTTTGGTACCGCACTTACCACTAATATATAAAATTCTAAAGAGTAAACTGCAATTTTACCCCCTGGGGTTTAGGCCAATTGGCACTCTGACCCCCCTCTAACGAAATAATTGCAATTTTCCTCCCCAACGTTGTTGTTATGTCGCAAGATTACCCCCTGCCGTTAACTTCTGTTAAAAGTCAACATAGTTAAGTAACGGTCAAAGGGTATATAGGTCATTTCCACTATACTTTTGTATCTTACACATTACAACCCCCTATACATTTGAGACTCCTAGCACTCTTACCCCCCCCCCCCCCACCTTCCCACAACGCTCATCCACATCTCCGGCGATCTTCATCTCCGGCCATTTTAAAATATTAACTGCATTTTGTGTCAAACTATTGACCATTTGACTTACTGTTGCACATAATTTGGGCCACTTTCAGATGCGTTCATCTTCTTGTGACTTTTAAGAAGAAACGAATCCACAACAGAGTTTTCAACAGAGTTTTTGGTTGGAAAAAATGGAGGAAAAAGGTTCAGTCTTTTGTTGATTACATTGAGTTTTCAACCATATTTCCATGTGGGTTTCTTGTAATTTGTTTAATCTCAGTTGGGTTTTGGTGAATTTGAAGTGGGTCTTTTTGTATTAAAAAAAGAAAAAAAGATTTTGGTTGGAGAAAATGGAGGAAGAAGGTTCAGCAGTGAGGTTTGTTTGTTGTCCTAAATGTGAGAATCTGTTTCCTGAGCTTCCTGAGTACTCTGCAATGGTCCAGATCCATAAACAACTGCTTCATAATTCTTTCGAAACACTACCTTGTTCTCAAATCTTAAAGGAGATCCATTGATACCATTGTTGACATTTGACAAAAGATTGCATGATTCTAGAGGAGATGTGTAACACCCCGTGTTTCGAAAGTCAAAGTCAAGATTGAAGTCAAAGGAAAGAAAAGATTGCTAATTGCGATCTGTCTCTCCTTACTCAATTCCTGTTTTGACTTCTTTGATTTGTAGATAGCCTATTTTATTATCGCTTTAGTTGTATTATGTGGAGTATCTATTAATAATCGCATAGTAGTCGTTGTTTATCGCATGTTTAATCGCCTTATCGCTATCGCAATCGCACTCGCAACTCGAATTTCGCATTTTGGTTATTGTTATACGTGTGTGTGCCTTATGTGTTACTTGTGCATGTTTATTTATGTTATGTGTGCTAATCAATCGAAACTCAATCGCAGTCGAATCGCAAACGCTAAACGAACACAAAATAAGGATGCTTGTATGTTGATATAGTAGTTGAGATTAAAAGTAATTTGATTAGGAAATTCTATCGCATCGCATCGCAACGCTCGCAATCGCAATCGAAACAGCGAAACTTGTCGCGCCGAACACTTGAACCAAGCGACTGATCGATCAGGAGACCAGCCGATCGACCAGCCGTTCGATCGGGCTGCCGCTCGATCGGCCAGCTGTTCGACCGGGCTGCCAACCGATCGACCAGCCCCTTTCCTCTTTGGGAAACCGTAAAAATACCCCTTGTCACCATCATACTTTCCACTTTTGCTCTCTGACGTCCAACCAACGCTCTAACCTTGCTTTTTCTCCGATTCCTCGTAATTCCGGTAAGATCTCGTCCTAAATCTTGTACTTCCTTAATCTACACGCACTCCTACACCCTTCTATCTTTTGAATCTTAACTTTTAACCGTGAAATCATCAAGATTCAAGGCATTCTAGGATGACGTCATCATGTGTTCTTGAGAACTTCATGTTTAGGCCTCAATCCACCAAGAACAACTTAGATCTAACCGATTTTCACATAAACAAACAAAGATCTTTCATAGATCTAAACATGTTCACCATGAAAAGGGATTGAAAGATGGTTTTCCAACTTTCTTTCAACTCTTTTACACTCAATGCATTCAAAACCGATAGAATCAGAGCTTGTGCCGACTTACTACTCATTCTTGTGGTTGTGTTGGTTCAAGATCTGGATTCTATCCACGAGGTTTACCGATTTCAGGTTAAACATGGAATACCGTCTCGAACAGTTAACTAATCGGATTTGGGTGGTTCCTGTCCAATCAGGAGTACCAAGTATTGACGAGGTTTCTGTTGCTTAACACGTTATCAAAACATCTTGATAAAACGACAAACTATCAAAACAACCAAGTGTAAGACGAACGGAACGAACAGGACAGAATGCCGTCTGATCGGACTACCGTCTGATCGGACTGTCGTCCGAACGGGTTGTCACCTGTTCGATCCACACCTTGGTCCCACACTTAACTTTTGTTTTCAAAACCTTGAAGGATGAACATTGAACGAAGGGCTGACCGATTGGGTTACCATTCGATCGGACTACCACTCGACCATGTAATGTTCTGACTTCAACACTTAAACAATTTTCAACACCAGCAGGTTGCCACCCGATCGGACTACAATTCGATCGAACAACAAACTGCTGTGAACTTGTTCTCGCTGAAGTGCCCAACCTATCGGACTGTCGCCCGATCGAACGGTCGTTCGATCGATCGACCTGAAAGGTAGAGATACTTCAATGTTTTCAAAATGTTACAACGAAAACTTCAAAAGTCAAGCCATCATACACAAACACATCATTCCCAAAGGAAGTAACAATCCACTCGAACGATCATCCGACCGGACGACCGTAACGGACTGTCACTCGAACGACCGGCTGTCCGATCGGACTACCATCCGATCGAACTGCTGTCCTACCCACTTGCACTCTGTATGTAACACCCCAAAACCCGAATGTTTATATTTGTCGTATGTTCCTATATGACTTAGTATGAAATAACTAACTAGGCTATTTAACCTAGTTAAGTGTGTGGTTAAAAGTCTTAAATGACTAAAGTAGTGCAATTTATGTTAAGTGACAAACATGAGGGGCCAAATGGAACAAGATGAAAGTTAAGTTACTAAATAACAAAACTCTCACACACAAACACACACATCGTGTGTTCGAGAATGAGCAGGAAGCTCCCATGGAGCCAAGAACCCTAACTTCATCCTTTTCATCAAATTGAAAGGCAAAATGAAGCTTAAATTCATAACCGAGCATAGATTAATGATCACCTTCACAAGGGGATCGCTAGGTATGTCTTAAAAGTTAGTTTGGTGATTATGCATGAAGCGGGTTATGTTGTAAATCATGAATTTGTATGAAATTGAGTATGAGTATGTATTAGAATCATCATTTGGAACATGGATTATGCATGAATTCGGTTAATTTGATGTTTAAGGGTGAAACCCATTAGTTATGGTGAGAATGATGATTTGAATCATCATCCATGTCTAATTCTTGTTGAATGTTGATGTATTTTGATTTGTATGATGGATTCTTGTTAGAGGAATTGAATGAAATGTGATACTAATATGTTTGATGTTTATGCATGTATGATTCATGTTGATTAGAAGGAAGAAATTGATGAATTATGTATGAGATTTGAAGGATATGCATGAACTAGTTGTACACTATGCTTAGAAGGTAGTACACATATCAAAAGTATGATGAAATTATGAAGAACTTAAGATTAGATCACTTGTAAGTGATTAACAAGTAGTTATGAAGTGGGTTTTGGATGATGTAATGTAAATTGATGATTTACTTATGTTAATAATGTTTGGAATCATACATGTGTGTGAATGTTTAAAGAAATCGGGTAAGAAATGATGGATTAGCATGTTATAAGGTTGAATGATATATAAGATCCGTGTAATGAAAAAGCTGTGATGAATGATGAATAAGCTAACTATCTTGAGAATGATATATGATAGTTGATGCTTGATAAGCGACATGGAAGCTTGGGAAAGAAGCGGGTCAAATGGAACATATGTGCACGGGAAGCGTACTCGGATGCAAAGTAAGTTAAGCTTACACCCTCCTTGTAGAATACCTATTCATGTTATAGATTATGAATATGATAAGTTTATAAATGAGGTATGAAGTTTCGACAAGTTTTGATATGGATCGAAACATGTGTTCATTACAAGAAACTAAGTTTGATGGTTAAAAAGGGATAAAAGGGTATTATGGTAATTTTGGTTGCAAGTTAACAAAGTAATAAGTTACATGGATGGGATGATGAATAACTAACATCCCACAAGGATAAAATGGACATTTAGACTTAACGGGTCAAACGGTGAAGATGTCACCCTTTGGCGTTATCGACTAATGAATTTCTTTGTTAAGTATTATGAATTTGTAGAATGTATAGAAAAAGGATTTGCGTTGCTATTATCTAGCAATTCAGCGGATGAAGTATTAGAACGGGTCATAGCTTTGATCCGAGCCAGGTATGTGCATTTACCATTGTAGATAAGTCGCATGATCGGTAATTTATGAAATGAAGTCTTTAGTAGTAAAGGATGGGTCAAAGTTGACAAAAATGCCCTTGATGGGTAAAATGAGCAAATGGTCCTAAAAGTTGATTACAAACAAGCTATTTGATTAAATGAATGTTTTGAAAAAGTAAGAAAGCGAGAAGTATGATTTTCGTAAGCTAAGGACCTTAAAATGCGCAAATACCCTTAACGGGTCAAAATAAGCTTTTGAGCGAAAATGGGTCAAGAGGATGCAAAACATCCGAGAACTTAATCTTTTATGATAGACAATGTTGAAACTATAGGGTTCATGAGGAATTTAGGTCAAACAATCAAGTTATGTTGATGAATGCATGAACGGGTCGAATAAGTGAAAGCGGGTATATAAAGCCGAGAGCTTTAAGTCAATAATTTCCTTAAACCGGACATTGGATTTCAAGTTTATATGATAGAATGTGAATTTACAAGCATGTAGGAAGAAACGGGAGGTTAAACGGGTAAACGCTTCAAAAGTTATGCGCGTTTTCGTGCGTACGGACGACGAAACGGAACTGCAGAAAAATGCAATTTCTAGAGGGGGTCGCCGACGGGTATGGGGGCGTCGCCGACGGGCACGGGAAAGTCAGTTTTTTTGCTGACGGGTTATTTGCCTGTCTACGGGATTTTTGGGCTACGGGCAGTTGCAAGGGCCGTCGCCGACGACCCTAGGGCCGTCGCCGACGGCCTCCCCATGTTCAAAGACCTGAAAAATGTTTTCTAAGTTGATTTGGGTATAGTAGGCTTCGGTTTATCATTCGTGGACCACGACGGGCCTCCCAAACATGATTTTGATCATTCCTTTGACGTTTATGGGCTATAAATCTAAGTCTAAGTACCATGTAATTAATGTATGGATATATAAGAGGTATGTAAGATCTTGATCGTGTACGTATGTAGATATGCATTCATGTATATGTGAAGATACGTATGTGTATATGTACGTATGTAGAGACGTAGTAATGTATGTGCGTATGTAGATGTATGTTTGGTATATGTGAAGGTACGTATGAGTGTATGCTCGTTTGTAGAGTTCTAGGAAGGTGTGTACGTATGTAGATATGCATTCATGTATATGTGAAGATACGTATGTGTATATGTACGTATGTAGAGACATAGTAATGTACGTGCGTATGTAGATGTATGTTTGGTATATGTGAAGGTACGTATGAGTGTATGCTCGTTTGTAGAGTTCTAGGAAGGTGTGTACGTATGTAGATATGCATTCATGTATATGTGAAGATAGGTATGTGTATATGTACGTATGTAGAGACGTAGTAATGTATGTGCGTATGTAGATGTATGTTTGGTATATATGAAGGTACGTATGAGTGTATGCTCGTTGGTAGAGTTATAGGAAGGCATGTACGTATGTAGATGTGTATGTATGCATGTAAGAATGTATGTATGCATGATTTATATACGTCGAGTAATACGTTATTAATAGTGTGCCTTGAGAATGAAAAGTAATGCAGGTACATTATTGAAGCCTCACCAGGATATGGATACGCAGATGAAATGCTTAAAGTTAGAAAGATAACGAAATGGGAAGTAAACGAGATTGAAACTTGTTTATGTATTATGTACTAATGTTATGAATGTATGTGGTGAGTGCAGGTTGTACGAATCACGGGCGGTTAACACGAGGAATAGAGATCAAAGATCGGGTCACAAGATAGATTGTACGGGAATAATTGAGTATGTACTTTAGTAAACAGGATTTATACTTTATTTTTGTAAAAGATACATATTAAAATGAACTTTCAAGTAAGTCAAGACGTTTGTAATGAAAGAAATTTTATGGCGTGAATTTCCGCTGCGACTTTTTATCAAATACGTATTAAGGTCTTACACTGTAACATTTTACGCATCACTTATCGTTATGCTATCAATCTGTTCAGGCTAATCCTACTCTCTAGCGCTCCCTTCAATCCATCAATCGCTGTGAGTATACTCGATCTCTTTTGCTTTACGCACTTTTGGGTGTTACATACGTTACTTATACAAAATCACATCGAACACACTACGCAATACTTTAAACGCTAACCGTTATCGCATGTATACGTGACTTAATGAATGCTTGTTTGTTATGTTTACACATGGAATGCTGTCTACCTGCCTTAGCAACGATAGTACTATTAGTTTGGACTCAGCACCTGTTTACTCAGGGGTTGTTAAGGACAATTACCTACATGGCTCACAGTGGTGAGTGTGTATCGCGAACTGCCTTGGGCAGTCAACCCGCAGTCATTGGTATCGATAGGTTCATGTCGATAACTAACATGCCTCATTTTACACTGTGTACGTGCTGGTTATGCGTAACGCTTTCGAACTCTATATGCTATTATCAAACTTGTATGCTCACCTTTACACTATATGTATTGAATTTTACTTTAACGTATGTGACAAGTGCTTAGGATGCTTATTTGCTTACTTTGCTGTGAAATCGAGGCTAGGAAAGACCTAGGTCAACAATAAACGATTGTCTGTAATAAAAATCTGAGTTGTTGGAACAGAACAATTTGACTAGATCTTTTCTGTAATAATTATATTATCACTTAGGACATGGTATGGGACGTGTTGCTTTAAATATTTGGTAAATATAGTTGTTATGGAAATTTCTGGACAATCTGTTTCGCTCAGTGCCACGCCCCGATGTTTCCGCCTTCGGTTGGGGTGTGACAAGATGACCCCAGTTTCACATGGCAAGCATGAAGAGGATGGTCTAATAAATAATGGGTCATCTTGAAATCCTTGAGTTCTGCATAAAAGTAACCATTTTTATCGGTCTCAAACGCGTTATAATAGCTCACTCGTTTCTTGTGGTTTTTGCATATAATACTAACTTTGGCAGCCGGGATTGGATCAGCGTCGGTGAGAGACCATGATCCAAAGTATTTATAACTCTTGCAATACACTTTTCCTTCCACTACAACGGTGGCGGTCTTGTCTTGTTTGGCGGTGGCGGTTGCCGCTAGGAAGTCTAGAGGGAGGAGGATGGAGATGATGAGGATGAATTGCTTGTTTGCCATTTTTTACGAGTGTTTTTAACTTGAAGGCAATAAAAATGGAAGCTGTTTTTGAGATGAAAATTGATTAAGGAATGCTACGTTATATATAGTTTCCTAAGATGATGAAAAGAGAGGAATAATAAGAAAAGCTAGATATGAAACCTTCTTCAACTTCTCGTGGTGGATGAATGATATCATCTGCAAATGAGCAAACTACTTGTGGTGGCGGCTGATAATGGTGGAGGTGGGTGATGGCGGCTCATGGTGGTTTAGGCGGGAAATGCTTTTTTTTCTGCAGGGGGTAAGGTTTGCAAGAACTATTTAACACTGGGGGTAATATTGCAGAGTACAATAAACCACATGAGGTAATACGAAAGGACAATTTAGTCATTTTACACCAGGGGTAACATTACAGAGTAGAACAAACCATAGGGGGTAATATGAAAGGGTAACATAGTCATTTCACATTCCAGTTAACAGATCTGTTAACTTATTTGACGTCAGGGGGTAATCTTGCGACATAACAACAACGTTGGGGGGAAATTGCAATTATTTCGTTAGAGGGGGTCAGAGTGCCAATTGGCCTAAACCCCAGGGGATAAAATTGCAGTTTACTCAATTCTAAAATAATCTATACTATATAATAAAAGAAACCACTTTGGGGACACTTGTCATTAGGGCTGGCAATTTATACACGAGACACGAATACACGACACGTACCTACACGACTTTAACAGGTAACAGGTAAGACCTTAACAGGTTTCGTGTACTAAACAGGTAGACACGAAATTACCTGTTAATTTTCGTGTCTAAACAGGTATAATACCCGTTTACCTGTTAAGTACTTGTTAGTACCTGGTTATTTTTAAAATTAAATAAATATATATAATATATATAGGGTAGGGATATGGTAAAAAGTGTCTAAAATGTAAGAAGGGTAAGAAGTGTTTTAAACCATTGGATATTTGATCTAATGGTTGAGATCAATAGGGTATAAAAATGTAAATTGTGTTTTAATTAGAGGGACCTTATGTAAAATTGAAGGGCAAGAGTGTCTTTTTCAATGTTTGAAATATGGTAACCATATCATACACGACCAAAACCTCCTACATTCACTCTTTTTTCCTTAAATATAGGAATTAATGATTCACCTTAATTGTAGGAGGTCTTTGGTTACATATTCGTCATACATTATCATAAAGAGAACTGTAATCAGATTCATGGCGTGGTGTTTTAAACAACTGGATAAAATTGACTATGATTCAAGTCATGGTGTTTTATCTGGAGACATTGTTCATGGCGTGGTGTTTTAAACATCTATGATTCAAGTCATGGTGTTTTATCTGGAGACATTGTTCATGGCGTGGTGTTTTATCAAAACAAAACATTCCCAGATTTTAAAACACCATGACTATGATTCAAGTCATGGTGTTTTATCTGGAGACATTGTTCATGGCGTGGTGTTTTAAACATCTATGATTCAAGTCATAGATAAAACACCACGCCATGAACAATGTCTCCAGATAAAACACCATGACTTGAATCATAGTCAATGTCTCCAGTTTTTTAAAACACCACGCCATGAACAATGTATGATTCAAGTCATAGATAAAACACCACGCCATGAACAATGTCTCCAGATAAAACACCATGACTTGAATCATAGTCAATGTCTCCAGTTTTTTAAAACACCACGCCATGAACAATGTATGATTAAAAGATGTTGCGATTAAAAGATGATGAAGAATATAAAACAATCAGATGTATAATGTTTCCTAAAATTTCTCCTAATTCAAATTCGATTCAAACCTTAAAAAACTCATCGGCAGTTATTCTTGGAAATCAATTAAATGATAAAAATGTCAAATTACTAATATACCCTTTTGAATTAATTAGGATAAAGGACACTTGTCATTCCCAAATTATTTCTCACACTTCTCACAAAAGTCCCACTTTTTACAGGATCCTCTACCAATATATATATATATATATTAACCTAACCCTAATTCTTTCATGTCCAGCCGTCACTCTCAAAGTCTCAACTCTGTCTCTTCTTCAACTCTCAACACAGCCACAGGTATTACACAGCCGATTGAATCAAGCCCGACTCCGAGTCCGTCACCGCCCGGCGCCGCCGTCGCCAGCCTTCCCTTTCACGGGTATGATGTATCAATTTATGTTACTTTGTTCTTGTATATGGTATGATGGTATGAGGTATCGAATCGGTTTATGTATCGATTTATGTAACACCCATGTTCTTGTAAATCCGATGATGTATCGAATCGGTTTCTTGATGTATCGAATCGGTTCTTGTTCGGGTATGTATCGATGATGTTGGTTTGTTCGAATCGATTCATCATCGGATTCTTGATAGTTGATGTTGGTTTGTTCGAATCGATTCATCATCGGATTCTGTTACTTTGTTCGAATCGATTATCATCGGATTCTGTTACTTTGTTCGAGTCGATAACTTTTCAAACAACGTTTGCTCTCTATACATTGCCATCGTCAAATTGAAATGATTTGTTTACCAGTTGTAGTTTCATTATGAACCATTGATGGTGTTGATTATGACATACATAATTCCTTCAATTTTGTTGACTAGTCACTGCAACTTTTAGGATTGAGCCAACACTTAGAACATTTAAGGTCAATGGTTGCAGTTTCTATGGAAATAGGGGTATCATTAAATTATGTTTGGTTCACTTGGTTTACGACACATAGGAGCTCATAGGTATAGAAATTCGACATCACAATTCATGACATGTGTATTTAAAATGAAAACAATTTATCAACTATTACTACATTATTACCAATTATTTACCAAGTGGAAATTGTTACAAGTTAAAATTCATAGTATTTTTACGTTTCTTATTTCTTAACGAGTTTATATGTAATTTCTGTTTGAGCAGGCAGCACATGGGATCAACTGTTTGGAGCTTCCCCTTATTCAGCATACACATCTACCTGATCTTGAAAGACTTTCTGCTCTATTGAGTGGTAAATTCCTCTTTTTATGATCCAACTTGTAGCTGCAAAACATTTTTTTCTTGAAATTCATAATCCTTTTGTTCCTTTAATTCCAATTATATGCTTGTATTAGAAAGTCATGAAGCATACCGTATGAATCAATGTAATGAATCATAATACCATCTAAGATTGCCACAGTATAGGTGAATTAATTTGTAACAGTATTCTTGTAATTATATGGTGACAGCCACTACTTTTGATTGGATCATCATAACTTCACCTGAAGCGGCTTTGGTATTTCTTGATGCCTGGAAGTAAGTACAGAACCTTGCTGCAGATAATATTAAGAGTAAAATGCCATTTTCGTCCCTGAGGTTTGGCCAGTTTTGCAATTTTCGTCCAAAGGTTTGTTTTTCAGTAGATAATATGAATATGAATATGTCCAATTATCCATGATTAATATGACTAATTGACTATACTTATTTTGTGTGTAGGTTTGATTGTTTGAAATTGAAGATTTGAGAAGAAAGACCAATTGGAACTTGGGAAGTTTGGGACTTGATATTGTTTTCAATATATGTTTTGATTATAATTCTATGTGTTTTTGTCTTAAATTTGTTAAGGAGCATGGATTTATGTTTTATTTTAAGACTTTTATGAACTTTCGTCGACTTTTGTTTCGCTGAAAGGTTGTCTAATATGTGTTTCTAAACAGCTATTATCGTGTACTATCGTGTATTATCGTGTATACCAGGTATAAGCAGATTCGTGTTCGTGTTTGGGTTACAGGTACACGATAAATTTTCATGTCGTGTACAGGTATACCCATTTCGTGTTCGTGTCTTATCGTGTACGGGTATACACGATATGCCAGCCCTACTTGTCATCATATTAGGCCATCTCTTATAGATAATTATTATTTTAGTTTAATCTCATCTAATTAATTACAGATAATCCTCCTACTAACTATTATTTAGTTTAATAACTTATAGATAATTATTATTTAGTTTAATCTCCTTCTCATTTATAATACTGTTTATTTGAATTAATTAGAGTTAATTACTGTTTTCGTCCATGTGATTTGTCAAAAATCACTATTCAGTCAATTAGTTTAAAAATTGCGATTTCAGTCCTTATGGTTTCACTTTCGTAACTATTTAAGTCCACGTCGTAACTATTTCAGTCCCTGTAATTAACAGAATAATGGATTGAAATTGTTACGAAATTGAAACCATAAGGACAGAAATTGTTACGAAAGTGAAACCACAGGGACTGAAATCGCAATTTTTAAACTAATGGACTAAAATAGTGATTTTTGACAAACCACATGGACGAAAACAGTAATTAACTCAATCAATTATTACTTTTATATTTATCTATTTACTTCAAATTCAAACTTAGTTATCTAATTTGATCTTAACTATATATTTGAACGTTTTGTTTAGTTTGGTATCAAATAGATTTTACGAAACTTGAAATAAAATTAACTAATATTATTTATCATTTATATATTTACGGAGTTTAAATAAAGGGTTAAATGTATTGAGACTTCGTTAACAAATTTTGCAAAAACAGAATAATCTATTTTTATCACGAAAACCAAACTTTGTATTAATATATTAAATATTTTTATTTTCACTATACAAAATTACATTTACTCGACCCATGTAATACATGAGGTGTTTTAAGATATAACTTTTTTATTATTTGATATATAAAGTTAGATTTATTCAATTCGTACAATACACCGGGTTTTTTAAGGATATATATTTATTTATTATTTAGTACAGAAAATTACATTTATTCAAACCGTGTAATACGCATATTTTTAAAGATGTAATTTTTTTTTATTATTTGGTATATAAAATCACATTTATTCAACCCGTGTAATAAATGAGTTTTTTTAAGATGTATTATTTTATTATTTAGTAAAAAATATTACATTTATTCAACCCATGTAATACACGTGGTTTTAAAGATATAACTTTTTTATTTGTTATATAAAATTACATTTATTCAACCCGTACAATATGGTTCTTATAGATATAACTTTTTATTATTTAATATATAAAATTATATTTATTAAACCCGTGCAATAAAGGAGGTTTTTAAAGATATATTGTTTTATTATTTATATATAAAATTTATTTATTCAACCCGTGTAATACACGGGGTTATAACCTAGTTAATCTTATAAGGGGGGTGGCGGCGCAGCTTGTTGCCCGTCTACCAACCCATGATTTGTAAATTGCTCTAACCTTCTGATATATTATTCTAAATACTATATTAACAAAATCTTATAACAAAATATTGTCTATCGTAAATCTTAGGCAACTTGAAAAGTCATCATTCAGTTCTTCTTCTTCTTCCAACCAAAAACCACCAAATCGAAACCGATCACATGAAATTTCAACAATAATCATCATCCAGATGTCAAATTACACTCTAAATTCTTCAAAACATGAGTTTCTTTAAAGAACTAATCGACAATTTCAACTCATATTTCATTAATCCACCATCCGACACCTCAAATCAAAACCCTAGTTCATCGAACAACAGCAGTTATCGCGATCGAGCAGCAATGGAAGGCGTGGAGAACGAACGGGCGGCGTATAAGCTTAAAGGATACTTTGATCTGGCGAAAGAGCAGATTGATAAAGCGGTTAGGGCTGAAGAGTGGGGATTAGTTGATGATGCTGTGTTGCATTACCAGAATGCTCAACGGATATTGGGCGAAGCGATGGCTACGCCTGTGCCGTCGTATATTAGTTCCAGGTATACGGTTTGTTGTTTTGTTTGGATGATTTTGTGTTGGAGGATGATGTGGTTGTGTGGTTTAGCGACTTTGAAATCAAAATCATTACAGTTTTAGTGTTATATAAGTTTTTGTGCATTTAAGTGACTCTATAATCAAAATCTTTACGCCCCGCTATGCGCATATAATGTATATATGTTTGGCCCGGGGGAAAGTGAAAGTGCACTAATTTTAACGTTATTTTACTACTTTCGTGAAAATAACGTTAAAAGCTGAGGACGGTTAATCAGGCATCATGTGGTGGCGTTGATAGCTGAAAGACAAAAGGGTGCATGCACTAATCGGTCTTTGTCCCGATTGCTGAGTGTTATGTGCCTTATGTCCAAGGCTTGATGCAAAACTACTATCGAGCCGGGGGTCTCACTGGAAGCAGCCTCTCTATTTCTACGGGGTAGAAGTAAGGCTGTCTACATCTTACCCTCCTCAGACCCTACCTTTGCTTTGCTATTGGTGGGATTTACTGAGTATGATGATGATGATGAGTAGTAGTTCTAGGTATTAGTTTTGTTATTTAATTTGTCTGTTTTTGTGGTGAATGATACTGCGTTTGTGTGTTTTTAGTGACTTTGAAATCATAATTGTTATCGTTTTAGCATATTTGTAACTTTGTAATTAAAATCGTTACAAGTTTAGCATTGCATAAGTTTAGTAAAGGTAAAGGTAAAGGTATCGGTGACTTACAACCCGAGGGGATAGTGAAATGTGTACACAATAAACTAGTAATTTGTTTTAGTAACTTTGTAATAAAAAAATTATTATGATTTTAAAGCATCGTATAAGTTTTGTAAAGGTATTGGTGACTAAAAAATGAGGGCATAGTCAAATGTGTACACAATAAACTAGTAATGTGTTTTAGTAACTTTGTAATAAAAAAGATTACGATTTTAGCATAGTATAAGTTTAGTAAAGGTATTTGTGACTAAAAATGTGAGGGTATAGTAAAATGTGTACACAATAAACTAAGAATTTGGTTGCATAATGAACTTTTTGCATTGTTAAATCATAGAAGTCTAATGCGTGTTTGTAATCAAAATCGTTACAGTTTTAGCATCATATATAAGTATAGTAAAGGTACTTGTGACTAATGGTGACTAAAAACCTGGGAATAGTCAAATGTGTACAAATTAAACTAGGAATTTGGTTGCATAATGAACTTTTAGTATTGTTAAATCACAGAAGTCTAATACGTGTATTTCTATGTTATAAGTTTGTAATGAAAATCATTACAATGTTAGCATTATATAAGTCTAGTAAAGATATTGGTGGCTAAAACATTACGGCATAGTCAAATGTGTACAAAATAAACTGGTAATTTTGTTACACAATGAACTTGTCTATGTTGTCAAAGACGCAAGGCGCATCGGCCTCGCCCGGAGCCTAGGCGCAAGGCGCAAAAAAAGCGTGGGCTTTTTTAAGAAAAGCGCACATAGAGAAAAAAATATAAAAAATATGTGAGTTTCTGAGCTTGAATTTAGTTGAACTCGTGCGTGCCCACACGAATGCAGCTCCGGAAACCCGGGCCCGCGTGAGCCAGTTTTTGCACGCACTCGGTTTCTGTTTTACCTTTTTTCCCTGCGCCTCAACCACGTTTTTTGCGCCTAGGCGTGCGCTTTTTGCGCCTCAGAACCGTTTTTTCAAAAAAAGCCCGTTTTTGCGCCTAGGCTACCACCAGGCGCTGTAGGTGCGCCTCGCTGCGCCCGGGCGCCTAGGCGCGCGCTTTTGACAACATAGGAACTTGTAACATTGCTAAGAAGTTAAATCATAGAAGTTCAATGTCATCAAAGATAACAATTGTGGTTTCAGCCTTACTGCCATGTGAAGCATTAGTTTCTGTTTTACAAAATTTTGTCTTATCATTCACAACTCCTATTATAGTTCTCAAAGCATGATCACTAAATTTGTACTTTTTTCAATAGAGAACAAGAAAAGGTGAAGTCTCATCGTCAAAAGATATCAAAATGGCAGGGTCAAGTATCTGAGAGACTATCCACTTTAAACAATCGATCAGGTTCTAACATTTTATACTTCTTTAAAATGATTATATTATATTCTTTTGATTTTTATGCTATCTTTTTTTCTTAAATTTCTGATGCTGCCTTTTTTCTTGCTTTTAATTCGGTCAGGCAGCACCTCAATAAACAAGGTACGGATTGGTCTATCTCAACTGTAAGTTTATAGATCTAGTTTATTCATCATCATTAAAATGAGTATTTGCAAAACGTAAAATATATGAATAGAGTAAAGTACATAGATGGTCCCCATGATTTGCACTTTGTAACGTATTTGGTCCCCAACTTTTCCAAAAGTACACGGATGATCCCTGTGGTTTGCACTTTGTAACGCATTTAGTCCCCAACATTTAGTGACTAAATGCGTTACAAAACGCATACCACAGGAACCATCCGTTTACTTTTGGCAAAAGTTGGGGACTAAATGCGTTACAAAGTGCAAAACCACATGGACCATCCGTGTACTTTAAAAAACTAGGGACTAAATCCAAAATTTCAGTTAACCACAACGACCATCCATGTACTTTACTCATATTAGTATTATCATGTAACGTGTACATCCTGTTTCGAGTGCTGTATATATCTTCAAACTACGTGCAGAAAACATCACCTCAGTTACAAACAAATTTGGTCTCTCCATCAAGAACTAATGCTACAAAAGTGGTGTCGCAAAAGTCTTCGGGTCCCAGTTTACATGGTGCTATGACACCGAATCGGAGCAATAAACCGATGAACTCAAAGCCTGTTCAAGAACTAAACGGTGGTCTTGATCCAAAGTTAGTTGAGATGATAAATTCTGTTATTGTAGACAGAAGTCCGTCTGTGAAATGGGAAGATATTGGTTAGATACTATCATATTATTCGTCTTCTGGGTTGTTAATTACTTTATTTATGAGTAAAGTACACAGATAGTCCCTGTGGTTTTTCAACATTTTGAATTTGGTTTCTAGCTTTTCAAAAGTACACGGATGGTCCCTGTGGTTTGCACTTTGTAACGCATTTAGTCCCTAGTCAACAAATCTTAAGGTTGCAGGAGGTCTAAGTAAGGGACTAAGGGTGTTTCAAAGTGCAAACCACAGGGACCATCCATGTACTTTTGGCAAAAGTTGGGGACTAAATGCGTTACAAAGTGTAAACCACAGGGACTATCCGTGTACTTTAGTCTTACTTTATTGCTGGTTACTTTTTAGTTTGCAGAAATGTTTTTGCTAATAGCTGATTGTGATTGCAGCTGGCCTTGAAAAAGCTAAACAAGCTTTGCTGGAAATGGTAATTTTGCCAGCTAAAAGAAAAGATTTATTTACGGGCCTTCGTAGACCAGCTAAAGGTATTTTTTGGCAACTAGCATACGTGTACACTAGATTTCTTATGCATCATTTGTTAAATCATTCATCAATTTGAACTGAAGTTACACTATTATGCACATTATCGACCCGCTGCAATGCGCGACCGTCGTGCTTATCTTGGCTTTTGTATGCAACGACGTAATTTTTGGTGACTTTCAAATATACCGTCACGACGTGGTTTTTATCGTCACATAAAATGTCCCGTCACAATTTTCTTATTTTTATGTATGTTTCGAACCTGCCGCGGAGCGCGGGTGGTAACCTACTAGTATTAATAAAAATGTATTTAATTGTATTTCATAATTTTGATAAGAATTTACACTAACAAACATATGGTATAGTAATCCAAGCCAAACTTACTTGAATGACCATTTCATTCCTAAAGGTCACCAAAGATGATGAATTGATGATGCAATGAAATGACTCATTTCAGTTGTATTGTCCGTTTCATTTATTTCCGTTCTACCAAACATACCTAGTGTTGTGTTTTTCTTTCTGGTTTTGTTTCTCTTAGGTTTGCTTCTGTTTGGTCCACCTGGCACTGGTAAGACAATGCTTGCCAAAGCGGTTGCTTCGGAATCACAAGCAACGTTTTTCAGCATCTCGGCTTCCTCTTTGACATCCAAATGGGTATGATTTTCTTATTCTTTCTAGTTTCTAAGCCCTGCCAACACAATACACATATATTTTCATAGTTCATACACATAAACACACACATATAGGGGTGGGTCAATTGAGAACCATCAAATAAGAGTGAATTGCAAGTTTTGTCCTTTATCTTTAGGCCATTTTGCAAGTTTTGTCCTTTATGTTTAAATTTGACGAGTTTTGTCCTTGATGTTTGAAAATCAAGCACGTTTTACCCTTTGAGGCTAAACGTACTTGATTTTTAAGGACAAAACGTGCTTGATTTTTTAAACATAAAGGACAAAACGTGCTTGATTTTTAAACATAAAGGACAAAACGTTCTTGATTTTTAAGGCCCAAAGGGTAAAACGTGCTTGATTTTCAAACATAAAGGACAAAACTCGTCAAATTTAAACATAAAGGACAAAACTTGCAAAATGGCCTAAAGATAAAGGACAAAACTTGCAATTCACTCCATCAAATAATTATGAATCGAATGAACTGTTTTTTGGCCCTTGATTATGAAGAGGGTGATCTTGATTCATTAATGGAAGGGAAGAGACATGATAGCTTTACATTGAATTATGATTCAAGGGTCAAAAGGTGGTTGTGGTTATTGGTTCTCATATGATCTTCCATCTCTATATGTATGTGTGTGTATGTATATTTATATATTGATATTTATTTATTCATATATTCTCATGTGCAACTGGAATGGAACAGGTGGGAGAGGGTGAAAAACTTGTTCGGACACTTTTTGCAGTTGCTGTTTCCCGACAACCTTCGGTGATATTTATGGATGAAGTATGCTACTACTTTGTGTTAATTATACATAGTTTATCGTTATGCAGTTAATATCGGAGATATATTGCTTATCGGTCTCTATGTAAAATATCGGTTAGAATATCCGTACCGATATTTTCAGCGATATTGACCGGTATTTGACCGATATATGACTGAATTGTTAGTGTTAAATTGCTATATATGTAAATTCTGCATGATATTAAAATTACCGATATCCAACTGATATCTCACCGAGATAACCTATATCTCAAATATCGGTCCTTGACTGATATCCGATATTTTACCGCATTAACTGCATAGGTTTGTCGTCTGAGTGTCTGGGATAGACCTCTATTCTTATTTCATCATCATCATCATACTCGGTAAATCCCACCAATAGCAAAGCTGTAGACAGCCTTACCTCTACCCCGTAGGAATAGAGAGGCTGCTTCCAGTGAGACCCCCGGCTCGATTGTAGTTTTGCATCAAGCCTTAGACATAAGGCACATAACACTCAACAATTGAGACAAATGCCGATTAGTGCATGTACCCCTTGTCTTTCGGCTATCAACGCCACCAGCCCACCACATGATGCATGATTAACCATCCGCCTCTTTTAACGTTATTTTCATGAAATTAGTAAAATAACGTTAGAATTAGTGCACTTTCACTTTTGCCACCCGAGCGCCCACACATATATACATTATATGCGCATACCAGGGCCGACCTTTATTCTTATTTATACTTTACAAAACAAGTAATAAGCTAAAACCTTGTAATTTTAAAGCATAAATCACCAATTTACACTTATTGCTGATAAGGATATATAATATACTATCTCCAGATGTCTAAAAATATTCAGTTTTGGAATATATGAAAAGCCTGTGGTCGGCATCTCATTGGTTTAACGTTTTTATTTATAGATTGATAGTGTGATGTCAGCAAGAACATCTAACGAGCATGACGCTAGCAGAAGATTGAAGTCAGAGTTTCTTGTTCAGTTTGATGGGGTGACTTCAAACTCTAACGATCTAGTAATTGTTATCGGTAAGCTTTATAAGTCATCAAAATTTAAACCTCACTACATATTGTTTCTAGAGTTAATTACTGTTTTCGTCCCTGTGGTTTGTCAAAAATCACTATTTCAGTCCACTAGTTTAAAAATTGCGATTTCAGTCCCTGTGGTTTCACTTTCGTAACCATTTAAGTCCCTGTGGTTTCACTTTCGTAACCATTTCAATCCATTTATTCTGTAAGTACAGGGACTGAAATGGTTACGAGGTGGACTGAAATGGTTACGAAAGTTAAACCACAGGGACTGAAATGGCAATTTTTAAACTAATGGACTAAAATAGTGATTTTTGACAAACCACAGGGACGAAAACAGTAATTAACTCTTGTTTCTAATATCATATTGTTTTAACTAATGCAAGTCCTCATGTTTATGCAGGTGCAACAAATAAGCCACAAGAATTAGATGATGCTGTCCTTAGAAGATTGGTGAGCGTGATAGTGGCTATTATGATTCTCGTTGTAGAATAATAGCGCCCCTTGACAGTTATTTTTTTAATTTTTGTTTTGCGACGGTGATTTGTATATAATAGAAGTTTAACTCGTGAATCAGGTGAAGAGAATATACATCCCGTTACCAGATGCAAATTCTAGGAGAAATCTTTTGAAGAACAAGCTTAAGGGTCAACAGTATTCTTTGCCAAGTGAGAATAGTCTCCGCTTGTAACACAATTTTAATTATTACAAGGATTAATTTCATTTATATGCTTCTAAAACTCCAAAGTGACATATATATGTGTGTGTATATATATATATATATATATATATATATATATATATATATATATATATATAGGGTGGGGTTCTAGAGTGAACACTAGTGTATTTGCGAACCGAGTGAACAAATCCTGGCCATTGATCTACACACGTGTATGGCCAGGATCTCATCATCAAATCGTAAAATACACTAGTGTATATTTCAACATCAAATCCTGGCCATTGATCTACACACGTGTATGGCCAGGATTAGTTCACTCAGTTCGCAAGCTACGCTAGTGTTCACTCTTGAACCTAATCCTATATATATATATCGTTCTAATTTTTGTTATCATATATATTCTTTTAAACACTAAAGATATCATATGAAATAAATTAGTTACTTGTGACAGTGTGTACCACTGAATAAACAAATAGGAAAACAACATTATTATTTCTCAGTTTATAATGTTCTCTTTGTTCTTCGTTGAAACAGTCTGTTACAAGTAAATTTGACTTTACTTATAATGGAATATTGGAATGTATAAATATGACATTTCAGTGTTTTAAAAGGATAATTATAATACTTTAAATGATATATAAGAAAGTTTGAACTTTTAGGTTATATGTGAAATTGCCTTATTGATAATTCTGTTTCATATTACTTTATTACTTACGGTGATTTCTGGAACAGGTGGGGATTTGGAAAGACTTGTGAAAGACACAGAGGGTAAGATGGTCTTTAATAGTGTGCATAAATTTGTTGTACAACTGTGAAGGAAATTGGGGATCATGATTATAGAGCAAAAAATAAATTACATGGTCTAAACAAATTCGGGTCATACTGTATTTCTAGTACCGGTCAAAACAGTCGGGTTGGGTTGACCTGTCAAACACTTTCTTGTTCATTTTGTTTTTAATGTGATAACACAAACTATATTCTTCAAATAATAATATTTTTTTAGATAAAGTGATATACTTTTGGCCGTTATTATATTCTTACTGGTTACTCATTTGACCCGTTAGAGATCAAACATAATCTAAGTTGATCCATCTGTAAGTAATGACTCGAAATTGACGTATCTAAATTGCATTCCCTAGTTTTTTTTTTCTCATTATTTTGCCCTAATTTCGTTCTGCATCATCAGATTATCTATGAATTTATGTTCATATATAAATAATGATTTGATCGTGTAGGATATTCTGGGAGTGATTTGCAAGCTTTATGTGAGGAAGCAGCCATGATGCCTATAAGAGAGCTCGGTTCCAACATTCTCACCGTCAAGGCTGATCAGGTAACTCTTCTTGTAACTTTTCGAATTTCGATGTTTAGTAGCTAGGGCTGCAAACGAACCAAACGTTCGGCGAACAGTTCGTGAACCGTTCGGTGGGAAGTTCGTTTGTGTTCGTTTGTTTATTAAACAAACGAACACGAACAAGAAATTTCGTTCATTTAGTTAAATGAACAAACATGAACAGAGGTCGTGTTCGTTCGTTAATGTTCATGAACGTTCGGTAACGTGTCCGTTTGTGTTCGATAGTTCATTAGTGTTGTTAGTTTTTATATCTATTTAAATACTTCAAAATTCCAACGAAATAAATATCTAATAAGTGTCAGTGTATTATATATTCTGTTCATGAAACGATTGTTTGTGTTCGTTTATTTCCATTTGTGTTCATGAACATTAGCTTGTGCTCATTTGTATTCGCCAACGTTCGTTTTTATTCGTTGCCTAAAATTAACAAACAAACACAAACGAACACGAACAAGTTCATTTCCTTAACAAACGAACACGAACATAAAATCTCGTTCGATAAGTGTTCGTGAACGGTTTGCGAACACATATATTTCTTAACAATCGACATGAACAAGGTCTTGTTCGTGTTCGTTCAGTTCGTTTGCAGATTGTTTACCTTCGAATATAATTATGTTGAAATGGACATTGATGTAAAAATTAGTTATTATGTTTAATGATGCTATGACCTGATTATTCAATTCATATTATCAGTTGAGACGATTAAACTACGGAGATTTTCGGAGCGCGATGACTGTCATACGACCTAGCATTGTAAAAAGCAAGTGGGAAGAGCTTGAACAATGGAACAAAGAGTTCGGCTCTAACTAATAGCGAAAGATAATTCATGTATTCAGCTACTTGAAGCAAGATCAAGAGTTCAAGACCTAAATTAAACAGCTAAATGACCATATAATTTGGGGTCAACTTCGGCTGGGCTGGATGAAAGTACACCTTCTGTTTCATGAGGTACAAGTCACCGATGACTTGTAAGTTATGCATAGATTATTGTACGGTCCGTTGGGTTAATCGCCAATATTTTGCATATTCAAGAACAGGCTTTTTATTAACCTTTGATGACATTTGGAAGTTGTAAACATGTACAGAAAATGCTTTTATTTGGGTTCTACTTTATTTTTAATCAGTGTAATGTATAGAATTAGATCCTTTCTGGATTAAAAACAAATTAAGCAATAATTAATATTTATTAACATAACAGTCTTCCTACCAAGAACAAGACTTGTGCATCGAGATTTCGAGATCTTGACGTTTTGTTGAGCTTTTGAAAACGGTGTTGTGTTCTCGATGGCGGGTTGCGATCTTTAAATCTTGACAATATTGTGGAGATTTTGATGGATGGTTTGTTTTAAATAAAAAAATAGTTTAGAACGGAAAACAAACATCTTTAAAATAATTATTTTGTGATTTTCATTAAGTTTGCCTCATAAAAAGGTCATTTAATATATAAAAAGGTTTATTGGCTTCGCCCGGGTTCGAACCGGAGACCTTCAGTGTGTTAGACTGACGTGATAACCAACTACACCACGAAACCATTTGTGTATCTAAATCTCTATTCTAATTATTGTATATTTATTGCTTCAATTATTAATATTGTTTTAGATTTGATGCATTGTTTTAAATTTGTATACAATATTAAGTTTGGAGAGATAAAGTGATAAAAATAAACCAAAGTTTTGGTAATTGTTTAGGAGTCGTATTAATTAGCTAGCTTCTATTCCAAGTTATGCAATCCTATAAACATTCGATATTTTTCTTTGAGTTTAATATTATGACCAGAAAGGGCGTCGTGGGATAGTCCCCCATAGGATATGATCATGTGTGATGCGTTTGTGTTTTGCATTGTGTTGATTACCTTTTGTATCAAACAAGATCAAGACCTAACTATGTTAGCCTTAAATGATGATCAAGTTTGATACAAAAATTTAAGGGTTTATTATGTAATTACTTTATATTTAGTGTCTATTTATAACTATGATAAGTTTAAGGGTTAGTTTGTGATTAGGGGGTAGTGCTTTCACGGTGGGTCAGACTGCTTTAAAGGCTGCTTCGGGTAAAGTGATCAAACACGAGAAAGCGTGCATTGACAACCAACACGTGTTTATCCCATTTGCTTTTGACACTTTTGGTTTCCTGACGCCAGAGACTGTGGACCTTAGTCGAGTTCAAAGGGTAGCGGCACATCTCGTTGCCCGTTAACTATCTATCTCGATGTAAATTATTATTATTATTATTATTATTATTATTATTATTATTATTATTATTATTATTATTATTATTATTATTATTATTAAAAAAAGGCAAATACATAAACGGTAAGTTAAGGTTGCATTGCTTCACAAATTGTTGCGACATGAACATCTTGTAAACATGGGGTTTGATATGTAATTCTTGTGTTTCTTGATTATGGGATCGTATACATTAAACAAGAAACTGAGCATATTATTTGGGGGTCACGTTCGGCTAGTCTGTGAATGTACAACTTTTGTTTCATAATGTGTACAGTTCACTGATGTCGCGTATTCAATTGCGGGTCATGATCTTCAAATCTTGGCAATATTGTCAAGATAGGTTTGTTTGTTTTAAATGAAAAGAAAATTATGTATAAGGATAAATATAAATGTCTTAAAAAACTTAAGTGATTATTTTGTGAGTGTCTTTAATGTTGCCCTATAAAAAGTCACCTAACAAAAAATATGGAGGCAATGTTAGAGGGGCTATTTAGCTGTTTATTTATAGTTAAAGGGTTGCAAAAATGACGAAAAACAATTTTTGGCTTCGCCCGGGTTCGAACCGGAGACCTTCAGTGTGTTAGACTGACGTGATAACCAACTACACCACGAAACCATTCGTGTTTTTGAAGCTCATTTTATATATCTTAATTAACACTAGGAAAAAAAATGTTGAAATATTGGATCATTTTGTGCGTCTAAACTCAGTTTATCTTAACTTTTTTTTAATTTGCCAGTTTAAATTAGTGTTGTAAAAAGGTATCCATCTTGGTTATTTGTTATAAGGAGAAAACTGATTGCGGAATGACTACTTTGTTGCATATAGCCCTCGCCACTGATCTGTGGCTTGTTGTTGCTGGAAGCCAGTTGCAACAAAAGAGCTGTATTATAACCCATTCAATTGACCTACCATCGTCATCGAAGTCACCACCATATAACCCACCTTCATCTACACCTACCTACAAACCACCACCTACTTCCCTTTGCCGAAAAAATGGCAGCGGGTCGTTATTACCGTGGTTGTTGCTGTTGGCTAAGCTTTCAACAACACTCGTCGTCGTCATGTCTTCCTCGAGGCCATCATAAACGCCACCGCTAGCACCGACCAGTGGCGGATCTAGGATTCCGACCAAGCGGTAACGTTTTATAAATAAGCGGTAACGAAATCGGAAAAACGTCAATTTTTTTCAAAATTTACACTAAAAACGTCAAAAATTTTCCGACCAAGCGGTAGCGGAGGCTACCCCTTGGTCCCAAGTACATCCGCCCCTGGCACCGACCTTCCACCACTATATCTGAAGACCATCATCGGATCTAAACCATAGATGACAGATACACACCAATCCACTCTAAAACTACACATATGACTATGGGACCAAAGATGTAAATAAGAGAAAGTAACATGGTCATTCTCAAAAAAACAGGAAACTTTACTGGTGCACGAAGTTGTATTTTACTAATAATAAATAATAATAATAATAATAATAATAATAATAATTTGAATTTCCACTCAGACCACCCGTAGTGGGGGCTTTTTGGCGTTCCCCCCCCCCCAAAAAAAACGCCCGATAACCGCCCCTAGGGCGTTTTTTATGAAAAAAATGGGTGAAGCGTGCCTTTTTAACCCCTTGAACTTTATCTTTGGCCAATAGCATTTTTTATAGTTTTTATTTAATTCTATAATGCCCCACAAGATTTCAAGCCACACTACACCCCTTTTAACATAATGCCCCACAATGTCCACATGCTAACTGGACCGCCACATGACGCAAAACGCACAAGGTACTTCCCCCTCCTACTACACATGGTCTTAGTGTGCTTTCAGTTTCTTCTCGAATAACGCCACACGTCTAACCCTACTCATTTTTTTTTGTTAATCTTGTACTTTCTTTTCCTAGTTTGATTCAAATTGTTCGAGTAAAAAGTGACAGACATACAAACTCAAAAGTCTTTTTTTTTAAATAATTTTTTATCCTAGTTTGAGTTAAATAAGTTACTTGTTAAATAAGTTACTTGTTAATTAAGTTACAGGCTTATAAATAGAGGAATATTTGTAAACCTTATTAACTGGAAAATCAATCTATGTACGCTACTTTCTGAACCAATTCTAACAGCCAACACCATGCCTTGTAATATTATCTTGTACCCAGGTCTGAAGTGTCTACTAGACGGTGTAAGTTTATACATAAATCTTGTTTATTCATCATCTTTTTTACATGAATGTTTTAAAACACGTAACATAACATAACATGATCATGTATAAACATTATCTCAGTTACCAGAGCCTTCAGCGAGTGATTCAAAGCTTGTTCGAGAATTAAGTGGTGGTCTAGATCCAAAGTTAGTTGAGATGATAAATTCTGTTATTGTGGATAGGAGTCTATCTGTTAAATGGGAAGATATTGGTTAGATACTTACTGTTACATTGATATCCAGAAAAATTACAAGAATAGACAAGTTGACCTTCAAAGTTAACGGAATAGACATGCATATTCAACTTTCAACCTTAGCAAAATAGACAAAGACAAAAAGAGCCAGAGGACCGCCAAACAGGATTAGTAGGCTAAGACGGCTAGGCTTGGCCTACACAAAAACTCATGGTGAAGTACTATGGGGTCCACAAAAAATAAACTAATAAGAAAAAAACACTTATAAAGTTGGGGCTAAATATCCGGCGGCAAGGGCGGATCTTAGAAGGCTTGTGCCAGGGCGCACGTTTTTCGGCCAGAAGTGCTAATTTTCGCGATTCGATCGAAATTGTTTATACCTACTATGTTCGGCACGGGCATGTTTTTAGTGCCCGTGGCTTTCGGCCTTGGGATGTTCAACGGGCAAGATCTGTCACACCCCTTTCTATGGCGGAAGCACGAGGTGTGATCATGAAAGGTTCTCATTGCATACGAAGAGTAAACATGCTACATGCTCATAAAATAACATCAAATACCATGATTTGAAAACATAAGTTTAGCGTTTACATCGCTAGACAGCTTAAAACATTGTCTCAAAAGTTTACAACTTTATTTAAAGTTAAACACAAGCGACATCCACGAGCATAAGCAAGACCACGCGCACATCCATCCTAGTTACCTGAAATACATGTGAGTTTTTGGAAAAACGTCAACATAATGTTGGTGTGAATTCATGCAGTTTTGTATTTCATGTTTGTATACTTTGTATGAAAACATAGTTTGTGAGTAAATCGAGTTTTCATAAATCCAGTTTCATGTGTACATCACGTACTTATGTATAATTCAATTTCTTCTTGAGTACCCTACGTACTTCAAGTTATTTATCAATCTTCTTGAGTACCCCACGTACTTCAAGTTATATATCAATTCTCTTGAGTACCCCACGTACTTCAAGTTATTTATCAATCTTGTATGGTATGAATTTTATGTAAGTACAGCATTTCTGTACTTATCAGATTGTTAATGGGTTGCAAAGCCATTAACATGTGACACGTCATAGGAAGCTACCAAACCTAAGGCATTTAATTGGTATATTCTGAGACACAAAAACACTCCTCGATTCTCGCCCTGACCGGGAGTGGGGCTGCCAGGCACCCGTTAGATCTAACCTTTTGTTCTGCGGTCTGAATGTATACGTTGATTAATGGTGCTTCTGAACCCTATTTGTGACACTATTTCTCATAACGCCTCCTACTTGGTTCTCGTTCTCACCAAGCGCGTTTCTTGTTATCATTTCTCATAACGCATCCAACTTGGTTCTCGTCCTCACCAAGCGCGTTTCTTTTTATCATTTCTCATTGCGCCTTATACTTGGTTCTTGTCTCACCAAATGCGCTTCTCATATTCTTATATTACGTCACACTTGGTTCTCGTTCTCACCAAGTGTACTTCTTGTATTTATATCATACCATTTATAAACATTGTACTTTTGTACATGTATTTCACCCCCGAAGTTATAAAAACTGAAAACAGTTAAAGAGAAAAGGGGGAGCATGAACTCACAACTTTGCGTTCCTAGCGTCGTAAACTCCACCGGATTTGCTTACTTAACGTCGTAACCTATACGCGTTTTCTTATCGTTAGTCACTAGACTTGCGTCGCACAAGTACAGTCACTCTCTTTTGTATAATCTTGTGTTAAAAATATTCCATATTTTTAACTACGTATCTTACTTATATTATTTTCTCCAAAAATAAATATAAGTCTTTTATGTTTTGCACTTAGCATTTTTACTAGACTTTAATGCATCAAAACATAAGTTAACGATATTTAACCGACAATATTCCTTTTAACCACCTTAGATAAGTTCAAATATGAGTTCTAAGTGTTATACCTCTAGCTCAAGGCTAGGGAAGATTCTAAGCACAAATCGAGTGGATAAAAGCAAGGTAGAGAGGTCCTTCGCCTTCCGATTGCTCCAAGGTTCCTAATATGCGACCCTTAATGCTTGTAGATGCTTGAAAGTTGCAAGACCAACTCGAAAATGTGATGGATGGAATGTGTGTGTGTGGCCGTGAGTTTGAGAGAGCAAGGGAGGGAGTTCTTGTTGGTGATTTGTGTGATGGTTATCTCATGGGTATAAGCATGTATTTATAGGCAATTTAGAAAGGTATTACCCATAGGTTCTTATGTCATGAAGATACTAGACAAGAATCATTATAATAATCTAGTGGTGTACCTTTGTGTTCCCCAAGGTTGGGCCGATTTCATTAGGGGGGAGGGGTCTTGGTTCGGTTGCAACTAGCTTAGTTAGATAATGGTTACATTGAATAGGTTAAGTTAGGTGTTTAACCTCGTTAGTAATGTAAAGCGCGTTATGACGGGTGTTAGGGTAATCAGGGACCCTAACTGGCTCAGAAAAATATAAACAATGCTTCTAGCATTATTTTAGTGTTCCGGGTATAGTCCGGTTGTTCGGTTACATACCGATTCGTTAAAGTGCTAAATTACACTTTTTAGTGTCGTTTAAGTACCTTTCTTGTACTCTTTCGATTCCCAGCACTTAGGGAAATATTCTGGATAATAAAACGACATTTCTGCATAATATTTATATGCTTAAATGCTGATTATTGCTGAATTTTTATAAATTCTGCACTTAAAGTGCGTTTCGGGTGCTTTTTAGTGCTTATTTTTGCTTTCACAATGTATATAAATTAAACCCTTGTATGTACTCTTGGGTTTTAATGCATTCTTGTCGTCGGACCTACACCTAGGCTCCAATTTTATTGTCTGACTGCTTTCTGCAGTTCAGTCGACACAGTGTGTCTTACCGGTGAGTTTACTATTATTTTGACGCAACGCTCTCGTTTATGCATAAAGCAATATTTTGTAGTATACAACATGCATGAATTCACTTGTTTAATCATGTGTTCAATCATTGCTGACAATTAAACTCATAATTGCAGTCATTAAGCAATAATTAATGTGTACGGAAATTACCGGTTTGTGCCAGTTGTCACAGTCTCCCCCCGTTAAAAGAATTTCGTCCCGAAATTCATGTTGAACTAACTCTCGCCGGAGTCTTCTTGAATAGGTGGGGATACTTTTTCTTGAACTGGTCTTCACGTTCCCATGTGTACTCGGGTCCGTGCTTAGAGCTCCAACGTACTTTAACAAGTTTCACACTGCTCCTCCTGGTCTTGTTGACTTTCCAGTCAGTAACCTCAACGGGTTGTTCTGTAAATCGGAGGGCTTCATCAATATGCACTTCATCCAACGGGATGGTCACGTTTTCTTGCGTTGGACTCTTCTTCAGGTTGGATACATGAAACGTATCATGTACTCCATTAAGTTCTGCCGGTAATTCCAACTTGTATGCCACGGTACCAATTCTTCTCAAAATCCTGAATGGTCCGATGTATCGTGGATTCAACTTTCCACGCTTTCCAAATCTGACTACGCCCTTCCATGGTGAGACTTTTAACAACACTTTGTCTCCCACCTTGAAATCTACCGATTTTCTATTTGGATCCGCGTAGCTCTTTTGTCGCTCTCGAGCCGCCTTAATGCGCTCTCGGATCTGCGCAATCTTGTCGGTTGTCTCTTGTACAAGTTCAGGACCAACCATACGTTTATCTCCGGCATCTGCCCAACATAAGGGCGATCGGCATTTGCGGCCATACAGAGCTTCGAACGGCGCGGCTTTTATGCTCGTGTGATAACTGTTATTGTAGGAAAACTCAACTAAAGGTAGATGAGTATCCCAGCTGCCGCCTAGGTCCATGACACATGCGCGAAGCATATCTTCTAACGTTTGTATAGTCCGTTCGCTCTGGCCGTCTGTTTGTGGGTGGAATGCCGTGCTCAGATCTAACTGAGATCCAAAGGCTTCCTGAAATGATTGCCAGATTCTTGAGACAAAGCGTCCATCTCTGTCTGAAATGATTGAGATTGGCACTCCATGACGTGCCACAATTTCTCTTAAGTATATCTCTGCTAGCTTTCCAGTGCTATCCTTCTCTCGGATTGGTAGGAAATGCGCAGACTTTGTTAATCGATCAACTATTACCCATATCATATCGTGCCCTCTCGGGGTCCTGGGTAACTTCGTTATGAAGTCCATCGAGATTTGTTCCCACTTCCACACGGGAATCTCTGGTTGTTGTAGTAGGCCGGACGGTTTCTGATATTCGGCCTTAACCTTCGCACAGGTCAGGCATTTTCCAACATAGACAGCAACGTCGCTTTTGAGTCTCGGCCACCAATAGTACTCTTTCAAGTCTTGGTACATCTTGTCCGATCCTGGATGGATCGAATATCTCGATTTGTGGGCTTCATTAAGGATGACTTCTCGTATGCCACCATAGAGTGGAACCCAAATACGCTTCTTAAAGTATAAGGCTCCCTCTTCGTTTGGCACCATGTACTTCAATGCACCCCGGAGGTATTCAGCTTTACGGTTCTCTTCTTTAAGAGCTTCTTGTTGTGCATCTCGAATGCGTGCAGTGAGGTTCGTTCGAATCGTCATTTCCAATGCTCGAACCCTTAGGGTCTTAACCCTTTCTTTTCGGCTCAACGCGTCCGCTACAACGTTTGCCTTCCCAGGATGGTACTTAATCTCACAGTCATAATCATTTAGCAGCTCGACCCAACGTCGCTGGCGCATATTCAATTCCTTCTGATCAAATATGTGTTGTAAGCTTTTGTGATCTGTGAAGATTGTACATCGAGTACCATACAAATAATGTCGCCAAATCTTCAAGGCGAATACCACTGCACCCAGTTCTAGGTCGTGAGTGGTATAATTTCTCTCGTGAACCTTTAGTTGTCTTGAAGCATAAGCGATGACTTTTTGGCGTTGCATGAGCACGCAACCTAAGCCTTGTCGTGAAGCGTCACAGTACACCACGAAGTCATCAGTGCCTTCGGGTAATGACAGTATCGGTGCATCGCAGAGCTTGTTCTTAAGTAGTTGGAAGGCTTCTTCCTGTTTGTGACCCCAGTCGTATTTCTTGTCTTTCTGAGTAAGGGTCGTTAGCGGTTGAGCTATCTTTGAGAAATTCTCAATAAACCGTCGATAATAGCCCGCTAAGCCCAAAAATTGACGAACTTCAGTTGGGGTCTTGGGAGCTTCCCAATTCTTTATCGCTTCAATCTTGGACGGGTCTACATGAATGCCCTTCTCATTCACCACGTGACCAAGAAATTGTACTTCGCGAATCCAGAATTCGCATTTCGAAAACTTTGCATAAAGTTTCTCTTTCTTCAGTAGCTCCAAGATGGTTCTGAGATGTTGTTCGTGCTCTTCTTTCGTTCGCGAGTAAATCAGGATATCGTCGATAAATACAATCACGAATTTATCGAGATATGGTTTGCATACGCGGTTCATCAGATCCATAAAGACCGCTGGTGCGTTCGTTAATCCAAACGGCATCACAAGAAATTCGTAGTGCCCATATCGCGTTCTGAACGCAGTCTTTGGCACGCTTTCATCTTGGATTCTCAGCTGATGGTATCCAGATCGAAGGTCGATCTTGGAATAGTAGCTTGATCCTTGCAGTTGATCAAATAAGTCATCAATCCTTGGTAGCGGATACCGATTCTTGATTGTGAGCTTGTTCAGTTCCCTGTAATCGATACACATCCGCAGTGTTCCATCCTTTTTCTTCACGAACAATACTGGAGCTCCCCAAGGTGAGAAGCTTGGCCTTATAAATCCTTTATCCAACAACTCCTGGAGCTGTGTAGATAATTCTTGCATTTCGGATGGAGCAAGTCGATAGGGTGCCTTGGCTACAGGAGCAGCTCCTGGAACCAAGTCTATACGGAATTCGACTTGTCGTTGCGGAGGTAGTCCTGGCAGATCTTCAGGGAACACATCAGGAAATTCCTTCACCACAGGAATGTCTTCGAGTTTTGGCTCCACAGCCTTCTTGTCTATAACATGTGCTAGGAAAGCGACACATCCTTTCCTCAAGCACTTCTGTGCCTTCATGCAACTGATGATTCGAAGAGGCGCGTCTCGTTTTTCTCCATGCACGATGAGAGTTTCACCATTCGCTAAAGGGATGCGAATGATTTTCTCATGACAAATAACTTCAGCTTTGTTCTTGGACAACCAGTCCATCCCGACTACTACATCGAAGCTACCCAATTGAATAGGTAAGAGGTCGATGCTAAAATTTCGTTCGCCAAGTTCTAGTGTGCAGCCTCTGACAACTTCGCCCGATTCAACAAGTTTACCATTGGCTAGTTCTATGGAATAAGGAATTTCTAATCTACTAGATTCTACTCCGAGTATGCGTTTAAATTCCACCGACATGAAGCTATAATCGGCGCCAGTGTCGAATAATATGGATGCAAAGTGATTGTTAATGAGAAACGTACCGGTGACCACGTTAGGGTCCTCGCGTGCGTCTCTTGCTCCAATCACAAATGCTCGAGCCGGAGCGTTGTTTCTCTCTGGGCAGTTTTCATGAAATGGTCATTGCTTCCACACTTGAAGCATCCTTGCCCTTTCCCGTTGCCATTCTTGTTACCAGCACCGTTCCCATTTCGGTTCTTTCCTTTTCCCCAACAGTCTTCTGTTTGATGACCCAATTTACCACATTTGTCGCACCTTGGAATGCGACAAGCTCCTTCATGATGATACTTACATTTTTGGCATCTAGGCATGGAGCCTTGGTATGCCTTGGTTGCATGGGTTTTCGTCTCCTGAGACGGATTAGTGTCGCGCTTCTTGTTGAAACCCTTGTTGTTGCGAGTAGCTTGGTTCAGACTTGTATGCTTTCTCTTTTTGTCACCGGACGACTCAGCATGCGTCTCGGTCTTCTCAGTGGGGTTCAATGATAGTTTCTTCATACGAACACAATCTTCAGTGAGGCTGACAGCCAGAGTTACAGCCTCGGTGATCGTTTGAGGTTTGGCCGACGTCACCATGCCACGAAATTCTGAGGCCAGTCCCCAAATGTAGCGTTCCACACGCTTAAATTCAGGAGTCACCATGTAGGGAAGTACTCTAGACAAATCGTGGAACCTTCGAGTGTAACCATTGATGTCAGCACCTTCCATAGTCAAGTGCCAGAACTCTGTCTCCAGCCTTTGGAGTTCGGCACGAGAGCAGTACTTCTCTCTCATTCTTTCCTTTAGTTCATTCCAAGTTAGGCCATAAGCGGCATCATCACCCAAGGTTTGGGCTTGCAGGTTCCACCAAGTCAGAGCTTCATCGACAAACAACCCAGTAGCAAAGGTGACTTGTTGATCCGCAGTACACTTGCTCATACGGAAAGTAGCTTCAGTCTTCTCCGTCCAGCGCACAAATGCTACTGCACCTCCTGTGCCGTCATAGTTCATCGGCTTGCAGTCGAGGAACTGCTTGAAAGTGCAGCCTGGAATTGATTCAACCAATTCACATGTGAGCAATCGAAGAAATAATGAAACAAAGACTGTTCATAAATTTCCTCATGCTTAGTACAGTGTCTCAAGGTTACCTTGAGCTGCATTGCCTCCAGACGAATCTCCATTCCCATTACCCCTAGTGTTGCTTGGTCCTCCACTGTCTTGAGTTCGGTTCGCCTCGTACTGGGCGATAGCAGCGGAGATCCTTTCTTCCAGTAGAGCGTTCAGCTCCTCAGCAGTTTTTGGCAGTAGGGGAGGAGGAGGTTGATCGTCATTGCGAGCATTCACAGTTTTCCTGGGTGCCATGTTCTGACAGAACATAACACAGCAGGGTTAGACATTTGTTTGATCTCGTCACACTAGATAGTAGTATCATATATATTCACAGGTATATATACCACATAAGTGACATCAAACAATTTTTACTCTAGCAGAGTACTTAGTAGGCTTGCTCTGAGGGAATCTATACGTGACAAGACTTGCTGTGGTTTTTGTGCACTGAATTCCATAATTATGTATGCATCCATAATTACGTAACTCCTTGCACAGTCCGCACAGTTCGTTTCATCCTCGTATTTCTTCCTTCAGATGGGCCATCGCTTTCGGGTAAAGTCACGTATACTTGTGACATTCTACCTCTAGTATATGCTAATTATCACACATAATTGCAAGTAATTTCTAGTCAATGACAAGTGCTACTCCAGTGCACTCTAAGTCTCGTAGTGTCTTTTCTAGACTCATGTAGACAGTTTCAGGTAGTGGATGTCGCGGGACGTTTTATGCAATGAAAACTCTTTGAAAATTGTTTTCGTGAATGGATCCTAGAGATTGTAGACTAGACTCGAGAATGAATCCTGGTTCACTACAATCGCAGCTCTGATACCAATCTGTCACACCCCTTTCTATGGCGGAAGCACGAGGTGTGATCATGAAAGGTTCTCATTGCATACGAAGAGTAAACATGCTACATGCTCATAAAATAACATCAAATACCATGATTTGAAAACATAAGTTTAGCGTTTACATCGCTAGACAGCTTAAAACATTGTCTCAAAAGTTTACAACTTTATTTAAAGTTAAACACAAGCGACATCCACGAGCATAAGCAAGACCACGCGCACATCCATCCTAGTTACCTGAAATACATGTGAGTTTTTGGAAAAACGTCAACATAATGTTGGTGTGAATTCATGCAGTTTTGTATTTCATGTTTGTATACTTTGTATGAAAACATAGTTTGTGAGTAAATCGAGTTTTCATAAATCCAGTTTCATGTGTACATCACGTACTTATGTATAATTCAATTTCTTCTTGAGTACCCTACGTACTTCAAGTTATTTATCAATCTTCTTGAGTACCCCACGTACTTCAAGTTATATATCAATTCTCTTGAGTACCCCACGTACTTCAAGTTATTTATCAATCTTGTATGGTATGAATTTTATGTAAGTACAGCATTTCTGTACTTATCAGATTGTTAATGGGTTGCAAAGCCATTAACATGTGACACGTCATAGGAAGCTACCAAACCTAAGGCATTTAATTGGTATATTCTGAGACACAAAAACACTCCTCGATTCTCGCCCTGACCGGGAGTGGGGCTGCCAGGCACCCGTTAGATCTAACCTTTTGTTCTGCGGTCTGAATGTATACGTTGATTAATGGTGCTTCTGAACCCTATTTGTGACACTATTTCTCATAACGCCTCCTACTTGGTTCTCGTTCTCACCAAGCGCGTTTCTTGTTATCATTTCTCATAACGCATCCAACTTGGTTCTCGTCCTCACCAAGCGCGTTTCTTTTTATCATTTCTCATTGCGCCTTATACTTGGTTCTTGTCTCACCAAATGCGCTTCTCATATTCTTATATTACGTCACACTTGGTTCTCGTTCTCACCAAGTGTACTTCTTGTATTTATATCATACCATTTATAAACATTGTACTTTTGTACATGTATTTCACCCCCGAAGTTATAAAAACTGAAAACAGTTAAAGAGAAAAGGGGGAGCATGAACTCACAACTTTGCGTTCCTAGCGTCGTAAACTCCACCGGATTTGCTTACTTAACGTCGTAACCTATACGCGTTTTCTTATCGTTAGTCACTAGACTTGCGTCGCACAAGTACAGTCACTCTCTTTTGTATAATCTTGTGTTAAAAATATTCCATATTTTTAACTACGTATCTTACTTATATTATTTTCTCCAAAAATAAATATAAGTCTTTTATGTTTTGCACTTAGCATTTTTACTAGACTTTAATGCATCAAAACATAAGTTAACGATATTTAACCGACAATATTCCTTTTAACCACCTTAGATAAGTTCAAATATGAGTTCTAAGTGTTATACCTCTAGCTCAAGGCTAGGGAAGATTCTAAGCACAAATCGAGTGGATAAAAGCAAGGTAGAGAGGTCCTTCGCCTTCCGATTGCTCCAAGGTTCCTAATATGCGACCCTTAATGCTTGTAGATGCTTGAAAGTTGCAAGACCAACTCGAAAATGTGATGGATGGAATGTGTGTGTGTGGCCGTGAGTTTGAGAGAGCAAGGGAGGGAGTTCTTGTTGGTGATTTGTGTGATGGTTATCTCATGGGTATAAGCATGTATTTATAGGCAATTTAGAAAGGTATTACCCATAGGTTCTTATGTCATGAAGATACTAGACAAGAATCATTATAATAATCTAGTGGTGTACCTTTGTGTTCCCCAAGGTTGGGCCGATTTCATTAGGGGGGAGGGGTCTTGGTTCGGTTGCAACTAGCTTAGTTAGATAATGGTTACATTGAATAGGTTAAGTTAGGTGTTTAACCTCGTTAGTAATGTAAAGCGCGTTATGACGGGTGTTAGGGTAATCAGGGACCCTAACTGGCTCAGAAAAATATAAACAATGCTTCTAGCATTATTTTAGTGTTCCGGGTATAGTCCGGTTGTTCGGTTACATACCGATTCGTTAAAGTGCTAAATTACACTTTTTAGTGTCGTTTAAGTACCTTTCTTGTACTCTTTCGATTCCCAGCACTTAGGGAAATATTCTGGATAATAAAACGACATTTCTGCATAATATTTATATGCTTAAATGCTGATTATTGCTGAATTTTTATAAATTCTGCACTTAAAGTGCGTTTCGGGTGCTTTTTAGTGCTTATTTTTGCTTTCACAATGTATATAAATTAAACCCTTGTATGTACTCTTGGGTTTTAATGCATTCTTGTCGTCGGACCTACACCTAGGCTCCAATTTTATTGTCTGACCGCTTTCTGCAGTTCAGTCGACACAGTGTGTCTTACCGGTGAGTTTACTATTATTTTGACGCAACGCTCTCGTTTATGCATAAAGCAATATTTTGTAGTATACAACATGCATGAATTCACTTGTTTAATCATGTGTTCAATCATTGCTGACAATTAAACTCATAATTGCAGTCATTAAGCAATAATTAATGTGTACGGAAATTACCGGTTTGTGCCAGTTGTCACAAGATCCGCCACTGTCCGGCGGACGAAATAACACCGACAAATGGAAAAAATGACGGGCTAAATAGCCTGTGGCTAAAAACTAAAGGCTAAATCCTTGCGGTCGGCTATTTAGCCTTCACTTTACGCGTTACTTCACCATGAGTTGTTTTTGCAGGCTAAGCTCTAGCCATCTAAACCAGTGGCGGACCCATGAATTATTTTTGGGGGTGCGAACGAAGGGTTCAACCAAATTTTCAAGGAGTGCAGTAGGGATTTTTACCTCGAAAATACACTAATTTTTTTTTCAAGGGGGGCGCCCGCCCGCCCATCCAACCCTTGGTCTAGAAAATGGATCCAATTTGGCATTCCCCTTATTGGTTCTTTTTGTCTTTGTCTATTTTGCCAAAGCTGGATATGCATGCGTATTCTGTTAACTTTGAAGATCAACTTGTTTATTCTAGTAACTTTCGCTTAATATCCGTCTTTTATTTTTTACTAGTAGCTAATTGTGATTAAACGAGTTGACCTCACCTCGCGCGTTGCGGCGAGATGTTGATTATGAATATTTTAAGTATCTTTATGTAAATGCGAAAATCCGATGGCGAGATGTTGATAATGAATATTTTAAGTATCTTTATATAAATGCGAAAATCCGATTCAAATTTGACACTTTAGGCACAATCCAAATTAACCAACATTGTTTTACTTAATCGTTAACCTAAGCATAACTTTATAAAATATGTTTGAATCGATCTAACAAAGTGTAAAAAATATGTTTTAAAAATCTTAACGCTATATAGCTCATTATATGCAAAGTCAAAATGAAAAATAAAGATAAGCATTGTAATGGTTCATAATTTAATGGTGTGATCGGAACAGTAACTATATTTGTGATTCAAGAAGTATAAACGATACCTTTACATTAGGAGTAGATGGTAATGACACTACAACACTTATTTACAGCCAATTCCCATAAAAAGTCCAGCGTCCCAAACATACACAAACATAACTGGGCCTATTCCTGTGCTAATAAGCCTAATAATATGGTAGTCCTTATTTATAGTCACCGCCCATTAGTTCACTTTGACAAACATCATTGGGCCTATTCCTTCATACCTCTGATTGTTCATAAAAAATGAGGTTACCCAAAAGGTTTGTACGTAGCAAAAATCACCAAGCTCCCTAATAACTTGATCATAGAATCTGTAGAATGATGCAGATTTACAAAACTAATCGAATGATACTTCAGAAAAAGAAAAAAAAACTATAACTGTACTAAATTGATATAGCTAAAATAACCCCAATAATGTACTTTTCCCTCAACTTGATAATGTACAAATAGTTTTATTAAAAAATAAATTGTAATTTTAGTATAGTTGAATTCTAAAAAAAAATGTAAACTTCTTTCAATCAATTGATCTGAAATATTATATTGCATTTGAATAGACTTCAAAAGACTCTCAAGTCTCAACCCTGTTAGGCTAACTTCCTTTTACAATTCAATGCATGGGTTGAATTGCTATAGATCAAAGCCATCAAACATAACCCAAATATAGTCTTTTGAATTGATATAAATGAGCAGAGATTGATTGACAATCATAAAAGAGGGGGGGATGTTTACTGTTTGCAACTACTATAACAACTCATCTAGATTAAATCAACAAATCCATTTAGGTGTATTTCAAGAAATGGAAGCAGAACATTCTACATAGTCCAGTTTGGTTATTCATTGGTTGCAATAGTTACCGATTCCTACATACATAGCACATACATCATACATATATACAAATATAAACACAAACATACATATATACAAATCAGAAATTTAGTTTGAAACATATATAATACATACATCACACATCTGAACAACACATACATGTATATATACATAAGAAGACACACATTATATATTATATACACACACACATTAGAAAATGCACATGATTAAGTCACCTACACAATCACAGACACATAATGTGCATGACAATGAAAACATTACCAAAATCAAATCCCTAAATTTGAATATAAGAAATTATCAAACCGTGTTGAATGTAGCTAATGCAAAGAAATATGTAAGGGTGTTGAAAGGAAAATACAAATTGGAGACCGAAGCATACCATTTACCAATTATCATTCCATTTTGCCCACACTTTGGTTGCACCAACCACACACACAATTTCTTATTTAAGATGAGACGATTACACATTGCAAAAGTGGGCTCATATTTCCATATTTTTTTTCAAAACAAAAAATCTAGAAAGGCTTGGTATGCATCATAAACGAAGACATAATAAGCCTAACATGAGAAAAAGAATACAAATTTCAAGTGGGCAGTCTAGAACAAAGAAGATGATGGTTAAGCCAAAAATCCACACTACAATTTCGTGTTCCTGTATAGCAATTATTTAGGGCTATAAAGATGAAAACGTATATGGGAAAACAAAAGATCAATCGGAGATCACATACTGGGTTAATTTTTTGGGCCTTGACCTATGATAGTGAAGTATAACAGTTACAATCCTTATAAATACAGAATTTACATTCAAGATACCAACAAAGAGAAAGGGAAGAAACCGTTTCTTGGAGCGATAACAATGAGAATTGAATGAGGGATATTATCACGTACCATAACGATGGAAATTTTGAATCTTCACACAATAATCGTTTCTCCGATTCTGTGCAGATTAGAATCTTCAACACTGTCTCTAGGGTTCTTGTTCTCGTGGGGTTTCTTCCATTTATATATGTGTCGGTCTGTTGTTCTCATCGAAGAGATGCGACGGTTGGTTCGCATATGGCTGTCAAGGGTCACCGGAAGTTATTGTTTGGCGTCACGACGTTCTTGAAAAGGTGGGAGTTAGTTTTGAAGGTTTTTGGAACGGTGGGAGTTGGTTTTTGTATAAGAGATATAATTTGATGCAGCTGGCCTAGAAAAAGCTAAACAAGCTTTGCTGGAGATGGTAATTCTGCCAACTAAACGAAAAGACCTATTTACAGGTCTCCGTAGACCACCTAAAGGTAGTTTTTTTTTCTTTTTTTTTTTTTTTTTGGGGGGGGGGGGGGGGGGGGGGGGGGGGGGGGGGGGGGAATTAGGATATCTTATGCATTCATGTTAACATAGAAACTGTTTGATCTTATGCATTCATGTTAACATAGAAACTGTTTGTATTGAAAAACCACACATAGAATCTGATACACACGTCTTTATATAGGCATTGAACCGACAACTACTATAACCGAAATAACTGTTCCTATGACAGTTAAATAACTGTCATTTAACCGACATTTTAACTGCATTATCCTACGATTTATAAACCAGATATAACTTATTGGTTGGGTTGACCCATTTGACCCGTTCATGATAATATACTAACAATAGTACTTCAATAATATTCGGTTTAATTTAGTATCTTCTATTCATTGGAATGAGGGAATCAGAGAACGACTCGCTTCACTTACCTTGTTCGTTTCATTCGTTTCAGTCAAACGAAACATACATAATCTTGTTTTTTCTTTGTGGTTTTGTTTCTCTTAGGTTTGCTTCTATTTGGTCCACCTGGCACTGGTAAGACAATGCTTGCCAAAGCGGTTGCTTCAGAATCACAAGCAACGTTTTTCAACATCTCGGCTTCCTCTTTGACATCAAAACGGGTATGTTTTTCTTCTAGATCATTATAGTTTCTATCAGTGGCGGACCCAGGAATTTTTTCATGAGGGTGTGGAACATTTTTTAAAATTTTAGGCCCCTAGGTATGTGAGTAAAAAAAAACGGTTCGTATCGGGTCAGGTCATGTAAAACAAACGAACATCAAACTAAATTTATATAATAATCAAAAACATGTAAACTTTGTTACAAACATAATTAAAACGTCGACGCCCTACGGGCTTTCATTTTTTAAAATCTATCCAAAACATCATGAAAACTAATTTTTTTAAACAATTCTTTCTCTATATAACATAAGTTCATCGCTCCATAACATAATGTTTCAATTTTAATTTTCAACTATTCAAGCCTAGAAATCATAACTTAGTTGTAATCACCCTAAAAATATATAAACAACATAATCACCCTAAAAATCATCTAAACAACCATAAACAACGTCAAAACACACAAAATTTCAAACCTATTTAATTTTATTACCTTTTTTTCTCTTATAATATCAACCAAAATCATCAAAATAACAAAGAAACTTACCCGTGTTCGGATTCCGGTTAGATTTGGTGTCAAACGACGGTGGTATGGTGGCTGATAACGGTGGTCGCCAGCTGCTGGACTGTTGTCGCTGGGTGATGTTGTTCGTTGGCAGTGCAGGGACGCAAGAGAGAGAGAGAGAGCGGGAGAGAATTTCTAAAGGTTTTGGGCTTTAATTATTTTATTATAGTTTGAAATATTGTTGGGTTTGGTTAATGGGCTAAGACTTAGTGGGCTAGCTAGTTAGGAATTATAAATGGGTAAATGTATGGGTATTTGGGTTTAGTTAGTTAGGTATTAAAAGTTATATAATTTGGGTTGTATTTTTGTAAATAAGAGTTTACTAAAAAAATTAAAATATAAATTGATAACACTTTTTACCTAAGGGGTGCGGACGAAAAATTTTAAGGGTGCGGTCGAAAAATTCCAAGGGGTGCGAACGAAAAATTCCAAGGGGTGCGTACAGGATTTTCGACGGAATTTAACACTAATTTTTTTTTTCGCGGGGATGCGCCCGCCCACCTTGGAGTGGGCTTGGGTCCGCCCCTTGTTTCTATGTTATGCCAACATAATACACATATATATTCTCACACACACGCGCGCACTCACTCATATATGAATTGAAGGCTCGAAGGAACCGCTTTTTGGTCCTTGATCATAGCTCTTCCTATTCATGATCATTAAATGGTTCTTATATTTATATATATGTATATGTATTTATGCATTGATATTTTCTTATTCATATATTTTCATGTGTAACTGGAACAGTTGGGAGAGGGTGAAAAACTTGTTCGGACACTTTTTGCGGTTGCTGTTTCTCGACAACCCTCGGTCATATTCATGGATGAAGTATGCTATTTCTTTGTGTTAATGATACATATTCTATTGTCTGGAATTTCTTTGTGGTCAGCATCTAATCGATTTAAGTTTTTTGTAGAGTAAACTGCCAAAATGGTCCCTGAGGTTTGGTTACGTTTGCAATTTTAGTCCAAAACTCAAATCTTTTGAATCTGGGTCCCTGTGGTTTCAATTTTGTTGCCATTTTCATCCAAAAGCAAAATTTGATCAAATTTTTCAGTTAACATCCGGTATTTTTGTCTTTTTCCTCCCTTTTAATGAAGGGCAAAATGGTCAGGTTTTTTTTAATTTGTTATAATAAAACGTTAAAAGACCAATTTGCCCTTCATTAAAAGGGAGAAAAAAGACCAAAAAAAAACTGGATATTAACTGAAAAATCTGACCAGATTTTGATTTTGGATGAAAATGGCAACAAAATTGAAACCACGGGGACCCAGATTCAAAAGCTTTAAGTTTTGGACTAAAGTGGCAAAAGTGATCAAACCTCAGGGACCATCTTGGCAGTTTACTCTTTTTTGTATATAGATTGATAGTGTGATGTCAGCAAGAACATCTAATGAGCATGAAGCTATGAGAAGATTGAAATCAGAGTTTCTTGTTCAGTTTGATGGGGTGACATCAAACTCTAACGACCTTGTAACTGTTATCGGTAAGCGCTCATAAGTCATCTGTCATCATAATTTAAACCACACAGCAATGTTTCTAAACGACCCTAAATTTGGAACGAAACAAGTCATTTTTCTAGTCATTCCAGACTGCATTATCATATTGTTTTAACTAATGCGCGTTCGCTTGTTCATGAATCATGCAGGTGCTACAAATAGGCCACAAGAATTAGATGATGCTGTCCTTAGGAGATTGGTAAGTGTGCTGGTGCTATTATAGTTTTCGTTGTAGGATAATAACACCCTTTTTTTTTTTTTTTTTTTTTTTTTTTTTTTTTTTTTTTTTTGCTGCAACATGTGATTTGTACATAATAGAAGTTAAAACTCATGAATCAGGTGAAGAAGATATACATCCCCTTACCGGATGAGAATTCTAGGAAAAATCTCCTGAAGAACAATCTCAAAGGCGAACAGTATTCTTTACCGAGTGAGAATATGCTCCCCTTAACATATTTCTACTTATAATGATTAATTTCATTTATATCCTTCAAACACTAATTATATCATATGAATAAATCAATTACTTGTAACAATGTGTTTCACTGAATAAACAACTAGGTAAACAACATTATTATTACAGTACTTAGTTCATAATGTTCTCTTTGTTTATTTAGTGAAACGGTTTCTTATAAGTATGTGACTTTATTTTATATATCATGGAATTTGTAAATATGACATTCTGCTATCTAGAAGGGCAATTCAGCCATATAAAATGACCGAATTGGCCTTCTCGTTAACAGAAAAATGGATGAAGTTAACCCTGTGGACTAAAATGGCAACGGTGAAACCTTTTTGGACACACAGGTGAAAAATGAAACCTTTGGACTAAACTGGCAAAATGACCCAAACCACAGGGACTAAAATGACATTTAACTCAAATTTAAAAGGATATATAAGAAAGTTTAAACGTATAGGAGGATATATATGAAATTGCCCCTCTTGATATTCTGTCCATATTACTAACAGTGATTTCTGGCGCAGGTGCGGATCTGAAGAAAATTGTGAAACAGACTGAGGGTAAGATGGTCTTTAATAGTGCATATTAAGAAAACATGTTCTGCCTAGAGTCGTTTCGTTAATATTACGTTAATTTGTTGTACAATACAAGGAAACTGAGGATGATCATTGATAATAGGGCGAACGATATATTATCTTGTGTACATTCTTCTAATAGCAAAACAGTTGGGTTGGGTAGAGTCAAAACAGATTCGGGTCAAACTGTGTTTTTAGAACTGGTCAAAACAGTCAGGTCGGGTTGAGCCGTCAAGACTTTCTTCTTAATTAATTTTTTAATTATAGGATTAACTAATGTGATAACTGATAACATAAACTATATTGTTTAAATAATAATCTTTACTCTATTAATAAGGTTGATGCAGGAGCATATCAAACGTATCAATATATCTTTTATTTTTATTTAAAATTTGAATTTCCTATTTTATCTTTTTTCATAGTTATAAATTAGGTTCTATGGTTTATTGTTTATTCAGTTTATGTTGATTATTGAATGAAAAGAACAATGTTCTTTGAACCTTTCGGTTCGTTATGAGACTTTGATTAACGAAGTGATCTTGAGCCATTTGATTGCGTGAGAAACTGCATCAGGTGGTATCAGAGCTTTGGTTGTCAAATGGCTCAACGTGAAGGCGAATGTTTTCTTGTTCGAAGAGTCGCCGACCGAGGCATCGACAAGAACATTGGTGATTCACGTGCTCGTGGAGAAGATCGACGCCCTATCCGTAGAACCGCCGACCGAGGCAACGGCAAGGCTGATTCCGACCCACGGGATCTTAAGATCAAGCGACTCCGGCAACGGGTTAGGGATCTCGAGTTGCAAAACGAGATCAGACAACTCAAGCAAAGGATCCAGGATCTTGAGGACTCGTCGTCATGGAAGGAAACAGAACCGGAAGAACCCGTCGGGGACGGGCTATCCGATGATGAGGAGCATCCTACCAATGACGACACCATCTATGATTCTCCTCCCGTGTTTGATGAATACGGGGACGAGGAATGGTATTCTTGGGTTATCGGTGGTACATATAGGAACTTCGCGGGCGTTGAATCGAATTCTAAAATTCGTAATGTTGAAGTTGTTATAAAGGACGATGGTGGTATGGTGAATATCGGAGGTGATGAGGTATCTTATGGTGGTGATACGGTGGTTCATGGTGGTTCGGTGACTCCGATAGCTTTAGATGGGATTGCGACAATTAAGGAAACTAGTGAAGATTTGGTGGAAATTCATTCTCAATTGCCGAAAGATGTGTTCGGTTTGAATATAGCACCCATAATCACGGGATTTGGAGTTGGGAAAATCATTCAAATTGTTCATAATATTGTGGTTTGCATAATTGATAAGTGTGAGAGAATGCCGCCTTTCCATGTTGATACCACACGTGACATTCCTAAAAGTAAGGAATATTTTAAGGATTTGCATTGTTATAATTTTGAAGAGCATAGTCAGATAGTGGGGTCTTCACCTAAGATTCTACCCAAGCCTGATCGTGGCCTAGTTAATTCTAGGGAAATTCATGTAGCCAATAAGGTTATCCAACTAGATGAGGTGGAGAGTATGGAGGCAAGACCCATGCATGAGGATAGCACACAAAATTCAACACATGCGGCTACCATTTGTTGTAGGCCGTCCATTTTGGCATCTGCTGCTAGTGGATCACATTTAAAGCCCAGTGTAGAAAAAGTTTCTAATTTAGATAAGGGCGTGACATACGTAACAAATCCAATGCATGCAAAGGTGGGAGCCCAACTTCACTTTGGATCCCTCCCACTAAACTCTTTTGAGAAGCCTCTTACACCGAAGACACAAGTTGAAGTTGAACTATTTGAGCAAGCCAAGTCAATTGTGAATAGAAGGGAAAGTTCGCCATTCGACCCAGGTGGTACAAGTCCAGAGCCGAGCCAGACGACTCATAAAGGTGAACTATTTAGGCGGCTTGTAATAATAATAAATATGAATCGGATTGATGTTCCCTTCGACCCAGGTGGTTTTGATATGGATGCAAAACTCGAGGACGAGTTTTTTTTGAAGATGGGGAGTATGATGCAGGAGCATATCAAACGTATCAATATATCTTTTATTTTTATTTAAAATTTGAATTTCCTATTTTATCTTTTTTCATAGTTATAAATTAGGTTCTATGGTTTATTGTTTATTCAGTTTATGTTGATTATTGAATGAAAAGAACAATGTTCTTTGAACCTTTCGGTTCGTTATGAGACTTTGATTAACGAAGTGATCTTGAGCCATTTGATTGCGTGAGAAACTGCATCAAAGGTGATATAGTTTGGGGCACTTTCGACTTCGTTCTAGTTACTCATTTAACCATTTTGAGATCATATATAACGTAAGTTGGCCCATTTGTAAGTAACTGGGTCGAAATTGCCACCTCTAAATTGCATTACTTTTGACTTCGTGCATCAGATTATCTATGAATTTTTATTGTTATATAAGAATTGATTTAATCCCGTAGGATATTCTGGGAGCGATCTGCAAGCTTTATGTGAGGAAGCAGCCATGATGCCTATACGAGAGCTTGGTTCCAAAATTCTCACTGTCAAGGCCGATGAGGTAACTCTTCTTATAACTTATCATCGGTTAAAAAATAAGTCTTGAAATGGACACTGATGTTAAAATATGTCTTCAAGTTATTAATGATGTTACGATAAGATTATTTAATATATATTATCAGGTGAGACGATTAAAAAAAGGAGATTTTCAGAGCGCGATGACAGTAATACGACGTAGCATTGTAAGAAACAAGTGGGAAGAACTTGAAGAATGGAACAAAGAGTTTGGCTCTAACTAATTGCAAAGATTTATAATTTTTTCAGCTACATGAAGTAAGATCAAGACCTAATTAAACAGCTAATTGAGCATATTCTTTGTGGGTCAAGTTGGAACTTGTAGACATGTGCATAAAATGCTTTTATTTTGGGATGTACTTATTTTAATGAATCTAATGTATACAACTAGATCTTTTCTGGATCTAAAACAAATTAAGTGAAAAAATCTTTTAGATTTAACAGTTGTCAGGGAACAAGACTTGTGCGTTGAGATTTCGAGATCTTGATGTTATGTTGAGCAATTTAAAAAAAAACAGGTATAAGGATCAAGTACAAATAACTTTAACGTACAAAACGTACGAACTGAAGGTGTTTGCTTAACGTACAAAACGTACGAACTGAAGGTGTTTGTTTTTTCATGCCTTTCGTACGTTTTGTATGATAAGACATTTGTACGTGAACTTAACTCTAAATATATAAATGTTTAGAAAAACTTAAGTGATTATTTTGTGAGTTTCTTAGTTTTGCCTCATAAAAAGTCAATTAATAAGAAGTATAGAGGCGAGTTTATAACATTTTTAATGTTAGAGGGGGCAATTTAGTGTTTGCTTATAGTTCAATGGTTGCAAGGATGTTTAGAAAATCATGTAGTTTAAAAAGTGACAAAAAAATATTATGTGGCTTCGCCCGGGTTCGAACCGGAGACCTTCAGTGTGTTAGACTGACGTGATAACCAACTACACCACGAAACCATTTGTAATTCTATCAACTTGTATTATATCTTTAATTCAGATTAAAACTATAAAGAAATTTGAAAACTTGGATTATAACGTGCAAATTGTCTGGTACCATTTCTATTTCAATGCAGTATTATTTTCAGATTTGTTTAGGTCAGATTGTTGTGTTTTTAATTTGCCTATTTTAATCATTTCTATTTCAAGCTTGTTTATATTTGGCTTGATTATGGCTTTTAACAGTCAATCTTAAGTAACTCATGAGCAGCTTAACTTGTGTACCCATCATTCTCTTTGTTAATGCTAGTTTTTGGAGTGTTACATTTCATTCTTAGTCGAACGAGACGTGTGTGTTATTTCAAGATGGTGCATGTAATTCATTCTTCATTCATTGTAATATATTAAGCCACCTACTATGTGGAGAGTTTAACTCGTATTTTTATTTATTTAAAAAACCTTAGATTATATAAATGAAAAAATTTGACGAATTCCAATGACCGAGGGATCAACAGGCTCTTGAACTACCCGTTCCACCCTTGGTAGCAAGCATACTTGTTTGCATTGAATTCATGATCATGTATATATTCTTTACAAAATATAAATTATAGACAACTAAAGTTTTTAAAGTTTCAAATAATCATAACTAGGGGTAGTTCCCGCGCTTCGCAGCGGGAGCGGCTCACGCTTAACAAATTTTAAATGAAAACGAAAACACAGTGATAACATGAATGATGGGAATTTGGTCGGTATCTGTTCGCTTTATTACGGTACCAGCACTCACTCGTTATAACAACCAAAAGAGAGACATAAAATAAAGTCATAATATAACTAAAAGAATATCGACACGTGTTTTACATTGATTGAAAACAATAAAACTGAATACCAATAAAGATTCTGAATTGATAATATGACCAAAAGATATAGACACGTGTTTTACATCGCTCTGAAACAATAAAAACAAATACCAATACCAGTATTAACGTCGTATGATCGGTATCGGTAGTTAAAGTATAAAGGTGGGACTAAAACTTAAAAAGAAAAGCAAAACAATATAACAACTTAAAAGAAAAAAAAGGAAAAGGACAAAAAAAAATTAACACTGTAGCAAAACATGCTATATCATTTGATATATATAATAATGTATATGTTACATGTTGCATTTGATTTGTTTTGTTTGTTATAGCAAGCATAACATGAAACACTTTCATCTTTTTACACACGGGCTATGTATAATTTTGTGATATGGGTAAAGTTCATGTGTGGTCACACTATTGTGTGAAATATAAGTTATACGGTAATCATGAGAAATACAAAGGAGAAAAAAAAAGTTGTATCGATATTGTGTGAAATATAAGTTATACAAAAATCATGACGTATAAAAAATAAAGCCTTATTTTATATATTTATATTTATAATATAATAATTCTGAAATAGTTTTCCACTGTAGCAAATGTGATTTCCAGCTACTAGGTCTTGTTTTTTTTTTCTTTTTATATCCTCAACATTCAAGCATTTTCATTACCAGCTTTATAAAAACTTTTTAAAAATGTCATTTTGATCCTTTCGAGTTTTACGTGCTAATTTTTATGTATGTGAGTCAAATATAATACGTTTTCGTGCTTGTTTTTATGTATTTTTTTCGGTTGTTCTACATTTTGTCAATACGTTTTCGTGCTCATTTTTATGCATGTTTTTAGTGGGTTTACGTTTAGTCATATATGATATATGATACGTTTTAGCTAGTTGATATAAATTCAAGTTACTTTACGTTTCAACGTTGCCACGTGTGATACCACTCTTTAACATAAAAAAACATTATTTTATTACGTGCTTTTTTAAGTACGTGTCGGTGTAGATCTAAGTTGGTTCACGTTTTGACGTAAATGGTCTACATTTTGTCATACATTTTGTTTAAAAACGAGTCAGGTCAAATATAATACGTTTCAATATAGATTTAAGTTGGTTTACGTTTTGACGTAAATTTTTCTCGGCAACGAGTCAGATCAAAAATAGTACGTTTTCGTGCTTATTTTATGTATGTTTTTAGTTTGTATACGTTTTGACAAAAGTTTTGTTTGGAAACGAGCGGAGTCAGATATTTGACAGTACCAATTCAAATTACTTTAAATTTCAACGCCGACGTAACACACGACGGGTTAAAATTCTTGTTGATATAAAAACATGTGATTCTCAACTCATCCCCTTTAGACCTTGAAACTAAACACGCATTTTTTAAACGATATAGTACCCTTTTAAGCTAACATTTTTATTTATTATTTTAAGTAAGAATGTGGAGTACTTGTCTTTATTTTATGTTTTTTTTACAGAATGATTTTTTTTATATAATTGAATAAATTACGATTTTGACCCCTGTAGTTATATCATTTTTACTCTATTAGTTTAAAATGGAAAATTTTGTCATATGTCCCTCAACGTCTCTATACTAATTATTTTGGCCCCTGCTACTAACTTCATCCATAACCCGTGTCAATAATTTGTCACATGCACCTTACATGATGGGCAATTAAGTAATTTCACCTACCTAAATAAATATCCTTTTAAACAAAACCCCTGTCTAAAAACGACGACGGTTTTGGTCCTGGGAATCGGAGGTGTTTTCCAGTAATGGAGAAGATGGGGGTATTTATGGTTGTCGGAGATGAAGATGATGAAGGTGAATGGTGTTTCCGATGGTGATGACTGACGGTAATGATTTGGGTTGAGTATGGGGAAAACAGAAGAGGTCCCGTACCGATCCCGATCTCGAAAATACCGTATCGAATTTTTTCAGTACCGGAAACGGTATCCACTTTTTGGCATTTTCGGTATCGGTATTTTCGGGATCGGTACCGGTTCGGTACGGTGCCGGTAAAATACCGAGTTTTACCTTCAAATACCGCTATCATACCGATACCGTACCGACATATTTCGGTATCGGTACCCAGTTTTGGCGAAATTCGGGATCGGGATTTTCGGGATCGGGACGGGATCGGTCATCCCTACACTCAATGACGAGGTAAACTCTGTTTCCCTCCCTCGTTTATACATTCTGGCGACCATAGATATTCATAGTGGTAATTGCATGATGGTGATGGTTCTTGTAATGGTAAGGCTATGATGAATTTTGGATTATGATATTGGATTTCAGTTATGATGATGATGGTGATTGTGGTAATATTGGTATGATGGTTAATGGTGACATAGAAGATGATGGTTGCAGAAGATATTTATGGTGATGGTGCTCGTTGAACATTGGGGTAACTAGGGGAGTTAACTAGTCAAATTATGAGTCAAACAGGCCATCAAGAAGCTCTACTACCCATCTGCACCTTATTTTTTATGAAAATAGGTTTGAAACACTCTCCGATAATCCAATTATTGCTAGCTGTGTTTTTCTTGGGTGAATGACAGCGTGAAACCCACATCTGCAGATCACCATTGTCGACTTAGAGTTTGGGAGGGAAAACTTGAAGAAGATGAGGTGAATTAGGTAAGGCAAAGGTTTTTTTTTATAAATGCTATTTATTTAGGTAGGTGAAATTACTTAATTGCCTATCATGTGAGGAGCATGTGACAAATTATTAACCTGGGTTACGGATGAAGTTAGTAGCAGGGGCCAAAATAGATAGATATAGAGACGTTGGGGGTACAGATGATAAAAGTTTCTATTTTCGGCTATTAGGGTAACAGTGATATAACCACAGGGCCCAAAATCGTAATTTAATCTATATAATTTTATAAAGTTGTAGTTTTTTATATTATAACTAGTTTATTACCATCCATGATTGTTTTCTAGGCTCGAGAAAGTTAATTTTATTAAAAACGATTTATGATTAATACATAATAAAAATCATACAAAACACCCATTCGGTATTTAAAAGAATGCATTACAGAATTATAATTATAATTTTACATATAGTAAGATGACTCATGTTTTTCTTCAAACAAAATCATATTTTCATCTATAACGATGACAATCGAATAATACGACGCACATTTTTTCCCTCATTTTCATCTATAATGATGACAATCGAACACTACGACTCACATTTTATTTTCTCAAAGCAAGAATCATGTTTTTACATAGCATGTCACATTTAATGTATCAGAACTTTTTTTCTAATGTTCAAATTACATGTTCGTCTTAAAAAGATAAAAGGAAAAGAATAATTTCTCGAATAAAAATGTTGGGAGTAAAATAAATCACTTTTGTAAGCTTTAATACGATTTTCTCTATTTATCTTAGGATTGTTCAATTTCTAATTTGATTTGGCCAGTTTTAAAAAAAGTTTTAAACTGAACCGCTAACTATGGTTTCTAAAAATGTTAAACTAAATCTGCCGGGTTGGTCACAATAAGGCTACTTGGTGTGGGGAGGGTAGTACTCAAAGGATGCTTCGTCACGTAGGATGAGTGTGAGAATGGGCCTTAAGGGGATGAACCTAAGGAAACGGAGGATGAGACTATATATATATTATATATGTGTGTGTGTGTGTTGTATGTATATGTGTGTGTGAGAAGGAGGGACGCCTTGAACGGCGAGCAGAGGACGATCTCGACGCCGACGCCCCACTGGAAATGGTGTTGAGAGTCGGCGCCGGTCCAAAACAGGGCAGGACATCCACGGTATCGAGTAGCCTAATGAATTGTTAAATGTTTTATATATGTCATGTATATATTCTCTAAGGTATGCATAATATTAAATGAGTTTAATAGTTGTTTATATTTAGAATATAAATAATTAAATATCATAGATACAAAAGGGAAGTATGTACCAAAATCAATGACATTGATATCTTCCAACGATCTTCGATTAACCGAAAATAGAATATACGTGAAGTAAATCATAAAAAAAGTCATTTTATCAAATCTTTATAAATCATATACTATATTTCATTGAGCTTCAATATTTTAGTTATAATATTACAAAGTTATTAAAATACTTATGACATCATTAAAATTTTAAACCGGCCCAACTAGTTTAACCAAAGAATCACATCGGTTCAATGAGTAGTCCAATTAAAAATATATCAATTAATATTGTTTCAAATGATTTAAACTCTCTTCTTAAATTAACATCGGTTTAAATGATTTTCTAGAAACAAATTCAAAATAGCATAACTAATTTTTTTAAAGGCAAATTTGAATAACGGACCACTTGAGTATTATCGTGTCACCAGCGAAACCATCCGATCATATCCATCTCCTCTAGGCAATAATATCTATACACCAATTTAGGAGTAAACTCAATAAATCTTGGAAAAAAAAACTCCTTATGGGAATCGAACCCAGGGCCTAATGTTCTCTAAGCCTCATCGCATCCCAAGATGCCACTAGGCTATAAAGCCATGGACACATAAGTAATTTACAAACAAAATAACACACTCAACCCACTTAGGGTGAAGGGAGTGGTTAAACAGGTGAAAGTGGCAAACTTTAAAATGGACCAATCAGAGTGTGCCACGTCAGAGAGGGTAAAAAGTTTAAACTTTGGTGAAAAGTGTTGGCAGTGGTTAAACACTTGAAAGTGGTAAACTTTTTTTTTATTTAAAATATATATATATATATATATATATATATATATATATATATATATATATATATATATATATGTAAAGTCAAAGATACACACACCCTGCAGGTCTTGTTCCCCACTTTGCCGATCGGTGAGGCTATGCCGAGTTCACCACTTTGCCGCGCGGGATGAAGGGGTGGCGGCGGTGTTGCCGCTCGGCAATCGGCTTTGCCGATTGCTTTGCCGTGCCACTCCCTTCACCCTTAATAAAAGTCCATGGCTATAAAGCCTAATGACATCTTGAAGGTGAGATAAGGCTTTGAGGCCAATAGGTCTTGTGTTCGATTCTCATAAGGGGGTTTTTCCCATATTTATTTAGTTTCTTCCTAAATTGGTATATAGTCATTATGCTTAGTAGAGATGGATATGATCGGGTGGTTCTGTTAATGACACAATGATACTCCAGTGTCCGTCAATGATCCAAATTTGCCGTTAAAAAAAACCCACTTAATATAAAAATACGTACACATGATACATGCTTGATAAATATTTTCACTAAAAAAAACGTACACATGATACATGCTTGATAAATATTTTCACCAAACACAAAAATAGAAAAAAAATTAATAACATTTTCATGTATAACATGTTTCTTTTAACATGTTTCTTTTACTAGTTCATAACACCCCCATTATACTCGCCTCACTTAACTACAACTTAACCATAGTTAAACTTAAACCCTAATTTAAACCCATACAATTCGCCACCTTTTCCATAACCCCTTTCATCTCCTTCTCAAACCATAACCCCAAACAATCACAAACCCTTACACTACGCACTAATGGCTACCTTACGCCTCATCATCATCCTCACACTATCCTTCACCGCCACCGTGATCTCCGTCACCGGTCACAACATCACCGAAATCCTTAACGAGTTTCCGTCCTACACTTCGTTCAACAACTACCTAACACAAACAAAACTTAACGACGAGATCAACCGCCGCGAAACGATCACTGTTCTCGTGTTTAACGACACAATTGTGTCGGAGTATTTGTCCGGTCTAGATATTTCTGTTGTGAAGAATGCTTTAAGTGTTCATGTTTTGTTGGATTATTTTGATCTGCCGAAGCTTCAGACGATCGGCGGTGGTAGCGTGATGACGACTACGCTGTTTCAGACTACTGGAGAGGCGGAAAACGGGGCCGGATTTGTTAATATTACGGATCTGGTTGCAGGTAAGGTCGGATTTGTGTTTAAAAGTAATTATAATAATAAAATGAAACGGACGTGGTAATAGGAAAAAACAAAGCTATTAAAATTTATATCTGGTGGGACAAGAAATTTTTAGTTATTTTTTAAATAAAAAATGCAAGTTATTAGATTAATTTACCTTACTTTTCGTCAGAACCCTTGAGATTAGCTTTTTATAATATGTATGTTTGTGATTCGATTAATTTATTGTTGCCTTTAAGGGCGGATTTGGATTAGAATGTTGGAAAATGATAATCAGGTGTTGGAAAAAAAAATTTAAAAATATGTTTTTAGTAATTTTTTTAGTTTAGTTTTTGTTTGTGATTCGATTAACTTACTGTTGCATATGAGGTCGGATTTGGATATAATGTTCGAAAAAAAAATTAAAATAAAACTACAGTTTTAGTAAATTTTTTTAGTTTAGTTTTTGTTTGTGATTCGATTAATTTATTGTTGCATATAAGGTCGGATTTGGATCGTAACGTTGGAAAATGATAATCGGATGTTGGAAAAAAATAGATTAAAATGACTACGTATTTAATAATTTTTTTAGTTTTCTAATTAAAAAACGCAAGTTATTAGATTAAATTAGACTACTATTCAAGAGAACACCTTGAGATGAACTTTTTATAACATGTCGTTTTTTATTCGATTAATTTTTTGTTAAGTTATTAGATTAAAGTTTTAAACTACACTACAATTCATGAGAACTGTTTGGGATTAACGTTTTATAACATGTACGTTTATGATTCGATTAATTTTCTATTAAGTTATTAGATTAAATTACACTACTATTCATGAGGACGGTTTGAGATCAACTCTTTATAACATGTACGTTTGTGATTCGATTACTCTACTGTTACAGGTAAGGTCGGATTCGGATCCGGTGGTTCCGGATCCAAACTCAACGCTCTATTTTCCCGATCCGTGAAGCAAATTCCATACAACATCTCAGTGATCGAAATCACATCTCCAATCATCGCGCCAGGCGTTCTAAACCGATCTCAGCCGTTGGATGTAAACATCAGTAGCTTGTTGGAAAAGTCAGGGTGCAAAACATTTGCAAAATTAATTTCAGACACCGGAGTGTTACAGATCTACGAAACGACCGAGCCGAGAGGCCTCACGGTGTTTGCACCGTCGGATGCGGCGTTTAACGCCACATCCTTACCTGATTTTAAAAACTTATCGAATAACGATCTCATTTCACTGTTGTTGTATCATGCACTTCCGGTTTATGTTCCTAAAGGCAGTTTGTTGACTGTCAAGGATCCAATCGGAACTCTGGCCACAAATCAGGTTCAGAAGTTTGATCTAACGGTCCGAACCAACGGTGATTCTGTTACGCTTGATTCCGGTGTGGATAATTCGCGTGTCGAAAGCAGGCTTCTCGATAAGGTGCCGTTAAGCATCTTCAAAATCGATCATGTTTTAATTCCGGCAGGTTTTTTTCCTCACTCGCCGGAATCTGCTCCGGTTAAGTCGCCGGAAGGTTCGCCGCCGGCACCAGTCGTGCCGGTTACCGCTCCTGTTTCGACTCCGATTCAGGCTCCGGTTCAGGTTCCGGTTCATGGACCGGTTGCGGCGTCTCCGGCACCGGTGGCGAGAAATTCCCCGGTGAAATCTCCTCCGGTGTCGTCGCCGACGACGTCATCTCCGGTAGCTGGACCCGCTCCGGCGGATAGTCCGGATGCGGATACGGGGAATAATGATAATAATAATGCGAGCGACAGAGTTAAAGCTTCGGTGATGTTTCTGGCCCTAGTTACGGTGGCGGTTTCTGGTATGATTTCGTCTGGTTAATGGTTAATTGTGGTAGTTTGTTTGTTAATTTATGATTTGATTTTGTCTGTTTAGATGTTTATGATCTACTGTTTTTTTATGGAGATTAGTGGTTAATTAGACTATGATTTGGGAAGTTTAATGGATATTATGGTTTTTGAAGTTATATCATGTTATTATTATTATTATTATTATTATTCTGTAACGTTGTTGCATGTGACCAATTTGGAAAATTATGATCCGATTAATTTCAAAGTTTTGTCAGTTACGTCAGGCATTTAACATTTTGATTTTATATGATTTGGTTTCAGTTATTCATTGATTTGTGGTTTGAGTGTAAGTATATAAGAATTTATGATGCTATGTCTTACAAAACTAAGATTAACTTATTTATCTAACGATATTAAGGAGTTGCATTGTTAATTGGTGCTAACGAGCCAAGCTGAGCCTGAGCTCGAGCTTGATTAACTTATAAGAGCTCGAGCTCGGCTCATTGCTAGTTTCTCGAGCTCGACTCACTTATTATCTATTGATTAGTATATTAAATAAAAATAATAGATTTGTTTAGGCTTGAGTTTGATAAGTGGTAAATGTTATTAAATATTAAAAGGCTTATTTTTAGGTTCGGGCTCAGCTCGTAAACAAGTTTAAAATAAACTCGGCTCGGCTCGTTTACCAGATAACTTTAAATAAGAGTTAAATGTTATTAAATATTAATGAAAACTAATAGTACACTAAGGCTCGACGAGCTTCACATGTCAGGCTCGAGCTCGGGCTAGATAAATAAACGAGTTTTATTTTTGCTCGGCTCAAGCTTGGGCTCGATAAAGTTTGGCTCGTTTAGAGCTTTTTCTCGAGTAGGTCTGCTCTTTTGCACCCCCTGATTGTAAATTTGTAATCCCTCTCTTAAAGTGGTGAGTATTTACGATATTCTCATACTAATCTGAGACAAGTCGAGCCGACGAAATATGCCGTTCAATAAAAGATAGCGCGATTGGTCAAGATTTAGTTGTTAGGCATTGGGGTATGTTTTAACCCTCCTTAACTTCACCTAAATGACACATCACCTATTTTCCCCCATTTCACTATATCTTACTCCATAGAAATTGTTTAATCTCATCAACTTTCATCTAACCCTATTTTTAGTGGTTTTTGGTTTAAAAAATAAGATAAATAACCCATTGGAAGCAGCCTCTCTATTCCTACGGGGTAGAGGTAAGGTTGTCTACATCCTACCCTCAGATCATACCTTTGCTTTGATATTGGTGAGATTTACTGAGTATGATGATGATGGTTTAAAAAATAAAAGATTAGTTAATTCAATATCTTAACATGTTAACAAATAACCCATCATTACTCCTTAACATAAGAAGGGAGTGATTTACAATGGCGATTAACATGCCATGTCACAATTAACACTTTAAATATTAGAGTACACTCTATTTCTTTATAAAAATTAACTATAAATTAAATGGATTAAACAAATTGGATATTGAAAAGTTAACTAAAGAGTAACTAAATACATACATCTTTCTAAATTATTTATGGGTAACAAGTAACAATATAAAAAAATTATAAAAAATTAACATACCTTATTATATGTGAAAAAATCACAGTTTTGGTAAATTAATATTATTGAATGAATTTGTCTTAAATAGGTGTTCACAGTCGTTAAATATGTAGATGACATTAGATGGTTTTTTTGTTGCATGAATGTCTGACATGAAACATTATTATATTGTTAGTTTTTTATTTTACGTGAGTTCTATTATCGTTTCGACTTAGTTATTCTTTTCTAGGATAGTGTTTTACGTTTCGGCTTTGATATTTCACTTTTCAATACGCCGCAACGCACGGGTTAATGTGCCGCATCGTACATGTGTTGTTCAACGTTTTCACATCTATTTTTTGTTTGGTTTAACGGTCCCGATGCAACGCACGGGTCCAAAATTCTAATTTATTTAAAGGCAACAAGTCATTACTTTATTTCTATTTTTCTATATATGTGTATTACAGACATTTTCAGAAACTTTTATATATCAGAACTAGGTTAAGTAGGTTTTTTATAGAATGAATAAAATTATTGATTTCGATAGTGCTAAACTTTGTTTTATTACAAAAACGTATTGTTATTTTATAAGTAAAATTTTTTGAACATGTTTAATATGTTACTCTTTTATAATTTAAACAACAGACATCAGCTTCTGTTTCTCTACAATGAGTTCGCCATTGTCATCGCCATCCATGTCAATGTTCACTATGGGTCTTGATTTCTCTCTCATGGTGTTGATAAACACACGTTGTATACTTGTGGGCTAAAGAAAAGAAGAGATGTATTGTTTAGTCTATTAGTTAAACCAAGTTAAATAAAACCCTGTCCATTTAACTTGGTCTATTAATAGATATAAAAGGTTAGGATATAATAGGAAGTCTTTTTGGCTAAGAAGACTGGAAAGTAATCTTGACCATCAATTGATTTAATCAAAGGCTAAGATTAAAGGGGTGAAATTGAAGAAAAGAAAGAGACGCGTGGATTTGTGTAAGGGCATTGTAGTCAATTCAAGACAATAGTTTCTCTCTCCTCCAATTTCCCCCAATTTTTTAAACCTTAATAACTTTTTAATACGACATTATTTTTTTTATTAAAATTGCACAAAAAAAAAACGAGCGTTTTTTATCTTTAAAACAAGTATAGTATTGCTATATTTTCAAAAAAAAAAATTCGACAACCCAGTGGCGTAAAATGCAATGGAAAAAGCCCAGTTGTGTAAAACGCAATGAAAAAAAAAACGTAAAAAATGACTTTTTTTTAAAACGTAATGCACAAAAAACACAAAGAAATGTCTTATTTGTAAAACGCAATGGCCAGAAAACACTTAAAAATGTCTTTTTTCTAAAATGCAATGGACTGAAAACACATAAAAATGTGTTTTACCTAAAACGCAATGCACAAAAAACACAAAGAATTGTCTTATTTCTAAAACGCAATGACAGAAAACACTTAAAAATGTCTTTTTTCTAAAACGCAATGGACTAAAAACACAAAAAAATGTGTTTTACCTAAAACGCAATGGACTAAAAACACTTCAAAAATGTTTTTTTTTCTAAAACGCAATGGCCAGAAAACACATAAAACTGTCTTACCTCTAAAACGCAATGGCCAGAAAACACTTAAAAATGTCTTTTTTCTAAAACGCAATGAACTGAAAACACATAAAAATGTGTTTTACCTAAAACGCAATGGACTAAAAACACTTCAAAAATGTGTTTCGCAATGGCCAGAAAACACATAAAACTGTCTTATTTCTAAAACGCAATGGCTAGAAAACACTTAAAAATGTCTTTTTTTTTTCTAAAACGCAATGGGCTGAGAACACATAAAAATGTGTTTTTACCTAAAAAGCAATGGACTAAAAATACTTCAAAAATGTGTTTTTCTAAAACGCAATGGTCAGAAAACATATAAAACTTTCTTATATCTAAAGCGCAATGGCTTAAAAACAGAAAAGAAAGTGTTCTATCTAAAATCCAATGGCCAGAAAACACTTAAAATGTGTTTTACCTAAAACGCAATGACTAAAAACACTTCAAAAACTGTCTGAACCAGGAAGTAGGAGATCAAAAACTGTCTACGAAAATGAGGCAATTTCCAGCTCGACCCTAGCCAGGGGCTCTGCCCCTTGGACCCCGCCAGAGGCTGCCGCCCTTTGGACCCTGCTCCCAGGGGCGCTGCCTCCGGACCCCTGCCAAGATCGTAAAACGCAATGACTCAATTCAAAAACCCAGATCGTAAAAATGCAATTAAAGAATTTCTTACATGGATCGAAGCCGATTTCTTCAACGATTGACGAAATTTGAATGATAGAAACACTTATCAGCGATCGAATTGAACGGATCGAGTGATTCACTTCAAAATCACGGGAAAAAATGAGATATTGTATGAAGTTAAACTGGGTTTCTTCAAAAAAGTTGAAGAACACGTTGATTGGGTTTTTGAATCATTGATTGTTGACGAAAATCACACTATAATGTAGTGATTATTGAGATAGAAAGTGAAGAAAAGGTTAAAGATGGTGGGTTTTGAAAATGGTGGGTTTTGAAGTTACTGGGGAGAAGAAGGAAGAAGATTGGATACTATTGACTAAAATACCCTTCCTCTTTATTTTAAATTTTGCCACATGTCATGATCCTATTGATTCCTATTCTTCCTAACCAAAATAAACTTCCTATTTGATCCCCACCCTAGATATAAATAGATAATTACATATCATCAAACGTTTATTTGTGATTTAGACTGAAGTATAAAAGTATACTTTATAATCTATGTAACAAATTTTTTGAAATAGTTAAGACAAATAAAAGTATAATTCATTATAAAATAACATAAATATGTAATCAAATTAAATAGACTCTTGCATGTTGTAAGTTGTTGTAACCAGTGTTTTAGAAACCAAATAGACTTTTAGGGGCTGTTTGGCAGCTTCTAAATGGTTAAGTGTTGAATCAGTAAGAGGTCTGAACCATGCTGAACCAGTAAGAGGTCTGAACCATTAAGAGCCAATATAATGCTTAACCGTTCAGAGGCAAATGTCTGACCAATTCAGATTAGAAGTCTTAATCATTCAGACTCAGTATAAAATTTAACCATTCAGAGGCAAATGTGAACCATTCAGACATCTGCTCACGAAACAAACACTCTGAATCATTAAGTGTTGAACCAGTAAAAGGTCTGAACCATTAAGAGTCTCATTAAAAGCTAAACAAACAACCTCTTAGCTTTCTAGGCTTGTGGCTTTACAGGTAAGCCCAACACATAGGCAAGTAAGTCAAGAACACACTTTTATAAAGTGAGTGGTCCAACCAATTGCTCGTTACTGAACCAAAAACGTCCAATCTTGTTCATCTTGTGTGTGATCCAATTGCTCAAAACATTCACAACCTAATTAAACAGGTCAGTCCGTTCCAGTTTTTTTTTAAACAATGCTTGAATGAGTAAAACTACAATTTTTTAGTCTACAAACTTACAATTCCATCCCCTAATAAAATAACTTAAAGGCTGTTTGTTATGTTAGAATTCAATAATTGTATACTATTAATAGAAGAACTTAATGAATAGTAACTATACTATACTATTAATAGAAGAAGCGAATGAATAGTAATACTATCAATGAATAGTAACTATACTATACTATTAACATGTTATAATTCAAAGTATTGTATACTATTATTGTATACTATTAATAGAAGAACTTAATGAATAGTAACTATATTAATGGAAGAACTTAATGAATAGTAACTATACTATACTATTAATAGAAGAAGCGAATGAATAGTAATACTATCAATGAATAGTAACTATACTATACTATTAACATGTTATAATTCAAAGTATTGTATACTATTATTGAATACTATTAATAGAAGAACTTAATGAATAGTAACTATACTATACTATTAATAGAAGAAGCGAATGAATAGTAACTATATTTGTTTTAAAAGTTTTTTAATATGTGTTATGTAGTTCTTTTATATATCTTATGTAACTTTCGTTTGTTTTTTATCGATGTAATTCACGTGTCAGTATTTTTTGATCATATCAAGATTTTTTTGTTTTAAAGGTTTTTTTATATGTGTTATTTAGTGGTTTTTTATATGTGTAATGTGGTTCTTTTATATATCTTGCGTTTGTTTTTTATCGATGTAATTAACGTGTCAGTATTTTTTGATCATATCAAAAATTTTTTTCTCTATGGGTTGCTGTAACGAGTGTAGATGACGTAACAAAACAAACCGATACCGATCAAATTCCCACCGTGTTGGTATATTTTTTTGTCACATCATGATTTTTTTTCTCTATTGTTTAGTTAAACAAACTGATACCCACCCACCGCGCAACGTGCGGATTTAATAACACTGAAATCTGAATTTAAATGATAACATTTTGTTTTTCTTGAAAAATCAAATAAAATTATAATTAGAATGAACTTTTTTAAGTAAAGGAATTCGACATTCATTTCAAATTGGAACGAGTTAAACCAAACTAGTTGAAATATCTCTCACCATCACCACCACCACCACCTTCACAATAGCTGCCCCTGCCGCCACACCGCTTCAATTGTTGTCACAATTTGTCCATGCTTAATTTAATTTAGTGTAATATCGTCATGTCACCCTCACTTGCGAGACACAAATGAAACACAACAACCGAAAATGCTCATATGACTTAGTTACAATCTCTTATTCCTAAATAACAAAACCAACAAAGCAGATAATTTATATAAGATTGAACCACATGACACCATCTGATCACTACAACCTCCATAAACAAAAACCCAAAAAATCATTCAGCATTGGGTACATACTCTGCTGCTTCATTAAAAGATGCAACCAATATTTCAGCAAGGCTAGGTTGTGAACTAAACTGTCTTTGAGATTCTGAAACTCTAGATTTTTTTCGCATTAAGAGAAGGTGGAAGCCACTGCTTTTTGAGTGACTTCCAAATTACTGGTTCCAGAAACTTCCAAAGGTCTTCCAACATTGACTTCTTGAAGAAACAATCAGGCCGTTGTTCTTCTGCCGATACATGATTATGGCCCCGCCCTCGCCCTCCACCCTGTCCTGACCCATGGCCTCTCCCTCTTCCATATCTTGAACCACTGGTGAAGTGACTTTATGGGCTAGGAAAACCAACACCTCATGGGCCATGGTAACCTCTAGGGTGAGGACTATTGCCCCTCCAACTCGGGTTGGGTAATTGTGGTTGGTTAGAGATTTGCATAATATCCTTGTGGTTGTTGCATTTTCAGATTTAGCAATTGGTTTATTGTGACAAATTGTGGTTGGACAGAAGGTGAGGGCAATATTTCGTTGTTCCATGGCCCTATTGAACAAAGAAAATAAGTATATTGATAAGAAACACCTTTTACTGCATGCCAACAACTATAGTTAAGTATTAAGAAAATCAAATACTGATGTAGGCATAAATGGCAATATCAACCCACTTTCTTATATATGGGTCAAGTGAAGGTTCAAATAAGAAGAAATTTTTTGTAAAAAGAAAAAGAGTAAACTGCCATTTTGGTCCCTGAGGTTTCGTCACTTTTGCCACTTTAGTCCAAAACTCAAAACTTTTGCGTCTGGGTCCCTGTGGTTTTAGTTTTATTGCCATTTTGGTCCAAAAGTGAATTCAAGTCATATTTCTCAAATAAAATCATGGTTTTTTTCTCCTTTTTCTCAGTTTAATGAAGGGCAAAATTGTAACTCCCCAACCCGGAAGGGCTGACATGTCACTCTTACATATATCAATCCTACAAATCTATAAATGAATCCTAATTACATTTTCTTACATTACTGAAATGAAACAAAACTTGATCTTCAAGTCACTCCTCACTTATTTCCCCAAGTTTCCCATATTACTTGTCAAACAAATAAAACAAGGCTGAGCCAAAAAGTTGTTCAGTAACGGGGAAATCAATAGTACTTGTAAAGACGAACATATGAGAACGAAACACCACATAACGGAAGCTGAACCGAGACTGACATTGAACCACATTTGAAACTAAAACAATTTTCCTTCTCTCAAATAGTTTTACTTATAATATAATATTGTTTAAAAACCCCAAATCCTTTGAAACAAGAAAATTATCAGAATTACTATATTATGAACAAACATTAGATTTAAATCATAATCTAATTATAACTCGAATTTTGTAACAAATCATTATTTAGTCAAAACAACTATATTTGAAAAAATATATATATTTAATTAACAAAATAGCTTAGACAACCTGAGTTTTGAAAACATAGTAATCTAATACCTGTAAAGATTATGCAAAATGATACTGGAAACAAAACAATTCTAAAACAAATACTGAGGCGGACACCGTATAAATGCTGAAAACAGAGACCAAAATTCTGGCACTGAAACAATTACTTATGTAACTTGAAATCCCAATACTTATACAAAACAGATACTGAACACAATCAGAGGCATATAAACATATCATAACAGATACAAGACATACGTGACTACAGATAACAATAACACAAGTCACGTAATATAGAAGCACCCACGAGCCTAAACAGAGGGGTACACATCTATAGTCCATGTACTCAACAGGCGTCAGTAGTCAGAGCTAAGATCGATCTATTCGCCTCTAGGGGTCAGGTGCTACACAAGCACAAACTAGAGACGCCGTGAACTTTAGTTACGCACCGTCACTATGAGTGCCATGTCATTGACGCCCCAACAACAAGTACTTATAATTGCTCTGGTGACAGAGTACAAAGCGTATCAGAAATAAATGTATATATACTGACATAACTCTAAGGGGAACATGCAATAACGAGCACAAAATCTAAGGTCTATCGCATGCTACAATATGTACTAATTATATAACAATACGAACCGAAACATCTAACGAAACATCCGTACTACAAAGTAACGGATATGAATAAAATACCATACAGAAACCGTACCAATGAGTAACGAAAAATAAAAGTATACTACGATGAAAAGAAAACAAAATTCGTACCTTATTAGCAAGCAAAGCAAAGTAGCACAATTCAAGTCCTCCTCAAAACGTACGAGAGCCTATATTCCATTTTTTTTATATTTAAATTACATGACACAAAGTTAATTATCTGATTCATTGACGATCAATTTTCCCCGCGACTAATACGACTCTTGACTAATTACTTTAAACGGATTAGAACATGTTCAAAGATGTAAAAAAAAATCATATCCATCCCAAAAGAAGTTTAAGACCCATATATTATATTAACACGCCAAAATTCATTTATATACTACCCCATTTCATTATTTTCATAAATATTTTTAGCCAACAATCTAACTAAATAATATTTATACAAATTGAACATACATTAACGTAATATCTTATTTTATTCTAGGAAATAAGAAAGTGTTTCTAACCATATGATTTATTCAAGGTTTAAGTTTCTCATCCATTTTAACCACACCTAACTCAAACCGTTAAATGTAAGCACCATATTGAATTCATGTTCAAAATAACCAAACACGTAACTACCATAATAGTCAATCCCATGGCCATGCACCATATGATGAACATGGATCTTGACACAAGCAGATTTAATTTGCATCTTAACGGATTCAAATAAAACATATATTTAATTCGATTAACATGAACTCCTAACGCGGTGATCTTTTGAGACTTGTTGATTAGACTGCGGGGTATGGGGCGGGGGTTTGGGCGTGGGTTGGCTGAAAACGCCCAAGCCACCACCCCGGGTGGGCATGGGTTTGGGCGTGGCCCCTTTGGCGTGGGATTCAGCCCGGGCGTGGGGCGGGCTAGTAAGTGACATGGCATGCTCTAAATGGTCAAACCAAATTCATGCCCCCCCCAACCCAAGCCCCACCATACCCCATGGCCGTGGGTTTTGGTGGTGGGTTTTTTCCCATTCCACGTGTCAACATATGCCCCAACCCAACCCACGCCCCAACCCAAGCCCCCCATACCCCGCAGTCTTATTTAGAAACATATATATGGCGGTCTATATCTATAAGTACTTTTATTAAGAGAAAATCGGATATTGGATATGTAAAGATATGTACTTTTAAGAAGTTTATGGTGGTGCATATTTCTAATCTTAACATCGATCAACACCTGTGGTTAAACTACAAATAAAGGAAATTCCAAACTAGCTTATGTGTTGACCTTAGAGCCAAGATTAAACTAGAGCAAGAAGATACATCATTATCTCATGCATATTACGGTTTGTTACTTAGTCGCCGGAACCAAATCAATCGTCACAAAAGATATACAATGATGGAGGCTCGAACCATTACCTCAACTAATCAGACGGAGCAGCGCCAATCTGGTTAAACTTGTGCGGAAGTGGTTGGCTAAACTGACTTGAATGGAAACAAGCGGAGAGGGGCGGTTACTGCGGAGTTGTGGCGGCGGTACGACGGTGTGTGGCGGTGACGAGGTGGTATTGAACATAAAGCAAAGCAGAAACCGATGCGTGGAGTTCGAATGCGGTGCCAACGCTTAAAACTAAATTGAAGATCGACTGGAACAAGTAATTCCACAATTTTCGTCAAGTTCGTTTGAAGGAGATAAGTATGAAACGGAATGAAATAATGGATTGTTTTTTTTTTTCAAAAGGAATGGACGGTGGATGTGGTGATTTATTATTGCCATGGCTGAAGATCTCAATTTTTGAGTTTACAAATCAAACTTGTCACATATGGATTTTATTATTTTAAGGCCAATTATTTACATCTATTTTTAGAACAATCTGATATATAACCAAAATCATGTGGTGGCGTTGATAGCCGAAAGACAAGGGGGTACATGCACCAATTGGCGTTTGTCTCAATTGCTGAGTGTTATGTGCCTTATGTCCAAGGCTTGATGCAAAACCACAATCGAGCCGGGGGTCTCATTGGAAGCAGCCTCTCTATTCCTACGGGGTAGAGGTAAGGCTGTCTACATCCCACCCTCCTCAGACCCTACCTTAGCCTTTGCTATTGGTGGGATATACTGAGTATGATGATGATGATGATATATAACCAAAGAAAATAATCGTTGAAAAAAGTATACATTTGATAATAGACAAAATCTTTTACATATATACATATACTCATTTAGTTTATGACAAAGTTTACATCTTAATTGGTCTAACTATTTATTAAATTGCCAAACTTTCAATAATAATTATTATTATTATAAAAAAATAAATTTCAAATGTTACAAAAATGGTCATTATAAGCTTTCTTTCTACCCTAATTCTCTCTAGCCGTTACTCCAAACTTGGATTAAACTCCCCTGAGTTCATATATTCATGTTGTGATTCATATATTCATGCTTGCTGTTGTGGTATTAAAGGCTTTGAATTCGTTATCTTTCCTGCGGTTATGAGGATCCAGCCCTTAACATGGATTAAACTCCCCTGAGTTCACAGTAATAGGGGTTGTAGGTTGTAACCCATCCGATATTGTGGTATCAGCATTGCTATTCATGTCCATCTCAATATCTAAATTGGAACTAAGATTTTCAACAGGATTCAGACTACTCGTGGGTTGGACAGTCAACAACAAGGAGTTATCACGGTACTCAGAATTGGGATTCAACATATTACCTAGGTTTGCGTCTGAGGATGTAGAACAGGGGAATCCACTCCCTGAATTAATCGCTGAGTTTCATTTCCTGCTTTCGTCACATACAAGCCCTCAGATTGCTGGTTTCCTTCAGACATACGTTTCACCCAGGACCCAAGGGCCGCAACGAAGTTGGAGCTGGCCAGTTCATGTATAACAACCTCCAAAATTATTTCCGACACCCCTAATATGTTTAGAGTGCCCCTATACGTCTTAAAATACACCACGAATACGAAAACCGAGCCCAAAATACCTTTATATAATTAAAAATAAAATAAAAACAATTAAAATGGGTCTGCCGAGGGCGCGACAACCTACCCTTAGTTCTACGCGGGCCGCGAGCGCCTGGACAAGAGGCGGCACCCGGAGCTGCCACGTGTCGTGTGCGTGTCAAAGCTAGGCCGCTGAGTGGCCAAGGCTAGGGCCTACACCCCCTAGCTCGCGGGGCGCGTAAGCCCCTTGCGTGGTCTACGCGGGGCGCGAGGGACGGCCGAACCAGCCCTATAAGAAGAGGGCATCGGCAGTTCAAATTCGTCGTCCATTTTCTTTCAATTGTCTCTCATTTCTCTATAGTAGGCACTATACCCGGGCATAATACCCCCCCTAAATAACGAAGTTCTGTCTCGTTGTAAGTATCATACCCCCCGGTTACGTATTAGATACGCTGCCCGATTGATCTAGTGCTCCGTAACGGCTGTCGTGGTTATTTGACAATTTGTTCTGCTGAGACCAAAATTTTATCTGTTACGTTAGGAAATTATCCACGGAATTATGTGCGTATATTATTATTGTTGTGTGTTATTTGACAATTTGTTAGTTTACAGTATGAGCGACCAAGGACCTTCAGGCGCTTACCGTCAGTTGTCCAGCTCACCTAGGGACGAAGGCACCTCTTCACAGCCTACCCTCTCGGGGTATTCGGCTGACACTGAAGACGGGATTTTCGTGTTCAAAGCACAATCTGAAGAGCCATTCCCTCCTAAGAAGAGAGGATGGTTCAGCAGAGGAATATATATATATATATATATATATATATATATAGGGGATGGATCATGAGAAAACTAGTTTAAATGAGAAAACCAAAAAAACTAACTAAAAAAGCCTAAAAAACATACCAAATTTTTTTTCTTAAATTTTTATAAAAAAATCGCAGGTTTTTATGCATGAAATTTTTTTTTAAAAAAAATAATTTTTTTTGTTGTATTGCATATGTGCACTATTACGGATATAGTGCACATGTGTAGTACACATATGATGCACATGTGCAGTACAACAAAAAAATTAAATTTTTTTTGTATATAAAAACTAGCGATTTTTTTATAAAAAAATTGTAAAAAAAAAATTTTGGTATGTTTTTTTAGCTTTTTTCTAGGTTTTTTTAGTTAGTTTTCTAGTTTTCTCATTTATATGTAGTTTTCTCATGATCCTCTCCCTATATATATATATATATATATATATATATATATATCTAGACAACAGCTACGGATGCATACTAGTATTGTATTTTCAATTCCAGTTGTATTTGTAATATATATAGATACATAATATAAAATAGAGTAAAGGTCGCAATGTTCGACGATTTTGATCAATATGCTTGTTGTGTGATTGGTTGCATTAAATATTATCTTGTGATATTAATAAGTGGTAAATGTTTAAAATTCAGATGGACAACGAAGTGAATCAAGAAAACCAGAATAACGATAATAATGGAAACTAAGTAGATAACAGTGCCATCCAACACATAGTGGCACAAGGGATTATAGACGCAATGCCATATATTATCAAAACGGTTAAGGAAGCGGATAATAAAAGTAATAATGGCAGTAAACGACCTATTGAACCAGAACACAGCGTAAACAATGGACCAATACTTCAAGTGCCCATTCCTAAAAGAAGAAGAACCATGTCTTATGGTTGTTCTTATAAAGAATTCTGGTCTTGTAAACCAATAGAATTCTCGGGCAATGAATGACCCATTACAGCTCTACACTGGATAGAAAAGACTGAGGCAGTCTTAAAAATAAGCAAATGCGCGGAAGATGATAAGATAATGTTTGCTTCCAATTTGTTCAAGAACTCAGCTTTAGAATGGTGGAACACTATCCTCCATTCTATGGGAAGTGACAGGGTTTACAATATGGAATGAGAAGAATTTAAGAATATAGTGGAAAAGAAATTCTGCCATCCCAATGAAAAGGAACAGATAGCAAATAAGTTCTTAAACCTTAGAATGACTGGAGTAGATAGTAAAGGTTACACTACTACTTTCTTTGAATATGATAGAATAGTGCCAACCCTTGCATCACCAGAACCAGTATTAATCTCCCGCTACATCTGGGGATTAATTAGTGAGATTAGACATGTAGTCAAGGCAGCTAGGGCTCAAACTATAGAAGAAGCTGTAGAATTAGCAAACACCTTGACTGGTGAATTAGTGTGTACACGAGAAGAGGACCAGAGGAGAAACCTAGCTCAAAGGCTTACCCAGGAATTTCGTTATGGAAATTCCAACTGTGGGAAAAATGTAGGTTCTACCTCTGCACCTTACTGTAAAGCATGCAAGAAAAAGCATTCAGGAAGATGCTCCACTTACTGCAACTTCTGCAAGATACCAGGACACAAAGAAGAAGATTGTAGGAAGAAACCTAGTAATGGAGTGTGCTTCAACTGTGGAGAAAAAAGGCACATCAAGCCACACTGTTCGAAACTAGCTCCGGCCATGAACAACAAGACTACTAAAAATGCTAGAGCATTTGTGCTGACCGCAGAAGAAGCAAAGATGATCCCGAACGTGATTGTCGGTACGTTTTTAGTTAATGATGTTTTTGCTAAAGTATTATTTGACTCTGGTGCAAACCAAAGTTTTATTAATATTTCATTTTGCAAACTTCTCAATCAACCATTAACTAAACTCCCACAAGAATGCCTAGTAGAGACAGCAAATGGAGAAACCCTTAAGATTACCGAAATCTTGCAGGAAGCAAGAATAGAATTTTTAAATCAAAGTTTTATTGCAAACTTTTACCCAATGAATCTGGTAGGATTTGATGTTGTATTAGGAATGGATTGGTTAATAGCCAATAAAGCAAGTATTCTATGTGATCAAAAGTCAATCCAAGTAAATTCACCAAAGGGTGAAAAAATCACAATTAAAGGAAATAAGCCGTCTAGATCCACAAAATTCATCTCTGTGATGAAAATAGCAAGTTATGTGAGAAAAGGATCATTAGTGTATTTGATTTCTATAATCATTAACACTAAAGGAAAAGAACTGAAGAAATTCTAGTAGTATCTCAGTTTCCAGATGTGTTTCCAGAAGAATTACCAGGACTACCGCCGAACAGGGAAGTCGAATTCCGAATTCATCTACTACCGGGAACAGCACCAATTGCCAAAGCACCTTACCGTTTGGCTCCGGCAGAAATGCAAGAGTTAAAGAAACAATTGGACGAATTGTTGGAGAAATGATTCATACAGCCAAGTTCATCACCATGTCGAGCACCAATCTTGTTCGTCAAAAAGAAAGACGGGTCAATGCGAATGTGCATTAATTATCGTGAATTAAATAAAGTCACGATTAAAAATCGGTACCCATTACCGAGGATCGATGATTTATTTGATCAATTGCAAGGTGCTCGATTTTTCTCTAAGATCGATTTACGCTCATGATATCATCAATTAAAGGTACAGGAAGAGGACATTCCTAAGACCGCTTTCAGAACAAGGTATGACCATTATGAATTTACTGTCATGCCATTCGATTTAACCAATGCCCCAGCTGCATTTATGGACATGATGAACCGAATATGTAAGCCATATTTGGATAAATTCATAATTGTCTTTATAGATGATATTCTCATTTACTCCAAGAATAAAGAGGAACATGCAGCGCATCTGCATGCACTCCTAAATTTGCTGAGAAAAGAAAAGCTTTATGCCAAGTTTTCGAAGTGTGGATTTTGGTTAGAAGAAGTACAGTTTCTTGGGCATCTAGTCATTCATGAAGGAATTCATGTGGATCCTACAAAGATTGAAGCGATTACCAAATGGAAAACCCCTGAGTCACCAACCGAGGTTAGAAGTTTCCTAGGATTGGTTGGTTATTATAGAAGATTTATCCGAGATTTTTCTAGAATAGCCATTCCCTTAACTAAGCTAACTTGTAAATCTGTTAAATTTGAATGGGGACCAAAACAAGAAGAAGCCTTTAGAATTCTTAAGCAAAGATTAACCAATGCACCCATACTAGCGTTACCAGAAGGAACTGAAGACTTTGTAGTCTATTGTGACGCTTCTAAGCTAGGTTATTGATGTGTGTTGATGCAACGTCAAAAGGTTATAGCCTATACATCTAGACAACTTAAGAATCATGAAGAGAATTATTCAACTCATGATTTAGAATTAGGAGCCATGATTTTTGCCCTTAAGATTTGGAGACATTACCTTTACGGTAGTAAGTTTACCATTTTCACCGATCATAAGAGTTTAAGGTATGTCTTCGGGCAAAAGGAGTTGAATATGAGACAAAGACGCTGGATGAAAATTCTTAGTGATTATGATTGTAATATCCAGTATCATGCAGGAAAGGCAAATATATTAGCCGATGCTTTAAGTCAAAAGTATCACGAAAAGCCAAAAAGAGTATGTTCTCTTAAATTAAATCTACAAGTAGATCTAAACGAACAGATTAGAAAAGCACAAGAATCAGTAATCAAGGATGATACTGAAAAATTGAAAGGAATGATTAAAGAACTAGAACAAGGAACAGATGGAATATGGAGATTCTATAAGAAAAGAGTATGGATACCCAAATTAGGAAAACTACGCCACCGTATATTAGAAGAAGCCCATAAGTCTAAGTATACGATGCATCCTGGAAGTGATAAGATGTACCAAGATTTAAGAAAGAATTTTTGGTAGATAGGAATGAAAAATGATATAGCAACTTATGTTGCCAAGTGTCTAACCTGTTCACAAGTTAAAGCTGAACATCAGAAACCCTCAGGTTTGTTGCAGCAGTTAGAAATGCCGGTCAGGAAATGGGAATTGATAACAATGGATTTTGTTACCAAATTACCCAAGACAAGAAAAAGGTAATGATACTATCTGAGTGATTGTAGATAGGTTAACTTAGTCAGCTCATTTCTTACCAATGAAGGAAACTTTCAGTATTGAACAATTAGCTAAGTTATATGTAAATGAAATAGTTTCATTATATGGAATTCCTTTATCAATTGTTTCTGATAGGGATAGCCGTTTTACCTCTCATTTTTGGACTAGTTTCCAAAATGCAATGGGAACCAAGCTGAATCTAAGCACCGTTTATCATCCCCAAACGGATGGACAAAGCGAAAGGACAATTCAGACAATGGAAGATATGCTTAGAGCTTGTGTAATTGATTTCAGAGGTAATTGGGACGATCATCTGCCACTAATAGAATTTTCTTACAATAACAGCTATCATACCAGTATCAATGCTACACCATTTGAAGCACTTTATGGACGGAAGTGCTGAACTCCAGTCTGTTGGCCAGAAATTGGGGAAAAGCAACTATCTGGACCCGAGATAGTACAAGAAACAACCGACAAGATTGTCCAAGTCAAGGAAAGACTGAAAGCAGCACGTGATCGACAAAAGAGTTATGCTGATAACAGGCGAAAGCCGTTGGAATTTCAGGTAGGAGACAAGGTGTTATTGAAAGTTTCTCCTTGGAAAGGAGTGGTGAGATTCATCAAAAGGGGAAAGCTAAGCCTCAGGTATGTTGGACCTTTTGAGATTATTAGAAGAATAGGACCTGTAGCCTATCAGCTACAACTGCCAGAGGAAATGGCAGGAATACATGATGTATTTCATGTATCTAATCTCAAGAAATGCTTAGCCGATGAATCATTGGTGGTTCCTCTTAAAGATATAGAGGTAAATGAGAAGCTTAAGTTTGTAGAAAAGCCTCTACAGATTGAAGACAGAAAGGTCAAGAATCTTAAACACAAGAGATTAGTTTTGGTCAAAGTGAAATGGGATTCCAAGAGAGGACTAGAATACACTTGGGAGCTCGAATCAGAGATGCAAAGGAAATATCCACACTTATTTCAGTAGACCTCGAGGACGAGTTCTAAAACAAGGTGGGGAGGATATAACAACCCTCCAAAATTATTTCCGACACCCCTAATATGTTTAGAGTGCCCCTATACGTCTTAAAATACACCACGAATACGAAAACTGAGCCCAAAATACCTTTATATAATTAAAAATAAAATAAAAACAATTAAAATGGGTCTGTCGCGGGCCGCGACAGACTACCCTTAGTTCTACGCGGGCCGCGAGCGCCTGGACAAGAGGCGGCACCCGGAGCTGCCATGTGTCGTGTGCGTGTCGAAGCTAGGCCGCTGAGTGGGCAAGGCTAGGGCCTACACCCCCTAGCTCGCGGGGCACGTAAGCCCCTTGTGTGGTCTACGCGGGGCGCGAGGGACGGCCGAACCAGCCCTATAAAAGAGGGCCTCGGCAGTTCAAATTGGTCGTCCATTTTCTTTCAATTCTCTCTCATTTCTCTATAGTAGGCACTATACCCGGGCATAATACCCCCCTAAATAACGAAGTTCTGCCTCGTTGTAAGTATCATAACCCCCGGTTGCGTATTAGATACGCTGCCCGATTGATCTAGTGCTCCGTAACGGCTGCGTGGTTTTGCCCGACGTAGTTGTTGGAGTTCTGTCATGGGGAGGGTATTACTAATGTAAATATTAGGTTATTATACTAACGCATGTGCATTGTGTAATTAATAGATAATCACCAGGAAATCACAAAGGAAAACCCTAAGATAGCAATGTGAGTAATCTCCTTTTTGCAATCTGTTTTTACAAAAACCTCAAATGTTTTACATTACATTAAACAGTGATTGAGTATTTGTATTCTACAATTATCGTCGGTATGTTGGGGTTTTGTATAAAAAATTTGTTACTACACTTTGAGTAGTAACATGACCACAAGTCAGGTTGACAGTACCGTGGGTGGTAATTAAAGTAGAAAATAAACAAATGTAATTGCGCGACCGCCCTCAATGCTGTAAACGGTTTTACCTGTCTTGATTAAACTGGGATTCACTCACCAGTATTTCCCACTGACAAAATGTTTTTTAAACGCGTTTCAGGTAACAAAATGTGAAAGCCAAATAGAAGCCAGCTGGACAGCACTGAAGGCTTGGAAAAGTGGCTATAAAAGTTACCTAAACAAAGAAATGTTTTTATTTAAATAAAATAGGGTTTATACCTATGAAAATGTGTGTACTGGAAACTTGGGAATTTCCCACGTATTTAATATTATAAAAGTGTGGTATTTTACTCTGATAAAATATTTCCTAACTATGGTCCTGATGAATTTTCCGCTGCCAAACTGATAAACACCGATACCACTGAAACTGGCAGCGGCCGCCCGTTCCCAGGAAAATAGGGGACGGGGGTTGCGACATCATGGTCCGATTTGTGCAGGGCAGAGGTATGTTCCCCCAAATTCAAGTTGAAATCCTCCAGATTGAGGTTAAGAACCATTCGATTGCTGGATTTCGGTTGCTGATTGGATCCAATTTCAAGTGTATCATTGTTTTGCAAAGGGTTTGACAAGTTATCAGGCTTTTGAGTGCGACTTGAGGTTTCAAGATGAGGAGATTTAGCCGGGTTTGGGAGATTAGGGGAATCAGGGGGCTTAGATGGTGGGGTGAGCTCTATTTTCTTGTGGAACTATAATTTGAAGTGAATTAGGGTTAGGGTTTTGGGTGTTCTAGATGAGATTATAATAGAGTCCTTTATAAATGGATTATTTAGTTTATTATTTTAATTAAGAAAAATTAAAATGACTATTTTGCCCCTGAGGAAAAAAGGACAAAAAAAACCATAATTTTATTTGAGAAATATGACATGATTTCACTTTTGGACCAAAATAGCAATAAAACTGAAACCACAGGGACCCAGATGCAAAGGGTTTGAGTGTTGGACTAAAGTGGCAAAAGTAACCAAACCTCAGGGACCAAAATAGCAGTTTACTCAAAGAAAAAAGAATAAATTTCAGTCAATAAGAAAGTTTCATTTTGCTTCATTTAATATTTGTATTTAATATTAGTAGTCTTTCATTTTAATAACTAATTACATTAAATTTGTAATTTATTTTCAAAATATATATGTTTTCAAAGAAAAAAAAATTTATTTAGAGTGTAGGATGAATTACAAGTTGTGTATGATAAATCTCAATATGTGTAGGATAAATTTCGATGTGTAGGCAAAAAAATTTAGTGCGGATGATGATAGTCTTTATGACTAATTAATAAAAGATAATAATGAATGAAATGGGAGAAACATTATTTAATGTTTTACAATCGTACCATTTGTTTTCAATTTTATAACCGGTGGGGCATATTGTCGGGCTGGGATTTTGTTAGGGTTTTCTTTGTTGACCGGAACACAGTCTTGGTTTCTCTCTTGCTGGGCTGTTGTAGCAAATGAAAATGTACCCAACATTATTAAGTTAGCATGATGTTCTTTTTAATGAATGATTGTTTTTTGTGACTGTACGCCTTTTTTTAAAGGTGTGAGTTATTCGCGAATGTCGGGAGGTCTAGCATACATTGTCTTAACCGGGTCCGCGCTAGAGAGCCCCCTCGCACAATAGATCACCAATTTAAACCCCTCAATGAGAAACCCCTATCACCAAGACTCGAACTTGAGATCTGGAGGGGAAAACTCACCCGGAACCACCATAGGTGGAACTTTGATTCCTGTGGCCACCACTAGAGCACTAATGATGGTTTGACTGTACGCTTTGACTTATTAATGTTATGTCTATGAGATCCGATAGCTTATAGTAACGGCCTTGTAGTAACAAGGGTAAATAGCAAGTTTAAAAGCATGGGTGACAATTTAAGTTTGAGTTGTCATAGGTTGACTTGTTTGACCTGTTTCATTAATGATAAGTTGACATGTATAACCTGTTTTTTTAAACAAGCCGTGCAGACTGATTTAGATAAATTACTTACTGGAGCCCAAAAAACGCCCCGCTTGCGGTATGCGCATATAATGTATATATGTGTGGGCCATCGGGGGCAAAAGTGGAAGTGCACTAATTTTAACGTTATTTTACTAATTCCGTAAAAATAACGTTAAAAGCTGAGGACGGTTAATCATGCATCAGGTGGTGGCGTTGATAGTTTGAAAAACAAAAAGGGTACATACACTAATTGGTCTTTGTCCTGATTGTTGAATGTTATGTGCCTTATGTCACACCCCCAAAAATCCAAACGCGGAGTATCACCGCTTGGAGGCGTGACTGACCAGGATCAAGCCACCAATCATATTGAACAAGCATATAAGTAAACATAATTCAACCAACAATATGAAAGGTGTCCAAAAACCAAAGCATAGTTAAGTGTTTAGCGGAAGCATAATTTGTAAAACCCATAGCAAGTATTAAACATGAAATAAAGTAATGTTTAGAGCATGGCACACATCGCCTTGTCCCACAACGACCGTTCCTCCCTGTGCAAGCTCCATGGGTACCTAATGACCTGCAAGGCATGTAGCAACGAATCAACAACAAAGTTAAGCGAGTTCACAGTTGGTTGTTTGGTTAAAGTATTCATTTCGTAAATCGTATGTTCGTTTTGTAAACCATGTATCGTATTAATCCTTATCGCGGCCAGTCCAGGCATGTGTGCGATGATTAGTGGGGGCTTCCCATGTGTTACAAGACCACGCGTATCGACTGCTACGAAAATCTAAGAGGTGCCCTAAGTCAATGTCTATCAGCATTGACCCTTTGCCCATAGTCCATTAGTACACGCCCGTCCGACTGGCACGGTGTGAGGTTTGTTAAACCTAATAGCGCTATTAACTAATGACCCGCTCGCCCTAGGCCTCGGCGATTAAGTCGATAATTGAGGGACTTCCTTTAATAGAGGTGATGGTCTTATGATCGTGTACGTAGGCTTTACGTACGTGCCCTTCAACCCGAGGACAGTAGTAAGTATAACTGTACGTAGGTTTTACGTACGTGCCCTTCAATCCGAGGACAGTAGTAAATAGTTTAAATGTAATAGTTGTACGAGTAGTTATTCAATCCCATTCCCAACCCCTGGGAATCCCATGCCTTGGCTAGTGTGAACTCACCTTGGTTTGCTCGGTATGCTAAATTACGTTCTCACAAATAATCAGTCAAGTCCTATAATGTGCACGCATACTCAATCAGTTCAAGTTCGTAAAAGTTCACATGCCATCAATGCCACAAAGTGTGCCTACGCAATTAGCACGCATGACATAAGCAGTTAATCAAGTCATGCAATTCATGTTTCATGTAGATATCCTTCGCAGTTTCTTCTAACATAGTTATCCAACAATACACTTAACAGAGTTAACAAGTTTAACTGGATTAATACATCTAACAGGGTTACACAGTTGACAGAGGTGACATTTAATAGAACTACTAACTAACTGTGTTTCATGCTTAGCTTAACAGAGTTAACATGCTTAACAAAATTAATAACTAACAGAGTTAATGATTAACAGAGTTAACAAGTAATTAACTTAACTGAGTTAATAAACTAACGGAGTAAATAACTAACAAGGTTACACACTAAACAGACTAATAACTTAACGAAATCACATGCAAGCAACGAAATCACAAATATGGCGAAATCACATATTGCAACGAAATCACAATTATAAAATCACAGAACCCTAGTTACACTCTACAGTTATATCTCTTCATCATATCATCGTTCAATCGAAATAATTAATATCATCACATGATTTTCTCAATTAAAGCATTTGACTAATTCTGACACATATTCAGGGGTGCACATGGTCAATTAGATCAAATCATAATTTTCACAATAGTTCACATCATCAATGCTATTAACAAGACTAGCACAATGGCCGACCACTGTTATTATTTTCATGCCATCTTTGGACCAATACATTAGTGGGCTGACACACACACCTTGGGCCGATAACTTTACATAAACTCAACAACCTATTATGGTGTAAATCAAGCTCACGTAGGCCGGTGCTTATGAACTTTAACTATCATATACATTATGAAACCTTATACAATTTAAAGCATAGTGGCCGACAAGGAGGTAATGGCTATCTAAACCTCACATGCAAACATAGATAGACACAAGCATGATTTAATCACATCAATCGATACTACACATGCATAACAGGAGGTTCAATACTATATTTATGTTATTTCCACAAAAGCCATCCCTAGATCACATCATCATCAATTCGGTCAACAAGTTAAACAACAAACCATCCCTAGATCACATCATCATCAATTCGGTCAACAAGTTAAACAACACAAGAAACACTAACCGAGATAAAAAAAAATATAATGATGGCGATCACGACGAGGGGGTTTCTCCAGTTGCCGCCCCATCTCAAGGAGAGAGTATGAGCTTTAGGGTTTTGTGATTATGTCAAATACTAACTTAATGAGAGGGTTATATTTGCTGAATGTGAGCCGAGCCCAAACACTCGGGTTTCGTTTGGGCCGAGGGCTAGCCCAAGATAATTGAAAGAGTGTTGTACGACTCGGGGGTGTATTGTGCAAATCGGTTATACATTGTGCGATCCACATATGTTACAAGTATATTCATAACACACTACAATTTCATAACACTTATCACATAATTAGAACATAACATTTTATATAATCATTCACTTTCATAGAATCACATAGCGTACACATACGTTACTTCAAAGTACAAAGATAGGTTCGGAAATACGAGTTATCACATTATCCCCAAGTTGAAAGAAATTTCGTCCCGAAATTTGGTACGTACTCACTGAGGAAGCTAGTTAAGTTGCATGGTTTTCCTGGGGTGTCACATCCTCCCCTCGTTGATCTAGAATTTCGTCCCGAAATTCCGTAGCTTCAGCCTCAGTAGTGGTTGTACTGTTTGCAAATAGTTGGGGATATTTTTGTTTCATTTGATCTTCGCGTTCCCAAGTAAACTCTGGGCCGCGACGGGAGTTCCAACGAACTCGAACGAGAGGTATTCTAGTGTGCTTGAGGACCTTAACATCCCGGTCCGTGATTTCAACTGGTTCCTCGACGAATCGTAACTGCTCGTCGATAGTGAGCTCCTTCAAAGGAAGTATGTGGGTCTCATCTGACAGGCACTTCTTCAGATTTGACACATGGAAGACGTTGTGAACTGCACTGAGTTCTGCTGGAAGTTTAGCTTGTAGGCCACCTTGCCTATTTTCTCGATGACTTCAAAAGGTCCAACGTATCGTGGGTTAAGTTTGCCTCGTTTACCAAAACGAACCACGCCCTTCCAAGGTGAAACTTTAAGTAGCACCCGCTCCCCAACCTGGAGCTCGAGGGGTTTCCTGCCTTGATCGGCGTAGATTTTCTGACGGTCACGAGCTGCCGCCATTCGTTGTCGTATTTGAGCAATGCGTTCTGTTGTGTCTACCACAAGTTCTGGACCAGTAATCTGACTATCCCCCACCTCTGCCCAACAAAGAGGTGACCGGCATTTACGCCCGTACAATGCCTCGAACGGAGCAACTTTAATGCTGGTGTGGTAGCTATTATTGTACAAAAATTCCACAAGTGGCAGATGCTTTTCCCAGCCGTTGCCAAAGTCAATTACGCATGCCCTAAGCATGTCTTCGAGGGTCTGGATGGTGCGTTCAAACTGCCCATCCGTTTGTGAGTGATAAGCGGTGCTCATATCTAAACGTGAGCCAAAAGACTTGTGCATTGCTTGCCACAGTTCTGACGTAAAACGTGCATCTCGATCTGAGATAATAGAGGTGGGCACTCCGTGCCTCGAGACAACTTCTTTAAGATATACGTCTGCTAGTGTGGAGAACTTATCCGTTTCCTTGATAGCCAAGAAGTGAGAAGACTTTGTGAGTCGATCCACGATCACCCAAATAGTATCGTTACCACGTTGAGATCTAGGCAGGCCAGTAACAAAATCCATGGAAATTTGCTCCCATTTCCATTGTGGTATTTCTGGTTGTTGGAGTAGGCCTGAAGGTTTCTGATATTCCGACTTGACTCTCGCACAAGTCAAGCACTTGCTAACGTACGTCGCTATGTGAGCTTTCATGCTAGGCCACCAATACGTAGTTTTGATATCGTGGTACATCTTATCTGAACCAGGATGTACTGAGTAGCGAGACTTGTGTGCCTCATCCATCACAAGCTCTCGTAGGTTGCCATAGAGTGGGACCCATATGCGTCCTGTTACGTAGTAAGCACCGTCTTCCTTTCATTCCAATCGTTGCCTTGAGCCACGTAGGGCTTCAGCCCTGACGTTTTCTGGTTTCAATGCTTCTACCTGAGCATTTCGTATTTGCGAAGGAAGACTAGACTGTATAGTGAGTTGTAAAGCTCGTACGCGCTTAGGCGCATTGTCCTTTCGACTGAGGGCGTCAGCCACAACATTGGCTTTACCCGGGTGGTACCTGATCGAGCATTCGTAGTCATTCAGTAGCTCAACCCATCGTCGTTGCCGCATAAACAGTTCCTTCGGTTTGAAGATATGCTCGAGACTCCTGTGATCTGTGTAGATGGCGCACTCGGTGCCGTACAGGTAGTGTCTCCATATCTTAAGTGCAAAAACAACAACTCCCAGCTCTAGATCATGCGTAGTGTAGTTCCTTTCATGAACTTTAAGTTGGCGTGAGGCGTAGGCTATAACTTTATCCCGCTGCATCAATACACAACCAAGACCCTGAATGGATGCGTCGCAATAAACCACAAAGTCGTCTGTGCCCTCTGGCAATGAAAGGATAGGTGCGCTGCAGAGTCTATCCTTTAAGTGCTGGAATGTTGATTCCTGTGTATTACCCCAACGGTAGATAACGCCTTTCTGAGTTAGTGAGGTGAGGGGTTGCGCCATCTTGGAGAAGTCCTTGATGAACCTTCTATAGTAGCCCGCCAAACCCAAGAATTGGCGGATTTCTGTTGGTGTACGGGGTGCAGGCCAGTTCTTGATCGAATCTACCTTGGATGGATCAACGTGTATCCCATCCTTGTTTACCACGTGGCCTAGGAAATGGACTTCACGAAGCCAGAAGTCGCATTTTGAAAACTTGGCGTATAACTGTTCTGCTCGAAGGAGTTCCAAAATGAGTCGTAAATGCTGCTCTTGTTCCTCCTGACTCTTTGAGTAGATCAGTATGTCTTCGATGAATACAGTCACAAACTTATCCAGGTAGGGCTTGCACACTCTGTTCATAAGATCCATGAAGACTGCCGGTGCGTTTGTTAATCCGAATGGCGTGACCAGAAACTCGTAATGGCCGTAGCGTGTTCTGAATGCTGTTTTGGAGACGTCCTCGTCCCGGACTCTCAGTTGATAGTAGCCTGACCTCAGATCAATCTTTGAATAGTAGCTCGACCCTTGCAGCTGGTCGAACAAGCCGTCAATGCGTGGGAGAGGATAGCGATTCTTTACGGTCACCTTGTTTAGTTCGCGGTAATCTATGCACATGCGGAAGGTACCGTCTTTCTTCTTCACAAATAATACTGGAGCTTCCCAGGGCGAAGAGCTAGGACGAATGAAACCCTTATTCAAGAGTTCTTGCAATTGTTTGGACAGTTCTTCCAGTTCGGTTGGAGCTAAGCGATAAGGTGCTCGAGCTATGGGTGCTGCTCTAGGAGCTAGCTCGATTTGGAATTCGACCTGGCGATGAGGCGGTAGCCCAGGTAAATCTTTAGGAAACACTTGAGGAAAATCGCGTACTATTGGAATATCCTCTAATCTCTTCTCTTTCGCTGATGCGTCAGTAACAAGTGCTAAGATAGCAGTGTGGCCCTTTCGCAAACACTTCTGGGCCTTAAGGAAGGAGATGATGCCCACTACAGCACCACTCTTGTCGCCTTGAATTTCGAGTGGTTCTTTGCCAGAACGGGGAATACGAACAATCTTCTCTTTGCATAGGATTTCTGGTTGCTGTTGGGATAACCAATCCATCCCCATGACGATGTCGAAACTACCCAAAACTATAGGAATGAGATCGATAGAGAAAGTCTGACCAGCTAAGACGAGGTTACAACCCTTGACTATGTGACCACTGTGGTGTCTGTTGCATCTATTGCACTTTGGGTGATTTCCTCGATATCCACCCTGCCTTTGACTACCAGAAGACTGCTGACTGGGGCTCTGGTAATTATCTGTCTTTCATTGCTGTGCCTGGGACTGAACCGAAGTTGAACCCTTGTTGGAGGTTCCATCCCATTTTCGCTTGTTGTCACTGGGAGTAGCAGAAGTAGTAGTAGCAGTAGCACCAATACGCTTAGGCAGCATGCTCTGTTCCACTGCCTGGTCTGTGAGACAATGAGCAAGACGAGTAACATCCTGGATAGTAGCAAGGTTAGCAGCAGTCACATGACTTTGAATCTCTGGTACTAAGCCTTTGAGGTACAGCTCAATGCGCTTGATGGGAGGATCAACCATAGTTGGACATAACACTGCCAGTTCGTTGGATCGTTTTGTGTACGCTTCTATCTCTGACCCCGTCATCTTCAGGTTAAAGAACTCCATTTCCAGCTTGTGGATGTCATCACGACTACAGTATTCACGTTTGATCAGTTCCTTAAAATCATTCCATGGGGTGGCATTAGCAGCCGCCAGCCCCAGCATCTGAACTTGCGCGTTCCACTATGTTAGCGCAGTGCCTTCGAGAGTACCAGTGGCGTACTTCACCCTACGAGCCTCAGGGTATTCTCACATCTCTAAGACAGACTCGAGCTTTTCAAACCAATGGAGGAGTCCAACAGCTCCTTTAGTGCCACTTAAAGTACTAGGACGACAGTCCATGAACGTCTTGAATGTGCATACAGGCAGCTGAGCGTTTTGACCTTGTTGCGCGAGGAAGAAAGACCAGGTTAAGCGCGAGAGTTGGGTCATGAGAGTAGGATCTAACATCCTAGGATAGGTTCGGAATAGCAGGTTATACCTCCTGCCTGAGCGGCTGCGAGTACTGCAGTAACTTGTTCGTTGATAAGAGCCGTCAGCTGGCTTGAGTTAGGTTCACACGTTCCCTCATGATCTTCACATCGAAGGAACACAGATAGGAAAAGTGTCGCGAATGTGTGTAAATGTGGAGTGACAGAAGGAAGCAAGCACACATGTGTTTTCAATTAACAGTGACTACTTTTATCTAAGCATACCATAAGCAAAGTTCTATGTAGTCTAGCAAGTAGGCAATGTAAACATAACTATATCACCTAGAATGTCGAGCCTTGCACGTGGAGCGAAGCGTCGTTGTGGATCGTAGAGCACTGTATAGGTTATAGTCTGGTTTTAACAAAAACGTTTTCCCTTATTAAAACCAAGTTCACTATAACCAATGGCTCTGATACCAATCTGTCACACCCCCAAAAATCCACACGCGGAGTATCACCGCTTGGAGGCGTGACTCACCAGGATCAAGCCACCAATCATATTGAACAAGCATATAAGTAAACATAATTCAACCAACAATATGAAAGGTGTCCCAAAACCAAAGCATAGTTAAGTGTTTAGCGGAAGCATAATTTGTAAAACCCATAGCAAGTATTAAATATGAAATAAAGTAATGTTTAGAGCATGGCACACATCGCCTTGTCCCACAACGACCGTTCCTCCCTGTGCAAGCTCCATGGGTACCTAATGACCTGCAAGGCATGTAGCAACGAATCAACAACAAAGTTGAGCGAGTTCACAGTTGGTTGTTTGGTTAAAGTATTCATTTCGTAAATCGTATGTTCGTTTTGTAAACCATGTATCGTATTAATCCTTATCGCGGCCAGTCCAGGCATGTGTGCGATGATTAGTGGGGGCTTCCCATGTGTTACAAGACCACGCGTATCGACTGCTACGAAAATCTAAGAGGTGCCCTAAGTCAATGTCTATCAGCATTGACCCTTTTGCCCATAGTCCATTAGTACACGCCCGTCCGACTGGCACGGTGTGAGGTTTGTTAAACCTAATAGCGCTATTAACTAATGACCCGCTCGCCCTAGGCCTCGGCGATTAAGTCGATAATTGAGGGACTTCCTTTGATAGAGGTGATGGTCTTATGATCGTGTACGTAGGCTTTACGTACGTGCCCTTCAACCCGAGGACAGTAGTAAGTATAACTGTACGTAGGTTTTACGTACGTGCCCTTCAATCCGAGGACAGTAGTAAATAGTTTAAATGTAATAGTTGTACGAGTAGTTATTCAATCCCATTCCCAACCCCTAGGAATCCCATGCCTTGGCTAGTGTGAACTCACCTTGGTTTGCTCGGTATGCTAAATTACGTTCTCACAAATAATCAGTCAAGTCCTATAATGTGCACGCATACTCAATCAGTTCAAGTTCGTAAAAGTTCACATGCCATCAATGCCACAAAGTGTGCCTACGCAATTAGCACGCATGACATAAGCAGTTAATCAAGTCATGCAATTCATGTAGATATCCTTCGCAGTTTCTTCTAACATAGTTATCCAACAATACACTTAACAGAGTTAACAAGTTTAACTGGATTAATACATCTAACAGGGTTACACAGTTGACAGAGGTGACATTTAATGGAACTACTAACTAACTGTGTTTCATGCTTAGCTTAACAGAGTTGACATGCTTAACAAAATTAACAACTAACAGAGTTAATGATTAACAGAGTTAACAAGTAATTAACTTAACTGAGTTAATAAACTAACGGAGTAAATAACTAACAAGGTTACACACTAAACATACTAATAACTTAACGAAATCACATACAAGCAACGAAATCACAAATATGGCGAAATCACATATTGCAACGAAATCACAATTATAAAATCACAGAACCCTAGTTACACTCTACAGTTATATCTCTTCATCATATCATCGTTCAATCGAAATAATTAATATCATCACATGATTTTCTCAATTAAAGCATTTGACTAATTCTGACACATATTCAGGGGTGCACATGGTCAATTAGATCAAATCATAATTTTCACAATAGTTCACATCATCATTGCTATTAACAAGACTAGCACAATGGCCGACCACTGTTATTATTTTCATGCCATCATTGGACCAATACATTAGTGGGCTGACACACACACCTTGGGCCGATAACTTTACATAAACTCAACAACCTATTATGGTGTAAATCAAGCTCACGTAGGCCGGTGCTTATGAACTTTAACTATCATATACATTATGAAACCTTATACAATTTAAAGCATAGTGGCCGACAAGGAGGTGATGGCTATCTAAACCTCACATGCAAACATAGATAGACACAAGCATGATTTAATCACATCAATCGATACTACACATGTATAACAGGAGGTTCAATACTATATTTATGTTATTTCCACAAAAGCCATCCCTAGATCACATCATCATCAATTCGGTCAACAAGTTAAACAACAAACCATCCCTAGATCACATCATCATCATCAATTCGGTCAACAAGTTAAACAACACAAGAAACACTAACCGAGATAAAAAAAAATATAATGATGGCGATCACGACGAGGGGGTTTCTCCAGTTGCCGCCCGATCTCAAGGAGAGAGTATGAGCTTTAGGGTTTTGTGATTATGTCAAATACTAACTTAATGAGAGGGTTATATTTGCTGAATGTGAGCCGAGCCCAAACACTCGGGTTTCGTTTGGGCCGAGGGCTAGCCCAAGATAATTGAAAGAGTGTTGTACGACTCGGGGGTGTATTGGGCAAATCGGTTATACATTGTGCGATCCACATATGTTACAAGTATATTCATAACACACTACAATTTCATAACACTTATCACATAATTAGAACATAACATTTTATATAATCATTCACTTTCATAGAATCACATATTGTACACATACGTTACTTCAAAGTACAAAGATAGGTTCGGAAATACGAGTTGTCACACCTTATGTCCAAGGTTTGATGCAAAACTACTATCGAGCTAGGGGGTCTCACTAGAAGCAGCCTCTCTATTCCTACGGGGTAGATGTAAGGCTGTCTACATCTTACCCTCCTCAGACACTACGTTTGCTTTGCTATTGGTGGGATTTACTGAATATGATGATGACTTACTGGAGCCCAAAAGTTGTTCTATTTATAATGAAACCATAATGCATATTTTTAGGCTCGTCTCTCAAAAAATGTTCAAAAATCTTTAGGCCATGTGCGAGCAGAAAATACGGGCCCTAATTAAATATATGAAAATGAATCAATGTCATTTGAATCAACACCAATCAATTTATGTAACTTGACAAAATTAGGCAATTAATGTCATTTGCATTTAATAAATAGATAAGAAACAAAAAAAAAAACAAAAAAAAAACTGAGGAACCAGGATTAGAACCCGTATCTTCTTATTATTAAAGTGACTTTCAAACTACCAAACCAAGTGCTTCAGGATGGTATTTTTCTGATTCATTACATATATATTCTAACTTTACAGTGTAAAAATCATACAAAAAAAAAATTTGGGCCCCCGATGGGTTTGGGCCCTGAGCTGTCGCCCATCCCGCACACCCTTCGGTCCGCCCCTGCGATTTACATAGTAGTCTTCGATCTTCGGTCTAAATGCACAATATCTCTTGATCGTTACAATATTGCAATATAGTCCTTAGAGTTATCAACAGGTTTGCCTGAAGAAACAAATAACCACAACACATTATATCAATGCTGCGCCTTAAAGTGAATTAGTGCTTTCAACAAATCTCAAAACGCTAAGCACGTATATTATGAAGTTTATAGTCTTGTCCATTTTCTTCTACTCAGCTATATACTTAGTTAAGTAGAGTAGCCTGAGACACAACATTCAGAATTAGGTAGATGGGTGGATGAGTCAGGTAATGGGTCAGACTCGCTAGGTTGGGTTGACTTGCATGTGCTTATTTGTCCCTTTTTAAAAGTTTAATATAATAAATCTTTAAATAGAATAATTTAGGAGGTTGGATGCATTGTGTAGCCTCAGTTAATTTTAATTTTCACGTTCTTCATCATTTTAAGCCATTATGTCAATAAATCCGCAGGTTCAGAAATTTATTTAAGATAACTGAACCTTCTTAAATTGTTTTGTTTTAGGAACAAAAAAAAATATTTGTGCCAAAAATAAGAACAATATGTCTTATTCACGTAATAGAACTTGAAGTATTATTTCTGCATGTCGTTGACCAAATCCGCCCACATTATGAAGTTTATAAAACAAGGTGCTACTAAATGTACCCCCCTCCTCTCACATACTTACGGGTGGGGCTCATTATTTTTTCCGGGGAAGAGGGGGAGGGGGGGGGTTAATCACTAGTAAGAAGGGGGTACATTTAGATAAGCCTTATTGCTAAAGCTTAGTCACCTAAGCAAAAGCTGCTCCTTGAACCGTGTTTCCTAGCCATTCTTTTCATGGGTACATTTAGATAAGCCTTATTGCTAAAGCTTAGTCACCTAAACAAAAGCTACTCCTTGAACCGTGTTTCCTAGCCATTCTTTTCATCTATGATTCTTGCGATATGTCAACTGTTAGTCTTCTACAAATTCAGAGTTGGTGCCCAAAGACTTACAATATGAATTAACTAGGATAGCCCAAAAATTACACTGTGATACATAAGATGTTTAGTGTTTTAGGCAGCCAACCAATACTATAGTCAAGTTCAAAAATATCTCAAGTCGCACATGTTAAATAGGGATTTTAAATTTATTGGTTTGAATGTGCTCTTTTTTTTTTTAGCCTGATCATCATACTTTGAGAAGATAACTTTCTTTTTACTTTAAGAGTATGTGTGACAAGTGGTAAGGCATTTTATAAGGGGGGGCTATGTGACAATTGACGAAATTTGTAAGAAATGGGGGTTATATAACTTGAGTGTGTAGTGGAAAGGGGCTATATAACATGTATGCATATATATATATATATGTGTGTGTGAGAGAAATTATAGATATATATGCATGTATATATATGTGTGAGAGAGAGAAACAAAAGTTCACGGCGCTATGCATATCACGCCATTCCATAACCCCCCTCTCATAACGCCGGGCGGGGCGGTGTTCCGGGGTGCCATAGGGCGCGATGGGGGATGGTGGTGCCATATGAGCTGCGGCTATGGATGGCCTAAGATGTTACCTTAAATCTATCATTTCAATTTATTCCTAGGTTTTTTTTATTTATACTAAAAAGTCTAATTGTATAGTTTATTCTTTCTATATTCTTTTTATTTACAAAAATAGTAAACTGCTTTCTAACAGCAACACAAGCAATAAAAATGAAGCATCTCAAAATATAATTGTATAATCAATAAATCGTAACAAAAATGTGCTGGCCATACCCTACAACCTTAGACCAAGACATTTGGTTCACATGTCTAAAAAACTAATCCTTTCTTCTGTCCACTCATTTCTTATCTCCAATCAGACTAAAGGGTAGGGGCCGGCTTAGGCCCGGCCTGGGCCGGCGCCGGTCCCCCACACCGCCCCCCTCATGCCCGGCGCGTCGTCTCCGTCCTCCACAAGCCGGGTTCGACAGGCCTCTCTTCTCTCTCCTCACACACACAGCTATACATACATACATACATATATATATATATATATATAAAGGGGTTCATCCCCCACCCCCTAGGTCCATCCCCTTCAAGCACCGCTTACGTGGCGGTGACGTGGCGGCCCATCACCTTAGGGATGAGGCTCTCCATACCCTCCGGTCTCACAACACAGCACAACACTCCTTTCTTTCTTTCTTATCTTCACTTTGACCTTGTTAACATTCATAGCATAAAGACCAGACCAACCACTCTCATAGCATACCAATTTCCAGTATTTTTAAAGATTGCAAATAGTCCCTAACAAAAATATAAAGTTGCATCTTAATATTGCAATAAATTTAACATAATTATAAATTGGAAAATATCAGTATATCAATATAGATAAGGGTCGTATTATTGGCACACCTTGGGGGATTAAATCGACACCCTCAATAAGCATCGTACATGCCTATACGATGCGTATTGAGGTGGGTTCAAACTTCTATGTCTGCCAAAGGCTGCCATTGTCCCCTAACAAAAAAGTAATACGCATCGTATAGGCCTATACGATGCGTATTGAGGGTGTCGATTTAATTTTTTAATTTTTGCAAGGTAGCTTCCTGTCACGCGGTAGCTTTCCGTCACGCGAACGAAAAAGCAGCACTTTGGACATTTGTTGGTCTTCAAACATCTAGGAAACATTATTTTGAGAATACCCCTGAATTTATTGAAGCTGTAGAATGAGATCCTCCACTGTTGGGTTATCATCTTTCAACCCCATTTTCCCTGAATTTATCAATTATGTTTTTCAACAGGGATGTAATGCAATGATTCCTCTCAATTGAATAGACCGACACTTGCTTCATATGACTCACTTGGATCGTCTCGGATGTAATAACAGTACGTTTAGCATCCGTGCCTGCTTGAATTGCAGAAAGAAAAGGATAACGAAGATGAACATTGTATTTAGCACGAAAGTACTGAACAACCAAGATAACAGCTCCGGTTTCATTTGCTTCGTCCAATAGAACTATTTGTGTATGCATTATGGTTGGTACTGAACAACAGAATCAGGTTCTCAAAACAAGAATCGTTCTAATAGATTAAAGATAACTATTTCAGTTATTTCTGTTGATCCACAAATTACAACAAATTGTGTCTAATGCAAAGATCTTCGAATGCGGTGGGTACGTTATATATCGTTCACCGCTTTTTTAGTTGCTTCTCTTGTTAAGTTTTTGAACCAACCGAAATCCACAAATAAAAACAGTTTCTTCGTCGCTAATTTCTCCACTCACCGTGAAATCGAACAGTTTCTTCATAGATTCCAACAAAGTTAATATTCACTGTGGCGGATGCAAGCATAAAGTTAGAAACCGGTGGTATTGAACCAACATTTCCTTCAAACATTCTAAACCCTACAAGGATGTTGGGAATTAAACGCATGTACGTGACAAAACAAGGATCGTTCTAATAGATTAAAGAGAATAAACCAAGTACAAAATCATCTGCTTTCTGACTCTCAATCTGAATGTTAACTTTGATTCATAAACCCTTGAATCCCAACGCTTCTATGATGATATCAGCGTTGTTTATCACCCTGTGTGAGCTTTGGAAGCCCGACCACTAGTAGAAGAACCCGACACGTCTTCTATGATGATTCGAAACATTCACGAACAACAATGGACTCAGAGTCATTGTTGCGAATTTGGTTTCTTCGGGCTCTTGTTGATGGATAACGCAAACAAGTCCTCCACAGTTTGTTATTCAAATCTCTATTCGGTCATCTTTCCAAACTGCAACACACGATAAGTTCTCCAAAAGAATGCATACATAAATAGTACCGGGACCACTAATAGACATATGTCACATAGTTTGAACGAGTCTAGAACACTCGTAATCCTCAACCGGCTTTGAAACCGGACGAAATCTACGAAGAAACTATTCTTCATAGATTTCGTCCGGTTTCAAAGCCGGTTGAGGATTACAAGTGTTCTAGGACTCACTAGAACATATTTGTGTATGCATTCTTTTGGTACTTAACGATATCAATTGCTATAACAGGATAGATGTGACACACACAGAAAGATAAGCTATCACAGTTGTCAAGACTGTTTGTCGGGTTTCCAATGCTCACACAGGGTGATAAACAACGCTGATACGAACACATGTGTTTTGAAAATAGGCTTTGTTCTTGGTTTAATGAAGGTACACGTAACTTCTAATTATATTCAGATTTAAACAATGCACGCCTCAATTGAGATAACGGATATCCATCAAGCTCAAAAAGAAAACTTGTGTGTCCCATAGTCACAAATGATTGCGGTTTGTATTTCGCATAGCCACCGTTTCTGTAGTCAAAAACGGTTGCGGTACTATTTGTTGAAATCGAATAAAAGAGTAAAAAAGATGAATTGAGGCGTACATTAAGAACAAGAAGTCCAACAATCCGTTCATTATCTGTTGTTGTCTAAAATACATTACAATACGTTAAAATACGCTAAAATACGTTACAATACGTTAAAATACGCTAAAATACCCTAAAATACGTTAAAATACGCTAAAATACGTTAAAATATGCTAAAATACGCTAAAATACGTAAAAATATCCTAAAATACGCAACAATATGTTAGAATACGTCAAAATACGCAAAAATACGTCAAAGTACGTGACTAACGATATTTCCACACACGGATACATATAATACGGCACTATGGAGTTCAAGTGGATTTCAAACAAAACTGTACGTAATCATAGAATAAGATATTCGCACGCAACCGAACGGCACCGAAACGACTTATGTTAAAGGTATACGTAATAAAACGACAAAATATGCGAAAGTTCGGCAAAAAACGAGACGTATACGCGTCGATCCGAGGGAAACACGATAACACTAAATTTGAAATAATGCCATATACGATCGTATAGGCCTATGTTGTATCGTATATCAGCTTAATACGAATCGTATAGGCCTATACGATTCGTATTAAACTTTGAATTTTCTCAAAAATACCCTGAATTAATCAGAAAACCAGGGGTATTTCAGTAAAATCATCGATTAATACGCATCGTATAGGCCTATACGATGCGTATTGAAATATAAATTTCTCAAAAATGTTTTTTCAAATCAAGGGTTCCATCATTACAACCACTTTTTTTCAACGGAGATGTAATGCAATGATTCCTCTCAATTGAATAGACCGACACTTGCTTCATAGGTCTCACTTGAATCGTCTCGGATGTAATAACAGTACGTTTAGCATCCGTGCCTGCTTGAATTGCAGAAAGCAAAGGATAACGAAGATGAACATTGTATTTAGCACACGAAAGTACTGAACAACCAAGATAACAGCTCCGGTTTCATTTGCTTCGTCCACTAGAACTATTTGTGTATGCATTCTGTTGGTACTGAACAACAGAATCAGGTTCTCAAAACAAGGATCGTTCTAATAGATTAAAGAGAACTATTTCAGTTATTTCTGTTGATCCACAAATTACAACAAATTGTGTCTAATGCAAGGATCTTCGAATGCGGTGTGTACGTTAAGTACCGTTCATCACTTTTTTAGTTGCTTCTCTTGTTAAGTTTCTGAACCAACCGAAATCCACAAATTCAAACAGTTTCTCCGTCACTAATTTCTCCACTCACCGTGAAATCGAACAGTTTCTTCGTAGATTCCGTCCGGTTTCAAAGCCGGTTAAGGATTACGAGTGTTCTAGACTCGTTCAAGGCATGCAATGTTTCCTCTCAATTGAATAGACCGACACTTGCTTCATAGGACTCACTTGAATCGTCTCGGAAGTGGATTTCGGTTGGTTCAGATCTCTTTGGGTATATTCGTAACCAACTAAAATACGTTGAAGTACTGAATCAACAGAAATAACTTGAATCGTCTCGGAAGTACTGAACAACAGAAGGATGAGATATCGGCGGTTAGCTCGAAGAAGTTTCTCTCAATCAGGTGTTCCATTATTTTTCCCCTTTTATCATGTGTCATACGTTACGAAATTCTTCGAGAATTAGAAAAGGAGAAAATACGGAACGACAAGGGTAGTATGAGTCTGAGTCCATTGTGGTTCGTGTCAGGTTTGTATTTCCCATAGCCACCGTTTCCGTAGTAAAAAACGGTTGCGGTTTTGCACATTCAATCTTCATTGCTTCATTAATAATGCGGTCTCGATTGAAGATGTAATTGCAAGACTGTTTGTCGGATTATTGTACCAAGAAAGTTATTGGATTGCCGCAGATGAAGTCAAATGTGATCAAACTTGGACATCAGTCGTAAATCTTGAAGAAACGAAACATAATCCCAGATTGTCTAAAGAAGCGCTTTTATCATGTGTAATCCAGAGGTCGGTCTCGGGTGGGCATAAGATCCGTGGGCCCTATTGTCGGATATGTGACTTAAGAAAATCATTGGACTACCGCCGATGAAGTCAAATGTGATCAAACTTGGACATCAGACGTAAATCTTGAAGAAACAGAACATAATCCCAGATTGTCTAAAGAAGCGCTTTTATCATGTGTGATCCAGAGGTCGGTCTCGGGTGGGCATAAGATCCGTGGGCCCTATTGTCGGATATGTGACTCAAGAAAGTCATTGGACTGCCGCAGATGAAGTCAAATGTGATCAAACTTGGACATCAGACGTAAATCTTGAAGAAACAGAACATAATCCCAGATTGTCTAAAGAAGCGCTTTTATCATGTGTGATCCAGAGGTCGGTCTCGGGTGGACATAAGATCCGTGGGCCCTATTGTCGAATATGTGACTCAAGAAAGTCATTGGACTGCCGCAGATGAAGTCAAATGTGATCAAACTTGGACATCAGACGTAAATCTTGAAGAAACGAAACATAATCCCAAATTGTCTAAAGAAGCGCTTTTATCATGTGTGATCTAGAGAAGACGTATCGGGTGAGTTGTAGTTGATTTATAGGAGGAGGTTATGAAACGAATATATGTTTATGCGAATTTAAAGGACAATACTGACAGAGGTGCTGGTCTTTTCTCCCACTGTGCAAACTTGAAAAATCTCACCATAACACATCTAATATGACACATGATAAAAGCGCTTCTTTAGACAGTCTGGGATTATGTTCCGCAAATTGGGAACCACATATTCGTGTGTAAAAGCTTGGAAAGATGACCGAATAGAGATCTGTATACACCCTTGGTATTTGTTTACCACATGACACATGATAAAAGCGTTTCTTTAGATAATCTGGGATTATGTTCCGCAAATTGGGAACCGCATTGTAGACTGGTTGGCTTGAATGGTTTTAATAATACTTGAAAATGGAAATAATCGTGTCAAGATCTTTATCAATCATATCATCGACCAACTGCTCGAAATCCCTTTCGTTTCTCGGGTTCGCATTCGACACAACACAACAAAAAATAAATTCAAAAAAAAAAAAAAACAGCGGCCTGATACGCATCGTATAGCGTATCAGGCCCGCCGCCAAACATAACTTGCACCTGTCAGTCTGCCATGTTTTTTACTTTAATTCAATACGCATAGTAGGCCTATACGATGCGTATTGAATTGAAAAAGTGTGTAGATAGGCAGGGGGTGTGCCATTAGAAAATCCCTATAGATAATAAAGATAAGATTAAAATAAGGTAGGTGGTTAACAATTATTAAATGATATTGTAGAAGTATATGAATTCAACTGACATGTGAAAAACGCAAATATATATTAGACCTTCAAGGATGTGGTTGTAGAAAGTCAAAGTCACGTGTGTGTTTTCAAGTGGCAAATGAGATGAAGAGGTCATGGGTGTAGTGTCATCATGTTACACCATGCGTAGTCGTTAGATGAATAATGCCCTCACCCTGGGGCGTTTTCTGCCATATGACAGTCCAGTCAGCATGGGAGCATTATTGGGTTATTGCAAAAATGGCGTAGTGGGAATAATGCCCAATAACGCCCCTTCCAATCATATCACAATTATTATTTTTTAATTAAAAACTTAAAATACTTCATTAAAAAAAATACAATACTAGAAATAAAAAAATTGGAAAAAGTATTTTTGAAACTTTAGGGACTGATTCAGAATTTTTGAAACTTGAAATATTAAAGGTTTTGAAGTTTAATTTAAATCTCTTTTTTAAATACAATCAAAGTGCAGGGACTGAATGTGCAAAATCACTTTCTTCTTCTTTGTCACCCACAAGTTACAGCCTGCAACTTTCTTCTTCCTTTTTTTAATTAAATCTTCAAAAAAAAAAAAAAAAACCTTTGCCAAAATCACACAAATATTACACACACAAATATTATACACACATGGCAAGGTTTTATTGGGCAAACAAATGAAGTTTTGGGGGGCTTCGGCGTGTTTCAAAAAACGCCAAACACCTTTTTTTCTCGAATCACGCCCCAAAATGCCGAGGGGGCGGCACCCAGGCGTTTTCCGGCGTTTTTGGGCAGTTTTGTTGATGAATCACGCCCGAGTACGGGTGTTCTTAGTGATTTTCAAATAAGATGTATGGTGATTGGTGAAAGAATAAAAAAAGGAAACGACACTCAAAGAGTTCTAAAAATGTATTAAATTATACATGTTTAATAAAACGGGATAATAAGTCAACTTTAATTGTATTAGTGGCTTAGACTGCGGGGTATGAGGCGGGGGGTTTGGGCGTGGGTTGGCTGAAAACGCCCAAGCCACCACCCCGGGTGGGCATGGGTTTGGGCGTGGCCCCTTTGGCGTGGGATTCAACCCGGGCGTGGGGCGGGCTAGTAAGTGACATGGCATGCTCTAAATGGTCAAACCAAATTCATGCCCCCAACTCAAGCCCCCAACCCAAGCCCCACCATACCCCATGGGCGTGGGTTTTGGTGGTGGGTTTTTTCCCATTCCACGTGTCAACATATGCCCCAACCCAAGCCCCCCATACCCCGCAGTCTTATATAATATAGAATGACTGGTTTTATCAAAACATCCAATACAAGCACGACTTGTTTACCAAACAAGAAACATGCCAATTCTGTTATATAATACATCCTTTTTATCAATGTTTTTAAAAACCGGTTTAAACCGGCCGACAGTACCGTTTGAACTGTCCGATACACCCGGTTAAACTGTTTTCGAGTCTAATCCGGTACGGTATAAAAACCGGATTTTAAAAGATTGCTTCTTATGTAAATGAGTGTCGGCAACTTGGCATTTTAAATCATAAAATGTTTCAAAAATACATTAAATAGTGAACTACCCCTTATAATATGCTATAGAATAATGTTGACCAAGACCATGAACAGAGTCGTTGTTTCTATCCACTCATATCTTATCTCAACTCCTCGACCACTATAAAACCATGACTACCTTCGTTCATTCTGTGCACTCCACTCATACCTTATCTTATCTACACTCCTCTCTTCATCTTCAGACCAACTACCCTCATTCCCATTTCACTGTTAACCATGGCTGAAACTGTTGCTATTGAACTCGTCAAAGTAGTTGCTGAGAAGATGACTGATGAAGCCTTCAAGCGAATTGCTCGCGCTCAGGGAATTCACAACGAGCTGAAGGAGTTGAAGACCACATTGTCCAGGATCCAAGATCTGCTTAACGATGCTTCCCAGAAGGAGGTGACTCATAAATCTGTCAAATCATGGCTGAATGCTCTCCAACATTTGGCTTACGATATCGATGACGTACTCGACGATTTGGCTACTGAAGACATGCATCGTGAGCTCACCTTGCAGGAGCCTGCAGCATCCACCAGCATGGTAAGAAAGTTCATCCCATCGTGCTGCACAAATTTCTCACTAACTCATAGGCTGTCTCCCATGTTAGATAGTATTAACAGAGAGTTAGAAAATCTAGAAAAACGAAAAACAGATCTAGGTTTGCTTAAGATAGATGAAAAGCCAAGAAATACTAGTAGAAGAAGCGAAACCTCTTTGCCAGAAAGCGATGTTGTTGGAAGAGAAGTTGAGAAAGAGAAATTTCTTAACAAGTTGTTGAGGGATGATGGGTCATCTAAGGAAAACTTTAGCGTCTTACCTATAGTTGGTATGGGTGGGGTTGGAAAGACCACTCTAGCTAGACTTTTGTATAATGATACAAAGGTGCAGGATCACTTTGAACCCAAGGCATGGGTTTGTGTTTCAGATGATTTTGATATTTTCAAGATAACCGATGCTATCCTTCAAGATGTGACTAAAGAAAACAAGAAATTTACAGATCTAAATCAGCTTCAAAAGGCTCTCACTGAGCAATTTAAGGACAAACGATTTCTACTAGTAGTTGATGATGTGTGGAGTGAAAACTATGGGAATTGGGAAAACCTAGTGCGCCCATTTCTATCATGTGCTCCTGGAAGTAGGATAATCATGACAACTCGTAAGAATCAATTGCTCAAACAGATAGGTTTGCATAATGTAGACCGTCTCGAGAGTTTGTCGAATGAAGATGCATTGCGTTTATTTGCAATACATGCATTGGGGGTAGATAAATTCGACTCACACACGACACTTAAACCGCAAGCTGAAGGTATTGTGAAAAAGTGTGGTCGTCTGCCTTTGGCTTTAAAGGCAATTGGAAGGCTTTTAAGGACAAAAACAGATAGAGAAGACTGGGATGACGTGTTGAATAGCGAGATATGGGATGTAGAAATTGGTAATGCCACTGAAAGTGGTAAAGATGTGGAAAATAGTGATAAGATTGTTCCGGCACTTAGGATAAGCTACCATGAACTTTCTGCAGATTTGAAGCAGTTGTTTGCATACTGTTCCTTGTTCCCCAAAGACTTTTTGTTTGACAAGGAGGAGTTGGTATCGTTGTGGATGGCAGAAGGGTTTTTGAACCCATCCAAGTCACCAGAACGCTTGGGCCGTGAATATTTTGAAATTTGATTATCAAGGTCATTTTTCCAACATGCACCTAATGATGAATCATTGTTTATCATGCATGATCTGATGAATGACTTGGCCACTTTTGTTGCCGGAGAATTTTTTCTAAGGTTTGACAATCATATGAAGACAAAGACAGAAGCTTTGGCAAAGTATCGCCATATGTCATTTACTCGCGAGGAGTATGTAGGTTACCAAAAGTTTGAGGCATTCAAAGGAGCCAAAAGCTTGAGAACATTTTTCGCAGTATCTCTTGGTTGGGGCGTTTATTACTTATCCTCTAAGATTTTGGATGACTTACTTCCAGAGTTAACATTGTTAAGGGTCCTTTCTTTGAGTCGTTTTAAGATAAGTGAGGTACCGGAGTTCATTGGTACTTTGAAACACTTGCGGTATCTTAACTTGTCTCGAACAAATATAAAAGAGTTACCGGAGAATGTTGGCAACCTTTATAATCTACAGACATTGATTGTTTCTGAGTGTCGGGGGTTAACTAAGCTGCCTAAAAGCTTCTTAAATCTTAAAAGGTTACGACATTTGGACTTGAGACACACTCGGCTTTTAAAGAATCTGCCATTGGGGATTGGTGAGTTGGAAAGCCTTCAGACTCTCACCAAGATCATCATTGAAGGAGATGATGGCTTTGCAATAAATGAGCTCAAGGGTTTAACAAATCTCCATGGGAAAGTTTCCATTGAGGGATTGCACAAAGCGCAAAGCGCAAAGCATGCACGGGAGGCGAACTTATCTCTAAAAAAGATTACTGGATTAGAGCTGCAATGGGTTGATGTGTTTGATGGCTCACGAATGGATACACTTGAAGAGGAAGTTCTGAATGAGCTGAAACCTAATAGTGATACGTTGAAAACGCTTTCAGTCGTGTCATACGGGGGAACACAAATTTCAAACTGGGTTGGTGATCGCTCTTTTCATGAGTTGGTTAATGTGTGTATACGTGGTTGTAAAAAATGCACATCTCTACCCCCATTTGGGTTGCTCCCTTCACTTAAGAGGTTGCAGATTCAAGGCATGGATGAGGTTAAAATCATAGGTTTGGAGTTAACCGGAAATGATGTTAACGCCTTCCGTTCACTTGAAGTTCTAAGATTTGAAGATATGTCTGGATGGGAGGGGTGGTCAACTATAAATGAGGGTTCAGCAGCAGTGTTTATGTGCCTTAAAGAGCTTTATGTAATGAATTGTCCCCAATTGATTAATGTCTCACTTCAAGCACTGCCTTCACTCAAGGTTCTTGAAATTGACACATGTGGTGATGGTGTGTTGAGAAGTCTGGTTCAGGTAGCTTCATCGGTCACTAAGTTGGAAATAGATTCTATCTCAGGTCTTACATATGAGGTGTGGAGAGGAGTTATAAGGTATCTTAGGGAAGTTGAAGATTTAAGTATCCGGGGATGTGATGAAATAAAATACTTGTGGGAATCAGAAACAGAGGCAAGTAAGCTTCTTGTGAGATTAAAGGAATTGAGTTTATGGGAATGTTCAGGTTTGGTAAGTTTAGAAGAGAAAGAGGAGGATGACAATTTTGGGAGCAGCACCCTGTTATCTCTTAGAAGTTTGTATGTATTCTCTTGTAGTAGCATAAAGCGTTTATGCTGTCCAAATAGCATTGAGAGTTTGGAAATTCTTTATTGTTCAGTTATTACAGATGTCTACCTCCCAAAAGAAGGAGGGAATAAGCTCAAATCACTTCATATAGGCAATTGTGATAAACTTGAGGGGAAAATCAACAACACAAGCATGCCAATGCTTGAAACCCTAGATATTTATAATTGGGAAAATCTAAGATCAATCAGTGAATTGAGTAACTCCACTCACCTCACCAGGCTGGATATAATGCGATGCCCACATATCGTGTCACTTCCAGAGCTTCAGCTATCAAACCTCACCCATTTGTCAATTAGTAATTGTGAAAGTCTGGAGTCATTACCTGAGCTATCGAATCTCACCTTTTTGTCAATTATTGATTGTGAACGTCTGGTGTCATTACCTACGCTATCGAATCTCACATTGTTAAAAGATCTAAAAATCAAAAGGTGTCCAGGTATTGATGCTTCCTTTCCTCGTGGGCTTTGGCCTCCCAAATTGGTTAGACTTGAAGTAGGGGGGTTGAAAAAGCCCATCTCAGAATGGGGCAATCAGAATTTCCCAGCTTCCCTTGTTGACCTAAGATTATTTAATGAACCTGATGTGAGGAATTTCAGTCAATTGTCCCACCTTTTCCCTTCTTCTCTTACATCTCTGGAAATATTCGAATTTGATAAACTGGAATCAGTTTCAACGGGACTCCAACACCTCACATCCCTTCAACATCTGGAAATTTCCTACTGCCCAAAGGTGAACGATCTACCAGAGACGCTGTTACCTTCACTTTTGAGTTTGAGAATATGGAGATGCCCAAAATTGAAAGAAAGGTGTGAAGGAAGAGGCTCCCACTACTGGCCACTCATCTCTCATATCCCTCTGATTTCCATATGAAATAGAATACAGGTGCGTGTTTATTAAATACCCTCTGATTTCCATATGATAAACTGGTATTCTCAGACATGTGCGTGTTTTTATTTTTGTTGGAATAGGATTTGTTGCTCAAAACCCAAAATTGTATTTTAATGATGACATTAATTTATATGTTGAAATCAGTTATCACTTTTCATGAATTTAAACTATTATGTAGCTGCATAAGTTGGAACTGATTTCACAATGTGTACTAATTTTGACTTTCGTGAGGTAAACTTGCCAATGAATTATTATTATTGTTATTGTTTTGTTTGTGATTTTTGTTGATCTTGCTTTTTGTAGGTTGATAGGGTGCGATTTTAAGTTGTTAATCAGTTGATTTTTGTGATTGTACGGTTAATTTTTTTTTTTGGTTGCTAGTTTATCCGATGGATGTGAGTTGACTTTAGTTAGGGTTTTGGTGTGGTCTGTGGAATTATTGAAGTGTTATAGTAATAGATAATGAAATTTGATTGAAGTTACTTCGAGTCTCGATTACAAAGTTGAATCTGATTCAGAAGTCGAAGATACAAATGAGGGTTTAGATCTGCATTTGGTTTGATTAATTTAGACATTTTGTTTACTGTAGAGTTATGATAAAGAAAACATAGCTAATTTGATTAATTGTATTAATACTTGATATGAAGTCTGTGAAGAACTGAATAACTTATATATTACAACTAAACTTTTGCAGGAACATATGATATCCTAAAGGATCTTCTGGGTGATGGAACATTCACAGTTGACCAGGTCAAATTCAAGAACAGAGAAAAGTCTCAAGGTGTGAATTTTCAGGGAAAGTATCTTGAGTAAGGTGCAGTAAAACTCGCGCATATAATTACTGAATCAGCTAATAACAGACAAAGTGTCGATGACATAAGTGTAAGTTCCTTTTAAGTCAACAACATTTGACTACACCATAATATAACAAACTGGTTTTGATTATTAGTATTCATGATATAACACAGGATTTATTCATGAAAATCAGTTGGATTCAATATTCAAAGTGAAGGTCTTAAGAAATTGTCAAATATCGGACCAGAGGCTAAGTTAAAGGAAAGGGTCAAAGTGCTTGATGATGGACAAGATCATTTCTGGTAAGCTTATACTTTTTTCCCATAAAAATTATGGGTGGGTTGGATAACGAGTCAAAACATATTCGGGTTAATAATATTGTTGACTTTTTAGTAGGGTTGAACTGAGGCGGGTTGGAGTGTTGGACTTTGGTACAAACATTTTAATTTTCTTTTGACCTTATGGCCAATTAATGTTTTAACTATGATTATAGAAAATATACTATTTAGAATAGTCGTCCAAACTTTTTCTAAAGGAGTGTTTAAAAAGTAACATGTGTTTTGATTATGTTTTAATAACTTTAGAACCACTTGTATGGTTGTTCCTATTTTTTTGTAAGTTTTGGGGTAACATGTAAATAAGGTTCCCCTCCTAATATATATATATATTTTGCCTAAAAGAAGTCGCTGAAAATATCACAGAATTATATTACACACACATATTATTTGGTTGAGCCCGTAGCTTAGGCTAAGGGGTATGGGGGTCATGGTTGGGTCATTATTTGCCATATAGGACCATATTCATGCACTACGCCACCCCCCTCATTAAATCATGGTGCTTCGCGTGGATTAAACCACGGCAACCACGACCCTCCCATTTGAAAGTTTTAAGACAAAAATAAATTAAAAAATAAGAGTAAATTGCCAAAATCATCCCTAAGGTTTGGGCATGTTTGCCATTTTCATCCAAAACAACTTTTTTGTATAATATAGTCCTTCACTTTTGGGATTTTTTGTCATTTTCATCCAAACGTCTAATTTGCTTTATTTTTTCTACCAAACATTTGGATGAAAATGGAAAAAATCACAAAATCTCCGGGACGATTTTGGCAAAAAAGGACGTTTGGATGAAAATGGCAAAAAATCCCAAAAGTGAAGGACTATATGGTACAAAAATGTTGTTTTGGATGAAAATGGCAAACATGCCCAAACCACAGGGACGATTTTGGCAATTTACTCAAAAAATAAAGACGATAGTGGTTTGAGTCATGACCACACCCTTAGTGTAGTGGTTTTGGATGATGGATTAGAGATGGATGACATGATACCTATGTGGAGGGTCATGGTGGTCATAAGGGTCATGACCACACCCTATAGACTTATTTGTTATATATAATTGAATATAAAATATTATGTGGCTGGCTTTGTACGAAGCATACGTGAGTATTTGAGCCATTGATCTTTCAAGATCAATGGCTCAAAGTAATCCAGTGGCATTTTCGTAAATATGGGATTCAAACAATTGAATAAACAAATAGTAAAAGGGTATTCTGGTCCCGTTCCCACTTGAACTCCTCTCCCCTTGATTTTCAAACGTCTATAACTTTTTCATACGTTAATAATTTTTTTTAAAAAATTACACCATATTAACGAGCATTTCATCCTCTTTAATTCGAGTAGTTTATTGCTATAGTTTTCTTAATTTTTTTACATGATTTTGCATACTCATTACGTGATTTTGAAAACCCAACATGACTACATGATTTCTGAATACCCATTACGTGATTACGTGATTTCATTATTGTATGTGAAACCCCACTAAGTGATTACGTAATTGCGTAACAATAGCTGACTGTGTGTTATTACGTGATTTTGAATACTCATTTCGTGATTACGTGATTTAATTATAGTATTTTATGTGATACCACACTGAGTGATTACGTAATTACGTATAAACAAAAACATGTAATTCATAATATTTCATATGAAATACCAAATATTTCACGTCCAATCACGTATTAAGGATAAATTATATACAAAACAATAGCCAAATCAACCTATAATAACCACATAATGTCATATATTAGAGATTTAATCATGTAATAAAAGCATAAACAATTAAGTTCTTATTATTGAATGTGTAATTACGTAATAAGCATAATTGTAATAACATCAGTTATAACAAATCATATTAAATGTGTAATCACGTAACGGATTTATACTGAATGTGTAATCACGTAATGGTTTATGTTGAATGTTTAATCACGTAATAAGTATTCAAAATCACGTAGTCATGTGCTGGGTATTCAAAATCACGTAATCACATAATGAACTAACGGGTATTCAAAATCACGTAATCACGTAATGAACTAACAGGTATTCAAAATCCTGTAAATTTTTAAAGAGAATGAAATGCCCGTTAATACGGTGTAATTTAAAAAAAAAATATTAACGTATGAAAGAGTTATAGCCGTTTGAAAATCAAGAGAAAGTTGTTTAAGTAAGAAATGACTAAATTACCCTTCAAGGCAAGGACACTTGTCCTCCTCCCTTGGTCACGTGTACAAATCTTATGTCTTATATATGATCCTTTACCTAAATAATATATTTTTTCCATAATATTGATAGTAATGGGCCCTGGATATGCCCTACCCTCCACGGTGGATCTGCCCATTTGACTCCGTTATCCATGTAGTTAAATTTTTCAGTCCAACCCACCAGACATAACCACATCAACCATTAAATGAAGTACAATTTGACTCTTGAGGTCAAACAAATTAAATTTGACTTCAAAATTGATTACTATAATGTTTTGAGAATAGTTTTTTTAGCTGGTACAGAAATGCAACATGATCCACATCATCTTCAATGGAAAAAGTTGTTTCTGTAACATTCTTGTTATATTGAATTTGAAAAGCAATGGGTTTGGCCATTTTAATATCAAAGTGTATTGTTTGACCCTTGAAGTTTTTTAATTGCAGTTGAAGAAAGAAGATATTCTGCAAATAAACAACACACATCCAAAATACTTCATAATTGGTGGAAAGGAGGCTACATCTATTGCCATAATTTGGTTCATTTACATGCTCTGCAAACATCCTGAGATTCAAGATAAGGTTGAATAAGAAATCAAAGAAGCAACAAACATTATTTTGACTTATTGACTTTTTAAAAAGTAGTTTTTAAAAAAAAATGTTTGGATTAGCTTATGGGGTAGGAAAAGCCAATAAGTTAATAAGTTGTTTTTAAAAAAAAATTGTTTGGATTAGCTTATGAGTGGATTAGCTTAGGGCAGGGGGTAATTCTGTAATTGTGTTTTGAAAAGTTATAAAAAGTTCCAAAAAGTCACAAAATACTAACTTTTCAAAACTGACTTTTCCTTCTGTACAAAAAGTTGTTTCAAAAAGTCATTTTTAATTACCCAAACATTATTTTGACTTGTTGGCTTTTTGAAAAAGCCAATAAGTCAATAAGTTGTTTCAAAAAGCTTGGCCAAAAATGCCTTAAATCGCCGGCAGCCTAGTGTCTAGAGGTGCAGAGGTGCACAAAACGGTTTCTTCTCTAGCCAGTTCGGTTAAAATGGTTTTTTCTCTAGTCGGTTCGGTTAATCGAACAAGCAGGTTTATCTCATTTTTTCTTTAACCGTTTTTTTTTCACATTTCATCATTAGCAGATGTCCAAAGGTGAACGATTTACCAGAGACGCTCCCACTACTGGCCCCTCATCTCTCGTATCCCCAAAATCGAAATAGACTTCAGGTACTTTTGTATTGAAGACCCTCTAATTTCCATATGATAAACAGGCTTGTCTTATGCGTGTTTTTGTTGGACTAGGTTTTTTGTGCTCAAAACCTAAAATTGAATTTTAATAATGACAATAATTTATATGTTGAAATCAGTAATCACTTTTCATGAGTTTAAACTATATTGCTTGATAAGTTGAAAGGATGGAAGTCGATTTTGACACAACCAATCTTAATAATCAAGCTGACTTTCAGTTTCGTATGTTGTTTTTATTTCTTAGCCATTTTCATTATCGTTTTCGTAGGTTGGTGTATTGAGTTTGTTCAATGGTTCCATTTTCATTATGACAACTGATAATCTTATACATTACAACTAAATGTTGCAGGGACATGTAACCATTACATCCTAAAGGATATTCTAGGTGATGGAACACTCTACAGTTGAATGCGACAAATGTGAGAACAGAGAGATTTTAGCGGTGTAAGTTCCTTTCAATAAACCTGGTTTTGATTATTGGTATTAATTATATACCACAGGATTCATTCATGAAAGCATGTTGGATTTGACATTCAAAATTGCTTTGGGAATTGATCTTGACAGCAATCAGCATAACCAGGAAATTTAAGGAATTTTTAAATATCACACCAGAGGCTAAGCTAAATGCATGAAGATCAAAGTGATTGATGAGTTTGTTTATTAGCTGATCTAGACCAAGACTGAACAAATGAACAGGGGACAAGATGATTTCTAGTAAGTGGATACCTTTTTCCCATAAAATCATTGGTGGGTTGGGTAACGAGTCGAAAGAGGTCTGGGGTTTTGAAAAATGGTTACCTTTTTAGTAGGGTTGAAATGGGTCGGGTCAGGTTGGACTGTTGGACTGTGTGACTGAGATGAAAACACTTTAATTTTCTTTAAACCTTATATCTAGTTAATGTTTAAACTATGATTACAAAAAACAAACCTTTTTTAATAATAGTCTAACTTTCTTTTAATAGTGTTTAGAATGTGATGATTATAATCTTGTTATTTTTAATTTGAAAGCAATGGGTTTGCCTACTAATGTCAAATTGTGTTGTTTGACCCTTGACTGCAGTTGAAGAAAGAAGACATTCTATCAAGGTTTCTGCATAGCAACAACACACATCCAAAGTCACAGATGTTGAAGAATTTGCAAACAGTGTGAGTGAAGAAAGCCTAGAAGAGATGCAGTATCTTAATGCCGATTTTAACGAAACTCTCAAGACTCTTTCATGCAGTTCCCATGGTATGCAATCTCAAATCTTTATCAATTTTTCATACTTCGACTTAACTGGATGGTTACTAGTATTTATTGGAGTAAGAGGTTCAAAATGGATCTCGTTGGGTCAACCCAAAGCTCTTTTTGTCAAAAAATTTAAAAAGAGTAAAATGCATGGATAGTCCCTGTGGTTTTGTAAAATAACACCTATAGTCCCCAACTTTTGGAAATTACACCGGTACTCCCTGTGGTTTGACAGTTTGTTACTCGGATAGTCCCTGTAGTGGATGGGGGTTAATTTTCTCAGTTAAGTGGGTGTGAAATGACCATAATGCCCTTACTGTATTAAAAAATATTAAAAGATAAAGTTAACTCAAGTGGGCCCCACCCCACCCTCATATACCGATCTGTTTCAGTGAAATCAAATGAGTTTCGATCAAGTTTCGATTTTTTTCGGATCGAATTTCGGACTGTTTCGTGTGATTTCGACGAATTTCTGATCGTTTCGGTGAAATTGAATAAGATTTTGTTTGATTTCAGACTGTTTCGATTGATTTCAATGTGTTGTTTCGGACTGTTTTGATTCAGTATCGGTGTGTTAAGAATCAAATTTTGATAGTTTCAAACAATTCACAATCGATTTCAGTTAGTTTTTAGTAAAAAGTGATACAAATTTAGATCGGAGTTGCAGTTTTTCGTACGAAGAAGAAGAAGTATTATTTGCGACGATATTAGGGGTTGTGTATAAGTGACGAAAAGTTGTTTTGAAGTTGCAGTTTCAAAATCTGAACCGTAGTAGAAACTGTGATTATTTGAAATTGGGGTTGAATTCTTGGCTTGGACATTCATTGATAGAAGAAGAGCTAATAGTTTTAGTATAAGTGACAGATTGATTTGCAATGAAAAGATAAAACCTGAATAGTGTTCTTTTATATGATAGTTGTGGTTACTAGTTTTAGAAGATATTAGTTTGTGTTCGAAGAAGAAAAGAAGCAATCATAGCTGGGGGTGGGTGGGGTTGGGGTGGGGTTGTTTTGTTTGTATAGAGTGGAGAAGATGAAGGGTAGATTTGTCATTTCACATCCATTTAATGTAGAAAACTAACCGTCATCCACTCCAGGGACTATCCGAGTAACAAACTGTCAAACCACAGGGAGCACCGGTGTAATTTCCAAAAGTTGGGGACTATAGGTGTTATTTTGCAAAACCACAGGGACTATCCGTGCATTTTACTCATTTAAAAAAAAAAGTTATTGATAATTAGTTTTAAAGAAGTATTATTTCAGGGGTTTTATGCTTCAAAAATACACATTGGATAACTTTACATCCTAAAAAGGTAATAAAAAAGAGAAGTAAAACAGATGTTGCAATTTTTCATATGTTGTTGTCTACTAGGATAAAACAATACCATCATATGCCCAATTTATATGCTTCACAGATATGGATGATGCATGATGTATCTGATGGTTATGTTGTGAAGAAAGAGGATACTGCAGTTTTATCAGAAAAATGGTTTCGTCAAATTGTTGTTTCTCTGAAAGCTTCTTTAAGTTTAAGGCTTTAAAGGTCAGTACCATTTCCTTTTCATTTGGATCATGTAACTGAACTCTTGATTTGTAAAAATTTTTGTGGTCTAGTTTAAAAGTCAACCTTCATGTTATGTCATTTGACCAAAGCAAAAGTATCAAGATTATCATAAAACGTATATTACTAATTATTTAATGAACCTGATGTGAGGAATTTTAGTCAACATGGTTACTAGTAGTTAGAGTAAAAGGGTCAAAGTGGTTGATGAGTTCCAGTACGAGTGAATAAAGCCTAGAAAAGATATAGTATCTTCATGCAGATTTTAACAAAACTCTCAAGAGTCTATCATGCAGTTCCAGTGGTACGCAATCTCAAATCTTTATCAATTTCTCATACTATGATTTAACTGGGCCTTTGACTAATCAACATGGGGTTACTAGTAGTCAGAGGATCAAAATGGCAATTTACTCTTGAATTTTAATGATAACAATAATTTATATGTTGAAATCAGTAATCACTTTTCATAAGTTTAGACTAATATATATATATTGCTGCATAGAATGTATGGTGTAAGATTCTGTTTATTACTCTGTTTATTTTCAAGTTGACTTTCAATTTTGCTTTTTTTTTTTTTTTTTTAATCTTAGCCATTTTCATTATCCTTTTTTGCAGCTTGGTGCATTGAGTATGTTCAATGATTACATTTCAATACGGAAATTTCGTTAGCTGATTTGATTTTGGTAAACATGTAAATTAAGCATTTTCCTCGTTAGCTTAGATCAGAAGCTTCTGTATAGCGGAAAAACAGAATATCTTATATATTACAACAAAATTTTGCAGGGACTTAAGACCATGACATCCTAAAGGATCTTCTAGGTGATGGAACATTCACAGTTGACCAGGAAAAAATTGAGATAAGAGCGATTTAAGCAGTGTAAGTTCCATTCAGTCAAAAAAACATATGACTACTGCATGATACAATGACCTGGTTTTGACTATTGGCATTCATGATATAACACAGGGTTTATTCATGTTGGATTTGATTTTTAAAGTTGCGTTGGGAATTGATATTGACAGCATGTGTGGTTTAACTGAAGGAGGTCTTAGATATGTAATGCTTTTGATGATGTAACTGCATTGACTCTCAAACGGTATGTTGACATAACAAGGAAAACTAAGAAAGCTTTAAATATTAGACCAGAGGCTAAGTTAAAGTGAAGTTGACTGAAAGGAACTTATGCACAAGGTACCAGATGATTTTTGGTAAGAGGATAGTTTTTCCCCATAAAAATTATGAGTTGGGTGGATAACGAGTTGAAAGAGGTCTAGTGGTTAACTTTTTAGTAGGGATGATATGGGTCGGGTCAGGTTGAATTTTTTATTTTCTTATAAGCTTATTTCTAGTTAATGTTTCAACTACGATTATAAAAAGAATATATGTATACTATTTATCATAGTAGTCTAACTTTCTTTTAATAGTGTCTAGTAAGTGTTATGTGTTTTGATTATATTCTTGTTAAAATAATTTGAAAAGCAATGGGTTTAATTGGGCACTAATGTCAAAGTGGGTTGTTTGACCGTTGACTGCAGTTGAAGAAAGTATTTGCAAGGTTTCTGCATATCAACAGCACACATCCAAAGTCACAGATGTTGAGGAATTTGCAAACAGTGTGAGTGAAGAAAGCCTAGAAAAGATGCAGTATCTTAATGCAGATTTTAACGAAACTCTCAAGACTCTTTCATGCAGTTCCAGTGGTATGCAATCTCAAATCTTCATCAATCTCTCATACTTTGACTTAACTGGGCCCTTAACTAATCAACATGGGTACTAGTAGTTATTGGAGTCAGAAGTTCAAAATGATACACATTGGGTCAACCCAAAAGCTCTTTCTGTCTAAATTTCTAAAAAAAAAATAGGAAAAATTACAAGTTTTGTCCTTTATCTTTATAGCACTTTTCAGACGGTGTCCTTTTTAGCGAATGTTAACAGGCGGCGTCCTTTACTAAGTATTTTGTTGCAAGTTTAGTCCTTTACACCCAACCCAGCTAAAAAACCCTGTTAATTGTTGGGTGTAAAGGACTAAACTTGCAACAAAATACCTAGGTAAAGGACTAAACTTGCAACAAAATACCTAGGTAAAGGACTAAACTTGCAACAAAATACCTAGTAAAGGACACCGCCTGTCAACAATTAACAGGGTTTTTTAACTGGGTTGGATGTAAAGGACTAAACTTGCAACAAAATACCTAGTAAAGGACACCGCCTGTCAACATTCGTTAAAAAGGACACCGCCTGAAAAGTGGTATAAAGATAAAGGACAAAACTTGTAATTTTTCCAAAAAAATATTGATAATTAGCGTGTCAACTAAGAAATATTATTTCAATGATAGTCTAACTTTGTTTACCAAAATGATTTTAAGGGTTTTATGTTTCAAAAAAACACATTGGGTAACTTTACATCTTAAAAAGGAAATAAAAAAGTGAAGTAATACAGATGTTGCAACTTTGCGTATATGCTCTTGTGTACTAGCATAAGATAATACCATCATATGCAAAATTTATATGCTTCGCAGATGATGATGCATGATGTATCTGGTGGTTATGTTGTGAATGAAGGGGATATTATTGCAGCTTGTCAGAAAAATGGTTTCATCAAATTGTTGTTTTCATCCAGAAAGCTCCTTTAAGTTTAAGGCTTCTAAGGTTAGTACAATACAAACCATATTGACTATGTGCTCTAGTTTAAAAGTCAACCTTCAAGCTATGTCATTTGACCAATGCAAAAGTACCTAGATTATCATAAAAGTATATTGTCCGAGTACGATTTTGACATGATTTCCTGTTTTTATGTAGAAATCACACGCAGAACAAAGAATTTGTTTGGACAGGGAATTTGCGTATTGGCAGATGAAGATTACTACTTATAAAGACTTGTCACTAATAAGGTTTTGTTGCTAATGAAGAAGACTCACCAAAGGAACCCCTGAGCTGTTACAAGTTGTGTCTGGTGGCATTTGTCGCTCATGGGCGAAACTACCTTGATGGCAACTTATAAGCGATGAAGAATCAATGGTTAAGAAACTTGCATATGATGACAAGTTACCAACTGATGAAGAGAAAAGGAACTGGCCAATGAAGCAAATCACCTCTACTGAAGATTAATGAAGAAGTCTCGCCAATGAAAAACAGATGTCACATGTCAGCCTATCATTCGATGAAGACAACATGCTGAGAAGATGTTATGCGTAACTGTCACTTGTCAATTCCGTACATCTTAACAAGATTATAAACACATGTGTCCGCATTAAATTTATTTATCACTTGACCCCATAGCTTAGTATGTAAAGCTTTTGAGTGCGAGCTCAGTGCGTCGGCCTATATGTGTAAGACCTTCCAAGGAAATTTGTAAGTCACCATCTTCATTTCTAGAGTGTTAGCTAGGAAAGCGTATGTAATTATAACTTTAATCTGTAACTAATTTTACATGATGTATTGAAACACTCGATATTGATTAATGCAATATCAGTGGCGTGGTTGGTGCTGGTGACAACAATAATGGTGGAGCCGAATGGTAACAGTGGCGGGCTTGGTGCCGGCACCGATGGTGACAATGGCGGTGGCAAAGGTGGCAGTGGTGACAACGGTAAGAGAGTGGAAGATTCAAATTCCTTGCTTTAATTTCTTCACAATTTGGAAGAAACACCAACCAAACATACTATCATTCGAATTCATATTCCAGTTAAAAAGAACTGAATCAAAGAACTGATAAATGAATTTACTTTCCATTTTCATTGAACTCGGAAAAGAAAAAATAATGCTATTTTTAACAAGTGGTTTATCTGGAAAAATATGTGATTTTTAACTTTTTTTAACTTTCTTTCAAGCTATATATTGAAAGCTACGCCCCTGATGACAAGTGGTTGGCTGGTTCGATCTAGCTGTTGCCAAACCAAAAAAAAAAATCCACATGGCTGGCCATGCCAAGCTAAGCCACGCCACACCCCTAGTTTTTGAGTATTACCTTGTGGATCCCACCCTCGCCACGTGTCAAGCAATGCTCCCAACCTTGGTTTAAAAAAGCGGTAAGCGCACAAAAGCGATGAGGTCTAAAACCGATTTTTTAAAAGCGAAGCGCAAAAGCAGTGAGTTTTTCGTACGCAAAGCGCAAAGTGATTATATAATTTATTTTATATATCCCATAAGTTTTTAGCATTCAATACCTATGATTTAGCTATATTTAAGCTTGTATATATGTTTTAGAATGAAAAAAACATAAATGTACAGCCTAAAAACCCTGTTGTACAACACTCAGCAGCACAGAAACACACCATGTACATAAGGCGCGCGCCTCACCTGCGCCTCAGGTCAATTTTTAGGCTAAAAAGCGCGCCTCACCTGCGCCTTTTGTACATCGTGCGCCTTGTGTAGTTGTGTGACTTAAGGCGATTTGGTTGGCGCCTTGGGTCGCCTTGCGCCTAGGCGCGCTTAAGGCGCGCTTTTTAAAACCAAGCTCCCAACCCAAGCCTCTCCAAACCCCATAGTCTAATATATAACTGAGAAAAAGTGGTGGCCCGCACTATTAAAAAAGCTAACTGGTTGATGATTGGGAATATCACATTAAAAAAGAAAAACTAAAGTGAGTTGTTAGAGAGTTATTATCTTTTTTATAAATGGCAAATAGACTACTCCTAATATCTACACTACTTGTCTCCAATGAGATCAGAAGTCCCTCACCACTTGAGAGAGAAACATCAATGCAACACTTTGACACCATTGAGTTACAGACCCTTTTGTAGGTCAGTAGATGAGTTGACTCTTAAAACTGATAATAAGGGTTACTTTTGTTTTCAATTGTTATGTGATACATACCCACATTTGCCATTCAAAGACCATTCAACCATGCACGTTTCCTTTCAACTTCTTTGCATGCATTTAAGAGAAAACATGCATTTCCATTATTCCATGTTCACCCATGTAGCTTAATTAATTCCGCATGTTTGTTTCTTATATAAGTACTGTACTTTTGCATCAGAAAATAGAGAAGAAAATTGAAGCATATTTCTTGGGAGATTGACCATCTCGAATCGGTCTTCTATCAATGTTGTCCTTTCACTCAAATTCTTAAAACGTCCTTAATCAATCAACTTTTTGACAGAACACATTATAATAATAACGATTCCAACCCGTTTGGACGCATGTAGATATTTACCCGTTTGACATGCTACCAAACCCCATCCAACTTACCAATTATATTAACTAGCGTATTTGACCGCGCGTTGCGGCGGTACGTTGGTATTCGATCGATATCAGTTCAGTTCATTACAGTATCGGTACGATATATGCACTCGGTATTGAAATCAATACGTGTTTTACATCAATCAAACACGACAAAAACGAACACTGGTACTGGCACCGATGTTGTTCGAACAGTATCGATGATCGTCACGGTACTGATTCATCTATCATCGAAGATAGAGTTGTATACATGAAAAAAATATCGAGACCAGAAACCATAAAAATAAATACATGTACCGGTACCAATGTTCTTATATACGGTATCGTAGCGATACGGTGTTAGTTTATCGAAAGGAAAAACAATAAAAATAAATACTCGTACCAATGTTATTCGGTCGGTTTCCATTGGTTCACTACGGCAGCGGCACAATATCCGTTATCAAACTCAAAACCATAAAAACGAAAGCAAAAACAACAATAATATACATTTGTACCGATACATATGGTTTTTGATCGGTTTTAATTCAGTCTGGTACAGTATCAACACACTATCTATTTTCAATTAAATTTTTAATCCCAATGTTGAAAAAATAAACATTGAACGCATGTTATTGGAAAAGAAAGTTTAATCGATGAATAAAATATTATTAAAAAATAAATACTTAAAAAATATTAAGTCACTATTAATTTTCGGTTTCAATTCGGTTTGATACGATAGCGGACGGTATCCATTTCCGGTAAAACTTAGAAATAAAATAAAATAAACATATTTATTTTGTTGATAAACAATAAACACAGAATCAAATTCAAAATATTTCTTTTATATATAAGGCCAAAAAAAATTACACCAAGATAGCCGGTAAGCGGGCAACAAGCTGCGCCGCTACCCCCTTTTGAATAGCGAAACCTAACCTAGTAAAAACGAAACCCCGATCTCTAGGAGACGAAATGTTGCTGTGAACAACCCGTTGGACCCGTTCAAGAATTAAATTTTTCTTAAAAAGTTAAAAAAAATTATTAGAAAACAATCAAATTAAATGATTAATTAAATACTATTATAAAACCAATAAATACTAAAACAATATTTAACAAAAAAAAAAACACTTGGAATTTTAAATCATATGTATAATTGTACATACACGATAATATTCATTTAGCAATACTTTATTTACAAAAAATAGTGTCCTTTCATAAACAGGGCCATGGGCGGTGATGAGGGTGTGCGGGGAGGACCACCCGCACAAGTCCTGTGATTTCGAGGGCACGTGTTTTTTTTGGAAAATCTTATATATATATATATAGCATTAGGTTCAAGAGTGAACATTAGTGTAGTTTACGAACTGAGCGAACTAATCATGGCCATACATGTGTGTAGATCAATGGCTAGGATTTGATGATGAAATACACTAGTGTATTTTACGATTTGATGATGAAATCCTAGCCATACACGTGTGTAAATCAATAACCAAGATTTGTTCACTCAGTTCGCAAATACACTGGTGTTCACTCTAGAACCCCACCCTATATATATATATATATATATATATATATATATATATATATATATATATATATATATAGGGAGCCGCTAAAATGAGAACCACCCCCAGTTGTAAGAACCGCGAGAACCACTCTCAACCAATCAGAATTTGACAACCCAAAGGGTATTATAGTCATTTACCCCATATGTCTAATCTCTCTATCTCTCTTCATTAATTGTAGCAGGTTTATCTCTCCTCTCTCTTTAAATCTTCTCTTTAAGTCTCTCTCATCACTTTGAAAAAGCAGATCATCTCTCATGTTCAACCCAAACACCAACCCACCACCAGACATCATCGCCTTCTTCAAACCCACCACCATCTTGATCAGCATTTTGGCTTCAATCCATTCTCCCTTCCACCACCACTCCGGCACCGCATCGACCCGACAACCAACCCCTATCTGCACCGCTCCATCATCGTCAACCACCATCAGCACCACCGTCATCGTCAACCACCATCAGCGCCACCGTCAAGAGAGAAGTGGGTTTTTGTTGAGGCGGAGGTTTGGGTTAGCAGATGAAGGGCGAAGTGTTGATGTGGTTGTTATGGTGGGTTAGGGGCGGCGGTCGTTGAAGGGTGATGTGGTTGTTTGTGGTGGGTGGTTGGTGAAGGCGGGTTTGTGGTTGTTTGTGGCACCCCTTTCCTCTCTGCCGCCACCCTTGCGACTAGTGTTTGGTTGTGGTGGCGTTGGGGTTGGTGGCGGAACCCTAGGCGGTGGTGGTGGTAGAGGTGGGGGGTAGAAGTGGTAAGAATTTCAAGCCTTGAATTTGTGGTTTTTGAATTTGGTTCTTAGTGATTCTGGAATTTGGGGTCTTTTGTGATTCTTGATTCTGTGGTTCTTGAATTTGGGTCTTTTGTCATTCTGTTTTGAATCTGGGTTTGAATCTGGGTTTTGAATCTTGTGGGTTTGAATCTGGGTTTTGAATCTTTGTGGGTTTGTCTTGTGGGTTTGAATCTGGGTTTTAAATTTTGTTGAATCTGGGTTTTGAATCTTGCGGGGTTTGTCTTGTGGGTTTGAATCTTGTGGGTTTGATTCTGTTGAATCTGTTGATTCTAGGGTTAAAACATCGGAGTTAAAACTCTGTTTGAATATGTTTGAATGATGTTCTGGTTCCTTTTGAATGTTTAAATCGGTTGAATATGGTGCCTTATTGAATCGGCTGTGATGATGCAAAAAAAAAAAAAAAAAAAAAAAAAACTGACGATGGCGCGGCAAGGATGGCGGAGGGTAGGGTTTTGAACCTGCAACCCCACTTGCAGCCTCTGATTATCGGAAAATCTGAGCCAAAACTTCGTTTTTTTTCAAGAATCCTCTTGTTCTTTTGATTTTTTTGAGGCGTCGATGATGATAACAAAGTATCTGAGACACATCCCGATTGTGCGATTTTCTGGGTGCGTTCGTTTTTGCGTAAAAAACGTTTTTGTAAAAAAAAAAAGTTAAACCGTAAACTTTTTAACGTAAAACGTAAAAACGTAAAACGTAAAAAGTTTTTACGTAAAACGTAAAAAGTTTTCCGTAAAACGTTAAAAGTTTTAGGTAAATCGTAAAACGTAAAATTTTGTTAGTAAAACGTAAAAACGTTAACGTAAAAAAACCGGCGCGTAAAACGTAAAAAAACGTTAACGTAAAAAACCGGGGCGTAAAACGTAAAAAACCGGCGCGTAAAATGTTAAAAAACGTTAACGTAAAAAACCGGGGGCGTAAAACGTAAAAAACCGACGCGTAAAACGTAAATAACGTTAATGTAAAAAAACCGGCGCGTAAAACGTAAAAAAACGTTAACGTAAAAAACCGGGGGCGTAAAACGTAAAAAACCGACGCTTAAAACGTAAATAACGTTAACGTAAAAAAACGGGGCGTAAAACGTAAAAACGGCGGGTTGAAAAAACGACGCGTGAAAAAGCCGGGCGTAAAATCGTCACGTCAAAAAACGAGTCGTGAAAGGGCCGGGCGTAAAAAACGTAAAACGTTAAACGTAAAAATCTGTAAATAAATCTGAATTTGATAATGCTTAATAAAAAAACTATGTTTAAAAAATAAAAATCTAATATAATAATACCAAAAAGTAATAAAAAAACAATAAAGACAAAAAGACAAAATAGAGTAATTTACTTAAATACCCTTTTGGATTAAAATACTAAAGACATAATTAGACAAAAAATACTTAATATTATTTTTAAATTCTTTTAATCTCAACCATCCATCTTCTTGATCTAATGGCCAGAAAGTGGTTCTCGCGGTTCTTACAACTGGAGGTGGTTCTCATTCTAGCGGTCCCCTATATATATATATATATATATAGGGTGGAGATACAATAGGAAGTTTATTTGGCTAGGAAGACTAGGAAGTAATCTTGACCATCCATTTACTTAATCAAGGGCTAAGATTTAATGAGGGAAATTGAAAAGAAGAAAAGTGGCGCGTGGGTTTGTGTAAGGGTATTGTAGTCAATTCAGGACAATAGTTTCTCTCTCCTCCAATACCCCCCATTTTTTAAACGTTAATAACTCTTTCATACGACATTATTTTTTATAAAAATTGCACCAAAAAAACGAGCGTTTTTTTATCTTTAAAACGAGTATACTATTGCTATATTTTCGAAAAAAAAAATTTAAACCCAGTTGCGTAAAACGCAATGGAAAAAACTCAGTTGCGTAAAACGCAATGGAAAAAAAAAACCTAAAAATGACATTTTTCTAAAACGCAATGCACAAAAAACACAAAGAAATGTCTTATTTGTAAAACGCAATGGCCAGAAAACACAAAGATATGTCTTATTTCTTAAACGCAATAGCCTAAAAACACAAAAGAAAGTGTACTTTCTAAAACGCAATGGACTGAAAACACATAAAAATGTGTTTTACCTAAAACGCAATGCACAAAAAACACAAAGAAATGTCTTATTTATAAAACGCAATGACCAGAAAACACTTAAAAATGTCTCATTTCTAAAACGCAAAGGCCTAAAAAAACAAAAGAAAGTGTTCTCTCTAAAACGCAATGGACTGAAAACACCTAAAAATGTGTTTGACCTAAAACGCAATGACTAAAAACACTTCGAAAATGTGTTTTTCTAAAACGCAATGACCAGAAAACACATAAAAATGTCTTAGTTCTAAAACGCAATGGCCTAAAAACACCAAAGAAAGTGTTCTCTCTAAAACGCATTGAACCAGGACAACAGTTTTGTTTGTGAATTGTCTGAACCAGGAAGCAGGAGATCAAAAACTGTCTACGAATGCAGTTTTCCAGAGGCAATTTACAGAAAATTTAATTTTCTGATGCATTTTTATTAAAGCAATTTAATCGAAAAAAAAAATTACCCCAGCCAGGGGCTCTGCCCCTTGGACCCTGCCAGGGGCTGCCGCCCCTGGGACCCCGCTACCAGGGGCGTTGCCGCCGGATCCCCGCCAAGATCGTAAAACGCAATGACTAAATCAAAAACCCAGATCGTAAACATGAAATTAAAGAATTTCTTACATAGATCGAAGCCGGTTTCTTCAACGATTGATGGAATTTGAATGATAGAAACACTTATCAGCGATCGAATCGAGTGATTATCTTCAAAATCACAGGAAAAAACGAGATTTTGTATGAAATTAAACTGCGTTTTCTTCAAAAAAGATGAAGAACACGTTGATCGGGTGTTTGATTCATTGATTGGTGACGAAAATCGCACTATAATGTAGTGATTATTGAGATAGAAAGTGAAGAAATGGTTGAAGATGGTGGGTTTTGAAAATGGTGGGTTTTGAAGTTACCGGGGAGAAGAAGGAAGAAGAAATGATACGATTGACTAAAATACCCTTCCTCTTTATTTTAAATTTTGCCACATGTCATCATCCTATTGCTTCCTATCCTTCCTAGCCAAAATAAACTTCCTATTTGATCTTTTCCCATATATATATATATATATATATATGTTAATTTTTTTTAATAATATACCCATACCAACTCCAAGATAGGCCCATTTACAAAGTAATTTTTATGGTTTAGAAATTGACCCATTGGTATTAGGTTTAGTGAGCTCAACACCCATTTGATTTAAAAAAATAATAATAAAACATTACGGAATGACACATTTTTTCAAGCTCCTGAACAAGGCAAAGAACAATATTCAGGGCAAAGAACAATATTCATTTAGCAAAACAACAATACCAACATCTTTTGTATTCGCCAATAATATTACAAAAGAATTCTGAGGAAAGATTCATCTAACAGTTTACATGGAACGAGGACAATACATCTTGATATAATGTGGAGCAGAAAAGAAGTGGTATCAACCACTATAACTGTTCAAGGTGAAACCAAATCATGTTTTATTCTATAGTCGTTTAAAACTTGTGGTTTTTGTCATATTTTGAAGTAAACAAACCCCTAATTAACTGTAGGAAATAGGTTCACCTTTTGTAAAATATAATTACAAAATATATCATAACGAGACTCTCGTTATTCGTAGGAAATATCATAGTACAATACCGGTTGCAATAACTAAATAAAAGAATATAAATATAATTATATATACCAATCTTGATTCAAGCCGCATCTCTGGTGGGTCCTTCACGCGAACTTGATAGCATTCTAGACTCGAGTATTCATCATCTTGAGTCTTGAAAAATACTCCTTGACTGCAACAAAGAGCACACTAAAACGTTGACGATTTTGGTTGAGGCACGTGTTCAACACGCTTCCCTTAAAACAGATTCCGCGCCTCTACTAAAGATGACGCGTCTGTCTCCCAGGGTACAACAGCCGAAGCAGTCTGTACTGCCGGAGATGGCTCACCGGCCCAAGGTTACATCCGGTAATTGTAGTGTTTGAACTCATGGGGTGGAAAACAAGTAGAGAGTACTCATCTCTCTAGTTGGTGTTCATCCTCCTTCTAATATTCTTCATGTATCAAGCAATACCCTATTCTTGTTGTCACAAAAGAAAGCACATAGCCTACTATTTGTACAAGACTAGTGAAAGGTTTCACTTAATTATTCACTTAATTAGTCACTTAATTAGAGGCTTAAAAACTCTAATAAAACTAATTAAATACACAAGAGTTACTCTTTTATTGCCACATGAATATTCTAATTAATATTTATAATTTCATTAAATTATAAATATCTTTAATATCCATTCACCAAATTTCCAACAATCCTCCACATGAATGGAGATCATTCAAAACACTTAAAATTTCCAATGTAACCTCGACAGTTGAGTTTTGCATACGGTAGGTAGGTGTTACCCTTTGAACCTTCGCTCATGAAATGCACTTAGCCCACTAGCTCTGAGTAGATCTCGATGTCTTTGAACTCGTCTGCCGTTTGTGTAGACGACAATACACTTCATACAAGACTCTCCCTAGCCGTGTCATCTCCTCATAGTCGTGTCCAATAATGGTCGTGGAACACTTTCCTGGTTCTGCGAGAGCTCTAGGAATTGTGCCCTCAATTCCATTCGAAGCGACCCCACTTCTCTCTAACATAGGTGATTCTCCTTAGATCATTAAAAGCATTGTGGTTATCGTGATTTATCCAAATCATTTACCACATATTATGCTTAGCCTTACACTTGTCACTTTTAGGAATGGACTAGGAAGTTTATTAATTTTTATAATAAACTACCTTATTAAATGCGTAGGGTTATTCCCCCACAGTGACCTCGCTTATTCATACAATTAGGTTTTCCTATTGAACTCAATTCTTGGGATCTCCAGTCTACTGAGTTAGGTTTCCATCATATGAACTTCATTTTTCAAGGGCTTCAGTCCCATTCCACAACTTGATCTCTAATAAACCCTCAGGTTGTTGGATCCATAACATTAGCAAATAACTTTGCGTATTTGAGATCAGTTGTCATGATGTGTTATTAACTCATAAGTTAATTTTGCCTATTGTCAACTTCTAAGACTATAACCTCAGTGGCCATCTGAATCTGGTTATAATATATGTCTTTGTAAGATACGCTTATCATTTAAGGCAAACACATCTCCATTATGCACTGCGACCTTTGTGTCCTCCACATAGTCGTCTGTTTGCAATGTTAGATTGGATTGCAAAATCCTTATTGCCAAACTTTTATGATACAAATGCAAGACACCCCCACATTTAAGTGTTATAGGATATCATCCAGATGGGTAATGAAAACCATTTCTACATACCCTTATAGGGTTGTTTCTAAATGGATCCTCCCCCACATTTCTTGGCATTTGATCAACATTTCCGTAACTTCACTTATGACGACATTTATACACATATGATTGAACAAGATCAACCTCATTGTATCAGTGAATTCAACTCATACTGCATTAGCTTACATAAGCTTCTTAGCTAACCAAAGCAACACTTGCCATTGTCATAAGTTTGTCACCAACTTAGAATAATTCTAATTTAACATCTAGAATAAGCTTAGACAACGAGTTCTCCTCATTAGCTTTTCGAACAAACTCTTAAAAGTTACATGTCTTTTCCTTATAATGAATGAATATTCTCCCTCAACTTTGTCTATACACAAATTCTTTTTGTGTTCATACACATTTGAATGTTTAGAGTTAATTAGTCTCCGTCAAGACCCATAATTAACCAAGTACTAGTCTAGCATGCTTTAGACTACAATACTTTAGCATGTGAACAGAAGATGCATCATTCTGATTCTTCACAGCCATAAGGATATCTTAATATCACTTTGCAACATTCATCCCTTGTTAAGACAAAATAATGAGACTTAATCATAATCCTAAAACATCAATATTTAGGAAGGTCTCACAAATTTCATCATTCATTTTAGGAACATAACTTGTTTACCTTTGATCTCTAACAATCTACCATTGACTCATAAGTACTTAAACATAAGTCTTAATCCAAGTCACTTGGTGAACACATTCATCACCAACAAGATGAATGTTTCTGACGTGTGCGTATATATACATAATATTTTGCAATGAATTACACACGATTGGGTTTTAAATTTATAAAAGTGATAATTACTTTTACATCAAAACACACACGAAAGAGGCAAGTGTACCCCGTCATATATGTAATAAAGTATTGGTAAGAACCAAGTATCGATCCAAGGAAATGGGCGGAGAAATAGTACTAGACCTTTTTCACTAAATTACCGGTAAAAACATATTTTTGTTTGATTTAAACTAAATAAAGTAAACATAACCAAATACATAATAAAAACATAATAGATAGTAGATAAAAAGCCTTGCTAAATATACAACCACAGCATGTCAACTAAGTCAGTTTTGGCACTAGAAGCATTCGGTCAATATTCCAATTTAAGACAATTAGTATCCCTTTCGGGAATCCTAACATGACAATCATTCGGAAAGTTAAAACGATAAACACACTTTAACCACCTAAAATTGTTCTTTAACGTGCAATTGATTAATGTCTATGAAAATCTCTTAAAAATAAGTTAGGCAGCCGTTAGGATTATTCTAACCTCACTTAAACAAGGAAAGCGACACCGATAAACACAATGCAACCACCGAGATAAGCATAAACTAGATTAAATCACAACCGAGTTCATTTTACAAATCTTACACAATAATTCACCAAGATAGCAATTTTGGCCTAAACTACTAACTAAGCTAACAAATCATGGAAAGAATTTATAACGACACCATCTAACCCGTTTAGGTCCTTCCGTGACGGCAAGCTCTCTTGATTAACAATAATTACATTTTATTAAATCACTAACCATTTCTAGTATCATGATGCATACATTTAAACCAAGCTAATCTAGTTAACAAAGTTCAAAGTTTACTAATACAAGATTAATTAAGCTTCATTTTTCAACTATCTTAACTAACCAAGCACCAATCATCCAACATAATTACTTATAATCAAGAATTCAATATCAATAACAAGGGTGCAAACTAATCATCAAAGATTAACATAGAAAATACTTCAAAATGTCATTACAAACAAAGATTAACATACTAATGGTTATAATCTAGCAAGGGATTGTTGTGTTTTTGCCCAAAGGCTACAATAATACATAAATCATAATCTAAGTACTTGAAAGATTAACAAAAACTTGGAAAGATTAGAAAATCAAACCATAAACAAGTACTAGACTAAGGATCCGGGTAGTAATCGAGCTAATCGGGATAATATGGCTTGAATCCGGGTGAAAGCAGAAGCCTCCGGAGCCTGAAAATCGCCTGAGAGCTCTCCAAAAATCCAGAATATCGAGCTGAAAGTTTCTGCAAGTTTTTATAGATTTTGCTGTTGCACGGTCGTTCCCCATATGGAACGACCGTTCACTTTATTGAATTATTGGACATGGGTCACCATACCGCATACGTCATCGGATCGTTGACCAGATCTGAAATAGCACGACCGTTCTTTGTGTTGAACGGTCGTTCAGTTCCGGGCTTCATGTTGCACGCCAAGTCGCACCTACCGTTCAGTTCCGAGACTCTGTTGGTTCACCGGAGATGCACGGTCGTTCCTCACATGGAACGACCGTTCTTCTCCTAGTCGCTTGTTTCCCTGGAACGCCCAGTCGCACCGATCGTTCATTGCCGAGATGATCAGCTTTGTCGGAGATGCACGACCGTGCATCAGGTGGAACGGTCGTTCCACAGGCCCAGTTCAGAATCCTTAACAGAAAGTCCGCAGCTTTGTCGTTTTGCCCGGAAAGTCCTCGTTTTTGCTATCATATTGTCTGGAATGCAGTTTTAGGCCTGTAAACACAAATGTAGATAAATAAGTATCCGAACGACGGTTTTACGGCCAAAAACGCATAAAATAGGGGTAAAACGGGGAACTAAAATATGTGTAAATTAGAGTGTATCAAATCTCCCCACACTTAAACCTTGCTTGTCCTCAAGCAAGCTAAACTAAAAAGCAATAAAAGACATAAACAAACAAGAACGATAATTTACACACTATTTTATTGAAAACTAATATATAAACGGTTAGCCGGTTTGTCGAAAGACAACATCAAAAGATTCAAACCCAACAAGCATATGCAAGTTTAAAAAGCGACAACCAAAAAGCCGAGACTAAACATTTAATTGACTCACATGTTAATCTTCACCCAACTCACAATGTTCACACGCACTCGGTTTTATTTATGAATCATACATAAAATGTGTATGCGTAAACACTCAACGCCTAGTCAATGAAATGTGCACTATCATAAGCTTGTCATAAGATCTCGTCTCCACCAACTAACATGCAAATAAGTGTAAATCAAGAGGTCTTTACGGGTTGTAACGTTAGGCTTGGGCGAAGGGTATGGAAGTGGACATTTAAAATGGCGAAAACGGTTAAAACTCGGTAGTAGCGTTTAACTAGCAATAAACAATACAACTTTACATACAAACGCCTTAAAAAGGCGACTAAAGCGCAATCGAGCTAATCAACAAGATTTTTAACATTTAAGCATTCAAAATTGCTCGATTTCTATCAACTTCACCCTATTTTAGGGTGTTTTATTTTCTGTTTTTTTTTTTTTTATTTTTTTTTTTACAAACTATACAATGAAATATAAACAATAACAAGCTAGTTAAACTATTATTTTAACCGAGTTTCAACACTAAAAAGGGTTTAAAAACATAAAAAGACTAAATTTGGTTAAGTAGGCGATAAGGTGGGTAAACAAAGGTGAACGGGAAGGCTCGACATGGTTAATCCTAAAGGGTAATATAAGGTGAACGGGAAGCACAACACAAAGAACAAGGTACACAACAAAGGGGTAATCTAAGTGCCTCTATCACGTTTACACAAATCCGCACGTTCATGGTCTTAACAAGCATACTAGTGACAAGTTCTAAATTGCACACAACATCCGGCTCACTCCTATATCCGAAATGAAAAAATATATAACAATCTAAGCTCAATATGCTCACGTAACGGAAGGAATAGGTAAAAGTGTGAAAACTATCATGTAAGTCTTTCTTTATTTGTCACGCTTTCCGGTTTCCTTTTTTTTTTCAAAAAATATTATGCTTGTCGAGTTTTTATCAAGTCCGATGCTTTCTAAAACATAACCAACCGGTTTATTTACCAACATATATACAAAACACACGTATTTTTAAATGATTTTTCTGATTTTCTGTTTTTTTTTTGTTTTTTTTTATATGAGGACAAACAAAGCTAAGTTAACAAAGTTAACCCCCTCCCCACACTTGAACTTCGCATTGTCCCCAATGCGAGACCCGAAATATAGAGAAAGGGATAAAAATTACTCCCCTCAAGATGATGTTGGTGCCACGAGACTTCCGAAGCTCTAACTGGTACGTGCTCCGGTCCAAGATCCGATAGATAAAATCTGCAAATATGTCGTGTACACCCAAAATATAACAGAAAAAGAAAAATCAAACAACCATAATTTACATAAATGCTAACATCCAAACAAAAATGAAAGGAAATTGTTTGAAAATACATATCCGGGGTGTTTTAAATACTAAGTCAAAATAAACACCCAAATAAAAGTAAAGTACTGAAACATAAAACACCACCAAATGCTACCACTACCGCAAACTACTCGTCATCATCATCGTCATCATGCCTCGTGCCAGATGGGCCCTGATCGCCATAGCCAGGGGGGTTCCACGGTGGGAACTCCGGCGGGTGCTGAAAATAGTTGGGGTATGCGTGATGCATCTCCCCGAACAAATAAGAAAAACCCGCGGACACCCCCTGGTATAGAGTATCCTGGCGCTGCTCTAGTCGGTCATGTGTGGCCCGAAGCTCTGCCTGACTGGCCCTAATCTCGTCCTGGCTAGCCCGGATCTGGTCCTGGCTAGATCTGATCTCGCTGAAATAGCTACCATGCTGCTCCTGAGTGACACGCATGTCCTGGAACTGCTGGTAGAAAGTAGGCCAATCCTCATGCTGCTGAAATGCATGATGCTGCGGCGAGTGTGGTGGTGTCGGTGGCTGTGGCTCGTGCTGCTCTCCCATCTCTTCGTCTTCATCCTCATGTTCCTCCTCAGCTGGAGGTAACGGGTCCCATATCTCTCCATTCAAACCCCTCAACCTATTTATCCCATCCAACTCAGCAATAACCCCCATAAACTTCAAAGACCGGATATCAACATGCACCCCCTCAGTGATCAAGGTGAGACCCTGAACCACTCCCGGCGTCATATATCGCTCATTGTACGCGATCTCGGTCACGTACTGACCGCCATGAATCTCACTATTTGGGGTTCGCCCTGAACACTTGACAAAGTATTCAGCCATTCGCGCGGCGAGGTTGATCGGTGCTTTGTCAACCAACGCATAAAGAAAGAGCAAATCAGGTGTTGGACAGTTACCTTGACTGTCCATGAGTCCGCAAATAGAATGGCTGAAAACATGGTGCATCACTCGCACCAGAGGGTCTCGGAGTCGTGAAGCTTTTAACATCCGTGGGTTGTAGCGGTCTCCAATAGCGTTACGCGCCCAGAATGCATCCCGCGCTGCATCATTAGGGAAGTTGAACCGATCGTTGAAGACGTCGGGATCATCCATGTCCTCCCGCGTATAAATCCCAAGCCTCCGTCCCAAACGACCCACCGACCATGTATGCCATCGCCTACATAACCTGAAGGTTACCCGATTCCTGTAGCGGAAATCGGGCTCTGTATGTGCAACCGGCCTTTCATACTGATACGATGCGAAGAATTCGATTGTCAACTCCTGATAAACAGGTCGGCTGCAACCGACCAGGTTTGCAAGCGCGGGAGTCATCATTTCATCGAGACGGTCATATTGATTTAGTTCTCGCATGACCTCCCAGTCTAACCATCGGGGCTCGCCAAACTGCTCCCGTCTCGCCCATAATGCATCGCGCTTCGGGATGCATAACGCTTCTTTCTCGATATTTGGGTCAAATTGCAGGAACGGATGGTCCATCTGTAATGGGGAATATTGTTAGGAAGACAGAAACAGGAGAAAAAAGAGTTGAAAACAAGCGAGCAGCCAATTATGAAGCTACTGTCCAAACTGTACTGGCAATACGGCACGGTCGTTCTCCTGGACGCACGGTCGTGCGTCACCGAGAACTAACAGGCCAGACCAGATGATATCGTGAATCAGCCGGCGATGCACGACCGTTCCACCAGAGGAACGACCGTGCACTTCCGAATCTGCAGAATACGACCCCTGAACTTAGAACAATCAGATTTTGCAAAATTTCAACAATTATTGGGTCAACAGGGGTCTGCAAATCAACCGGGTGTTCACGATACTTCGATTTAACAAGGGTTAGGGTTTCGATTTGTTTATGAAGAGAACCCTAAAAATTCCTTGAAAAATCGGAAGAAAACTACACTAGAAAGAAAGAAAACAAGAAATCTAACACTAGAGATGTACCGTGCGAAGTTGGGTGTTTGATCGTGCGAAAAATCGTGCGAAACGGTGAAAAATCGCCCAGGAACGGTCTGCAGCTGCTAGGGTTCGCGAATGATGGTTTTTGCAGCAGATAATGGTATATATAGTGTGCAAAATGACCAAATTGCCCTCAGCCTTTCGCACGGTCGTTCTCCGGAATGGAACGGTCGTGCGTCACCGAGGTCGTTCAAACCCAGCAGCGTGTTCTCGGAAATGCACCGAGGGTGCGATCTACCGTTCCGGCTTCCTCGCAATCGCACGGTCGTTCCACAGGTGGAACGGTCGTGCATCAGCTGCAGATACAGAATTTCTGCAGAAGCTATTTCCAGCACCCGTTTCGGCCGTTTTTCGCCGTTTTTTCGATACACCAACTGTTCTAATAATATTACAATACAGAACCTTCGCCCGGCACGTACGGAAACAAAACAAACAAACGAAAACTACCTAACTAACCTAAATTACGCTAAAACTACAAAAACAAATAAAAGGACAATTTTGCCCTCATAGCGCCAAAGACGCTCCTGCTGCATTTTTGTCGGCGAGTCAGCAGCGTAGACTCATGCTAAATTTTTGTCGACGAGTCGATAGCAAGACTCAAAGCTAAAAACTAGAAAAACTACAAAAACTACAAAAAAGACTACAAAGACTAAACTACCCCTAAAGCGCAAAATACGCTCTTGCTACATTTTTGATCCGCGAGTCAGTAGCGTAGACTCTCTCCTCCCCACACTTATGATGTGTGCGGGGTTTGGAGTTCAATCACCTCCACCGCCGATTCTATCGGCCCGGCAACGTACAACTTTAACCGGTGACCATTTACCTTGAAAATAACGCCATCCGCGTTCTCTACTGCAACAGTACCGTACGGAAATACCTCCTTAACTGTGTACGGTCCTGTCCAGCGTGAATGTAGTTTCCCAGGAAATAAGCGCAACCGTGAATTGTAAAGAAGAACAAGATCACCCGCTTAGAATTGTTTGTGGTCCTTCAAGCGTGTGTCGTGAAGTTTCTTCGTGCGCTCTTTGTAGAGTACGGAGCTTTCATAGGCTTGTTGTCGCAATTCCTCCAGTTCATGAATTTGGAGAAACCGGGCTTCACCTCCGGTTTTAAAGTCCAAATTTGCGGTTTTCAAAGCCCACATAGCTTTGTGCTCCAACTCCACCGGTAAATGGCAGGCCTTTCCGTATACCAACCTAAAGGGGGTGATCCCTATAGGGGTCTTATAAGCTGTACGGAATGCCCATAATGCGTCCTCAAGTTTGTCCGACCACTCCTTGCGGTTAGCACCAACCGACCGCTCAAGGATGCGCTTAAGCCCACGATTCGTGACCTCCACCTGCCCGCTTGTCTGCGGATGATAGGGCGTGGACAAACGGTGATGCACACCGTATCGGGACAGAGCTTTTTCAAGCTGTGTATTACAGAAATGAGTCCCTCGGTCACTAATAAGCGCTTTCAGAGCGCCAAATCGGGCGAACAAACTTTTAAGAAACCTCACAACTACTCTGGCGTCATTAGTAGGTAAGGCTTGCGCCTCAGCCCACTTCGATACATAATCTACAGCCACGAGTATGTACTTGTTTCCACGTGAGGGGGGGAACGGTCCCATGAAGTCTATCCCCTAAACATCAAAGACTTCACACACCTGTATCCAATTCTGTGGCATTTCGTTGCGTGCCGATATGTTAGTCGCTCTCTGACAAGCATCGCACGCCTTCACCCAACTCTGCGCGTCACGGAAAATGGTCGGCCAATAAAACCCGGAATCCAACACCTTCTTCGCAGTGAAGTTGGCTCCGTGGTGGCCTCCGGTAGGTCCCTCATGACACTGGCGCAGAATGTCGGTCGCCTCAGACCCAGATACACATCTCCTAATCACCTGATCAGCACCCACCTTGAACAAGAAAGGGTCGTCCCATATGTAGTGCTTGAGATCCGAAAAGAATTTCCTCTTTTGCTGGTGAGTCAATCCTTTAATCAAAATCCCGCAAGCAAGATAGTTCGCAAAGTCGGCGAACCATGGCGACTCATCGTATATCTCAACAACCATCAAAGACTCGTGTGGGAATTTGTCATTGATTGAATCCCAACGTGAGTCCTCGATGTCTCCGTGCTCTAAACGAGATAGATGGTCGGCCGCTACATTCAACGCACCCTTTTTATCTTGTATTTCAATATCAAACTCTTGCAGCAACAGGATCCATCTGATTAGACGCGGTTTAGCGTCCTGTTTGCTGAAGAGGTATCTAATGGCTGCGTGATCAGTGTATACAACGGTTTTTGAAAGCACTAAATACGATCTAAATTTATCAAATGCGAATACGACCGCCAAGAGCTCTTTTTCGGTCGTGGTGTAATGCTCTTGAGCGTCGTGAAGAGTTTTACTCGCATAATAGATCGGGTGGAAGTGCTTTTCCTTCTTTTGACCCAGAACGGCCCCTATAGCGTAATCACTCGCGTCGCACATGATTTCAAACGGCAAACTCCAGTCCGGTGCGACTAAAATAGGGGCCTCTACCAACTTTTGCTTGAGGAGGTCAAAAACCCTCAAGCAATCATCTCCAAACACGAACGGAGCATCTTTCTCCAACAAACGAGTCATGGGTCTGGCGATTTTAGAAAAATCTTTGATGAATCGCCGATAGAACCCGGCATGACCGAGAAAGCTCCGTATAGCACGAACAGAGGTGGGGGGCGGAAGTCGTGATATAACGTCGACCTTAGCTGGATCGACTTCCATGCCCGCGTGAGAGATTTTGTGTCCCAGAACTATGCCCTCCTTCACCATGAAGTGGCATTTCTCCCAGTTCAGGACCAGATTGGTCTCCTCACACCTCTTCAACATTTTTTTCAAATTTTCCAGACACTGATCAAAGGAATCCCCAAATACTGAAAAATCGTCCATGAACACCTCCATGGAATCCTCAATCATGTCGTGGAAAATTGCGACCATACATCGCTGGAAAGTAGCCGGCGCATTACACAGCCCAAACGGCATACGCCGGTAGGCGAATGTACCAAAAGGACAGGTAAATGTGGTCTTCTCCTGGTCCTCAGGAGCGATAGGAATCTGAAAATAACCGGAGAACCCATCCAGAAAACAATAATATGACTTCCCTGACAGACGCTCCAACATTTGATCAATGAATGGAAGCGGGAAGTGGTCCTTGCGAGTGGCGTCATTGAGTTTGCGATAATCAATGCAAACCCGCCATCCGGTGACCGTCCTGGTTGGAATGAGCTCATTCCTATCGTTCGTGACCACAGTCATGCCCCCCTTTTTGGGCACTACCTGCACAGGGCTGACCCAAACAGAGTCGGAAATGGGATAGATCATACCAGCATCTAACAACTTAATCACTTCCTTTTTAACGACTTCTTGCATGTTCGGGTTCAGCCGCCTCTGGTGCTGCCCACACGGCTTGAACTGATCCTCCATAAGAATTTTATGTGTACAGAAGGAGGGATTTATACCTTTAATGTCCATGATTTTCCAAGCGATTGCTTTCTTATGAAGTTTCAACACATTAAGCAGTCTGCTCTTTTCCTCTCCCGCCAAACCAGATGAAATAATGACAGGAAAATGACGCTCCTCATCAAGAAATGCGTACTCTAGGTGCGGTGGGAGCTCTTTAAGCTCCAAGGTAGGAGGATCTTCCACTGAAGGCTTCGACTTCATTTCACTCTCGCGATCAATTTCTGTGAAACGATCCGGACTCTGGGGACTATCATCACCAATCTGATAGACTGGCTGCTCTAAATAGTGGCCCTCCTGCGTAATGCCATCTAAGTCCCCACACAACAGATGTGTGTCCGAATCTATCTCCTCGATCGTACCCTGGAAATGCGTGCTCACATAAGTGTCGACGATGTCAACATAATAGAGCGCGTCGTCCTGACTCTGAGGGTGCTGCATAGAACGTTTAATGTCAAACGTCACATGCTCATCATCTACTCGGAGTGTGATCTCGCCCGCCGCCACGTCCACAATCGTCCGGGCGGTATTCAAAAACGGGCGTCCGAGTATCAGAGGCACTCTCGAGTCCTCATCCATGTCCAGGATAACAAAATCCACGGGAAATACAAACTTGTCAATCTTAACAAGCATATTTTCTACAAACCCGCGTGGATACTTGACAGAACGATCCGCAAGTCGAATACTCATCCTCGTAGGTGATGGCTCACCTAGATCCAACTTTGTAAAAACCTTATAGGGCATAAGGTTTATACTCGCTCCTAGATCCGCTAACGCATTACTGACTGAAAGATTGCCTATAAGGCAGGGAAGCGTGAAACTGCCTGGATCGCCCATTTTTGTAGGCAGGCGATTCTGGAGAATAGCAGAGCAGCTTTCATTCATAACCACACAAGACATATCCTCTAGTTTTTGCTTGTTTGAGAGGATGTCTTTCAAAAACTTCGCATACTTTGGCATTTGTGCCAAAGCCTCAACAAACGGTATGTTTATATGCAATTGCTTAAACATCTCAAGAAACTTACCGTTTTGTTCATCCATCTTCTGCTTCTTCAACCTTCCTGGATAGGGCACTGGAGGCTTGTAACCTGTGACCGGCTCCTGGACTTGTGCTGTACTTGCTGGGCGGAGCCTGGCATGCACCTCATCTGGTGTGTCGGTCGGGACCGCTTCAGTGATCTGTGGTGAGTCCGATATGACGGGTCCGGTAGGTTTTCCACTCCTGGTCATCACCGCATTCACATCTCTATGCGGGCCCGGGTTTTTCTCAGTATTACCCGGAAGACCACCCTGGGGTCTCTTTGACATCATCTGTGCCAGCTGACCAACCTGATTCTCTATGTTCTGAATCGAGGCCTTGTGGCTCCTCATTTCTCCCTCATGAGAGAGAAACCGATCCTCGCTCTGCTGATAGCGTTTTTCAGCTAATTGATTCGCGCTCGAGGAGCTAGTAAGAAGCTGGGACATCATCTCCTCCAGCTTAGAACTAGACTGAGGGGCCTGCTGCTGGGAACTACTCCCAGAGCCTTGATTCTGATAGTACGGTTGGTTGTATTGCTGGAACTGCTGACCCTGTTGCGCTGGAGCGCGCGGAGTGAATCCCAAAGGATTTTGATTGCCTGCATTTGCTCGCCACCCAAAATTCGGGTGATTTCTCCAACCAGGATTATAGGTGTTGCTGTAAGGGTTGTTATGCGGCCTAACTTGATTACTCACGAAATCTACCTCTTCATGGCCCTCATATCCGACTCCCTGAAAACATGCCCCAGGCTCGTGTGACACACCACACTGGTCACACCCCGAGCCCGCATGCGCAATCATCTGGGACCTGTCGAATCTCGATGCGAGAGCCGAGATTTGTGCAGTAATGGCCGTATAATCGTCTACAGCATGCACTCCTGCGCGAGATGATGATGATGATGCCCGGCCTCCGTCCCGACGCGAACTGGATTTTAACGCGGCTTTCTCAATAATATCATACGCTTCATTCGGCGTCTTAGTTCCGAGATCGCCTCCCGCGTTCACGTCTAACCGCTCCTGTGTATTGTAACTGAGCCCCTGATAGAACGTTAAAACCAGCTGTCCTTTGGAGTAACCGTGATGTGGCACATCTATCAACAAATCCTTGAATCTCTCCCACGCCGCATGCAACGACTCACCCTCGTCCTGATGAAAAGATACAATTCGGTTACGTAGCTTGTTCGTTTTCTCAGGTGGGAAATATTTCTGCATAAACTGCTCCGCCAACTGATTCCAGGTCCTGATGGACCCGGCTGGAAGCGACATAAGCCAAGCTCTGGCTTTGTCACGTACTGAAAACGGAAACAACCTCAACCGAATTGCGTCCGCCGAAGCACCTGTAATCTTAAACGTGGAACAAACATGGAGAAACGCAGCAATATGCCTCCCGGGATCCTCGTGCTCACGTCCGTCAAACTGTACTGAATTTTGTACCATATTTATTATACTAGGTCTAATTTCAAACGTAGGTACATCAATAGTAGGTTGAAGGATACTCGGCTCCAGGCCCTCTCGTCCGGGCTGATTCGTCGCATTCAAGGGTTGATTATCGTCTGCCATGATTGCGTCTCCCCCTGAGCCCTCGGCTTCAACGGGTACCACCGGCTCCGGCTCACCTGCTGCTAGTATCCGCCCAACTGCACGAGATTTCTCACGAAGACGTCTCCTCAGATCAGGCTCGGGCTCGTCTGACGGCTCAATAAGATTGGGAGCGGGGGTATAGGACATTAACCTGCAAACGAAAAATCGACACAATGAATATTTTATTAATTAAATAATGCTGTAAAAAAAATGTTTTTTTTTTTTTTTTTTAGCTGAATAGAAGCAGAAAGTTATTATAAATGGGCTGAAAATTTTATAAAAATCCGAAAAATGGCCCGAAATTTTATAAAAATTCAACACAATAAATAAATGAATCGACTAATACAAAAATGGCTTTAAGGTGCCGAAAACCCAAAGAATAAGTGAATAAATAAATCCGGATCAAATAAATAAATGAAACAAAAATACCGCAAAAATGAATAAATCGAATAAAACAAGAAATATTAACAAATAAATAATCAAGAAATTATACACAAATATTAACAAGTATATACACCGATAACCGAATGACTCGGGTCGTTCCTAAAACTCGCCATTTCCCCGGCAACGGCGCCAAAAACTTGACGTGTGCGTATATATACATAATATTTTGCAATGAATTACACACGATTGGGTTTTAAATTTATAAAAGTGATAATTACTTTTACATCAAAACACACACGAAAGAGGCAAGTGTACCCCGTCATATATGTAATAAAGTATTGGTAAGAACCAAGTATCGATCCAAGGAAATGGGCGGAGAAATAGTACCAGACCTTTTTCACTAAATTACCGGTAAAAACATATTTTTGTTTGATTTAAACTAAATAAAGTAAACATAACCAAATACATAATAAAAACATAATAGATAGTAGATAAAAAGCCTTGCTAAATATACAACCACAGCATGTCAACTAAGTCAGTTTTGGCACTAGAAGCATTCGGTCAATATTCCAATTTAAGACAATTAGTATCCCTTTCGGGAATCCTAACATGACAATCATTCGGAAAGTTAAAACGATAAACACACTTTAACCACCTAAAATTGTTCTTTAACGTGCAATTGATTAATGTCTATGAAAATCTCTTAAAAATAAGTTAGGCAGGCGTTAGGATTATTCTAACCTCACTTAAACAAGGAAAGCGACACCGATAAACACAATGCAACCACCGAGATAAGCATAAACTAGATTAAATCACAACCGAGTTCATTTTACAAATCTTACACAAAAATTCACCAAGATAGCAATTTTGGCCTAAACTACTAACTAAGCTAACAAATCATGGCAAGAATTTATAACGACACCATCTAACCCGTTTAGGTCCTTCCGTGACGGCAAGCTCTCTTGATTAATAATAATTACATTTTATTAAATCACTAACCATTTCTAGTATCATGATGCATACATTTAAACCAAGCTAATCTAGTTAACAAAGTTCAAAGTTTACTAATACAAGATTAATTAAGCTTCATTTTTCAACTATCTTAACTAACCAAGCACCAATCATCCAACATAATTACTTATAATCAAGAATTCAATATCAATAACAAGGTTGCAAACTAATCATCAAAGATTAACATAGAAAATACTTCAAAATGTCATTACAAACAAAGATTAACATACTAATGGTTATAATCTAGCAAGGGATTGTTGTGTTTTTGCCCAAAGGCTACAATAATACATAAATCATAATCTAAGTACTTGAAAGATTAACAAAAACTTGGAAAGATTAGAAAATCAAACCATAAACAAGTACTAGACTAAGGATCCGGGTAGTAATCGAGCTAATCGGGATAATATGGCTTGAATCCGGGTGAAAGCAGAAGCCTCCGGAGCCTGAAAATCGCCTGAGAGCTCTCCAAAAATCCAGAATATCGAGCTGAAAGTTTCTGCAAGTTTTTATAGATTTTGCTGTTGCACGGTCGTTCCCCATATGGAACGACCGTTCACTTTATTGAATTATTGGACATGGGTCACCATACCGCATACGTCATCGGATCGTTGACCAGATCTGAAATAGCACGACCGTTCTTTGTGTTGAACGGTCGTTCAGTTCCGGGCTTCATGTTGCACGCCAAGTCGCACCTACCGTTCAGTTCCGAGACTCTGTTGGTTCACCGGAGATGCACGGTCGTTCCTCACATGGAACGACCGTTCTTCTCCTAGTCGCTTGTTTCCCTGGAACGCCCAGTCGCACCGATCGTTCATTGCCGAGATGATCAGCTTTGTCGGAGATGCACGACCGTGCATCAGGTGGAACGGTCGTTCCACAGGCCCAGTTCAGAATCCTTAACAGAAAGTCCGCAGCTTTGTCGTTTTGCCCGGAAAGTCCTCGTTTTTGCTATCATCTTGTCTGGAATGCAGTTTTAGGCCTGTAAACACAAATGTAGATAAATAAGTATCCGAACGACGGTTTTACGGCCAAAAACGCATAAAATAGGGGTAAAACGGGGAACTAAAATATGTGTAAATTAGAGTGTATCAGTTTCTCATCTACAATCACTATTATGTGTGAGATAGAGTCAACTAGATCGACACTCAACAACATGGCATTCATAATTTTGCCATAAGTGATTTGCACACATCTATTGTTATTCATTAGGAGATATCTATATTTAGGATGCTCTCCTAAGTAAAGGTAAAATCTCCATATAGATCTAACAATAATCAAGTGGTAGACGCATCTACTTATATATCTCGCAAGATTTATTAAAGGTATACAATAACATATAGTACTTTTAGTTTCATATGTTAGAATTCACACTTGTGAATTTTTTCAATGACTTCTAATGAAGTATGCGACATGAATGTCGTTAGTGTATTTCATCTCAATACACTCACTACGTTCTTTCATTACTCATTTATGATGTGGTTATACATTTGATGTTTCTTCTTTGACTTTTAGTCATGTAACAACTCTCAAGTTGTTTATGTCCAAGTATTTTCATGTACTATCCGTTTAAAACCATATTCTTTTAAACAATGTATAACTGACGTTATAATTATTTTCCACAAAAATAATTTATACGTCACAACCATTAGTGATTTATTTCTTTGTAAAAAATTGCATGTGTTATACGAAGATATTGAACACAAAACAATAAAATACATTGGAAACTAAATCATAAGTGCCAATCATTTTTGAAATTTAAACGGAAGCATAGACAATATGTAGACATCAAATAGCAAAGTACTTTATCTTCAACACTTTATAATCTGACCGAAATCTTCTCAACAATATTGTCCCATGGCATGTCTTGAGGTACTCCCTCAATAAGACTCCATGCACTTGTAAGTACAAGTTCCCTATTTCGTGTTTAAACTTTAAACTTGGACAATTATGCTCAAAACAACACCAAGTTGTTACAAATACTACATTTAAGTAGTAAACTTAAACAATTAAATTTGTTCACAACAACACCAAGTTGTTTTTCACCAAATAACATTTTCTAACACGCATGTTAGAAAAAAAAAACGTTATAACAAGCACATTATAGAATCGAACGTTTACATAAAACGTTTTCCAAAGATATAGTCTATAAAATAAACCATTTCTCATCATCTTTAATGCTCACATAGGCAATTAAATGTTTACATAAAACATTTCTGTTCATTATGAACAATCTCTAACCTCGTATTCGTGATACACATTTTCTAACACACGTGTTAGAAAATTTAAGTCATTTTATATATACAAAACATGACCAAATTAGAGCATTAAATGTCATCATTAAAACTCATCAAATGTCATCATTAAAACTCTACTCAAGAGTTTCACCAAATGAAGAGTTAAGAGTCTCAATAATTATATACTTAAACTCTAATAAAACTCATCAAATGTCATCATTAAAACTCTACTAAAGAGTTTCACCATATGAAGAGTTAAGAGTCTCAATAATTATAGACTTAAACTCTAATAAAACTCATCAAATGTTATCATCATTAAAACTCTACTCAAGAGTTTCACCATGTTAAGAGTTAAGAGTCTCAATAATTATAAATTTAAACTCTAATAAAACTCATCAAATGTCATCATTAAAACTCTACTCAAGAGTTTCACCATATTAGAGATTTTATTAGAGAAATAAACTCTAATAAAAACTAATAAATTGAGATAAAAACTCTACTAAAAGTCTCACTTTATTAGAGATTTTATTAGAGAAATAAACTCTAATAAAAACTAATAAATTGACATGAAACTCTCCTTAAGAGTTTATCTTCCATATGAAGAGTCTAGTAAATGATTTTAATTTCATTAAATTCATATAAATACCACACCATCACTTTATGGTGATTTAATTCCTTGAAGCCAATCAAACATCAACTTCAATGTATGACATTTTATTTTTAAATCATACAAAGCATTAAAAACAATGCTACAACAAATTGCTTATATAAAATGTCAACATAAAACATTTCAAAGCATTTGTATTTTAACAATCATGTTAAAATGAAAGAAATTCTAACGCGCACATTAGAAATATTAACATTTCCACAAAATGTTAATTCGACTTGCTAAAACCACATATATGGTTCAAATAAATAAGTCATTTCTAATACACTCGTTAGAAACTGAACAATTAAAAAATTGATTCCAAACTAACGCGTTTCATGAACGTTTCTAATACACATGTTAGAAGACAAATGATTACAAAAATCATTATAAGACTTATTTGTTCATATCAATCCATGGGTTGATGAAGAGTCTACTTTAAATAGAGACTTAATTAGAGACATAGAACTCTAATCAAGTAACATAAAACTCTTATTTAAAGACATAAAAGACTCTACTTAAGAGAATTTAACGTTTACAAAAAACGTATGGTTTACACCAATAATTCCGGTCTAACACACATGTTAGAAAATTTAACGTTTACAAAAAACGTATGGTTTACACTAATAAACCCGATCTAACACAAAAGTTAGAAAAATTAACGATTCCCAAAATCGTTTCAAAAACCAAACGGTTGAACCAAAACTATTCGTTTTGTACCACGGTATAGGATTTAAGATTGTATCTCAATCTCAAGAAATCCAAACACAACAAGTTGTACCACATACATATTTCCCAAAAAATATTTATAAGATCATAACCTCTAAAAATATTTTTTATTCTATTATAAATCCTTTCGTAAACCCAAAATCCTTATAAATAAGGTTTTTAAGATTGTACCAACAATCTCACTAAATCTGTTTTAAGTTTGTAGGAAATAGGTTCACCTTTTGTAAAATATAATTACAAAATATATCATAACGAGACTCTCGTTATTCGTAGGAAATATCATAGTACAATACCGGTTGCAATAACTAAATAAAAGAATATAAATATAATTATATATACCAATCTTGATTCAAGCCGCATCTCTGGTGGGTCCTTCACGCGAACTTGATAGCATTCTAGACTCGAGTATTCATCATCTTGAGTCTTGAAAAATACTCCTTGACTGCAACAAAGAGCACACTAAAACGTTGACGATTTTGGTTGAGGCACGTGTTCAACACGCTTCCCTTAAAACAGATTCCGCGCCTCTACTAAAGATGACGCGTCTGTCTCCCAGGGTACAACAGCCGAAGCAGTCTGCACTGCCGGAGATGGCTCACCGGCCCAAGGTTACATCCGGTAATTGTAGTGTTTGAACTCATGGGGTGGAAAACAAGTAGAGAGTACTCATCTCTCTAGTTGGTGTTCATCCTCCTTCTAATATTCTTCATGTATCAAGCAATACCCTATTCTTGTTGTCACAAAAGAAAGCACATAGCCTACTATTTGTACAAGACTAGTGAAAGGTTTCACTTAATTATTCACTTAATTAGTCACTTAATTAGAGGCTTAAAAACTCTAATAAAACTAATTAAATACACAAGAGTTACTCTTTTATTGCCACATGAATATTCTAATTAATATTTATAATTTCATTAAATTATAAATACATTTAATATCCATTCACCAAATTTCCAACATTAACTAATTTGTTCGAAATAGTCGTTTAAAACTTGGTTTCTGTCATATTTTGAAGCAAACAAACCCTTAATTAACTAATTTGTAGGCACTAATCCACTTAAAATAGCTCAAGAAAGTACACATGTATAAGTGAGGTAACAAACTGATATAAATAAAATACAATACACCCAAAGTAAGAGCTTCAACTTCAACTAATAATTGAAATTAACGTGCTTAAAAGTTAAATTCAATAAGAAATCAAATAAATTTGATATGAAATTAGCTTCTAATAGATTTATGAACATCCATATCAATTCAGAAGCTAAAACATACCTTATTTCACATCCAAATACATATTTAATCGATGTGAACCTAGACCTGGCAAATGGGTCGGGTCGGGTCATGGGTCAAAACGGGTTCGGGTCAAAACGGGTCAATTAAAAAAGGGTTGTTTTGGTTCGGGTGGAAACGGGTTCGGGTCGGAACGGGTCCGGGTCAGGACAGGTTCCGGGTCGGATCGGGGCGGTTTAAAAATGCTAAAAAAGCATTTGACAATCAAAATCAACAAGAATTTTATACATAACAAAAAAGGCTGCATTTAACAGCTTCGATCTCAAAAATGTTACACGCTATTAACTGAAAATAGTAGATAAACTGACAGAATATATAATCAATCAATCACAAATAAATAAACAAACAAAAAATCAGTCAAATCAACGCCAGCAGCAAATAGAATGAACAAATCTGAACGGAAGTGTAAACAAAAATCAACCGAACAAATAATACCGTCGTTTCGGCGCTTAAAGACGTTACGTTCCATCTGAAAATCACAGTTTTTGGTGCCGAGATGGACTTCAGCGGACAACATCATATGTACATCGGCTTCTTTGGTTGATAGAGGTTTAGGTTGCGCCATTGTTGTAGCTCGATCGTTGCTGCAAATTGGTGGTTTTGCGAGGAAGAAAGAGTGACGGCCTTACGTAGATGAACGGACAATAATGAATAAACCCCCCTAGCAGGTTTGCTTTTACGAAAAGGTCCCTACATGGCGTGTAGAAGATGGTTGAACCCTAGATCCTGGCTCGTCTCCGGTGAGAATAGCAAAGAAGGGAAGCAACGTGGGTCAATTTCACCATCAATCTTGATGAAGAAAGAGCTGATCAACCCGTTCTCAGAAAACCTAAATGACCCGTTCCAACCCGTTCTTTTTATATCTTCAACCCACCTTGACCCGTAATTATATCCCTCTATTTTAAAATTAACTGTAACATCCCTAAAATACGAATTCTTAAATTACAATAACATTGCGAATAAATAAGAATTATAAACTAACTAGGAATAATGTTAACCTAGTTATAGAATGAGTTGTGAGTAGTTTAGAAGTGAAAATAAATAAAGGGTGAAAATTGAGGGACCAAAAGTGTTAAAGTGAAAAACTAATATTAATAAAACAAGAAAATTAAAATCAAAACACACTTGTTTGTGTGTTGCTGATATCGACCAGAAGGAGGGGGCGAACCCCAGGCTCCCCAAGAACCCTAGCTCAGTTAAATCTCACAAATTGAAGGCCAAGATCGGTCCTGAATCGAAAATCGAACATAGATTACTGATCCTCATTGCAAGGGGGTTGTAAGGTATGTAAAATTTGATGTTAATCCTCTGTTTGAAATTCTCATGATTTTGGGAAATTCGAAATCTGATGTTGCATGTTGGCTTCTTGGATAGATTAGGGATGATATAGTGTCTAGGGGTAAAACCTAGACAATAACATGTGAAATCATGTCCAATTCCTGAAAATCTCATGAACACATTCACTACTAGAAAACTGCTATTATTCCCACGTCAATTTCCGTAGGAAATCCGTGGGTAATTGCGTTTACCCACGGATTTCCCACGAAAATGGGCTGTGGGAATTTTGCTCGTGGGTAATTTTTTTCTGACGCATTTCCTACGGAATTTCCTACTCCTTTCCCACAAAAATGTTTCGTTAGAATTCTCCTACTTATTTCTCACGGAATTAATTTTCTTAACTTTCCGACGCATTTCCTACGGAATATTTATTTTTTAAAATTTTGTGCTTAAAACAATTATATTTATATTTATTATATAATATTTATATATTTTAATTTTCTTACATAATTCCTACGAATCTTTTTTTTTCTTCCTACACAATTACAACGGAATGTACTCGTTTTTCCTACAAAGTTCCTACGGAAAAAAAAAATTTCCTACACAATTCTAACGGACTGTATTCTTTTTTCCTACGCAATTCCTACGAAATTAGTATTTTCCCTACACAATTCCAACGGAACGTATATATTTTTCCTACGTAATTCCTACGAAATTAAGTTTTTTTCTTACGCAATTCCAACAAAATGTATTTTTTTTTTCTTACGCATTTCTTACACTGGAAAATAAAATAATTTTGTAGTGAAAAGGCTTTTCGGAAATACACATCAAGCTTATATACACCAATAGAACATTTTCTAATCAACCCAATACACATTCAATTCGAAAACAAACACGTCAAATTACAATCCTTTGTTGAATGCATAACAAACTACATTAAATTCCATAAATAAACTACATATAATCTTATATAAGCTAAACTAACGAAATACCTAACTCACTAGAAAAATTTTGGCATTGATGCGTGCGAAGTGTTACTTATATTAGGTGTATATTTTAAGCCCTTTTTAACACTTATTTTAGCCAAGTTTTAAATTTATAAAACACGATATTTCACTAACACTAAACACACATATGGGCAAGTGCACCCATCGTTGAGTGTAGCATAGCGTTGGTAAGATACCGAGGTCGTCCAAGGACACAAGAGCTTTTAGTACCGGTTTATCCTCAACGTCTAACCAAAATAAAAGTTTAGAAAAATGTTTTAAACTAAGAAAAATAAAACTAATAAAATGCTGAAAATAAAAATAAAATAAAAACAGATAGACAAGATGAATCACTTGGTTTCGACTCGTATCTAGTATAACCTTTGATTATTTCCGCACTTTTGCACATAATTAAGAGATTATCTTAGTTATTGTAGTAGGCCCCTCTTTTGAAGGTGACGTTACCCTCACCCCAGTAGTTTGAGTCAGCAGGGATACAATCCTAAAGGGGTGGATTATTGGAAGATAATGAATTAAGTTATTAATGCAGTATTGTGGTAGGCCCCGCTTTTGGCGGTGACGTTACCCTCGGCTAAGTAGTCTGAGTCAGCAGGGATACAGTCCTAAATAGCCGGGTTATAGTATTAATAGTAGTTAACTTATGAGGGGATCAAAGAGTTTGGACCCCCGCCATCCAATACCGTGAAGTATTGAAGGAGGTCCTACTAAATTTGACCCAGGTCCATTGCAGGACCTCTAAACGCTGAACAATGGCAAGACCTTTACCAAACCGTTCCCTTAACCCCCTACCAGGTAGCCAACATACCTCCATATAGACCGTGGAGATATGAATGGTGAAAATCCTTTATTTTATATAGACAGTAAAATAATGCCAAGACACCACGGGCAAACGATAAGGAAAGATCACCTTCAACATAAGTAACTAGTTATTAAAGTCATTAATACAAAACCAAATAAAAAGTGCAAAAGATTAGAAATAAAAAGTATTATACTAGACACTTTGTCTTCACCAAGTGATGTAAGAGACTTAGGCAAACATGGCCTTGATTGTCAAGAACTCTTACGATCAATCTTGGATCCCGAGACGACTCACACACTCTACGATGGACAATGGATGATGGTGGTGGATGATGGTGTTGTGATGGTGGTGGGTGGTGGATGAAGTGTGAGAGAGGTGGTGTGCCAAGGGATGAGATGAAATGAATCCAAGCACTCCTATTTATAGGCTGAACAGAGAGCTGGACACGGCCCCGTGTCCGCTGGGCACGGCCCCGTGTCCGTCTGACACTCTCTCTCCTCATTAATTGTAATTCGCAATTACAATAAATGCGCCTGCTGTACTTTCGACACGCCCCCGTGTCCGCTGAGCACGGCCCCGTGATGGGCAATAGAAGCTTCTATAGGTTTGTCTTTTCTTCTGCTTCTTGGGCACGGCCCCGTGCTGGCTGAGCACGGGGCGTGTTCAGCCTTCTGTTTTCTCTATTTTGCTTTGGAAGGTGCCGTTGAGGGTTCGGGCAGTCCACTAATATTCCTTTTCTTGTATTTATGTTGGATTTAGCTGTCTTTTTGCTTCTTTTGCGTTTTTGAGCTCATTTAATCCTGAAAATACAAAAGGAAGACAAAAACACTCTTTTTCCAATATTAGTACTAAAAAAGGGTTAGTTTTATGCCTCATTTGATGTAATTTATATGTTGCATTTTACACACATCAAATACCCCCACACTTGAACTTTTGCTTGTCCTCAAGCAAAACTCTTTAATATGTGGCTTACACTCCCAAATGGAATAGGTAGAATAGAAGGTTTTGGGCTTGTCGTAGAGTGTCGGGATTTCCAAGATCTTTTTGGGTTTTATTTTTATTTATTTACACTCCTATTCGTAATGATTTATTTAGAACTGTTCATAAAAGAAATTACTTATTTGGGCATAACATGCCTTTTTAAAATTCTATTTATATACAAGTTCACATACCTCGCGGGGAAATCACTCACACTCGGCCGAAGGTGTATTTTTAGTGAATCATTCGAGAGCGGCACGGAACTTTTTCCTACCATAGGCTTGCCAAGAAATCAATCCTCCTCCTTTTTAACTTTTATACCTTTGTAGATATCAAGAGGACTTTGCGGGTTAAGGGTTGGCTAGGGTTAAAGGTAGGTGGTTGGGTTAGTGGTTAGTAGAAAAAAAAACTAAAAGCGTAACAAGTGTCGGTTTTCGTATTTTTGCAACTTTTTATTTAATGAAGCTTTTATTCAAACAAAGTTATTTTTGATTACTTTGTTTGTTTATTTTCTTTTTGCTTCATTATTATCAAAAAAAAAAAATTTTCTCTTTTTTTTTTTTTTTCACGAAGAACCGAACTTGTTACTAAAATAAAGGGTTAAAAATGAAAAAGGTTTTGGTGGGTGAAAGGGTTTTTGTTTGGGTGATGAAACGAAAAGGTTTAGGCTCAAAGGGGCTAACTAGGGGTTTTTTGGGTAGGTGGTAAAAAAAAAAAGAAAAATAATGGTGTAGAAATGAAAAAGGTTAGTCCTAGTGCCTCCATCATTTACTTACTCGGGTTTGAGTTGATAAGGACCGGGAATGTATTGTCATGGCAAGTTCTAGAGTCGTAAGAACCAAGCAGCTATTCACACAAGAAACGAAAAATGAGCATTTAGTCAAATGATATGTAATTGTGTGCTCAATAAAGGCTCAAAACTCACTTTTGTGGGAATGGGTTTTTATGTGATCAAGTATATATAATCAAATTTTAAGTAAGTTTGTCATGCCTTTTCATAATTTTCTTATGTTGGTTCTTTTTATCACTACGCTATCGGTTGTAAATTTGTAAAAATATAACCTTTTTGAGAACTTGAATTTCCCGAGTTAAACCTAGACAAGTAAAAAAATGAAATTTTTGAAAAAAAATTGGGGTGATTAGCGGTTCCAATAGAGTTTTGTGTAAGGCTTGTATTTAGGACTTGCAAAATTCAAGGTTTTAGCATCCCCCCACACTTAAATTACACATTGTCCTCAATGTGTCCCAAAAATAAATTTTTAGGTTGATTAGATGTGTAAAATAGTGTTTAAAAAGAAAAAATTTGTGTTACTGGGCACTGAACACGGCCCCGTGTTCAAGTGCCAGTAACAAAATTGAAATAAGAGAAACAGAAGGCTGGACACAGGGGCGTGTTGAGTGAACACGGCCCGTGTCCAGGTACCTGTACTGGGCGTTTTTCTGCAGGTGGTTCGACACGGGGCCGTGTTGGTTGAGCACGGCCCGTGTCGAACCTTCTGAAATGGAGAAAATTGTCGGGTTGCCTCGTTCTTGTGCATGGGATCATTTTTCTCGTTCCCCTTTTCATCCTTTACCACCATGAGTGTGTTTTACTCATTATAAACCATCCAAACTTTAAAACCATCATTTCATTTCATCATAGAGAGAACTTACATAGTCCTAAATTAAACTAGATAAAACAAAGAAATAACAAACCATGGAGTCCTAGCCTTTACTTTATTTTAATTTAGCAAAATTTCCAAGAAGTAATCAATCTTGGTTAAACAAGGCCTTTTTGAACTCCTTCTTCCGAGTGCGGTTCTCCTCAAATGTCGGCGAGCCATTCTTCTACCTCCCTTAGAAGGAGAAAAGAAGGCTCATTGGCATTAGTTTGAGGAGTTTCAACTTCCACCGGGATCTCTTGTTGGTGTTCCATGGGAGGTTCCGCCGGAAAGTCTTCCCACCCGGCAGGGTTGTTGATTCCGAGTGCCAGATTCCAATCCTGTTGAGGAAGGACTGGTTCCATTGGAGGCGCTACAAGAATATTTAACCTCTGGTGCAAGAGGTTAATTTCTTGGAAGCTGCTTTCAAGTCCCATCGTTAGATCGTTAATACGGTCGATTAGGACCTCCTCTACTGAAGTCATTTCGTCGAGAGCCTCCCTTAATGCTATCACATAGTGTACAAGTGTAGCTTCAATGGAGGGTCTTCTTCCTCTACGGCTGTTTGGCGAATGCCCAGGAGATGTTTCGCTGTTTTCACTCGTCATCCTACGAAAAATAAACTAAAAATAGTTTATTTAATGAAACAGTAACCGGACACGGCCCCGTGCTCACTGAGCACGGCCCCGTGTTCATCTTTCTGCAGAGTTTTGGAACAAGGAAACTTGGATTTTTAAGTTATTTCCTGAACGTTGTGGGGCCTTTTTGGATACTAATAACTTAAAACAATGTTTCATAACATGTTTTTACCAAGATTCTTTGAACAAAACTCATTTATTCCTACCATAGAGTTGGAGGAATTCCAAACTTTCAATGGTAGCTCTTGGAGAAAGATGAAGAAGAAGGAAATGGCTAAAAGAGGAAAGGACAAGATGGGTTGTTGGAACCTTCTTTTAGACTTACCTAGGATGGTTTGAGAGAAGATTCCTGCAAATCTCTGCCCCAAGTTGGTCCAAATGTGCAGAATTCTTGGCTGCATTTATAGAAAACGACAGCAACCTGGACACGGCCCCGTGTTCAGTGGACACGGCCCCGTGTGCACGTGGAATTCTGACACAGTTTGTCCGTATTCTGACGTACTGATCAGAATGGAATCTTTCGATGGACACGGGGGCGTGTTGGCTGGGCACGGCCCCGTGTCTAGGGACTGTTTATGAAGTTGTCTAGTTTTTTTAAGGAACTTGTTAGTATCGGGTGGCTCCTGACTGGTTGGAACAACCCCAAAGTGCCTAATATACCTTAATTGTCCTAGACTAAGGCGAGAACGCAAGAGGTTGTCGGTGAGGGTGATTCCTATTTTCATTCTAGGTGGACAAGTCCAACCCTTTTCCGGGCTCTTGTTAAAGAAGGTATATGCCGAATCGCTCAGGTCTATGTATGCACCGAACGAAGTCGATGGAGAGTCCTTCACGGCACAATCGACACAGGGACGACTATCGTCCAAGTCTTTGCTAGGTACGAAGGTATTTTCGGGAGCAACGAGGTTGTCGGAATGCGGTTCCAACATTTCTTCATGGGTATCGTCTTGGGGTGGATTAATAAAATCCTTCCCAAGCTCTTCTATCCATTTCAGAATTAGCTCTTCTAGTTGAAATAACTCGCTAAGGAGCATTTCCCCTAGAATATCTGGCTGGGCGCATTCGAGGGAGAAATAGTGCTTATTTTTACTTTCGCCCCTCTTAAGGTTGTGAGAAGATGGTGGGTCCATGTAGTGGGGCCTATAATTTAGGAAGTAGCATTTTACTTCTTCATGTTCGCCACCACATAATTGACACCACGTACCATAAGAGTGCCGAAAGTAAAAATAATTACTATCACTCATGTTTATGTCAGAAATTACCAACCGTCGGGATCTAACGGTTCTGTTTTCAGTAACTGAAACTTGGGCACGGGGGCGTGTTGAGTGGACACGGCCCCGTGTTCAGCTTACTGTCTGATATAAAACAGGATTGCCAGTTCCAATGATTGAGCACGGGGGCGTGTTCAGCGGGCACGACCCGTGCTGAGCTCTGCAGAAGCTGAAAAACTAAGAAAATCCTAAAAAAATAAAAAGAAAAATAAAAGATGATTAGGCCGTTGATTCCTAACTTTCTTAAAATCCTTGTGTCCCCGGCAGCGGCGCCAAAAACTTGATGCGTGCGAAGTGTTACTTATATTAGGTGTATATTTTAAGCCCTTTTTAACACTTATTTTAGGCAAGTTTTAAATTTATAAAACACGATATTTCACTAACACTAAACACACATATGGGCAAGTGCACCCATCGTTGAGTGTAGCATAGCGTTGGTAAGATACCGAGGTCGTCCAAGGACACAAGAGCTTTTAGTACCGGTTTATCCTCAACGTCTAACCAAAATAAAAGTTTAGAAAAATGTTTTAAACTAAGAAAAATAAAACTAACTAAAATGCTGAAAATAAAAATAAAATAAAAACAGATAGACAAGATGAATCACTTGGTTTCGACTCGTATCTAGTATAACCTTTGATTATTTCCGCACTTTTGCACATAATTAAGAGATTATCTTAGTTATTGTAGTAGGCCCCTCTTTTGAAGGTGACGTTACCCTCACCCTAGTAGTTTGAGTCAGCAGGGATACAATTCTAAAGGGGTGGATTATTGGAAGATAATGAATTAAGTTATTAATGCAGTATTGTGGTAGGCCCCGCTTTTGGCGGTGACGTTACCCTCGGCTAAGTAGTCTGAGTCAGCAGGGATACAGTCCTAAATAGCCGGGTTATAGTATTAATAGTAGTTAACTTATGAGGGGATCAAAGAGTTTGGACCCCCGCCATCCAATACCGTGAAGTATTGAAGGAGGTCCTACTAAATTTGACCCAGGTCCATTGCAGGACCTCTAAACGCTGAACAATGGCAAGACCTTTACCAAACCGTTCCCTTAACCCCCTACCAGGTAGCCAACATACCTCCATATAGACCGTGGAGATATGAATGGTGAAAATCCTTTATTTTATATAGACAGTAAAATAATGCCAAGACACCACGGACAAACGATAAGGAAAGATCACCTTCAACATAAGTAACTAGTTATTAAAGTCATTAATACAAAACCAAATAAAAAGTGCAAAAGATTAGAAATAAAAGGTATTATACTAGACACTTTGTCTTCACCAAGTGATGTAAGAGACTTAGGCAAACATGGCCTTGATTGTCAAGAACTCTTACGATCAATCTTGGATCCCGAGACGACTCACACACTCTACGATGGACAATGGATGATGGTGGTGGATGATGGTGTTGTGATGGTGGTGGGTGGTGGATGAAGTGTGAGAGAGGTGGTGTGCCAAGGGATGAGATGAAATGAATCCAAGCACTCCTATTTATAGGCTGAACAGAGAGCTGGACACGGCCCCGTATCCGCTGGGCACGGCCCCGTGTCCGTCTGACACTCTCTCTCCTCATTAATTGTAATTCGCAATTACAATAAATGCGCCTGCTGTACTTTCGACACGCCCCCGTGTCCGCTGAGCACGGCCCCGTGATGGGCAATAGAAGCTTCTATAGGTTTGTCTTTTCTGCTGCTTCTTGGGCACGGCCCCGTGCTGGCTGAGCACGGGGCGTGTTCAGCCTTCTGTTTTCTCTATTTTGCTTTGGAAGGTGCCGTTGAGGGTTCGGGCAGTCCACTAATATTCCTTTTCTTGTATTTATGTTGGATTTAGCTGTCTTTTTGCTTCTTTTGCGTTTTTGAGCTCATTTAATCCTGAAAATACAAAAGGAAGACAAAAACACTCTTTTTCCAATATTAGTACTAAAAAAGGGTTAGTTTTATGCCTCATTTGATGTAATTTATATGTTGCATTTTACACACATCAGCATCATCATCAACAAAAAATCTATATCATTATCCGTAGCTTCTCTTGTGTCGTGCCACATCTACAAATTAGAGTAAACAAAAAGAGTTATTACAAGCTGCAGCAAAAATGTAGTTAAATCATCAAGCTGCAGCAGAAATGTAGTTACATATTAAAAAAAATATATACTTGAGACTATTATATCGTAGAGAACGAAATTCTACATAACTAACCTTGAGCAATTCGGGAACAAATCTGACCAAGAGTAGCTCTGCCAACAGGTACCTACCGTCACGATAACAAATCTGAATTCAGTGCAATAACAATGCATACAAAACATAATAAAATGATAACAGATGTCTTATGTTGAAAATATAAATAATAAATTGCTCATTCTTGAACAATAACAAGAATGAATTCAGTGCAATAACAATCTGAGCATCACTCTGTAACACCCCAAAAACCCGAATATTTATATTCGTTAAAATGTTATGTTATGGTACATCAAGAAATAAATAACTAGGCTATTTAACCTACCTAAATGTATGGTTAAAATTATTAAAAGATGGAATGTAGTAAAATGTTTACCAAAGCAAACATTGGAACAAACTTGAGGGACCAAAGATGAACAAGGGGGAAAGTTATGTTTTAATTAACAAACACACCCACACAAACACACACACATTTTGTGTGTTCTAGATCGACCAGGGAACTCCCCATGAACCAAAACCCTAGTTCATCAAAAGCTTCAAATTGAAGAATGAATCAAGGCCCAAATTCACAACCGAGCATGAATTAGTGATCACCTTCACGAGGGGATCGTAAGGTATGTCTTGAATCAAAGATTGGTGATCATGTGTGAAGTGGGTTATGTTCTAATCCGTAAGTTAATGTGAAATTGATCATGTATAAGTGTTAGAATCATCATATAGAACATAGGTTATGTATGGTTTGTGTTAATTTGATGTCTAAAGGTGAAACCCAATTGTTAGGGTGAAGATGATAGCATGGATATATCATCTAGGTCTAATTCTTGTTCAAAATTGATGTATCATGTTATGTATGATGGATTCTTGTTAGAAGGATTGGAAGAAATGTGATGATTATAGGTTTGATGGTTATGCATGTATGATTTGTGTTGATTAGAAGGAAGAAATTGATGAATTATGTATAAATTTAGAAGATTGTGCATGAACAAGTTGTACGTTATGCTTAAAAGGTAGTACGTACATCAAGTGTATGATAAAATGTATATAATGTCGTCAGTATAGTCGATTATGATGTTACGGGCATATGTTGATAAGTCGATAGTCACATGTGGTTAATAGTTGACTTTTGAGAGTCAACAAGTATAAGAAACATGATTTGACTCGTTGTTGTAAAAGCATGATTATAGGAGGTCGTTTGATACATGTTATGTTAATATGTGTTAATGTGGATTACCCGATGAATTACGTGTGTTGGAAAGGGTATGAAGTTGATTATATGTTTTAATGCTTGTTAGAAATGACTAAGAGAAGTTAAGTGTGGATTATGCGATTGGTATGATTGTTAACATGTACAAATAGGTATGCTAACAAGAATGTGGTTTCGATGACATGGAAGTATAGGGACCATGTCGAGACGGCCTCAAGCAAGATGTGCTAACGGGTCAAGAAGGGGCAAGGATCGGATACGAGCGCGGACGCATAAGGTAAGTGATTCCCGTAATCACTTCTTAGTTTGTTTAAGTAATATAGCGTTTTAATTAAATTAAACATGATGTTTGAAGTTAAGTATATGTTGAAGTCTTTTGTCGTAAATGATGGAATTAAAGTTGACCAAAACGCCCTTGATGGGTGTTTTGGGCAAATGATCGTAAAAGTAGTTTAAGAAACAAATTATTTGATTAGTGTAATGTTTTGGTCAAGTATGAAAGTGAGGAGTAGGGTCTTGTGAGTCAGAAACGTTTTAATGCGCAATTACCCTTAACGGGTCAAAATAAGCTTATGAGCGCAAAAGAGTGAAATAAGATGTAAAGTGTCTGGGAATGAATCTTTTATGACAAAAGTCCTTGATATCATCAATTCATATGAAGTTAAGGTCTAATAAACAAGTTATATGGTAGAATTATGAATGGGTCAATTATTGGTAAAAAGGGTAGTAAGCCGAAGACTTAAAATCTGGAATTTTGTTAATCCGGATGTCGGATCTTAACACCATAAGATGGGGAACTAAATTACGGACGCGTAGGAAAAAGAATCGGGTAAAACGGACCAATAACGAAGAAGTTATGACCGTTTCCGTGAAACGCGGACGTGCTGGAAATCTGCAGCAACCAGCTGCAACTTGCTGATCAAATAAGGCAGTCGCGTAGCGCGACTGGGAAGCCCCTGGCCGTCGCGCTACGCGACGGTGGCACGTTTCAGCAAAAGTTGTTTTCAGGTCTCGTTTTGGCTTGGGAACTCGTTTAAACGCGTTTTAAGTTGCGTACGACTATTTTAACATATGTTTTATGACCATTAGAGTAAGCGCACTTGTAAATGGGTATGTATGCATGTTTGTATATCTATATATATGTATGTAGAAATGTATGAAAGCATGTATGTATCTACACGAGTATGTTTATAAGTATGTGATCAAGAATAAGCGAATGTGTGATGGTATGTATGTGAGTAGGTATGTATGTATGCAGTTATGTATGTAGGTATGTATATATGCATGTATGCGAGTCGGTATGTATGTATTAACGTGTCAAACGCGTTTAGAAACGTATGTATGCGAGTAGGTAAGTATGTATGCAGTTATGTATGTAGGTATGTATGTATGCATGTATGCGAGTCGGTATGTATGTATTAACGCGTCAAACGCATTTAGAAACGTATGTATGCGAGTAGGTATGTATGTATGCAGTTATGTATGTAGGTATGTATGTATGCATGTATGCGAGTCGGTATGTATGTATTAACGCGTCAAACGCATTTAGAAACGTATGTATGCGAGTAGGTATGTATGTATGCAGTTATGTATGTAGGTATGTATGTATGCATGTATGCGAGTCGGTATGTATGTATTAACGCGTCAAACGCATTTAGAAACGTATGTATGCGAGTAGGTATGTATGTATGCAGTTATGTATGTAGGTATGTATGTATGCATGTATGCGAGTCGGTATGTATGTATTAACGCGTCAAACGCATTTAGAAACGTATGTATGCGAGTAGGTATGTATGTATGTATGCAAGTCGGTATGTATGTATGTAGTTATGTATGTATGTAAGTAAGTATGTGAAGACGTAATCATGTATGTATGTAAATAGACGCGTAGGTATGCAAGTAAAGGTATGTATGTATGTATGTACGTAGTTATGTATGTATTGTATAAGTGGTTTCAATGCATTTATGTATTGACGATTATTCACAATGTGCCTCGAGAATGAAATGTAATGCAGGTACATTATTGAAGTTTCGCCAAGGATTAGACACCCAGATGGAATGCTTGAAACTAGAAAGTTAAAAGTATGAGAAGTATATGTGGATCGAACATAGCAAGGCTACATTATTATGAATCTTGTTGTACATAAGTATGCTAATGATGCGTATGTTTGTGGTGGGTGCAGGTTGTACGAATCACGGATTATCCTCACGAGGAGTAGCGATCGAAGACCGAGTCACAACATAGATTGTACGGGAATGTCTAAATATGTAATTTAGTGATGATAAGTTATGTTTTATATTATAAAATGGATTTTAAGAATGTAAAGACGTATATAACGAAAGAAAATTTTATGGTACGAATTTCCGCTGCGACTTTTGCCATGTACGAATATGGGTGTTATAAGTTGGTATCAGAGCCCTGGTTTGAGAGAATCAAGTACGAGAAAGTAAGTACTTGAACTCAAACTTGTGTGCTCTTGAAACAAGAAACCCGAACAATCCAAGACTCGGTCAAGATCCAAAGGTAGAAGCAAATATAAGTATGTATATTAAGAAAACTAACGGTATGTTATGAGAAAGGTAAGCATAAGAGTTTGGAAGTGATGATCCGCAAATGCGGTCTAGGACCGACACCAGGGCATGTAATAAGGCAAATTGATCCCAGGTACGTAAATTTAATATGTGGGTGCATATTATATTAAAACCTAGCAAGTGAAAGAATGTTTAAATGAAACATACTAGTGAAATGGTAATGAAGTTTAGAAAATATTACACGTGCCGAAACCAAATTATTCGGACATAAGGTGACGATTACACGAAGACACGAAACTAGTATGTGGATTGTGTACCTGGCCAGTACACGTGAAGCATATGACGTTCGTGAGACCGTGATAATTGATACAGGTATGTCCGTTAGAATTAAGTGGTAGATGGACGTGAGGATGAAGAGAAATGTAAGACTCTCAGAAGTTAAAGTATGAATGCAATGCTTGAATCCGTGAGACGGATTCAAGGAATGAAAAGCGTATATGCACTGTTTGAATCCGCGAGACGGATTCAAAGAAAGAAAGATATGAATGCAATGCTTGAATCCGCAAGACGGATTCAAGGAATGAAAGATATGAATGATGCAAATTCCTTGCGGATTTGGGTATGATAGCGAAGGCTGTAATAAGCTATGCAAGTCGACCAGTTCAAGTTGAACAAGTCGAGTAAGGATAAGGTACCATCCGTTTAGAACGAGTGGTCGTGAATGCAATATCGAATGTATGAAGTTCAATCCGTTATACGGATAGAACGAAAGATTTATGTTGAAAGCAATTAACCCGATGTTACCGGGTCGTAAGTGGTATGCTTGAATCTCATTATGAGAATATATACTATTACCCAATTAAGTGGGTAATCGAATGCATGAAAGAAATGAAAGTATATAAGCGATTGGAACTAAAATGTTGGAATGGGCATGGTATAGTATGGAAAGCTTGATTTCTAATAGTTGACATAGGAATGAAAACTATGTCATTAAGAAGCGAATTTTTAATGTTTTGAGTAAAATATACGAGTATTAGTTAAACTCTTAGGTGATGAATGTGCATGATACGTATACTTATGTAAATTAAGTAAATGCGCGTAATGAGAGGAAGAGTAATGTAGAATGATGTTAATTATGGAGTTAAGCATGTAGACGTGACTATGAAATAGTAGTTTTATTTTGATAACGAAACAAGAATGAAATGACATACAGTGTATGTATAGAATGAAATCTTAAAATACGAGATGAAGGTAATAGATTCATTATAAACGGATCATACGAATGTATGTATTATTACAAGTTTAAAGAAGTATGTATAGTGACCTGTCACTAACGGGTCAAAGAAATGAAAAGGATGTGCGAAAGTATGATATGGAAGGCATGGACTGTTGTAACGAGTATTTGTGCGATGAAAGCAAGAGTAGCATGTCCAACACGATTTATGAATAAAAATAGATATAATTGAGTTGCTATGATCAATGAACGCGTGGGAGTGTTATGTTGATTAAGAAAGAAAGGATAGGACGTACGGTTATATTTGTTCATGCATGAGATCTTTTTATAAAGTGTGAGTAATTTCTTGCCATGGTATGTATTGTGAATGGAATAAATGAATAAACATGTAGTGATGATCATCACTAAGAAACTATCATGAGGCAAGAATTTGAAGTCTAACGATATATATTTTAGAAGTGTGTTAAATAGGAGGGATGGTGGTAACCGGTAGGTAAAGGATTATGGTCCCGTGGATATGAGCAAGGTTTCGGGGACAAAACCTCTTTTAAGGGGGGTAGACTTGTAACACCCCAAAATAGTTGTTATGCTCGTTTCGTGTTAATATGATATTAGGGTAATATTTATGAATTATGAACTTGGTAAGTATACAAGAAAGATCTAACTATAGGAAAGGAAATTGCCATAAATAATAAAGATCTAATCTTAAGGGGGCAAATGTAACATGAATAGAAAGTAGGAATGATAAATTGAAATTAAAACATAAACACACACACAACAGTGTGTGTGTGTGTGTCGCCAGGAGCCAAGAAAGACAAGGGAGAACCCCTTTTCTTCATTCAAAATTCAACAATTTAAGCTCTAATCTTGGCAAATACTCATGCATGTCCATGATTTCTTAATCATCCAAGCATGCTAAAGCACTAGGTAAGTAGAATTTCATATTTTGATGATCTTGTATGTTATGGGTCTTAAGAGATCCATGAGTAGTATGAAAATTAGTAGGATGATGAACTAAGAACATCATTTAGATTATAATGAATGCTTGTATTTGACTAAATCAACATTTGAAGTGAAAACCCACTTAGGGTAGGGGTGTTATGAGATACAATGTGAAATTCTTAAGTAAATTAGTACATGGATCATGTATGATGATGTTATAATAAGAAATTGTTAGTTGGAACTGATTTAGATGGAATGATATATGAGAATTGATTCAATTTGATGTTCTTGTTGATCTTGATATGATTTAGTGGAAGTTATGCATATACTACTTGTACCTTATGCTTATCTAACGACATGCACACCAAGTGTTTGCCAAAATGCTTGAATGAGTTGATCATGTGTTATTACATTGCTAAATGGCTAGAATTAAGAGTTAGTTAGTTGTTAAATTGAAGCTATTGATAATGGAATGGAAAGAAAGACATGAGACTTAAATATGTGATTATGGATTGTAGGAATTAAGGAGGAAAGCTCAAGCCGTTTCGAGTCTCAAACGAAGAACGATAAAGGTAAGTACTTTGCTTACAAATATTACTAGCATGTATTGAGGTAAATTGTTATTATTCTATACCCGAAGTCGTATACTTGTAATGAGTTGGCGTAAGACGAATACATGATATGGAGATGTTAAATGAATTAGAAGGAATGATGTGCTATATTGAGAAGATTGTGTTGAATGATGGTTTTAATAGGTCTTCTTGTTGTTCGACTAGTAACTTAAGGTCGTATGAATTAATTAATTGAAATGTCTAATTGATTGGTTGAATGTAGGTAAATCGACTTGACGGATGGCGCTACTTGGATCGAACACACTTATGATGCACGCTTCCGCAAAGCTACTAGTTGTGGTCTAAACTTTGGTTAAACATTTTTGTTAAAATGGGTCTTTTGTATGTCAACTAACCCGGTAGTTGTTAAATGTTGAATATGTAGTTAAAGACTTTGTTAATAGTCTATGAAATGTTGGGTTATAAACTCTTTTGTGACAATTTCGTTAGTAACAAGAAGTTAAATGTATAATGTTTCTTATAAATTATTCGACCCGTTTGGAATCTTTGTCAAATGAAAGCTTGTTAGTTTAATTTAAAGTTTGGGCCTTACAAGTTGGTATCACTCGAACCCGAATCCACTGTGAAACCAGTCCGAACCAAAAGTGAACCGAACCCGAGATAACTTGAACCAGGACCCGAGATCTTAAACATCTGAACGGAACCACATAACCACCTCCACCTTCGTCACTCGCCGTCGTCGGCGCAGTTCCGGCGCCAGCCGGCTGCCATCGTCAACATCAACACCCCCCCTGCTACATCCTGAAATCACACAAAATGGCCGAAAGAAAAGGACCGGGATCTAAAAGATTTGAGATGATAAGGAACTAGGAGGCATCTTACCGGAGAAATAGCGCCGCTTGCCGATCATCGTCTTCATCAGCATCTCATCATCATCATCAGCCGGTGTGGCGCTGCAACTCGGACCAGAGAGAGAGAGGATAACATGTGTTGATGTGAGTGTAAGATGAAGAGGGGGCGGGTTTGAGTGTGCGACGACCTGAGAGACGGCCGGAATTCGGCTCCGATCGCCGGAGAAGGAGAGAGGGGCCAGTGGTGTGCGTGTTTTAGCTTAGGGTTTCAAAAATGAAGATCTGAGCATAAAGGGAGCATTTTATACCTAGGTTTTCATCAAGTGGGTTGGGCTTATAAGTCCATCTTTAGTGTTTGAGCGGCCCGATCGTGTTTTTGGAGCCCGTTTTCGAACCCATTTATTGCGTATTGTTGTAAAATAGAGTTTTAGGGTCGAAAGCTCGTGAAATTATGTCGTAATGGACACTAACAAGTCATACAATCCCTAATAGACCATGTGGGCCTTGATATATCTTAATGGCCCAATTAAGGCCTGTATAATGTAACATTCGACGTTGAAGGGTTATACCACGTTGTATTGAGTGATATTATATCGTAACGAACAATTACAAGTCATACATGCCCTAATAGACTATGTTAAGCCTCGATATTTCTTAATGGATCGTTCAGGCCTTTATTATGAAACATTCGATGTTGAAGGGTTACATCACATTGTATTGAGTGCTATTATATCGTAACGAAGATTTACAAGTCATACATGCCCTAACAGGCCGTGTTGGACCTAAATATATCTTAAAGGTCCGCTGAGACCTTTATTATGTAACATTCGATATTGAAGGGTTACATCACGTTGTATTGAGTGCTATTATATGGTTGCCAAGAATACGAGTCATACATGCTCTAATAGACCGTATTAAGGCCTGTATGGATTCCTACGATTTTTCTACGGAACTATTACATTCATTATTTTCCTACGGATTTATGACGAATTGTTAAAAGGAAAGGTATTTCGTAGGAATTGCGTCAGTATTTTCCTACACATTTCCAACAGATATATATAAATTTGTTTTAAAAATATCATATATGCGTATTACAAAAAAAAAATATCCATTCCGTGAGTAATCTGTCGGAATTTTCAACACACTTCCTACGGAATTAATTTAGAAATATTTTTATTAAAGAATAAAACTTTATATTTTAATATCATTGATTTTATTTATTATAATTTTTTAATGATAAATTGGATTCCTACGCATTTCCTACTAATGATTAAAATGAAAACGAATTTCGTAGGAATTTTGTCAGTATTTTCCTACACATTTCCTACGGATATATACAAATATGTTTAAAAAATAACATATATGTGTATTACAAAAAAAAATTATCTATTCCGTGAGTAATCTGTCGGGATTTCCAACACACATCCTACGGAATCAATTTAGAAATAACATATATTTTTATAAAATAATAAAATTTATATTTTAATATCATTAATTTTGTTTATTATGAATATTTGTTTGCCATAAATTGGATTCCTACGCATTTCCTACTAATTGTTAAAATAAAAACGAATTCCGTCAGAATTCCGTCGAAAACTTCCGACACATTTCTTACGCATACCGATTCCTACGGATTTCTGACTAATAGTTAAAATGAAAACGAATTCCGTCGAAAGTCCGTGGGAAATTTCTGACACTTTTCCTACGCATAACAATTTGTTGCTTTTTTGTAGCTTTTTTTGTCACAAAACTAAGACCCTTTCTTGTTCGTCGGAAGTTTGTGGGAAAAGTGTCGGCATTTTCGTTCGTAGGAAATGTGTAGGAAATTTTGGTAGGAATAGTAGTAGTTTTCTAGTAGTGATTGAAGGTGATTCATGGGTTTTGTGGGAAACTAGTAAACACTAGGGTTGGGAATGATTATTCTAGTGAAATATGGTCATAGAAAGTGAATTCTGAAATAATGATGTTTAATGTTATATGAAAGCTTAATTGATGTTAATTTAGAGCTACATGACAAGTTATGAACTTGATAATATATGGTGTAAAATTCTGCCCTTAAAGTGTTCGCATAAATGCCTCAAAGAAGACTCAAATCTGAAAATTTGAGTTAAACCGCACGATTGTGATGTTTCGGAAAAGTATGCGAACTATGAATTGAAAAGAGTTCTAAACATGTCTTGGTTGAACTCTATAGGGAAGGATACCGGAGCTCCAAGCGGACAAGCCGGTGGCGACTTGCGTTTAAAGAGCGTGCACTAAAGGTATGTAACTTGACCCGTTACATTAAACGAACTGTTGTTAAATTATGCGAAGTTTTGTTGTAGGGTAGTTATGGTGTTGATTGTAGCGACCATGATCGTTACTTGAATTAATAGGTTTAGAGTGACAAGAAACCGTTTGGTAGTCATCATATTGGAGGATTCCACAAGATGAGCCAAACGGGTTGATTTGTTGTGTAAATTATTGTACTAGTGTTTTAGAGAGTTAAAAAGGCGATAACAATCGCAAGAGCATTAAGCCATGAGATTGGTAAAGAAATGCGGGTGATAATAAGCCCCGGATGTTGGGTATAAAGTGCCATAAGCTTCCTAGTCAAATGATAGAGAAATGAGTAAAGTTAGAACGGGTCGAATAATCAATTTATGCGTGACAAATGTTTCGTAATATAGCTAATTGGCCTTTGTTATAGTTGATAAAGTACATAATAGAAGGCGAGAAGTTAACTTGTTGGTTTGATAGAACGAGAGATCCGAGAATTTGGTTTGGCTGAACAAACAAAACAATCAAATCATGAACTTACAGGGAATACCGTAAGTTACGGTGGTACCATAACTTACGGTAGACATAAAAAGGCTACGGCAGTCCTTTACTGCCTTACGGCAGATCTGGATTTTCCAGCAACCACCGTAACTTACGGTGGTACCGTAAGTTACGGGAGATCCTAAACATTTTGTCTAAATTCTTTTTTATCCTAGCTAATCGAATCCGTTTTTAAGCGTAGTTTCGATTAAGAAATATTTCTAGGAATTCTAATGCTAAGATTTGGTTAAAATCTCCAGTTTCAGGTATTACAAGTATGTGGACGATGATCAAGTATCTGGCTCGTCTCCGGTGAGAATAACAAATAAGGGAAGCAACGTGGGTCAATTTCACCATCAATCTTGATGAAGAAAGAGCTGATCAACCCGTTTTCATAAAACCTAAATGACCCGTTCCAACCCGTTCTTTTTATATCTTCAACCCACCTTGACTCGTAATTATATCCCTCTATTTTAAAATTAACCCAGTCTGACTAAGAGATGCACCTGTCAGTTTCAAAAGAAATATTTACTGGTTTTTAATGAATTAGGAAGATGAACTGAGTTGATTTAGTTAGATATACCAACTTATATAACATCTTAGAGATTAAGTTTTTTAGATCATGAAAGCTTGGGATCGTTAATGGTGGTGGTCAATTTGACTAAGAAAATGAAATAAAAAACCAGAATTTCAATTTTAAAACTGTTGGAAGATTTATAATCAAGAAATTCAGGATTTTTAGAAGTCAATTATAAAAGTCAAACTTGTTCATAAAAAAGTCAACTGCAGAATTGAAACGTGATGAAAAAGAAATTCTGTTATGTGGAAACAGTTAAATGACTGTCGTATTGTAAGGGTATAAATACCCACTGATGTCTTCATTTGTATGTGTGAAATTAGAAGTTTATATTGCATATTTTCTTTGTCTCTGTTTCACCAAATGAGTCCCTGCACATATTTTGTGCATACTCAAACTCGCAATTGTTCATCCTATGTTCGTGAATGTTAATCGATCCCCAATCCAACAATAACCGGTGGGGCCAATTGCCGGTCTGTGATTTTCTTACGGTTTTCTTTGCTGAGCTGGACACAGTCTTGGTTTCTCTTTTGCCGGGCTGTTATAGCAAATGAAAATGTACGGTACATTATTCAATTGGCATGATTTTCTTTTTAATGAATGGTTGGTTTTGGTGACTGTACACTTTGACTTACTAGTGTTATTTCTAGGAGACCACATAGCTTATAGTAACAAGGGAAATTGCAGCTTCAAATCAGTTTATTGAAAGGTAATCCATATTATTCATTCATGATAGGAAGATTACAATCAAATATATAGAGAACCTAAATACACTTAGACACCCTATACAATATATAAAACATCAATAATAGACTTAATATAACCGACATAGTCTAATAGTAAAAAAAACTCGAAATCGGTTATTTTAATACCCGAGTATTAACCGACCGTACCCGTAAGGTATAGATAGGGTATGCATTTTGATCTCAATATCTGGAACCGGAATCGATCATACACGATTAATACCCGAAACCAGACAAGAACCGAAACCGATTGTACCCGATACATGATTCTAATATCTATCTTTAAATTTATGATAGTGCATTTATTTTAACTTTTTTACATTACACAATGCATATTTAATAATTATAAACAAAAGACAAGAAAATAGGGTAATAAAAACGCAACAAAGTATTAAAAAACCTGAAAAATAGAGTACTAAAAAAACTGGGAAATAGGGTATAGAAAAACCCGAAAAATAGGGTATTTTCATACCTTGTTTCTTAAGAACCGGAACCAAACTCTACCCAGAACCGGACACAAAGGGTATGGTTTTTTTGTCAGATAACCGGAACCGGAACCGAACCGGTTATAGCAATAACCGATTCCAACCCTTAAAACGAGAAACTAAAACTAAGTCCATAACCGGAACCGGTTATTAAAAATTCACGGTTAGTGCACCTCTAAATTTAACCATGAAAATGAAAATAAAGTAGAAACCAAAATTTCATTTCTTTAGTTAAATTGAGGCCCAGTCTAGGTTTTATCCTACTGGGCTGAAGCCCACTCACAAAGAGAAAAGGCAAAAGGACTGGGCTGATTAATTTTGTTTGTAAACTAGGTTGATAATCAATCTAGTTAAGTTTTTATAATTAATCATTTTTCTCACTACATAACATAACTAACAGATTTGCATGTATGTTAGATCTACTTATTAACTTTTTTGATAAATGATTTCATTAACGTGCAAACTAAATTTATATCTATATACTATATAATAAAAGAAAATAAAGGGGGACACATGTCATTCATTGGAGCCATTTATTTTTTAGTTTTCTCGTCTCTCTCCTTCTTAATTATAGATAATTAATATTAATTAAAAGATAATTATAAAATTAAATTTAATATAAATCTAAACACTTCGTATAGGAGATAATATAATATTTTGAAATATTTATTAGATTTCAAAATTATTTATCCTGAAATTAACAAAAGACGTACACTAAATATAAATTAATATAATGTAAATAATTTATTTATTTTATTAAACTAAAGTAGTTAAGGTAGAATCTATTTCAAAAATGTTTATAAGGGGTAAACAAAAACATTAATCAATGTTTATTGGTTATATACTTTTATTTATGTGTTCAACTCTCTACTCAAATAAGGTATTCACTATGTTTACGTGACATTTATAAGAACCATCACCGCAATCACCCCATCCATCATATATCGAGTATATCCGTTAGTTTTTTTAAAGATATAATTTTTTATTAGATTCATTCAAATAGTGTAACAAACGAGGTTTTTTAAAAATATAATATTTTTTTATTATTTACTATACAAAATTACATGTATGCAACTCGTGTAATACACCATGTTTTTTAAAATATAATTTTTTTTATTATGTGGTATATAAAATTAGATTTATTAAATCCGTATAATACACAAGGTTTATAAAGATATAACAAGATATTACTTTTTATTGATTGGTATAGAAAATTACATGTGCTTAACCCATATAATACATGAGGTTCTTAAAAATGTAACTTTTTTCATTATTTCATATATAAAATTAAATTTACTCAACCCGTACAATACACGGGGTTTTAAAGATTTAACTTTTTTATTATTTAATATATAAAATTACATTTATTCAACCCATGTAATAAACGAGATTTTTTTAAGATTTATTGTTTTATTATTTGGTATATAAAATTACATTTATTCAACCCGTGTAATAAAAGAGGTTTTTAAAAATATATTTTTTTATTTGGTATATAATCCAACCCGTTTTGACTCGTACACCGCGATCACCCATTTGATATTCATATCTATCTACTATAATAAAAGAAACCAAGTTTTGGACATGTGTCATTCATTGACGGCATCCTCAAATATATACTTATCTTATATTAACTGAATAAATAAATAAATAATAAATTAATATTAAATCTTATCATACTTTAATAAAATATTATCCTCAAATTGCATCCTTAAAAACCCCATATATTACACGCGTTGAATAGATTTAAAAAAGAGTTATATCTTAAAAAACCATGTTTATTACACAGATTAAATAAATATAATTTTGTATTAAATACTAAAAACGTCGTATATTTAAAAAAACCCGTGTATGGTCGGGTTGAAAAACTACCAAATAATAAAAAAATATATCCATACAAACTTCGTGTATTACACGTGTTGAATAAATCTAATTTTATATAGCAAATGATAAAAAGTTATATCTTTAAAAATTTCGTGTATTACATGGGTTATATAAATGTAACTTTGTATAGTAAATAATAAAAAAAAAGTTATATTTTAAAAACCCCATGTTTTACACGAGTTGGATAAATATAATTTTATATACCAAATAATAAAAAAAGTTATATTTTTAATAAATTAGGATAACATTTAATATTAATTTATTATTTATATATTTAATATAAGATAAGTAGGAAAGAGAGGCATTTGTTTTAAAAATATATTAAATTAACAATTTAGATTTGAGGATAATATTTTATTAAATTATGATAAGATTTAATATTAATTTATTATTTATTTACTTAATATAAGATAAGTATAAATTTGAGGATACCTTCAATGAATGACACGTGTCCAAAAGTTGGTTTCTTTTATTATAGTAGATAGATTATCCTCAAATCTAAATTGTTAATTTAATATATTTTTAAAACAAATACCTTTCTTTCCTACTTATCTTATATTAAATATATAAATAATAAATTAATATTAAATGTTATCCTAATTTATTAAAAATATAACTTTTTTATTATTTAGTATAAAAATTATATTTATTCAACTAGTGTAAAACGAGGGGTTTTTAAAAAATTAACTTTTATTATTTACTATACAGAGTTACATTTATATAACCCGTGTAATACAGGAAGTTTTTAAAGATATAACTTTTTTTATCATTTGCTATGTAAAATTAGATTTATTTAACACGTGTAATACATGAGGTTTTTAAGGATATAATTTTTTTTTATTTGGTAGATTTTTCAACCCGACTATACACGGGTTTTTTAAAGATACGACGTTTTTAGTATTTATTACATTTATTTAATCTGTGTAATACACATGGTTTTTAAAGATATAACTATTTTTTAAATCTATTCAACACGTGTAATATACGTGGTTTTTAAGGATGTAATTTTTTTAGCATTTGGTAGATTTATTCAACCCGATTATACATGGGTTTTTTAAAGATACGACGATTTTAGTATTTAGTATGCAAAATTACATTTATTTAATATGTGTAATACACATGGTTTTTAAAGATATAACTTTTTTTTTTAAATTTGATATATAAAATTAAATTTATTTAACCCGTAAAATATGTGAGTTTCATAAATATATAATTTTTTATTATTTAATATATAAAATTACATTTATTCAACACGTGTAATACACGGGGTTCTAACCTAGTTGCTGTTTTGGTCAAAAATTACCGAAGCAATTAAGTGATCAAATTAGTAAAGTGAGGTAGTGTGCTAGAAGGTGTATTGAAAATATGCTTGTTAAGTTATTTAGAAAATCAGTATTCAGGATACGGCTCAGGATATTGAGCTGTATCTACGATCAAACAATGAGCAAAAAGTAAAGTAAACGACACGAGATGTATGAGGAAAGCCCTTGATCAATCTAGATCACCGGCATAAAACCTCGGGAGCTGACAATCGCAGCTGCCTTGTTCTTCTTATTGCTTAAACTTCAGGATACAGTGCAGGATATAGACCAGATCGCTATGTGTTACAATGTTTTTGTGTGAGAGTGAAAGCTTGCTAGAGAGCGAGTGTTAGAGTGTAATGAGTGCGAAAAGTGATGTCCTATTTGATCTGGTATACCCACCTTTTTATAGTAATGAATTACAAACAATAATCCCTACAAATATGGGGTACTCCGAATATTCCATTATGAACGTTATTGACCGAGTAATATGGCTTCAACGTCTTCATTTGAACGACTTGGACCGAGTCTTCCGCGGAATGAGTCTTCGTGAACGTTGATAGCTTCTAACCCACGTAGCTGCACATAATCCGTTAGTAATCCTGAGGATACCATTCAGGATGTTACCAATATCCTGAATCAGCATCCCGGATGTAAACAGATACTACATAACCAAGATATAAACCAAGATATTTTCCAGGATATAGGGGTTCAGAATTTCACCCATAACAATTGTCCCCAAAAATGTTACCGTTTGATATCTTGCACTAACGGTTACATTTTTCACGGTGGCCGAGGTAATTAAGAGATAAGACCATTGATGTGACAGCTTTCAACCACCCGGCCTATATTTACTCATCATGCCCTATATCTTCTCATCCTCATCTTCTTTTTTAACCACAATCGACAAGAAAAAGGTAATATTCTCTCCCTCATCTTCATATTCATCTTTTATCTTTCTCCGGCGAGAATTCAGGCGACCAAATGCCTAGGCAAACAAGGTCCAGTTCAGGCGACTCGGCTCCCACATTCATCCAACAGAATCTTCTCCAAGAACCGGAGAATGAAACATGCACCTTTGACAGTGCCCATCTGTCAGCCTTGAAATCCTCCGGTATCTTTCCGGAAGGAACTATATTCCGACCCTTTGATAGAGAAATCCGGTCAGATATGGTTTCCAACGAGTGGATTTGTTTCAATGCTTTCCCCTTTACCTTAGGGTTACGATTTCCCTTTCTGGACTTCATCACCGAGTTCTTTAATATCACCAAAATTTCTTTCAGCCAAACCATGCCAATGCTCTGGCGTGTTTTGTCTGTTCTTGACCAAATCAAGAGAAACCACATACCTGACCTTTCTGTCCATGATCTCCCTTTAGCCTACAAGCTTAGATGCCATGGCTCATCTAGGTTCCTATTTTATTCCACTTCCGGTGACCCATTGATACTTCGTGCCACCAGGAACGAGGATGGTTGGCAATCCAAGTTTTTCTTTGTAAAAAGGGATTCAATCCCTGGTGGAACGGATTATCCGATGAGATGGTTGAAGAAGGGTAGGATTTAGGGTTTAAAGATGATCCTGCCTATTATCCTGCTTTATATCCTGAACTGACCAATTTTATTTTCTCTGTTGTGTATGCAGCTGATTTCAGGAAAATTGCACCTCCCCTTGCTGATTCTCAAAAAAGAATAGACGCCATCAGACTCCTTCCAGAGGCAGAGAGAAGCTTCAACCCATCTCCACCAACTCCAAGCCCTCTTTCAAGCGCAAACATGTCTGGTAAGGATCCTGCAAGATATCCTGTACATACATGTTTTTATCTAATATTTTTAGGAGAGATTTTGAATTTTACTCCCTGTTTGCAGATTCCAGCAAAGTTCCAGTCTATCTAGACCTTGATGAACTCGACAGCTATCCAACCCCAGCCACAATCAAGAAAGAAACTCCTGCTGCAACTAGCTCCAAGCCACTCCCGGCTCCCAAGGCCAATCCAAGAACTCGTGCTTCCACAGCAAAAAAAAGGAAAGGTCTTGAAGTCACTGCTCCAGGTTCAGAAGGGTTTTCCTATGACGAACTCAGCTTCTCTGATTCCTTAGAGCCAATGACATCCTTTCTCAACAAGGTAATATCCTAACTCATATCCTGCACGTATATTCTGCACATATATTCTAATAGGATATCCTGACAGGATATCCTGGTCAATGTATATATTCTAACTTATACCTGTAATTGATGTGCAGGGCCTCCAGCATTTGCTCCACTTAAACAATGATGCTTGTGGTACTGTGGCACTTCATGAAGCCAGGATCAAACAGCTTGAAAGCACCGTTGCTGACCAAGGTGCCATTGCTGAAGCGAAGACCCGGCACTACGAAAGCCTGCTGAAGAAGGTCACCCAAGACGCTGAGGTCAAACTTGCCACCGTTCAAATGGATCATGATCAAGCCTTGATCAATTTCCGGGAGGGAATCAAGGCTTCCGCTATCGTCTCCCTGTTACAAGCACGCATCAAGATGGCCTACGAGGCCAAGGAGACGGGCCTTGTTTGTCCATCTTGGCCAGTTGAATCCTGGGTGGCCAAGTTAAAGGAGCTCGGAGGCAAAGCCGTGCCATTCCCTGCTGAAGCCGGTGAGTCTTCCAAGTCAGCAGAGGTGGTGATCCAGGCTGGAGACAAGAAGGATGCTGGAGCTGATGCTGGGATGGACATAGGTCAGGATGCTGCGCAGGATGCTGGTCAGGATGCTGGTGCGGAGAAGTCTGAGAAGGTTGGAGGAGATGCCGCTGTGTGAGGGCATTTAGGTGGGCGATGATGGATATACGTGCCAAGGCCAGAGCCCACCTTTTTGAATTTGAATGTTGGTTTGTAGTCCCATAAACAATTTACTTTTCTGCACTTTACTTTCCTGCACCTGAACAATTTACATTTCCTGCATGCTTTTTGAACAATACAACAGTTGAAGGTGGATGGGTCTCGGTTTGAGATGAAGCCTTCAACTGTTGGGTAAATATGGTAATGAACTATTAGTGCTCTTAGTGGATGGGCCTTGTTTTGAGGTGAAACTAAGAGCACACCTTTTGGTATGTTAATAATATAACCTCTCTTTTGACTTTATTATTGTTGTCATTGATATACAAATTTTACTTGTGAAAAGTATTTGGTTTGAACATTCTTAGGAACATATCCTAGAAGATATCCTAAAAGATATCTTGATCAGGATATTGAAATACAACCTACAAATTATTCAAACAAAAAGGAGAGATCATACCAGAGATTCTTAGAGTATCAATTTCAATCCTCCATTATAAGTTTGTCCCCAGTGCATACTTATAAACTTGGATCCATCCTTCAAACAGTATAATGCATGTCCCCTGTGTTCAACACAGAAACGCAAATGTATTTATATTTTGACTTGAACGAATTCCGAGTACCCCAGGGCAAAACCCATGATATCCTGAAATGAATCCTTAGCATAGTTGGGATAAACCTTTAATACCCTGGGGATAAACCCTGATATCTGGGGATAAACCCTAAATTTCATGCACTACAGGCGAGAGTGTACAAACTCCAATTCTTAGAAAGGTGAAAACCTTTAAACCTTTGAGAGTATGAAAATACTCTTTCGTGAGAGAGGGTGATCAATCCTCATATACCTTCAGGATCCAGGATATAGCCAACAGTAACGAAATTGTCAGCCACTTTTACATGAACTGGTCCCGCTACCTTGAACTATACCTAGATAACTTGCGCTCCAGGCGAGGTGTTTAAACCCAATTCGAAAGAAAGGTGAATACCTTTAAACCTTTGAAGGGACCAGGATCCCTTAAACGTGAGAGAGGGGGCCAATCCTCTAATCTTTCGACTTATCCTGAGTACATATCCTGGAGCTATATCCTGAAACATATCCTGCAAAACAATTGTAAACTAAGGTGGGTGTTAGCATGGCTAACACCCCTCCGATGCTTAAGTCAGTATTGGGTTCAAGATAATAAACAAATATATTTAAAATAGAATACATACCATTCCGAGATAGAAAATAAATTCTACTCTTACTTCAAATAGAGCTTTAAATGTATTGCATTCCAGGATCTTGGTAGCATATCCCCTTCCATATTCTTGAGTCGATATGCTCCTTTCCCTGCTTCTGACTCGACTTCATATAGTCCTTCCCATTTCGGAGCTAGCTTGCCATCGACAAGATTAGTGGTATTTTGAAAAGCCTTTCTAAGCACCTAATCACCAACTCGAAATCTTCTAGTCCTTATGTTCTTATTATATGCTCTGGATATTCTTTGTTGATAAGCTGCCATCCTTAGCCTTGCTGCATCTCTTTTTTCGTCTATAGTATCCAAATCCTGACATAAGACTTCAGGATTCTGTTCAGGATCCTGTAGCATAGATCTTGCAGTAGGTATCGTCATTTCTGTTGGAATCATTGCCTCCGCTCCAAATACCAAGGAAAACGGGGTTTGGCCGGTTGCATTTTTTACCGTTGTCCTATCAGCCCACAAAACAAAGGGTAACTCTTCCGCCCATCTTCCTTTTTTGGCTCCAAGTCTCTTCTTTAAGTTATTGACTATTATCTTGTTCGAAGATTCAGCTTGTCCATTCGCTTGAGGATGTACTGGAGTAGATGTGATCATTTTAATTCCCCAACTTTTACAAAAGTCAGTAGTCCTTTTGCTTATAAACTGGGACCCATTATCACAAATGATCTCAGCTGGTACCCCAAACCTAGTCAGGATATTCCTCTTTATGAAGGATACTACTTCTTGGTCTCTAACTTGAACAAATGCTTCAGCCTCAACCCACTTGGAGAAATAATCCGTCATTGCCAACATAAAGACTTTTCCTCCCGGAGCTTTTGGTAACTTCCCTACTATATCCATCCCCCATTTCATGAATGGCCAAGGGGAAACTACAGGATATAGTGGTTCAGCTGGTTGATGTAGTATGTTACTATGCCTTTGACATGCATCACATCTTCGAGCATATTCCGCAGCATCTTTCCTCATCGTTGGCCAATAATATCCTGTCCTTAATACTTTCGAGAACAATGATCTGCCCCCAGTGTGGTTACCACAATCCCCTTCATGTATATCCTGAAGTACTTCTTTGGCTTCAGGATCCTCCAAGCACCTCAAATATGGTCCTGCAAGAGATTTCTTGTATAAAACATTATTTATAATAGTGAATCGTGATACCTTCATCCTAAATGCCTTAGGATTTTCATTTCCGAGGATGTGTCCTTCTTTGAGATATCTCACAATTGGAGCCGTCCAGGATCTAGGATCCTGTTTAGGATATTCCGTTCCAGGATCCTGAATACCCGCTACTTCTTTATCCTGAGGATTCATTGCAGGATATAAAACATGTAATACTGGTATTTGGGTCCCTTCCGGTATCCTGATTGATGATCCCAGATTTGCTAAGGCATCCGCTTCAGCATTATCCTCTCTTGGTACCTGTTCAAGTGTAAAAACATCGAAATATCCTGCTAATTTTTTGAGAATATCAAGATATTCTATTAATTTCTCACCCTTAACTGCATAGGATCCATTAAAATGGTTAGTAATTAACAAAGAGTCAACATATACTTGTAAATTTTTGATACTCATGCTCTTAGCCAACTCTAATCCTGCGATTAAAGCCTCATACTCTGCTTCATTATTGGTAGCAGGAAATTCACACCTAATAGCCTGGGGTAATATGTCCCCCTGTGGCGATTTTAGTAGTATTCCTAATCTTACTCCTCTTATATTAGATGCACCATCAGTATATAATGTCCAGGATCCTGAGGATTCTCCTAACTGTTGAACTTCTAAGTCTACCTCATCCTGAATGTCACTACTAAAATCAGCCACAAAGTCAGCTAAAGCCTGAGACTTTATAGCATTCCTAGGTTCATATACTAAATCATAAGCACTTAACTTTACCGACCACTTAGCCATTCTACCCGACATTTCTGGTTTCCTAAGTACATTTTTAACAGGATAATTTGTTTTAACATGAATCCTATGTGTCTCAAAGTAATGTCTAAGTTTCGTCGATGCCATAACTAATGCTAGTATCAATTTTTCTAAATGAGAATATCTAGTTTCAGCATTTAACAAGCTTTTACTAACATAGTAAACATGATATTGCTGACCTTCATGGTCCTTTACAAGGACGGCACTTACAACATTCCCTGATACCGCTAGGTATAGGGATAACGGTTCACCATTCTCGGGCTTCATCAGTAGAGGTGCGGTTGAAAGGTATTGCTTTAAATCCTGTAGGGCCGCTTCATGCTTCTCACCCCATTCGAATCTTTTGTTCTTCTTCAGGATATCATAAAAGTCTTTGCATTTTTCTGAGGATCTTGAGATAAATCTATTTAATGCTGCCACTCGCCCTGTTAATCGTTGAACATCCTTCATATTTGAAGGCGATTTAATATCCAAGATGGCTTTAATCTGCTCCGGGCTTGCTTCTATTCCTCTTTTGGTCACCATATATCCTAGGAATTTTCCTGCCCCCACTCCAAAATGGCACTTAGCAGGATTCAGCTTCATGTTATACTGATCCAGGATATCGAACGCTCCTTTTATATCCTGGAGATGATCCTGAGCTTTCTTTGACTTTACCACCATATCGTCGATGTACACCTCCATGGTGTCCCCCAGTTTGTCTTTGAACATCATGTTTTCCAATCTTTGGTATGTTGCACCTGCATTTTTCAAACCAAAGGGCATAGCTGTATAACAATAAATACCTGTTGGTGTCATGAAAGCAGTATCCTCCTGGTCAGAAGGTTCCATTTGGATTTGTTGAAATCCTGAGGATGCGTCCATGAAGGTCAGCATTTCATGCCCGGCAGTGGCATCTACCATTGCATCAATGTGGGGAAGAGGAAATGGATCTTTAGGACAAGCTTTGTTCAAGTCTGTGTAGTCTACACAAACTCTCCATTTCCCATTTTTCTTCTGTACCACAACCACGTTTGCTAGCCACCTCGGGAACTTAACCTCTCTGATCATCCTGGACTTCAATAATCTCTCAACTTCCTCTTGGATAATCGTATTCCGCTCAGGAGCAAACTTCCTTCTTTTTTGCTGAACAGGCTTGAATGACTTATCAATTCCAAGCTTGTGAGTGATAATGTCTTTGGATATGCCTGTCATATCCTCATGCTTCCATGCAAACGTTGACATCCTGCATTTCAAAAAGTTAATTAACTGGTCTTCAATATCCTGAGGGATATTGGCTCCCACGAGCACCGAGATATCAGGATTATCCTGATACAGGATAATTTTCTTCACATCCTGCTCCGGATCCTCCACGATATCCTGGGCCCGCGTCTTTAATTGCTATGCTGGACTAGGTTTTGTGGAGGATTTCATCGAGGATGAGTAGCATTCTTTCGCCTCCTGCTGATCACTATCAACTTTGACAACTCCCAGGGGGTAGGGATCTTGATGCATTGGTGATATGTTGATGGTACAGCCTTCATATCGTGAATCCACGGTCTTCCCAGTATGATGTTATAGCAGGATAGAGAATCCATCACACAGAAACGTTGTATCGAGTTGACTCCTTCAACGTACACTGGCAACTTTATCTCTCCCACTGTGTTTCTAGCCTCTCCACTGAACCCAACAAGCACGGTAGACTTTGAAGTGATATCCATTGGAGATACATTCATTCTTTTCAGCGTCTCTAGTTGGATTATGTTGACGGAGCTGCCATTATCAACCAATATCCTGCGTACAAAATGGTTAGCCACATATAATGTTATTACCAGAGCATCATGATGAGGATCCTGGACAGTATCCATGTCATCAGCGTCAAATGTGATCACTTTTTCAGTTGTAAGCGTAGTCATCCTGACAGGTCTGTCTCCCCTTTCGGCCTTAGCTTCTTTTGCGTGTCTCTTTGCCGCCGAATACGAAGTCCCACAAATGTCGGATCCTCCCAAAATGAAGTTAATTATCTTGGCATCCGCGGGAGGTGATGCTGCTCGCTCAGGATCCTTCTCAGTATCCTGACCCTTATTCTTCTTCCTTCCTAAGAGATCTTTCAGATCTCCCTTGCTTAGAAGATAGCTTATTTCCTTCTTTAGAGCAATGCAATCCTCAGTCATGTGTCCGAAATCTTCGTGGAAAGCACACCATTTTGACTTATCTTTCCAGTCAGCTTTCTGTTGACTCTTTCGAGGCCACCTAGCCTTGTCTCCTAGACCCTACATGGCATACAACAATTCAGGAATGTTAACAGAAAAGAAATATTCAAACAACTCAGGATACTCTTCAGGATCCTCATCTTCGACAGCATTCACTCTCTTATTTTCATTTATACCATATGGCTTAGGCCGATATGGCTTGAACGGGGATTCAGACTTCCTGTTGGTCGACTCATAGGCGTTAGACGAGTTCATTCTCTCTTGCATCTTCCTATCATCCTCTAACCGAATATATCTTAGGGCCCTGTTTCGAGCTTCATCCAAGTTCCTGCATGGGTTCATTACAAGATCTTGATAAAATTGAGAATCTTTTTGCAGCCCCATCTTGAAAGCTTGCACAGCTGTTGCAACATCAAGGTGAGGAATGTCCAGGGATTCCCGGCTAAACTTGTTCACATAATCCCTAAGGGATTCTTGAGGCCCCTGTGTTATCCTGTAGAGATCACTTGTTAAATTTTCAAAGCTTCTACTACAAGAAAACTGACTATTAAATAAATTTACTAAGTGAGCAAAAGATGTAATTGAATGCGGAGGAACATTCAAGAGACATTTCAAGGCTGATCCTGTTAAGGTTGAACCAAAACCCTTGCACAAGCATGCTTCCTTGAGATCCGGAGGGATAGGGTTAATCTCCATTCTTTCCCTATACTGAGCAATATGCTCCTCAGGATCCGTAGTTCCGTCGTAAAGCTTCATGTTGGGGGTTTGAAATCTCTTTGGGATCTCAGCATCACAGATAGGATATGCAAAACGAGATATCTTATGGCTATCTTAGGACACTTCCGGGATCGGCTGGACCACCCCAGGTACACTAGATATCATGTCCTTCAACTTCTGAAGTTCCCTAGTAAGCGCTGATGTCACACCTGTATCCTGCAAAGATCCACTATTGTTAGTAGCATGAGTATTATTATTATTTGATACGTTACCCGTTGGAGGATTTTGCACATATCCTGAAGCATATCCTGAGCTCCTCATGGTTGACATCCTGACCGAGGAGGGTATTTCAGGGGTATGATTCTGAGGAAGGCTGGGCACAATATTCCCCCTGTTATCCTCAGTATACAAAGCTGAACTGAAGTTCAAAGTTCTGGGTTGTAATGGAGTGACAATATCCTCAGCAGATCTGCTCGAGCCAGACTTCAGGAGTTGTATTTCCCTTAAAAGCATTTGGTTTGTTTCCTGTTGCTGCCTCATTTGTTCCTGCACACTTCCAAATAAGGTTAAAATTTCGTCGTTAGAAGCTAAAACAGGAGCAGATTCCTGAACACTGCGGGTAGGGATAATATCCTGAGGTCGTGAAGAGGCTGGCATTCTTGGAGGAGGTGGTGGAAGCACCGAACCGGTAGTAGCAGAAGTCATAGCAGACACAGTGGAGGAGCTCATGTTTGATCTTGAGGCCATTGTGGACAATGTGGCAAAAAGTTTTGAAAATAGAAAGCCGATTAGCGATTTCACAAAAAATTTTAGTAAAGAGAGCACCACTTGCCCCACGGTGGGCGCCAAATTGTTTTGGTCAAAAATTACCGAAGCAATTAAGTGATCAAATTAGTAAAGTGAGGTAGTGTGCTAGAAGGTGTATTGAAAATATGCTTGTTAAGTTATTTAGAAAATCAGTATTCAGGATACGGCTCAGGATATTGAGCTGTATCTACGATCAAACAATGAGCAAACAATGAGCAAAAAGTAAAGTAAACGACACGAGATGTACGAGGAAAGCCCTTGATCAATCTAGATCGCCGGCATAAAACCTCGGGAGCTGACAATCGCAGCTGCCTTGTTCTTCTTATTGCTTAAACTTCAGGATACAGTGCAGGATATAGACCAGATCGCTATGTGTTACAATGTTTTTGTGTGAGAGTGAAAGCTTGCTAGAGAGCGAGTGTTAGAGTGTAATGAGTGCGAAAAGTGATGTCCTATTTGATCTGGTATACCCACCTTTTTATAGTAATGAATTACAAACAATAATCCCTACAAATATGGGGTACTCCGAATATTCCATTATGAACGTTATTGACCGAGTAATATGGCTTCAACGTCTTCATTTGAACGACTTGGACCGAGTCTTCCGCGGAATGAGTCTTCGTGAACGTTGATAGCTTCTAACCCACGTATCTGCACATAATCCGTTAGTAATCCTGAGGATACCATTCAGGATGTTACCAATATCCTGAATCAGTATCCCGGATGTAAACAGATACTACATAACCAAGATATAAACCAAGATATTTTCCAGGATATAGGGGTTCAGAATTTCACCCATAACAGTTGCTACATATATAAAAACACAACATCAATTTTCATTTATAATACACGTATCGTGACTATATCAGAAGTTATGTACCTCCAATCCAATCATCTTAAAAGCACAGATTTAATAATTATCTGTTTAAGCCCCAATAAGTCATGCAAACAGATAAACTTCAACGTTCATAAAGTGAAATTAAGAATATAAAGATCATAGCACTAATGAACTAGCAAATTCAAAATTATGTGATAACAATATGGTATTACTTGGATGAGTGGATGAGGGTGCATCTTATTACACCCTCCCTCACAGCTTACACATGAGGAAGTCAAACATTCAAATTGAAGTGTCCATCATGAACTAGAAAAATAAGAAAATCACTGTCTTTAATTATAACATGTACACTAATGCTTTCAGATAAACCTCAAGTACTGTACACATTCAATCTTGGTACTCATATGGTACAGCTTTAACACCAACATTTTCGGTATTCACAGTAATATTACAAAATGGTTGTGTAGAAAGATTCACCTAAAACTTTATATTCAACGGGAAGGTACACACAGATATAATGTGCAAAAATGACTATTATGGAAGTCTGCTCAATCAACGGAGAGATTGATGGGAAAATCAAAATATACATGGCTTAATATGATTACAAGTATCCTCTAAATGGTTTCTTTTATTATATAGTATAGATATAGATTAAAAAATAATGTCATATTAATTTTGAATGAATGTAAAAAATATAAATACAGAATGGTGGACATATGGAAGCTAGTAATCTTTCAATTTTGGTTTTCATTATATATTTTCATATATGGATTTTGGGCTTAATTGTTAGATGGGTTTTAGATGTTGGATATTATTTGGCATTAGATGTGGGCTTGTAATAATATTAAAGAGGGGTGACATAAATTTTTTTAGGGGTAACGAAATAAAAAAAAAGTCAAAAAAAAAAAATTTACACTACCGACGAGCGGTTAAGAGGTAGCGGAGGCAACCCCTTATTACATTGTATGTCTGCCACTAGTCGGATGACGAGCTTAAAGACATTTTTAGAAAATAATAGAGATAATTAAAAGAGTTTGAGTGTTTAGAATATTTTTTGAATTGTGATTGCGTTGAATGTGATTTTTGTTGAAAGGTTTTTGTCTATAAATAAAGAAAATGATTTTTTTTAATTATTTGACCGTTGGCAATCGTCTAAACATCCAAATCACCACAATTCAAGTGATGGCGTTCGCTAACCCTCTGGCGATTTCATTGATAGCACGCCCCCTTTACTTCTACCAAGCATATGTGCGGGGCACCATCATGTCTTAGTAGGCATGGGGCGTCACCCGACACTATTCAACCTAATAAACATTCAACGAATTTTAAGGATCGTCCTCGAGAACTGACAAAAAAATTTGGGTCTCGGGTGACAAAAAGAATTGAGCCTAAAATTGTGGTTAAGGGGAAATGAATTAAAAAATAAAACCTTAGTTGTGGAGCCAAAGACTTGAACTTGAGACCTCTATATTATCTTAGGATGGTTGTTCCACTCCACCACTAACATTTTTTTTGCATACAAAATGATACATATACTAAATTCTATAATTTAATAAATATATATATATATATATATAACCTTACAAAACCTTTCGGGCCCTTTGAAAATTTAAGACTCAGGCGACGGCACAAGTTAGCCGGCCCAAGAGCCACCCCTAGGACACGTAAGGTTTAGCCATAAAAGCGGTAAAATGTACGTTTGCATTTTGGTCCAGTTTTCAAAAGCTCGTTTATTGGGTGTGTGAAAGAGAAGACACTTGTTTCGATTGGACATGCGAATAATTTTGTTTGGGCGTGAAAAGGAAAATAATTGTTTTGATGTTGACCAATCCATGCTAATAAATATTTTGATGTGACAATACAACTTTATGAACATGCATGTGAATTAGATGTGGTGTAATTATATTGTCTGTGGGTCATGTCTGTATTATTGTCCAGTTTATCTTTATCTGTACAAGATTTAATGATTTATGGTCACTTTTATTTAGGGTATAATGAGTGGTTAATCACTTGAGAGTGGTAAACTTAAAAATCAACCAATGAGAGTGTGCCATGTCATTCAATGAAAAGTGTTTAAACTATGCTGAAAAGTGTTGGCAATTGTTAAACATTTGAATTGGTAAACTATTATTTAAAAAAAAACATAAAACACAATATACCATCCAATCATCCCTCCCCAATACATCACTCATCATCTTCACCGATCGGTAACCAAACACCGATCATCAATAAAACCGCGCGGCTAAGGGGGGTAGGCGGCGGTGTTCCCGAGCAGCAAACTCGGTTTGCCGATCCCCTTTGCCGCCCTGTAACACCCCGTGTTTTCGGGAAGTCAAAGTCAAAGTCAAGGTCAAAGTCAACGACCGATTTCGCGCAACTTGACTTGTAGTGAATTTCTTTTATGTGGAGTAAGTGTCAATAATTACAATAATCGACGTGTGTTATTCGCAATCTAATCGACTTACGACTGTGAACCGTAGGAAGTAACAATGCGATAAAGTTAACTAAACGATAATTAAGCTATGCTAATCAAATCGACATCGAATCGCGACTCGAATTACGCATTTTAGTTATTGTTATACGTGTGTGTGCCTTATGTGTTACTTGTGCATGTTCATATATTTTATATGTGGAAATCAATCGAAACTCGAAATGTAATCGAACTCAATCGACATCGAACTCGAATCACAATCAAACTATGATAATTAGTGGAGAAAGGATAATGCAAGATATGAGTGGTTGGGATTAAAAGTAATTTGACTAGGAAACCCTATCATATCGAACCGCTCGCAACCGAAATCAAAATATCAAAAATCGTCGCACCGAATACTCGAAACGTGCAGACTGATCGATCAGGCTACCAGCCGATCGGACAGGCTGTCCGATCGAGCTGCCTGGCCGATCGGCCAGCACTTTCCCCATTTGGTATCCTATAAATACCCCTGTCATTGTCATCCTTTCCACTTTTGGAAACCTCTGTTCGACCAGCACGCTCAGCTAATCTTTTTCTCAGATTCCTCTCGATTCCAGTAAGATTTCGTCCTAAACCTTGTACTTTCTTGATCTACACGCACTCCTACACCATTCTATATTTCAAAACTTAACTTTTAACCGTGAAATCATCAAGATTCGAGTGTTCTAGGATGATGTCATCATGGGTTCTTGAAGAACTTCATGTTTTGGCCTCAATCCACCAAGAATAACTTGGATCTAGCCAATTTCCACATAAACAAACAGAGATCTTTTATAAATCTAAACACATACACGGTGAAAAGGATTGAAATATGGATTTTCCAACTTTCTTTCAACTCTTTTTCACTCAATGCCTTCAAACCAAAAGAAACGGAGCCTGTGCCGATTTACAAATCACTCCGGTGGTTGCATGGCTCAAGATCCGGATTCTATCCACGAGGTTAACCGATTTCGGGTTAAACCCTAAACCCCGTTCCGAACAATTCACCGGCCGGATTTGGGTGATTCATGTCCGACCAGGGGAACCAAGTAAGGACGAGAGATCTATGGTTCGACTCGTTGTCAAAATACCTCAATAAAACGACAAACAAATAGAACAACCAAGTGTTAGACGAATAGGTTGATCAGGTCAGGGTGCTGACCGATCGGACTGCTGTCCGAACGGACAGCCAGCCGATCGGATAGTCAGCTGATCGACTGGCCAGCCGATCGGTTAACACATGGTCCCACACTTAATCAATTCATTTTGAAGACTAGTATTGAACGAACTGTTGTTCGACCGGACTACTGTCTGATCGGGTTACTCTTCGGATCATGAGATACTATACTTCAACACTTAATCGATTTTTCAACATGTTCGATGCACTAGGAGTGCCACCCGATCGAACAGCCGTCCGATCAGGTGACACCCTGCTGAGAACTAGTCATGATTGTTCATGCATGTTGTCCTATCGAACAAGATTAGTGTTCGATCGATCAGCTAACCGATCCACTGCACCACACTTTGCATTCATTTAAAGTTGTTGACCATTGTTGACTTGCCAACCGATCGGTCAGCAAGCCGTATCATTGCATCACTTTTCAATTCACTAAGTTTTTACTTGTTGACCTGTCCCATCGAACGCCTGTCCTATCCAAAGCAAATCACTACAATTCATTAAAATACCTAACCGATCGGGTTGCCGGCCGATCGAACATCCGTCCGATCGACCGACCTGAAGGGTAAAGGTACTTCAATGTTTTCAAATGCTACAACGAAAACTTCAAAAGTCAAGCCATCATACACAAACACATCCTTCTCAAAGGAAGAAACAATCCACTCGAACAGCCATCCGATCGGCCAACCGACCGACCGGACAGCGGTCCGAGCGGACTGCCAACCGAACGGTCAGCCGTCCGATCGGACTACCGTCCGATCGACCAGCTGTATGACTCTCCAACACTTTGCATCGTTTTACGCGTCGCTTATTATTATGCTATCAATCTATTCAGGCTAACTTTACTCGCTAAGCGCTCCCTTCAATCCATCAACCGCTGTGAGTATACTCGATCCCTTTTTGCTTTACGCACTTTTGGGTGTTACATACGTTACGAATATTCAAACTACAACAATCACACTACTCAATACTATTTGAACGCTAACCGTTAATGCATGTTATACGTGGCTTATGAATGCTTGTTTGTTATGTTTACACATGGAATGTTGTCTACCTGCCTTAGCAGCGATAGTACTATAGTTTGGACTCAGCACCCGTTCGCGGGGGTTGTTAAGGACAATTACTTGCATGGTTACGGTGGTAATCATGTATTGCAAACTGCATTTGGCAGCCAACACGCAGTCATTTGTATCGATGGATCTATGTCGATAACTAACGTGATTCATTTCACTATGTGTAGTGTTGGTTATGCGTAAACGAATTCGAACTCTATATGCTATTATCAAACTTGTATTCTCACCTTTACATTATATGTATTGACCTTATTTTAACGTATGTGACAGGTGCTTAGGATGCACACTTGGTAGGAATTTGAAGCTAGAATAAAGCTTTAGAGCCCAACAAATAGTTGTCTGTGGTAATTGAATCAAGGGTCTCTAGAAGCAGATAAACAATTGCTCTATTTTGAAATCTGAGTTGTCGGAACAGAATTATTTGCCTAGATTTTTATCTGTAATAATTTGTTTACTGTTTGAGACATGGTATGGGACATGTTATTTTAAATTGAATGGTAATGATAATTGTTATGGAAACTTCTGGACAATCTGTTTCGCTCAGTGCCATGCCCCGATGTTTCCGCCATCGGTTGGGGTGTGACAGATTGGTACCAGAGCCATAACTATAGGGAATTAGGCAAGACACGACCTAGTCCTGGTCGATGTCTTAGATACCTAGTCTATAGTTAGGAACCAACAGACAGACTTGAGTACATCCAGTAAGGATTATGTACGTGCTTATTTCTCACTATTCTCGCTTATGCTACACTTTCACTGCACTCGAATTTTCAAGCTACGAATGAGCAATTGAGCCGAGATTAGGTGTGAAAACCGCAAACTCTCGACTAAAATTGCTTAATCAACCCGCATTTTATCTACAAACAAGGAGAATTATGCCAAATCAGGAGTGAAATCCGTATTTTGATGAATAATCTCCTCTATTTTATTAAAAACAGGAACGAAGTGGTTAAGCTAGGGGTGGAACCCTAACCTTGACGACTTGTTCCGCTTTTATACAAAACTCTCACCAAAGTCTCGACGGACTCCAACGACCTGAAGTCACGATATGACTAACGGTATGCGTGCCAAATGCCCAAGAATCGAGGCAAAGGCACAGTCCTGAAGGTTAAATGTGCACAATGGATCTTTGTGAATAGTCGAACCACTTTTGGTAGTCGAAGTCTACTAGCCACAGACAATCTATTTCTCGAATTTTATGTGTTTCGATTCTGAGCCCGCAACTGCCGACTCTGATGATTCGTTGATTTTATGTGCTATATGTGTGTTTACCTGTTTATGTGTTTAAATTTTGGAGATTTACTCGATTTTGCTTTCACAACGATCGACACACACAACTCGCCTTACATTTTTACCTCAAAACGTTAACAAATCGCTAAATTAAGGACGACTTTATGCTACGCTAATACTACACGACTCGACATATCAAACGCGAACGCTATATTCGGACGATCGCGAACTGTAAATGATAGGTTTCTATATTCTGACTGCATCTTGTGATTACATGATTATGTGCATTTGTGAATCTGTGTTTATGTACCTATGTGCTTACGTGCTTACGTGCCCATGTGATCCTGTGAACTACGTAATTATATGCTTCTGTGTTTATGCAAATATGTGGTTATGTGTATGCGTAGTTGCATGAATGTGTTCCTAAGCTTTAGTAAGTAGTAAACGTGTGGGGTGAGATTCGAATACAATGTGTTGAGTCCTGTGACGATGTCTGTTGCAAATAATGTCATCTGGATCCCGTCATCCCTTACTTTCTCGTCAAGAAAAGAGAGACAAACGTCTTGCTGCCCTCATCGCTAAAAGTGTAGCAAATGTCGTGAGTGATGTTTACGAGAATGCCAGCAAATCATCTGAAGAATCAAGGACCGAAGCTCCTAAAGCTACCGCCAAGGCCTTCAATTTCAAGCAATTCAAGTCATGTGGGCCAAAAGAATTCACTGGCGAGGGAGGTCCTACTACACTATTCCAATGGTTTGATTCCATTGAGGTCACTCTACGGCAGAGTGGTTGCCCCGATGACCTCCGAACTCTGAATGCTACCGGCGTTTTCCAGTCACGTGCGCTAGACTGGTGGACGGCCGAGAGGAACAAGAGAGGGAACGATGCAGCCTACGGTCTGTCGTGGGACGAGCTCAAGGAAGTCATGCTGGAAGAATACTGCCCTCCTCATGAACGCCAAAAGTTAGAAGATGAGTTCTGGCACATACAGCAGAAGGAAGGTGACAATGCTGCTCTCACTGCTCGCTTCAAGCAGCTCAGCATCATTTGTCCCGACCAAGTCAAGACTCCGGAGATCACAATCAAGAAGTATATCCGAGCTTTGCCCGACTGCGTCGCAGATTTCGTGAAACCGGCTAAGACTACGACGATCGAAGAGACTTACCTACTGGCCACCGAAATCAACGACAAGAGGGTCAAGGCTGGTGTCTGGGATAAAACTTCGAAGCACCTGCATCAAGCTACCACCGCCGCACCAACTGCTGAAACTACCACCTCATCGAGCAACAAGAGGAAGAACAAGAGAAAGAACAGCTCCAGCAACAAAAACTGTGCGATCACTGCTGCACCGATTCAAGTTGTACCAGCCCAACAGCGTCAAGTAGTGGCGCCTGTGGCAAATGCACCACCTGCAAAGTGTGCATACACTGGGCCACACCCGCTCTGCCCTACTTGTACCTACCATCACCCGACTGCCATTGCTTGCCGTTTTTATGCTCATTGCAATATGTACGGCCATTTTACTACCAACTGCCGTGTTCGACAAGCTCCTGCTCATCAAGCTCTGCTCACCGCCCCTCAGGGTCAACAAGCTCCTCCGGCACCCGCAGTCAAAGCCAGAGCCTGCTTCGCATGTGGCGATCCTAACCATTTCGCCAACATGTGCCCAAACAGGGTTGTGAAACAAGAGCCTCAGCAACAGCAGCCCCAGCAGCAGCAACACCAGCCGCAAAAACAACAAGCAGCGCGTGCACGAACTTTCAACATCAACGTGCGTCAAGCCCAAGCCGACAACAACGTGGTCAATGGTACGTTCCTTGTGAATGGTATTTATGCTTCGTGTTTATTTGATACTGGAGCCGATAATTGCTTTGTGTCATTCAAATTCGAGAAACTCCTTAGTCGTAAGCGCTCCCAACTCTCCTCGACGTTCGATGTTGAAGTCGCTACCGTAAGAACTGTCGTCTTCAATTCTGTCCTTCGTGATTGTACTCTTGAGCTCAACAATCACATCTTCCCAATCGACCTTATTCCGATGCAACTCGAAAGTTCTGACGTCATAGTAGGCATGGACTTTCTTCATGAAAACCATGCTGAAGTTGTGTGCTTCGATAATATGATTCGATTCTCGCTAGCGAATAGTGATTTATTGTGTGTTTACGGTGATACAACTTCGAAAGGTCTCAAGCTTATGTCATGTGTTCAAGCTAGTAAGTATCTTCGCAAGGAATACATGGCTTTCTTGGCTAACATTGTAGTAGCGGAGAAGGAAAAGAAAGAGAAGAAGGAAGTGAGGAACCTTCCAGTGGTTCGAGAATTTTCTAATGTTTTTCCAGAGGATCTTCCCGGACTACCGCCAAGTCGTGATATCGACTTTCGTATCGACCTCATTCCTGGAGCCAACCCTATTGCCAAAGCTCCCTACCACCTCGCGCCACCCAAAATGCGCGAACTTTCAAACCAACTCCAGGAACTACTTGAGAAAGGCTTCATTCGCCCGAGCACCTCTCCTTGGGGTGCGCCAGTCCTTTTCGTCAAAAAGAAGGATGGGACGTTCCGGATGTGCATCGACTATCGGGAATTGAATAAGCTAACTATCAAGAACCGCTATCCTCTACCTCGCATTGATGATTTGTTTGATCAACTACAAGGTGCTACGTGTTTCTCAAAGATCGATCTACGTTCAGGCTATCACCAGCTACGTATTCAAGAGGAGGATATACCCAAAACCGCGTTTCACACTCGATACGGTCACTACGAATTCGTTGTTATGCCCTTTGGTTTAACCAACGCACCTGCGGTTTTCATGGATCTGATGAATCGCGTGTGTAAACCATATCTCGACCGTTTCGTCATTGTATTGATCGACGACGTCTTAATCTATTCCAAATCGAAAATCGAACACGCGCAACATCTAGGTTTGGTTCTCGAGTTACTCCAGGGGAACCAAGTCTATGCCAAGTTCTCCAAGTGTGAATTCTGGTTGGAGGAAGTTCAGTTTCTGGGTCACATTGTTAATAGTCAAGGTATTCACGTCGATCCTGCAAAGATTGAAGCTGTTAAGAGTTGGATTACGCCTAAGAACCCGTCTGAAGTTCGTTCTTTTCTCGGACTAGCGGGCTATTATCGACGATTTATTGAAGGATTCTCAAAGATCGTTGTACCACTTACCGCTCTCACGCATAAAGACAAGGCTTTTGTTTGGAAAACCGAACAAGAGTCTGCCTTTCGAACCCTTAAGCACATGCTTTGCAATGCTCCCGTTCTCACATTGCCCGACGGAAACAATGATTTCATTGTCTATTGTGATGCTTCCAACCTTGGTCTTGGTTGTGTCCTTATGCAGCGGGACAAGGTTATAGCATACGCATCTCGTCAGCTCAAAATCCACGAGAAGAACTATACAACCCATGATCTCAAGCTAGGCGCAGTTGTTTTTGCGTTAAAGATTTGGCGACACTACCTGTATGGTACGAAGTGTACGATCTTTACCGATCATAGGAGCCTACAGCATATCTTTAATCAGAAGGAACTTAATATGCGTCAACGCCGATGGGTAAAACTTCTCAACGATTACGACTGTGAGATTCGTTATTACCCAGGCAAGGCAAATGTTGTTGCCGACGCACTCTGCAGACGGAGCTATCTGCTTAGCGCTCGTAATGTTCAAGCCCAATACAACCTCGAATCCCTCATCCGCGAAGCTCAGCACGCGTGTTTTAACGAACGCACACTGAAGAAGGAAAGAATCTACCACGATGGAGCCCAGCTTGTGAGCAAGTCGAATGGGATATTCCACTTTCTGGACCGAATTTGGATCCCCAAACGGACCAATTTACGACAAGTCTTGATGGACGAAGCCCACAAATCCCGGTATTCTATTCATCCCGGTGCCGACAAAATGTACCAGGATCTTCGCTACAAGTACTGTTGGCCCGGCATGAAAAGGGATATTGCCCTCTACGTTGGAAAATGCCTAACTTGTGCAAGAGTCAAGGCTAAACATCAAAGACCCTCTGGCTTACTCGAACAACCACCGATCCCCATGTGGAAGTGGGAGAGTATAACTATGGACTTTATAATAAAGCTACCACACACGTCATCAGGTCACGACAACATTTGGGTTGTGGTCAACCGTTTGACCAAATTAGCTCACTTTTTGCCGATACAGGAAGACTACAAGGTAGAACGATTAGCCCGAATCTACACCGATGAGATCATTTGTAATCATGGGACGCCTCGTGACATCATCTATGATCGTGATGCTCGGTTTACCTCGTGACTGTGGGAAACATTTCAAACGGCACTCGGTACATCGCTCAATCTAAGTACCGCCTTCCACCCACAAACCGACGGTCAAACTGAAAGAACGATTCGTACTCTTGAAGACATGTTCCGTTCGTGTGTAATAGACTTCGGTGGTAATTGGGATAAATACCTGCCGTTAGTCGAATTCTCGTATAACAACAGCTATCATTCTAGCATTCAAATGGCACCATTCGACGCTTTATACAGAAGAAGATGTCGATCACCTATTGTGTGGCACGAGATCGGTCACTCACAATTAACCGGTCCTGAGCTATTACAAGAAACGACAGACATAATTTTCCAAATTCGAGACAACCTGGTTAAAGCTCGGAATCGACAGAAAAGTTATGCCGATAGACGACGCAAGCCCTTTGAATTTGATGTTGGTGACTACGTACTCCTAAAGGTATCACTTTGGAAGGGCGTGGTCCGATTCGGCAAGAAAGGGAAGCTCGCGCCTCGATATGTTGGACCTTTTAAGATTCTGGAAAGGATCGGAAAAGTCGCCTACAGACTCGAACTACCGAAGGAACTTAGTAACGTCCACCCGACTTTCCACGTGTCAAACCTCCGAAAGTGCCTAGCCGACCACGACTTACACGTTTCTCTCGATGATCTGCAAGTGAACGAAACATTACACTTCGTGGAAAAGCCTGTCGAAATCATGGACCGCAAAACCAAGCAACTCAGACGCTCTCGCATTCCTATTATGAAAGTCCGATGGGAAGGCAAACGAGGCCCGGAGTTCACTTGGGAACTCGAAAGCGACAAGAAGGCGAAGTACCCGCAGTTATTTAAGGAGAAAGTCTAGAGAGACGAAGTTCTCAAACGTGATTCACTGTGTGGTACAACTTCCAGCCTAATTTCGGGACGAAATTCCCTAAACAAAGGGAGGCTGTAACATCCCGTGTTTTCGGGAAGTCAAAGTCAAAGTCAAGGTCAAAGTCAACGACCGATTTCGCGCAACTTGACTTTTAGTGAATTTCTATTATGTGCTATATTATGTGGAGTAAGTGTCAATAATTACAATAATCGACGTGTAAATTAAGCATTGACGATGAGGAATACTTGATAGACCTAATCCCGATGTCAATGGGAGAATTTCAAGTAGTCGTTGGGATGGATTGGCTATCTCAACACCATGCAAAGGTCGTGTGTTTTCGTAAAGAGATAAAACTAACATCTCCGAGCGGGAAACACGTCACCATTTATGGCAAAAAAGGAGGCAACCCTATAGTATGCTCAATGTTGAAAGCTCACAAGCTTATGAAGCGAGGATGCAAGGCATTCATGATATATGCAAATGAGCCCGAAAAAGAATCACGAAAGATTGGAGATGTACCGGTAGTACGAGATTATGAAGATGTGTTTCCGGAGGATTTACCGGGGATACCGCCTGAACGGGAAATAGAGTTCGGGATCGAATTGATTCCGGGCGCAAAACTCGTAGCAAAAGCTCCGTACCGACTCGCACCGTCGGAATTACAAGAGTTGATGTCCCAAATTCAAGACCTGCTTGACAAGGGATTCATAAGGCCGAGTGTGTCTCCTTGGGGCGCACTGGTATTGTTCGTGAGAAAGAAAGACGGAAGCATGCGCATGTGTATCGATTACCGGGAGTTAAACAAACTCACGGTAAAGAACCGATACCCGCTTCCGAGGATAGATGATTTATTCGACCAATTACAAGGTGCGAACTGGTTTTCAAAAATTGACCTTAGATCTGGGTATCACCAACTAAAGGTCAAAGAAGAAGATGTACCGAAGACGGCTTTCCGCACGAGATACGGACATTACGAATTCCTTGTGATGTCATTTGGGCTAACAAATGCACCCGCGGCTTTCATGGACCTCATGAACCGGGTTTGCAAGCCAATGTTGGATAAGTCGGTCATTGTGTTTATCGATGATATTTTGGTGTATTCAAAAAGTAAAGTTGAACACGCACACCACTTACAAAAAGTGTTAGAGACACTTAGACGAGAAAGGTTGTATGCGAAATTCTCTAAGTGTGCCTTTTGGTTACGAGAGGTACAATTTCTTGGCCACGTCATAAGTGCCGACGGAGTATTGGTGGATCCGTCCAAGATCGAGGCTGTGTCAAAATGGAATCCCCCGAAGAACCCTTCGGAAATTAGAAGCTTTTTGGGACTTGCGGGATACTATAGGAGATTCATTCAAGATTTCTCCAAGATTGCGTCACCGCTAACAAAGCTAACCCAAAAGAAAGAAAAGTTCATTTGGGGTGTCGATCAAGAAAAAGCGTTTCAAACGCTAAAAGAAAAGTTAACTCAAACTCCGGTACTGACATTGCCGGACGGAGTCGAAGATATGGTGGTTTATTCGGATGCTTCACTATCGGGGCTCGGATGCGTTTTGATGCAACGGGGCAAACTTATAGCTTATGCCTCGAAGCAATTGAAGATACATGAGAAGAAATATCCCACGCACGATCTTGAGTTGGCTGCGGTGGTATTTGCATTAAAAATATGGAGGCACTACCTATATGGGGTAAAGTGTACCATATTCACCGATCACAAGAGCTTAAAATACTGAATCGATCAGAAGGAGTTAAATATGCGGCAAAGGCGATGTTTAGAAACGGTGAAAGATTTCGACTGTGAAATACATTACCACCCTGGAAAGGCAAATGTGGTAGCGGATGCTCTGAGCAGAAAAGCGGATTACGTCCCAATACGGGTAAGGTCGATGCAACTCGTGGTGATCTCAGGTATACTTGAACATATTCGAGAGGCACAATTAGAAGCAGTAAAAGAGGACAATTGGAAGAAGGAAAGAATAATCGGTCAGTTGAAAGATTTGACGGATGGGAATAACGGGTTGAAGACTCGATTCGGGAGAATATGGGTTCCAAATACTTGCGGGGTGAAGGCGCTTCTACTTGATGAAGCTCATAAATCCCGATATTCAATTCATCCGGGAGCGACCAAAATGTACAATGATTTAAAGCAAAAATATTGGTGGCCCGGGATGAAAAGAGATGTGGTGAAGAACGTAGAAAAATGCTTGACATGTTTACAAGTCAAGGCGGAGCACCAAAAACCATACGGTAAACTTCAACCGTTGGAAATTTCGGTTTGGAAATGGGAACAAATCACCATGGATTTGTTGACCAAATTGCCCAAAACTAACCGTGGGTTTGATGCTATATGGGTAGTTGTAGATAGATTGACGAAAAGCGCTCACTTCATTCCAATTCGTGAGACTTATACATCCGAGAAGATGTCGGAAGTGTACACCAATGAAATCATAGCACGGCATGGGGTACCGATATCCATTGTGTCAGACAGAGATACTCGGTTTACTTCGAAATTTTGGCGTGAATTCCAAGAACAAATGGGAACTAAATTGTTCATTAGCACTGCTTACCATCCACAAACGGATGGGCAGAGTGAAAGAACAATACAAACGTTGGGAGATATGCTGCGGGCTTGCATTATTGACTTCGGGGGTAGTTGGGATGTCCATCTACCCTTGGTCGAATTTGCATACAACAATAGCTATCACGCGAGCATGAAGATGGCCCCGTATGAACTGTTATATGGCAGAAAATGTCGAACTCCAGTATGTTGGGGAGAAGTGGGTCCACGAGGGCTAGCACCTACCGATATAATCCGAACTACGAATGAGAAAATCGACATAGTTCGGGCACACTTGAAAGCGGCTCAAGACAGGCAAAAGGCGTATGCGGATAAAAGGAATAGGCCAATTGAATTTCAGGTTGGCGACATGGTTATGCTAAAAGTTTCCCCATGGAAGGGCATTATTAGATTCAGAAAAAGGGGGAAACTAAGCCCGAGATTTATTGGGCCATTTAGAATCACTGAACGGGTTGGTAAAGTAGCTTATCGTCTCGAATTACCCGAGGAGTTGAGTGGGATTCATAGCACATTCCACGTGTCACATCTCCGAAAATGTCTGGCAGACGAAACTGCTCGTATCCACTACGATGATATCGAGGTGGATAACAACCTCAACTATGCAGTAAAACCAATTGCGATTTTAGATCGTAAAGAGAAGAGTTTGAGGAACAAGGTGATTAATCAAGTCAAGGTTAAATGGGAGCATAGGAAAGGTTCGGACACTACGTGGGAGTCCGAAGAGGAGATGCGACGTCTCCACCCTACATTATTTGGTACGTACTTCGGTTTCGGGGACGAAACCCTTTTTAAGGGGGGTGGACTTGTAACACCCCGAAAATATAAAACTTTATATTAGAATTATAAAGTATAAATAAATGGGAGTTTACTAACTAGGAATTTTAACCTAGTTAGTTACAAGTTTAGAAATAACTTATAATAGGGTTGAAAGCTACCAAACTATATGTTGAACAAAGTGGAGGGACCTAAGTTGTTAAAATTGAAACTAAAATTTATAAAACAAATAAAAAATAAACCAAACACCCCCAAAAGAGGGTTTGGTCGATCAGAAGAAGGAGCAGGGCGACCCCCATGCTCCAAACCCTAGAAACTCACTAAAACTCTCAAATTGGAGGTGCAAATCTGGTCCAAAACGAAATCCGAGCTATGAATCGTGATCCTCATCGCAAGGGGATTACAAGGTATGTAAAATTTTGAGAAATCTCTTAACTTGAAATTCTCATGATTTGGGAAAAATCTGAAATTAAGGTTGCATGTGTGTATTATGATGATCTAGGAACAACTATAGTGTCTAGGGATAAACCCTAGACAAATACAAGTTGAAATCATATGAAATTTTAGTGAAACCTATGAACACCATTGTAGGTGATTAGTGGGTTATGTGTAATTTGATGAACACTAGGAAATAGATTGTTGATCTAGTGTAATTTGGCAATTTTGAAGTGATTCCAGAAAATTAGAAGTTATCAATCAAGTAAAAAGGTTGATTGATGTGAAATTAGGGCTAAATGATAAACTAGAGATTTGATGTTTAATCATGTAAAAATCTGCTCATGAAGTGTTTGTTGAAATGCCTCTATGAAGGCTTAAAACTGAATTTCCAAGTTTAAACGCATAATTATGATGTTTCGGTATATTATGCGAATTATGATTTAAAGAGAGTTCTAAACATATCATAAATGAACTCTATACGAACTGGCGCAGGAGCGTCAAGCGGACAAGCGGGTTGCGAACCACGTTTGAAAGGCTTACTTTGAAGGTATGTAACTTGACCCGTTACGTTAAGTAAATGTTGATGATTATAATATGCGTAGTTGAATTTTAGAATAAGGGTTGTTTTGAATTAAAGCGGTGATGTCGCTATATTGAATGATTGGTCAAAATTGGTTGTAACTCGATGGTAGTCGTCATATGGGAGGATTCCTTAGACGAGCCAAACGGGTCGAATAATCAAATAAAGCATGGATTTTGCTTCGTAATTTGATTGATTTGTTTATTGTTATCGATTAAATATTGAAATATTAAAACACGAGAATTTAATATGTTGGTTTGTTAGAACAAGGATTCGAGGAAAGTGTGTGGGTAAAACAAACAAAAAGCCAAAACTCACATGTGCAGGATCTACCGTAAGTTACGGTGTCACCGTAACTTACGGTGGAGGTCAGGATGTAACAACTCTCATCAAAATTCATAATTTATTTAATTAAATTATCCAATAGGAAACCCTAACTGAGAAACCCAAGTGATTCTGCATAATCCCTAAAATTTTCAGAATATTTGGAATCAGGATTAGGGCCCCTAAAACTCAGGGGGGGGGGGGGGTAAACCCTATTCGGTAATATCTTAACAGTTCGTTGTCAAAAATTTGAATTAGCACAAAACCAACTCAGCAAGCCTACTAGGACACAAGGCTACCCTAGGGTAGATTGGTACCCCAGGCGAGTCGCGACAGAACCAGGAACATCTTCCGCGACACGCGAGAGAAACCAATTTTCAGTATAAATAGAACAGTCTGTTTCATGCAATTGAGTGTTCGTTCGACGTTCAAATTCCAATTGTACGTTGATTTATAGCATAAACAGTCCCAAAACACACACTGATCATGAAGTGCTGCCACAATTCAGGGTAATAACTCGATCGCTTATACGATTCAATGTCCGATCGATTAAACTATCCAATGGATGTTTAAGTGCTGCCCACATTAGGGTTTATGCTTTGTCATTCGTCGTTAAATCGATGGATGTTTAAGTATCGCACTTTGTCATTCGTTGTGAAGGTTTTAATCTCGTGAGTTGTCGTAAATGCTGTATTAAGTTACTAACCTAGTTTGTGTGCTTGATTATTTAAACTAGGTTATCAAGGCTAATCAGTAGGCTAAGCTCTGTTCATAAGTAAATCTGCAATGTGAGTCATTCTCTTTTTATCAAATCTGTTTACAAAAGTATGTTTATTTTCAATATTATAATTACAGTGATTAAGTTTATGTAGTCACCAAATTACAGCCGGTATGTGGGGTATTGTGCACAATATTACTGTTTTTATCACTTTAGGTGGGCGAACCTAATTAATGATATTCGTTATTATTGGGTGAACGGACTCAATAGTAATATGACCACTGTCACCGAAACGAGTCGATGACAAGTACTGTGGGTATTTGGTTTAAATATACATTGTAATCTCTCTTAATACTGTGAATTATAACAAAAGAGTCATTTTAGAAAAATGAATGATTCACTCAGTATTTCCCGCTGACAAAACCTTTTTCAAACATGTTTCAGGTGATCTGTTGTGATCCAGGAAAAGTGCCGCGAAGCACTATCAGCTTAAGGAAGTGGCTCAGTATAAAATAAAGAAACATGTTTTGTAAAATAAAAGATTTCTTCGTGAAATCTCAAGATTGTAAATTCCCGGGTTTAATCCCGAGTTGTGAAATAAAATAATCAGGAAATATTTCAGTTTTTAAAATGATCCTGAAGAAATTTCCGCTGTTAAACTCACTTAATTAAATACCACGTGATTTCTGTCCCGCGGCTCCTGAAACGGGTAAAACCGGGTCGGGGACCGTGACAGAAAAAGGTGGTATCAGAGCCACTGATCTAAGCCTATTAAGTATTTAGAAATACTTAATTTTTCTGATTGTCAATTATGTGATTATGTGTTTTATTAACTGATTATTTGTTAATTACAGTATGGGTAAACAAAAGCTGTCAAATATCTATCTTAAACTAGATAAGTCATCCAACGAGAAGGGAAGTTCATCCCAAACAAAACCTTATGTAATTCCTGAAGAAGGAATATTTGTGAGAAAGGCACATTACGAGAAACCACTTTCTCCTAATAAAAGAAGTTTGATTATTAGGAAAAGTCAGGAGGAAATAAAGAAAAACCGAGAGAAGAAGATTAAACAGGAAACCCAGGAATTAACCAGTAAAATACCTTGGGAGGACAAATTAGATGAGAAATGGGCATATCTTTATATGCTAGCCACAGTAGCAGAAAATGCAAATCTCTAAATACTTTAATTTAAGTTTTAGTACTTTTATTTTTCAGAAATCTTATTCAGTAAATAAATAAGTTCACAGTAAATAGTAGTATAATTTACTTGTCAGATGTTTTATGTATGGTATGCAATAATATTTAAGGGTTATCTATGAAATTTTGTTATTTTATTTTAACATTTGGTATATATGCAAAACAGCATGAATGAGATATCTGAAGCTTTAGAAAATCTTAACCTCTACCCCGTTAAGATAGAAGTTTCCAAGGAATTCACCGGTTACTTCACTGATAAAGAAGAACCCATGGAATTTCAATCCAAACCACTGGCAAAACCTAAACCCAAGAAAAGAAGCAGATTTGTGGGCTGGAGGCGTGTACGTAGGAAAAAGCCAGAAACAAGAAAGGTTACCAAAACTGAAGAACCAAAAGACAAAGGAAAAGGGATAGAAATTGAGGAAAATATTAATCAAGTAGAGATAGAAGCTGAGAAGAGTATTAAGCAAACAGAAAGAGAAATCGGAGAAAGTTCTAGGCAGAAACAGAAAATGACTCCCTGGGAAGCTTTAGATCATAAACTAGTAATGAGTGACCTCATCGGACCTGCCGATGGAAACCTTGAACCAGCTAACCCAAATCTTATATTTACTGAAGAAGATCTTTTCAGCTATCCACTAGAAGCTCCAATTCCAATCAATCTGGAACCTGCTATTCCAGATCCTATTGTCCAACCTCAACCACTACCAGTAGAATTAGATGAATGGTGGACAACTGATTGGCAATACCAAAATCTTTTAAACAACCCTGATACATTTTTCCCACAAGTTGACCCGGAACCATTACCAAATCCACCCATGAGTAACGAGAATTTAGCAGAACTTCGCCATTTTGGCGAAGAGTTAATGGATGCAGGGAATAGAATCCGGGAAATAGGGGGACAAATTGCCTGGAAGTATGATGAAAGGGAACTTCGTTTTTAAAACGACAAGTGACGAGAGATAGTAGGATGGTGAAAATTGTGGTTGTGTAATAGTAATAGTAATAATGACATCAGTCTGTAAAATAACTACGAATAAAACTTTGTAAAATATTGGTGTGTAGTGGTGCATATTATAAAAGATATAAAATGAAATCGATAAATCGATAATTTTGACTATACGTGTATTGAGAAAATTGTCTAATTGTTTTTATGTATAATTATTATTTATCAGATACTAATAAAATTATATATATTAATTATCAGATGGCAAACAGTGGTAATGCACCAGTAAATGAGGTTAATCAGTCTGAGCAACATCCAGGAGATCAGTATATGACTAGGCAAGATATCGAAAATATTGTTGCTCAAGGGATAGCCAATGCTATTCCAGCATTCGTTGCTGCTGTTAAAAATCCAATAGAACCGCAACAAATCGTTCCTAGTAAACGTATTTCTGAAGATAACTTTAGTAATAGTGTAAACGGAGGCAATGATCATGTTAATCATAATGAGGAACCACATCAAGCTCCATTTCCTAAGAAAATGAAAGCCGCGACGCCTGGTTGCACTTTCAAAGAATTTCTTGCTTGTAAACCCACTGAATTTGCAGGCAATGAAGGAGCAACTGCATCACTGCGTTGGTTAGAGAAAACCGAAGCAGTAATTGCAATAAGTAAATGTGCTAAAGATGATCAGGTCATGTACGCATCAAATCTTTTCAAGGAAGGAGCACTTGAATGGTGGAACACTGTGTTACAAGCCAAAGGAAGAACAGTGGCTTATGCCCTGAACTGGGAAGAATTTAAAAGTCTTGTAGAAAGAAAATTCTGTCCCGAGTATGAAAAGGAACAAATGACAAATAAGTTCCTAAATCATCGGATGATGGGGATAGATTGTCGCGGTTATACTTCTACATTCTTTGAATATGCTAGAGTGGTACCAACGCTGGCTTCGCCAGAACCGGTACTCATTTCTCGCTACATTTGGGGACTAATTAGCGAAATCCGTAATATCGTTAAAGCTGCGAAACCTCGCTCTATTGACGATGCTGTGGAATTAGCTAACACCCTAACCGATGAACTGGGCGCACAAGAGATGAAGACAGAAAGAAAGAATTGGCTCAGAAAATTACCCAGGGATTTCGTACGGGTAATAATAGCAATTTCAAAAGAAGAGGAACTGGGCAAACCTCAACTCCACCGTTCTGCAGGAATTGCAGAAAGAAACATTTTGGAAGATGTAGTGTAACCTGCAATTTTTGTAAAAAGGTAGGACATCGTGAAGAAAACTACAGGAAGAAATCCACAATCTGTTATAATTGTGGAGAAGTAGGACATTTCAAAACAGAATGTCCTAAATTGGTTAAACCATCAGACAACAAAGCTAAACCAGCTGACGGAGCTACAAAGAAGAATGCCAGGGCATTTCAGCTGACTACTCAAGAAGCAGAACTCATCCCAGATGTGATAGCGGGTACGTTCTTAGTTCACAACATTTACGCCAAAGTATTATTTGACTCTGGTGCAAACCAAAGTTTTATTAATACTTCATTCTGCCAAGCTCTTAATTTACCCTTAACCAACCTTAGGCAGATTTTTACAGTCGAAACGGCAGACGGAAATTCTGTTAGTATAGATAAAGTTTTGCAAAAGGGAAATATAGAACTTTCAGGTCATAAATTCTTTGCAAACCTACTACCTATGAAATTAGCCGAATTTGATGTTGAGTTAGGAATGGATTGGTTAGTAGCCAACCATGCTCGAATCCTTTGTGATAAAAACTCTATAGAAATTCAGGCACCTACCGGAGAAGTAATTGTGATTATAGGAGATAAACCACGTAAGCCCATGAAGTTCATATCAGTAATGAAAGTTGCTAATTATGAACGAAAACAAGGAATAGTATATATGATTTCAGTAATCATTAGTACTAAGGGTAAAGAACTTAAGGAAATTCCTGTAGTATCAGAATATTCGGATGTATTTCCAGAAGAGTTACCGGGATTACCCCCAGATAGGGAAGTAGAATTTAGGATTCATCTAATTCCAGGAACTACACCGATAGCCAAGGCACCTTATCGGTTAGCACCCACAGAAATGTTAGAACTGAAAAAGCAATTAGATGAATTACTAAGTAAAGGATTTATACAACCTAGTTCATCCCCGTGGGGAGCGCCAGTATTGTTTGTTAAGAAAAAGGATGGTTCAATGAGAATGTGTATTGATTATAAAGAATTGAATAAAGTTACAATTAAGAATCGATACCCATTACCTAGGATTGATGATCTTTTCGATCAACTTCAAGGAGCTAGATATTTTTCTAAGATAGATTTACGCTCCGGATATCATCAATTGAAGGTACAAGAAGAAGACATACCTAAAACTGCTTTCAGAACTAGGTATGGTCATTACGAGTTTACAGTCATGCCCTTTGGGTTAACGAATGCACCTGCAGCATTCATGGACATGATGAATAGAATCTGTAAACCGTATTTGGATAAATTTGTAATTGTTTTCATAGACGATATACTTATTTATTCCAAAAGTCAGGATGAACACTGTCAGCACTTGCATGCACTCTTAACCTTGTTAAGAAAAGAAAAACTTTATGCCAAATTCTCGAAATGTGAATTTTGGTTAAAGGAAGTGCAATTCCTAGGACACATAGTGAATCACGAAGGTATTCATGTAGATCCTGCTAAGATAGAGGTAATTACCAATTGGAAGGTTCCACAAACTGCAATGGAAATTAGAAGTTTTATAGGTTTAGCTGGTTATTATAGACGATTTATTAAGGATTTTTCAAAGATAGCTGTTCCATTAACTAAGCTAACCTGTAAAGCAGTTAAGTTTGAATGGGGATCTAAACAAGAAGAAGCTTTTAGGATTTTGAAACAGAAATTAACCAATGCTCCAATCTTAGCCTTACCAGAAGGAACTGAAGATTTTGAAGTATATTGTGATGCTTCAAAACTAGGATTTGGATGTGTGCTAATGCAACGCAAGAAAGTAATTGCGTATGCTTCAAGGCAATTGAAAAAGCACGAAGAAAATTATACGACTCATGATTTAGAATTAGGAGCCGTAATTTTTGCCCTTAAGATTTGGAGACATTATCTGTATGGAAGTAAATTTACTGTTTATACGGATCATAAAAGTTTAAGATATATATTTGGGCAAAAAGAGTTAAACATGAGGCAAAGGAGATGGATGGAAATCCTAAGTGACTACGACTGTGATATTCAGTATCACGAAGGAAAGGCAAATGTAGTTGCAGATGCCTTAAGTCGTAAGTATTATGAGAAACAACGACGGGTGCGTGCTCTCAGATTAAATCTACAAATAGATTTAATGGAACAATTGAAGAATGTTCAAGCTACAGCAATCAAGGATGATGCTGAAGGAATGAAGGGACGAATAAAAGAATTAGAGCAAGGAGCAGATGGAATTTGGAGATTCCACAAAAGTAGAATTTGGGTACCTAAGCAAGGAGACTTAAGACTCAAGATTTTAGAAGAATCCCATAAATCTAGGTATACTATGCACCCAGGAAACAATAAGATGTACCAAGATTTAAGAAAGAACTTCTGGTGGATAGGAATGAAAAAGGATATAGCACGATATGTTTCTAAATGTCTCACTTGTTCACAAGTTAAAGTAGAACATCAGAAACCTTCAGGGTTACTACAACAATTAGAAATGCCTATATGGAATTGAGAACTTATAACCATGGATTTTGTTACTAAGTTACCCAAAACAAGAAAAGGTAATGATGCGATTTGGGTAATTGTGGATCGATTAACCAAATCAGCTCACTTTCTACCAATGAAAGAAACCTTTAGCATGGAAAGATTGGCAAAGTTGTATGTAGATGAAGTCGTATCTTTACATGGAGTTCCACTCTCCATTGTATCAGATAGAGATAGTCGTTTCACTTCTCATTTTTGGAAAAGTTTCCAGCAAGCTATGGGAACTCGACTCAATCTGAGTACTGCATATCATCCCCAAACAGACGGACAAAGTGAAAGGACGATCCAAACTCTAGAAGACATGCTCCGAGCATGTCTAATAGATTTTGGTGGAAACTGGGATGATCATTTACCATTAATTGAATTCTCCTATAATAATAGTTATCATTCAAGCATTGAAACTGCCCCATTTAAAGCACTATATGGAAGAAAATGCAGAACTCCAGTTTGTTGGGCAGAAATAGGAGAAAGTCAATTATCAGGTCCTGAAATAGTGCAAGAGACGACTGATAAGATTACTCAAATCAAGGAAAGACTAAAGATGGCTTGCGATCGTCAGAAGAGTTATGCAGATAATCGACTCAAGCCACTAGAATTCCAAGTCGGAGACAGAGTACTATTAAAAGTTTCTCCTTGGAAAGGAGTTGTTAGATTTGGTAAGAAAGGAAAGCTAAGTCCAAGATACGTAGGACCATTTCTGGTAATCCAACGTATAGGACCAGTTGCTTATCGTTTACAATTACCAGAAGAATTAGCAGGAGTACATGATGTATTTCATGTATCCAATCTCAAGAAATGTCTATCAGACGAATCTCTGGTAGTACCTCTTCGAGACATAGAAGTAAACGAAAAGCTGAAATTTGTTGAGAAACCACTTCAAATTGAAGATCGAAAGATCAAATTTCTCAAACATAAACGACTAGTTTTAGTCTAAGTCAAATGGGATTCAAAGAGAGGAGCTGAATACACTTGGGAGCTGGAATCAGAAATGAAGCGAAAGTATCCTCATTTATTCCAGTAAATCTCGAGGACGAGATTTTTCTTAAGGTGGGGAGAATGTAACAACTCTCATCAAAATTCATAATTTATTTAATTAAATTATCCAATAGGATACCCTAACTGAGAAACCCAAGTGATTCTGCATAATCCCTAAAATTTTCAGAAATTTGGAATCAGGATTAGGGCCCCTAAAACTCAGGGGGGGTAAACCCTATTCGGTAATATCTTAACAGTTCGTTGTCAAAATTTTGAATTAACACGAAACCAACTCAGCAAGCCTACTAGGACACAAGGCTACCCTAGGGTAGATTGGTACCCCAGGCGAGTCACGATAGAACCAGGAACATCTTCCGCGACACGCGGGAGAAACCAATTTTCAGTATAAATAGAACAGTCTGTTTCATGCAATTGAGTGTTCGTTCGACGTTCAAATTCCAATTGTACGTTGAGTTATAGCATAAACAGTCCCAAAACACACACTGATCACGAAGTGCTGCCACAATTCAGGGTAATAACTCGATCGCTGATACGATTCAATGTCCGATCAATTAAACTATCCAATGGATGTTTAAGTGCTGCCCACATTAGGGTTTATGCTTTGTCATTCGTCGTTAAATCGATGGATGTTTAAGTATCGCACTTTGTCATTCGTTGTGAAGGTTTTAATCTCGTGAGTTGTCGTAAATGCTGTATTAAGTTACTAACCTAGTTTGTGTGCTTGATTATTTAAACTAGGTTATCAAGGCTAATCAGTAGGCTAAGCTCTGTTCATAAGTAAATCTGCAATGTGAGTCATTCTCTTTTTATCAAATCTGTTTACAAAAGTATGTTTATTTTCAATATTATAATTACAGTGATTAAGTTTATGTAGTCACCAAATTACAGCCGGTATGTGGGGTATTGTGCACAATATTACTGTTTTTATCACTTTAGGTGGGCGAACCTAATTAATGATATTCGTTATTATTGGGTGAACGGACTCAATAGTAATATGACCATTGTCACCGAAACGAGTCGATGACAAGTACTGTGGGTATTTAGTTGAAATAAACATTGTAATCTCTCTTAATACTGTGAATTATAACAAAAGAGTCATTTTAGAAAAATGAATGATTCACTCAGCATTTCCCGCTGACAAAACCTTTTTCAAACATGTTTCAGGTGATCTGTTGTGATCCAGGAAAAGTGCCGCGAAGCACTATCAGCTTAAGGAAGTGGCTCAGTATAAAATAAAGAAACATGTTTTGTAAAATAAAAGATTTCTTCGTGAAATCTCAAGATTGTAAATTCCCGGGTTTAATCCCGAGTTGTGAAATAAAATAATCGGGAAATATTTCAGTTTTTAAAATGATCCTGAAGAAACTTCCGCTGTTAAACTCACTTAATTAAATACCACGGGATTTCTGTCCCGCGGCTTCTAAAATAGGTAAAACCGGGTCGGGGGCCGTGACACAGGAGGCTTACGGTGGGAGTCTACTGCTTTACGGTGGACCATTATTGTAAATTGACTACCGTAACTTACGGTGGAACCGTAAGTTACGGTAGAGCCTGAATTTTTATGAATTTTGTATAATTGTAAATATTCAAATTCACTTCGATCGTAGTTTCGATCAAGTATTATTTCTAAACATTCTAATACAAATGTTTTATGTAAACATTTCAGTTTTAGGTACTCAAGGATTACGGATGACGATCAAGCAAGCTTTTGAAGAACCGAACACATACTTTTGAAGCTTCCGCATAATTTAACTCGGTTTAAACAATGTTTATGATGTAAATTGTTTGCTAAACAACTTTTGGATGTTTAAATTAGTCAGTAGAAAACTAATGTTTGTTAATTTAATACTCTATTTTTGGATCTTATGGTATAAAATGATCGTAGTATTTATATATATCGCATATTTACATTAAATAAAAGATGGGTGTTACATGGCACCCCATCACCCACTAAGCAAGTCTGTGGCACCCGGCGAGAGACTGAAGATGTTACATGAGAAAAAAAACAAGGTGGCACCCCGCCACCCATTCCTTCAGTGGGTGGCGCCCAGCCAGAAGCTTGTAGCTGCCAATTTATGCGAAATTAATAAAGGAGTGTTATGGAAAGTCATATATAAGGATCTTAAACTTGGAAAAGAAACCCTAGTTCGAATTTGGGACATCTCGGGCGACATTTTGAGCATTCTTGGAGCAATTTTGGAGTTTTCGAAGCTTAGGAATCATCGGTACGAGTTCGGGGAAGAAGACTTGAAGATCTAATCGGGTTTTCTAGTTCTTTATTCTTGACTTTTCTTACGAAACTTGTTATGATGAATTCATGTTTAGACATCTTTGGATTGTTTTCACGTTTTAGTATGCTTGGCTAAATTTATAAACCACCTAGACTTGATGAATGGATTAATATAAAGTTTTTACCGTTTTTGTTAATTGCATGATTAATATGGATTGATTGTGTTTAGTAAGCGGTTTGATTTAATGATTTGATGTGTATGCATGCTTTGAGTTGGTTTATTGTTATTATTTGCTTCATATGATTCTTAGTGACGGTCTATATCACAACATAGAGTCATATTAGGGTTTAGGATTTCGGTGAGTGTCTATATCACATAAGAAAACCTTAGCTCTTTAGGGAGAATTGCGCAATAACCCCTAGAAGTAATTGGTAATAATTTGCTAAGTCTTAGTGTTCTACTAGTCCTAATACCTGGAAAGTGAGGGGCAATTGGTAGGTCTTACCCGGCGAATTGCTTTAGATAGTCCTTGGAAAAGGTCATGTCTTGGTTTACCTGTCGGTTTTATTAGTCTATCAAGTCAAATTAATTACTTCAAACTACCCTAGATCTATGATTGGAAAAGAGTAGGTCAACATTAGGGTACTTACACAATAATTAGACAACTGGAGAAGCGTCTAATAACCGGTAGGATTAATGGCCTAGGTAGTTCCACAGGTTTCTCCTTGAGAAGGGTCGAGGGGCTTAGTTGGTTCTTAATAGGTTTAGAACTTTAAGATCCCGGTTCCATAATTCGTGCATTTAACATAATCGGTAATCTCTTAAAAACGATCCAGGATTCTTGTCTAGGTGGTCTCGTTCTCATATAAGAAAAGTCCTTAGTCTTTATTCATTTTTTGTCTAGCTTTAGTTTAATTCAGTAGTTTAATATAAATTTCCTTAGTTTTCCGTAACCCCCCCCCCAAACAAATAAACTAGTTGAGTCGTGTCTGTCAGTGTCTATTAGAGTCTAGTTTACGTGATACATAGAGTCTCGTGGTTCGATATCCGGACCTCCTAGGGTTATACTACATTGATTGGTACACTTGCCGATTGTGTAGTTTTAGGTCGAGTCTAGAATTAAAGCTTTTTAGTGTCTAGTTTAAAGAGTCTTATTTAGTTAATTTTTATAGTCTGTTTAGCACACATCAATAGCGCAAGATATGAGTGGTTGGGATTAAAAGTAATTTGACTAGGAAACCCTATCATATCGAACCGCTCGCAACCGAAATCGAAATATCAAAAATCGTCGCACCAAACACTCGAAACGTGCAGACTGATCAATCAGGCTACCAGCCGATCGAACGGCCAGCCGATCGGACTGCTGTCCGATCGGACAGGCTGTCTGATCGGACAGGCTGTCCGATCGAGCTGCCTGGCCGATCGGCCAGCACTTTCCCCATTTGGTATCCTATAAATACCCCTGTCATTGTCACCCTTTCCACTTTTGGAAACCTCTGTTCGACCAGCACGCTCAGCTCATCTTTTTCTCAGATTCCTCTCGATCCCGGTAAGATTTCGTCCTAAACCTTGTACTTTCTTGATCTACACGCACTCCTACACCTTTCTATCTTTCAAAACTTAACTTTTAACCGTGAAATCATCAAGATTCGAGTGTTCTAGGATGATGTCATCATGGGTTCTTGAAGAACTTCATGTTTTGGCCTCAATCCACCAAGAATAACTTGGATCTAGCCGATTTCCACATAAACAAACAGAGATCTTTTATAAATCTAAACACATACACGGTGAAAAGGATTGAAAGATGGATTTTCCAACTTTCTTTCAACTCTTTTTCACTCAATGCCTTCAAACCGATAGAAACGGAGCCTGTGCCGGTTTACAAATCACTCCGGTGGTTGCATGGCTCAAGATCCGGATTCTATCCACGAGGTTAACCGATTTCGGGTTAAACCCTAAACCCCGTTCTGAACAATTCACCGGCCGGATTTGGGTGATTCCTGTCCGACCAGGGGAAGCAAGTAAGGACGAGAGATCTATGGTTCGACTCGTTGTCAAAATACCTCAATTAAATGACAAACAAACAGAACAACCAAGTGTTAGACGAATAGGCTGATCAGATCAGGGTGCTGACCAATCGGACTGCTGTCCGAACGGACAGCCAGCCGATCGGATAGTCAGCCGATCGACTGGCCAGTCGATCGGTTAACACATGGTCCCACACTTAATCAATTCATTTTGAAGACTAGTATTGAACGAACTGCTATTCGACCGGATTACTGTCCGATCGGATTACTCTTCGGATCATGAGATACTATACTTCAACACTTAATCGATTTTTCAACATAATCGATGCACTAGGAGTGCCACCCGATCGAACAGCCGTCCGATCAGGTGACACTCTGCTGAGAACTAGTCATGATTGTTCATGCATGTTGTCCGATCGAGCAGCATTAGTGTTCGATCGATCAGCTAACCGATCCACTGCACCACACTTTGCATTCATTAAAAGTTGTTGACCATTGTTGACTTGCCAACCGATCGGTCAGCAAGCCATATCATTGCATCACTTTACAATTCACTAAGTTTTTACCTGTTGACCTGTCCGATCGAACGCCTGTCCGATCCAAAGCAAATCACTACAATTCATTAAAATACCTAACCGATCGGGTTGCCGGCCGATCGAACAGCCGTCCGATCGACCGACCTGAAGGGTAAAGGTACTTCAATGTTTTCAAATGCTACAACGAAAACTTCAAAAGTCAAGCCATCATACACAAACACATCCTTCTCAAAGGAAGAAACAATCCACTCGAACAGCCATCCGATCGGCCAACCGACCGACCGGACAGCGGTCCGAGCGGACTGCCAACCGAACGGTCAGCCGTCCGATCGGACTACCGTCCGATCGACTAGCTGTCTGACTCTCCAACACTTTGCATCGTTTTACGCATCGCTTATTATTATGCTATCAATCTATTCAGGCTAACTTTACTCGCTAAGCGCTCCCTTCAATCCATCAACCGCTGTGAGTATATTCGATCCCTTTTTGCTTTGCGCACTTTTGGGTGTTACATACGTTACGAATATTCAAACTACAACAATCACGCTACTCAATATTATTTGAACGCTAACCGTTAATGCATGTTACATGGCTTATGAATGCTTGTTTGTTATGTTTACACATGGAATGTTGTCTACCTGCCTTAGCAGCGATAATACTATAGTTTGGACTCAGCACCCGTTCGCGGGGGTTGTTAAGGACAATTACTTGCATGGTTACGGTGGTAATCATGTATTGCGAACTGCATTTGGCAGTCAACCCGCAGTCATTGGTATCGATGGATCTATGTCGATAACTAGTGTGCTTCATTTCACTATGTGTACGTGCCGGTTATGCGTAAACGAATTCGAACTCTATATGTTGTTATCAAACTTGTATGCTCACCTTTACATTATATGTATTGACCTTATTTTAACGTATGTGACAGGTGCTTAGGATGCACACTTGGTAGGAATTTGAAGCTAGAATAAAGCTTTAGAGCCCAACAAATAGTTGTTTGTAGTAATTGAATCAAGGGTCTCTAGAAGCAGATAAACAATTGCTCTATTTTGAAATCTGAGTTGTCGGAATAGAATTATTTGCCTAGATTTTTATCTGTAATAATTTGTTTACTGTTTGAGACATGGTATGGGACATGTTATTTTAAATTGAATGGTAATGATAATTGTTATGGAAACTTCTGGACAATCTGTTTCGCTCAGTGCCATGCCCCGATGTTTCCGCCATCGGTTGGGGTGTGACACGCCCACTCCATATGCCCTTACATGTATTATGTGTGTAATTCGTATCATGTAATTGGCTGTTCTAAATGCACCACTCCTTACTAATTATACCTTTTTGTGAGCGATAAAATCAGGTCTCACATGGGCCCCACACATAGGTATATAAGAGGAGGAATGTGTATTTAGTAATTGGATGAGTGTATTTAGTAATACGTGTTTGATCCCCACCCTATGTAATACGTGTGAAATTTGATTACAACATAATTTTTTAATCTTATAGGTAATAATTTTTATTTAACTCATTTAGTTAATTTATAGATAGGGACAATTCGGACCAATCAAATTAAAGATGACTTATTTACCAAAAATGTAACCTTATTTTACTAATTCAACTTTTTCTTATTCATGATATTTGTTTAATTAACTTGGGTGGAGATACAATAGGAAGTTTATTTGGCTAGGAAGGCTAGGAAGTGATCTTGACCATCCATTTAATTAATCAAGGGCTAAGATTAAATGAATGAAATTGAAGCAAAAAAAAAAAGAGACGCGTGAGTTTGTTAGGGGCATTCTAGTCAATCCAGCACAATAGTTTCTCTCTCCTCTAATTCCCCCCCATTTTTTAAATGTTAATAACTTTTTCATACGACATTATTTTTTTATAAAAATTGCACCAAAAAACCAGCGATTTTTTATCTTTAAAACGAGTATACTATTGCTATATTTTTGATTTTTTTTTTTGAAAACCCAGTTGCGTAAAACGCAATGGAGAAAACCCAGTTGCGTAAAACGCAATGAAAAAAAACGTAAAAAAATGACTTTTTCTAAAACGCAACGCATCAAAAACACAAAGAAATGTCTTATTTCTAAAACGCAATGACCAGAAAACACAAATAAATGTCTTATTTCTAAAACGCAATAGCCTAAAAACACAAAAGAAAGTGTACTTTATAAAACGCAATGCACCCAAAACACTTAAAATGTCTTATTTCTAAAACGCAATGCACCCAAAACACTTAAAAATGTCTTATTTCTAAAACGCAATAGCCAGAAAACACTTAAAAATGTCTTATTTCTAAAACGCAATGCCTCAACACATAAAAATGTCTTATTTCTAAAACGCAATGGCCTAAAAACACAAAAGAAAATGTTCTCTCTAAAACGCAATGAACTGAATACACATAAAAATGTGTTTACCTAAAACGCAATGAGTAAAAACACTTCAAAAATGTTTTATTTCTAAAACGCAATGACCAGAAACTGTTGTTCACAGAACCAGAAACTGTCTAAAACGCAATGACCAGAAACTGTTGTTCATAGAACCAGAAACTGTCTAAAACGCAATGATCAGAAACTGTTGTTCACAGAACCAGAAACTGTTGTTCACAGAACCAGAATCTAACTAAAACGCAATGACCAGAACCTGTTGTTTATAGAACCAGAAACATTGTCTACGAATGCAGTTTTCCAGAGGCAATTTACAGAAAATTAATTTTTCTGATGCATTTTTATTACAGCAATTTAATAGCAATTTACAGAAAATTAATTTTTCTGATGCATTTTTATTACAGCAGTTTTCCAGAGGCAATTCAACCCCAGCCAGGGGCTCTGCCCCTTGGACCCCGCCAGGGGCTGCTGCCCCCGGACCCCCGCCAAGATTCGTAAAACGCAATGACTAAATCAAAAACCCAGATCGTAAAAATGAAATTAAAGAATTTCTTACATGAATCTAAATGATTTCTTCAACAATTGACGAAGTTTGAATGATTGAAACACTTATCAGCGCTCGAATCGAGTGATTATCTCCAAAATCACCAGAAAAAACGAGATTTTTTATGAAATTAAATTGGGTTTTCTTCAAAAAAGACGAAAAACACGTTGATCGGGTGTTTGAATCATTGATTTTTGATGAAAATCGCACTATAATTTAGTGATTATTGAGATAGAAAGTGAAGAAATGGTTGAAGATGGTGGGTTTTGAAGTTACTGGGTTTTGAAAAGGAAGAAGAAAGGGCAGGATTGACTAAAATACATTTTTTCTTTATTTTAAATGTTGCCACATGTCCTAATCCTATTGCTTCCTACACTTCCTAGCCAAAATAAACTTCCTATTTGATCTTTTCCCTACATATGGTATATGGTGTTTTGTAGCAGCAAACTCCTATTAGAACTTTAATGAAAACGTTAAAAGTTAACTTCAAATAGATATATTAACCTTCAAAGCAAACTCGTATTAGAATTTTAATAAAAATGTTAAAGTGTAAGACACCCAGGGGCGGACATACTAAGGAGTGCGGGGTAGCCTCCGCTACCGCTAGGTCGGAAATTTTTTGACGTTTTTAGTGTAAATTTTGGAAAAATTTGACGTTTTTTCGATTTCGTTACCGCTTATTTATAAAACGTTACCGCTTGATCGGAATCCTAGATCCGCCACTGAAGACACCGGCATCGTACTGGTACTGAAAAACGGGAAAAATAAGTATCAGTGTCGGTACGAAATATAACGGGTACGGTTTGGTACCGGGTATGGTACCCGGTACCAAATGTGCATCCCTATACATTAGTGGATTCCTTGCTCGGACCACCGGCCAGCACTAAATGATGATTTGGGTGATACAAACTATCAACATTTAACACCGTTTTTATTTTCATACAGCACTATGTATATCACATAAACATGTTTGATTTCACTAAAAATATTGTGTTTTCATTTCTGAATATGATATGTATGTAAATAAAACGGCTGACATGTGAGTGCAAGTCATTTACATATTGATAGGGAGGACAATTGAACCTAAACCCGAACCCGACATAGCTGGGATGAATGTTGGGTTAATATGGTATAGGATCGGGTTTGAGATTAGTGTTTATTTTTTTGCTGGTTTGGGATTTTGTGATATACTTTTTACCTGATAAAATGTACCCATTTACCAGATTGTATACCCGATATAATTTCTTTTAATTTTTTTTAAGAATATGATATATCAATTTTTTTGTCATCTATGTATTTGAGTATTTTTTTATATACATTTAGGTATTTTATATCTATTTACATTGTAGTTATTTGATATATTTTTCTATTTATCTTAAATGTAAGTGATTAGTAGTTACCTTATAGATACCCGACAGGTTTTGGGTTTGGCATATCCGATGGATAATTTTGTTAATTAACGAGTATACCCGATACTTGATGGGTATTTACCTGTTAGAAACCTGACGGGTTTAAAACAAACTATTTTAACCGGGTTTGAAGTTAAAATTACCTAAATCCGCCCCTTGCCATCCCTATATACTGATTTTTTGAAACCTAACTCCCACCGAATGGACATTTTCTAATGATACGATATAGTCAAAAGCTGATACGTGACATGGTTAGTAGTAAAGTCTCGTAAGTTGGTAGAAGTGGATACATAATTGTATTTTAAATTTGTCTAACTTTATGTATAGTAGACCTGAAAAATGGCTATTGAGTTTCAATTTTGGAGCATATTCTTAATTTTTCCTCTTTAATTTCATTTATTCTAACTAGAAATTAGTTAAAGTTATGGCTTAAATTACATGATCAACTAGAGGTGATGATGATTCATGCATATACATGTAGATCATAATCTCATATGATGTTATATTTTATTCTAGGGTAAATTACAAGTTTTGTTCTTTATCTTTAGGGTACTTTACAGGCGGTGTCCTTTTTTTCAAAAGTTGACAGGCGGTGTCCTTTATAGGGAATTTTGTTGCAAGTTTTGTCCTTTGAGCCTAACCCAGTTAGATTTTTTTGTTAAATCTGATTACCCAAGGGTATTTTAGTCTTTTTACTTATTTAAAGGACAAAACTTGTAATTTATTCTTTAATTTATAAATATTATAATATTTATCTCTACAAAAACACACAGTTCTCTCTCTCTCACCTTTATCTACCACCACCATCTCCCACCTCCCACCATCCGCCACCCTTCTCAACTGTCATCCACCACCACCTCCCACCACAGTCATCTGCCGCCGCCCCTGTGTACCACAGACCTCCATCGCCTCCCCACCCTCAATTAAACACCCATTCAAATGTTCTCCACCTCCATCGCCGCCCCACCCCCAACCAAATATGTTCGCTGATAACCAAATCTGTTCAACCGGCTGGATTTATTGCTGTTCAACCGCCGCCATCACCGCCATCACCAAATCTGTTCGCTGATAACCAAATCTAAAAACCTAAATCTCGTTAAACTACCGAAATAACAATAACAGATAATAATTTATACAATGCTTAAATAGAACTCACTCACCTCTTTATCTTTCGGAACAGGCAATCCATCAAAGAGCCCCATAGCTCAAACAACTAGAACTCACTCACCTCTTTATCACGTCACGGCAACAATTCAAGTTCAAACACATAAAACACCCAAAAATAATTAAAATCCGATCGTTTGTTTTGGCTGCAAACATCTGGTCTAAACCAATCAAATTTCAAGAACCAGTGGAACAAACAGATTATAATTTTGAAAGATATTTCCTAAAAATTGCAGCTTTATGCTGGGTTTAAGATTACAAACACATACCTGATTGGAGTAGTGCCGACAAGAAGAACAGGGCCATGAGAATGGCGATAAGAGGTGGTGGTTGGGTGTTGGTGGTAACACACATGAATCAACTTCGTCAGCGGCAAGATTCCGATTCCACCCACAATCCACTTCGTCTCTCTGGACAACAATCGGACCACCTCCACCCGCCACCACAACCCACCACAACCAACCCAATCGGACCACCTCCACAACCCTTTCTTCTGTAACCCCAACCCTAACCTGCCGACCACCACAATCCACACCTCCTCCGCCTCTACCGTTGATTGATTGATGAATGAACAAATGTTGATTCTGTGGGGGTGGGTTGCAGTTGGTGGTTGTTGCACGGTGGTGGATGGTGGCGTCGCCACCATTGTTTCTGGGTTGGGGCTTCAGTCGGATGGTGAAATGGTGGTGGCGATTGGTTGATGGTGGTGAGAGGCGGGAGGTGGTGGTGGTGGGATCTGAATGGGGCGATTGGGGCTTTAGTCGGAGGTTGCAAGTAAAGAGAGAGAGAGAGACAGTGGTATATATAATATTAATAACAATAATAATAATAATAATAATAATAAAGAGGTAAAAAGACTAAAATACCCTTGGGTAATCAGATTTAACAAAAAAATCTAACTGGGTTAGGCTCAAAGGACAAAACTTGCAACAAAATTCCCTATAAAGGACACCGCCTGTCAACTTTTGAAAAAAAGGACACCGCCTGTAAAGTACCCTAAAGATAAAGGACAAAACTTGTAATTTACCCTTTATTCTATTTTGTCAGAGTAGCCTAAGGCTAAAGGGTGTGTGTGTGTGTGGGGGGTGGGGGCATGGGTTGGGTTATTAATGCCACATATGACCATTAATGTATTGTTACATCATCTCCTTGCTTCATCCACCATGGTTGGCATGGATTAAACCATGACAACCATGGGCCTCCTTTCCTCTATTAATATTTTCTTTTCGCAAAAATAAATCAAAATAAGAGAATAGTGGTTTGGGTCATGACCTCCCTGATGATGGTACAACACTTAGCGTGAGCCAATCATCAGGTTGACCTCCCTGATGTACGGGAGCGTTATCTCCTACTCCAGGTTCCTTTAGATCGACCCTCCGCATCAATGATGAAGACCCAATACTGAGCTGGAGTTAAGCATCTAGTGGTTCTTCATTAAGATCCAAATCCAACCTAGCCATTTGCTAGTTATTCAGGGGTGGCGAGGCACCGGGTGATATTAATATAAACAGTGAAAGAGAAGATGTTTTTAAGCAGTGAAGATGTTTTATTTGCTAGTGGTTCTTCGTTAAGATCAGAGTGTTGGTATGTTGGTATATTACTTTTTTTGAGAATCTATTTGTCTCCTTTTCAAATAAATTATATTTGAATAATAAGTACTTTTTTTGTTCTATAAATATGATCTTACAGATTGCTTAGTCCTTTCCGCAACAAGGTTTATACATCTGACCCAGCCAATGTTTAAGATCGATGACAAAAGTTATGTTAAGGTATGTTGGATTACAGTTTCTAAATCTTGACTCTTACTTTTTTTTATTTGAGTTTGCTCAGTGATTTGAATTTTGTAAAATGTCACTTCAACATTTGGTGAATTCATAAGTTCTGCCTTTTAACAATTTCATAAGTATGGTCAAATGATTGATATTTAGGAATTCCACTCAAACCACCATAAACTTTTCATCATAGGAAGTGCAGTTTCACTCTTCATGTCAAACAAACTAAATTTGAATTCAAACTGATTACTATTCTTCAGTATTTTGACCATAACTCAAATGGAAAAAGTTGTTTTTTAGCATTCTTGTTAATTTGAACTTGGAAAGCAATGTGTTTGACCAAAAATTGTTTGACCCTTAAAATTTTTAAAATTGCAGTTGAAGAAAGAAGTCATTCTATCCGGGTTTCTGCAAATCAACAAGACACATCCAACATACTAAGAGAGACATAATTCGTATTTATTTATTTCGAGCCCGGATTTTGACTTTGATGACAACCTGTGCGGGGTTGTTACTCTTACTTTGGGCTTGTGTTGGGCCTTCAACTGTCATGTTGCGACAGGTCATGAAGTACCAGAAGAGAGCACTGAGCTTTTGATCAAGAGATTATGTTTGAGAGGATAGTGAGAGAAATCACTTAGGTTTTCAAAACAGATGCTCTGCAGCGGCTGCTCTCTAGAAGGCAGCTGAAGCATACCTTGTTGGACCCATTAAGGACTCTAATATGTGTGCGGTTCAATGCTAAAAGAGTAATGATCATGCCTAAGGATATCCAGCTTGCACGTAGGATTCGTGGTGAGAGGGCTTAGAGTTTATAGATCTGTAGCGCTAGTATGTAGATTGATGACTGTCGTAAGGGTCATGCAAAAACCTAATTAAACTAAGTAGATAGTGTAAGTAGGGTATCGTATCCACGGGGAATATGTGGTTAGTGTTTAGCTAAATTAATTAATTAACTACTACTAATCTAGAATTGGGGTTTTTTATTAATTTGAAAGAAACTAAAAAAACTAACTACAAGAAAAGATATCAGATTTATAAAACGTAACTTCCTCCAAACTTCAGGTTCTAGGTTTCACAAAACTCAGTTTACTCAGTTAATTGGCCATCACATAGACATGATGTTGGAAAGTTGATTAATTTAATATGGTGATAAAAAAATAGGTCTTTGTTATCAGATCTTTTATAATTTGATTAAACCTATTTACTAGTGTGAGTCAACCTACTCTATGTCACCCAACAAGTTACTAAGTTTTGTCATCAACCGAACAAGTTGTAAAGCAAGAACTCAAAACACATGCAAATAGTTCAAAGAAACCAACACATCAATATATTCATACAACTTTGTCAAGGTAAAAAATACATCCAAACCTGAGTATAAACTGAATAAAGTAAAAACATAACTGAACCGTCCGCCTGGAGGAAGCCACGAAAGAGCCTAGCCACTCATGATTGTCTTCACAGCTTCGATTGTCATCCCGAGTTGATCCCACATGAGAAACTGGCTTGAATAATAAAGAATAATGCCTAAAGTTGCATTCTCGTTCCGTGTGTAGCCGTCAAAAACTCTCGTCGAACAACCCCCTGATGTCAGGGGCGGATTTAGTATGTAAAGACCGGGTTCCCAGGAACCCAGTCTTTTCGGAAAAAACGTTTTTTTGTAGTGTAAATCTTGTATGATTTGGAAAAAAAACGTTTTTTTTGTAGTGTAAACCTTGTATGATTTGGAAAAAGGAACCCAGTGATTTCTCCGGCTGGATCCGCCACTGCCTGATGTCGAATATATCTCCCTTTTATTATTCTCCTTAATCTTTAATCCAGCTTTACCGACAATCATTTGTTTCTTGCGGCCCAATCCAAAGTAAGATATCAACCCACTAAATTTATTTAGTTACAAACCCAATTGACTTTTCTCTAAATGTAGTCCACCATAATAATTGCCTTAGCCCACACTTCACCTGTGACATTCTTGTCAAGCCCATTTGAATGCAACATTCATGAATTAGTTCATGTGTTCTCCCACTATAAATTCGTTATTTTTTTTCTCTTTAATGCTTTTTTTTCTTTCTGTACGAAATGCCCAACAAACAAGTAAGGTCACATTAAAATAATAAAGACACAATTACTTCATTCAATTATTTCAAGATGACACATTCTTTACGTATCCATTTAAAAGCCATTTGAATATTAATTGTTATTAACCATCATAAATTAGATTCCCATATTTTAAGCTCTAACACATTTACTTTTTATATTTTATTAACGACCAATTTCATCTAAACCAACCAAAGACAAATGCTAACAAAATTAACATATTTGATAACAACATCGATGCATTTTATAACATAATTTCTATTTAATACAGCGTACCTAAATTGTACGTATCATAGATCTGAACTGTTTAATTATGTTCTTATAATTCTTATTGATTCATATTGAATGAAAGTTTTCAATTTAGTCCTGTTAGGGGTGCAAACGAGCCGAGCTACTCGCGAGCTACTCGAGCTCGGCTCGAAAAAAAGCTCGAACGAGCCGAGCTTAAACGAGCTCGAGCCCGAGCCTAAAAACAAGCTCATTTAGTAAACGAGCCTGAGCTTCGCTTATCGAGCTCGAGCTGGCTCGCAAGCCTAAACGAGCTTTCTGTTTATATATATATTTTAATATATTAAACACATATTTATATAATAATAATTACCATTTATGTAAATATAAAAAATAACTAAATTATATGTATAATAATAATTATAATTAATATAAATTAATTAATAAATACTAAACGAATCGAGCCCGAGTCGAGCTCGAACTTGAAAAATTACCTTCGAGCCGAGCTCGAGCTTTAGAAATAAAGCTTGAATCGAGCCGAGCTCGAGCTTTCATATGTTAAACGAGCTCGAGCTCGAGCCTGCTCGGCTCGGCTCGTTTGCACCCCTAAGTCCTGTTAAATGATATTAAGTAAGTTCGTTGTTATGATGTCGGCGTTGTATTTGATCTTCTATCAAACTATGCATCTATGCATCCATCAATGTCTTTTGAAGGTACTCCTTAGTGATACATAGAAAGTCGAGTAGTTGAGTGTTTTTAGAGTAGTTGGTATGTTTTGATCACCATTCCGTTTAGGTTTATGTCAAAACTTCCAGGTCTATAATGAAAATGAAGATGCATTTGAGTTGTTTAATTTGAATATAATTGATTAACTAGGTTAGTTACCCGTGTGCAGTGGCGGAACCAGACTTTTATAACCGGGGGGTCGGAATGTAATTTTCATATACACAAAGATATATTTTTTTCGGTAGTTGTACTACGACCACTATAACGATATTATATTGCTGTAAGCTAGAATTTTATACCTATTATATTTGTTTTAAGTTTCTTTTTCTGTATTAAAGTTTATCATATAAATAGATCTCTACATTAAATTATATTGTATAATGTATTTAATAGAAACCGTAATTAAATAAAATACAAACAATAAGATAAGAAAATAAAAGAATTTATATATTTTCAATGCTAAATCAAGGAAATTAATAAACAAACAATTAAAAGTTGGAACTTATTCGGTGATGTTGTTCAGTAGTATTTCAAGAAAAAATAATAAAAACATATAATAGTATTTCAAGCAAAAATACTAAAAAAAACATATAATTAAACGATAGCTTTTTTATATTGGGCCACGTTTTGAAAAGCCCAGTATTAATAAAATAGGGCGTGCATTGTCATCTATTCATCTTCATCTGTTAGAAGTATAACTCCCGCCGCCCAGACACTCAACCGGAAAAAAATATTACCACCATCTTACCGTCTTCTCATCTATTTTCTTCTCTTCTATTTTTCTCTCAACTAAGATGATAACTTAAGGGTCAAAGTATGAACAAACATCACCATTATATATATATATATATATATATAGGGGATGGCTAGAATGAGAACCACCACGAGTTGTAAGAACCATGAGAACCGCGCCCCGCGGGTGGCCGTCGGCGACGAAATTTTTTTTACACCTAGATCCGTATATTTTAGGGGGGGTGTAAAATTTTCGGTTCAAACGGCGCGCCCGAGGGGGTAGTTTTTTACGCCCAAAGTTTGGTAAAAAAAAAAAGAAAAATTAAAAAAATTAAAAAAACCCAAACTTTGGGCGTAAAAAACTACCCCCTCGGGCGCGCCGTTTGAACCGAAAATTTTACACCCCCCCTAAAATATACGGATCTAGGTGTAAAAAAAATTTCGTCGCCGACGGCCATCCGCGGGGCGCGGTTCTCATGGTTCTTACAACTCGTGGTGGTTCTCATTCTAGCGGCCCCCTATATATATATATATATATATATATATATATATATATGTATAGATATATGTGAGAGAAGGAGGCACGGCGAGATCGTCCTGTGGGAGCCGGTTAGGACGAGCCGGGCTGAGGGGGGCGGTGTGGGGGACCGCGCCGGAACAGGCCGGGCCTAAGCCGGCCCCCGTACCCTTTAGTCTAACAAATATCAAAGAAGAGAACAGGCGACCTGAGAATAAAATACGCCACGTGTAAAAAGTGTCATATGGCAGCAAGAGGGTTCTATAAACGTAGGAGAAAATTAGAGATGTAGGCTCAAATTCAGCCTAGTGTACAAACATTTTTATTTATAAGTATAAAGATATATTTGATTATTTAGATCATGTTGAAAAACCTTGGAATCGTTAATGGTGGTTTTGAATGTGATGAATAAAATGAGAAGAAAAAGAGAATTTTCATTTTTAACTGGTGGGCCGAGCAGCTAGGTTGTGGCTTTGTTTAGGCATTCTTCATTAGGCCTAAACCTAGTCATGGTTTCTTTGCTAATGGGCTTGAAGCCCACCTATTAAAAGATAAAGAAAAAGAGGTTGCCACGAGGGATTTGGACTTTGGGAATGCATAGGTTAATTTCTTATATAAACTAATTAATTAATAATATATATGATTAAGTTTTAATAATCAGTGATTGTTATATTGAAACAAGCAATTGATTTGTATGGGTATTAAATCTAATTATTTATTTTTTTATTACATAATTTTTTCTCACCATAAAACCTAACTAATTTAGTTAAATTGTTTTCTTGTATTTATTTCCCAATTTAAAGTTTTTATTTCAATAAAATAAACTTGTTAATGGTTTGAGTCAACAAGGGTCAAAACCAGCTTTGTTTCGAACTGGCTTTTTAGGCGGAAAAAAAGCCGTTTCAAAATCGGGTTTTAACTAGTTTGGTTCGGGTTTTACCATTCGATGTATATGTTCCCACACTGATTACAACCCATATGCTTGGGTCGATTCAGAACCAATTTCAATATCAGTCCCGGTTCCGAATTACAAACATGCACTTGTTAACCAGTTTTTTTTTTTTCACTTCCTTAACCCTAGTAATATTAAGCTGGGCTCAAATGACTTGTTTAAGAAGCTGGACTTGACCTAACTTAATCAGCAATGACCTATGTGACTCAAACCACTTAAATCTTCTCCCCTTTGGAGACGAATGGAGTTCACTTTCGGCCACCATGCCGCCGTTATCCCTTACTTTTTTTTCATGTTTTTTTTTTCAAACCAGTTCAGGTTTGAGTCAACAAAAGTCAAAACCAATTTCTCTTGGAAGTAAAACTTACGTCTCTGTGGTTTACATGAAATTGCAGGTTGAGCCTCTAACTTTTTTTTGTCATACCATGTAGGGCTGTCCAAACTGCTCGACGATCGAAGATCGCTCGACGATCGCTCGAAAAATGCTCGTTCGATTTCCGCTCAGTTTGTAAATGAGCCGATCGGATCGGTTCGATTCAAATTCAATCCGAGCATGAGCATAGCTCCGCTCGCTCGTCGATCGCTCGGTTTCGATCGAATTATTTTTATTAATAATTAATATATATATATATTTATATTATAGATTTTATAGATTAAAAACTCAAAAAATATAATAGCCCCAAAAAAAATTAAAAGCCCAAATCACATTCAACCCAACCCAACTTAATATTTAATACGTAAATCTAAGTATCTAACCCTAAACCCTATTCAAAAGAGTATTCAGTATTCACTCACAATTCAGTCGCCGCTCCTGTGTTTCGCTCTCTAGTCTCCGACACAAACTGAGCGGTCTTCAATCTCCGGTCTTCAATCTGCAATTGTTCGTCGGACGGTCTTCAATCTGCAATAGTTCGTCGGACGGTCTTAAATCGTTTGGTATGTCAAATCGTTCAGTCGTATAACTTCAGTCTAATCGTCTGTTATGTTTCTGTTTGTTATGTTAAGCAGATTGTTTCTGTATGTTTAGCAGATTATTTCTGTTTATATGTTAAATCGTTTTTGGTAACCAGTTGGTTTCTGTTATGTTTCGTTTCTATTCGCACTTTATTTTGTGTTGCTTTTGTATTCGCACTTTAAGTTAGAATTTGTTTTTGTTGAACGAAGCCTTATTATTCAATCGAGCAAAAATGATCCGCTTGCCTTTTTTTAGGATTTGATAAAAACCGAGCGAAACCGAGCCGATCGATTCAAAACCGAGCCGATCGATTCAAATTCAATCCGAGCATGAGCATCACTTTTGCGATCGGTTTTACAAATTTGATCCGCTCGGATCGGATCGGTTGTAATTCAATCCGAGCATGAGCAGACCCTCGATCGGATCGGATCGGATCGTGAACACCCCTAATACCATGCCATCTAAGTTTCCTTGATTGCATTGTTGACCGTTTATTGAAAGGGGTATATTCGTCTTTTTAACTTGATAACTAAGGGCATTTGTGTCATTATACCATGGCCCTAAATTACACAACCCCAACTCTGTTTAACATCTTCTTCTTCATCTTTTCATGGGTGTCGGTTTCAGTAATTGGTGAAGAAATAGCAAGTGTTGATTGAAACTAAAGAGGTAGGGTTTTGAATAGGTGGAGAATTGAGAGGTTTGTGATGAGAATGAGGGGATGAAATTAGGGTTTAGAGAGTACACGAGAAACCATCCACACACGCATCCTGTAAGTATCACCTCAATTTTATGAATTCCAATTGCGTTTATGGTGCTCGATCGCTGATAATTTAGATACAATTAGGGTTTATGGGTTTGTTGATAAATGGAATTCCGATTAGTAATTTACTATTTTTTCAAACCAGTTCAGGTTTGAGTCAAAAAAAGTCAAAACCAATTTCTCTTGGAAGTACAACTTACGTCTATGTGGTTTACATGAAATTGCAGGTTGAGCCCCTAACTTTTTTTTTTCATATACCATGCCATCTAAGTTTCCTTGGTTGCATTGTTGACCATTTATTGAAAGGGGTATATTCGTCTTTTTACCTTGATAACTAAGGACATTTGTGTCATTATACCAGCGGTCCTAAATTACACAAAATCTTCTTCATCTCTTCATGAAGGGCATGTTTGGCTTAGCTTATTTTCAACTTCTTCAAAAAAGGACTTTTGAAAAAAAAAAAAAAAAAAAAAGGAAACTTTTCCCTAAAATAAGGAAAGTCAAACACCAAAAAAAAAAACTAAAAAAGGACTTTTGCCCTCAAAATAAGGAAAGCCAAACACACACGAAATCTCTTCCTCTCTCATGGGTGTCGGTTTCACTGATTGGTGGAGAATTAGCAAGTGTTGATTGAAACTAAAGAGGTAGGGTTTTGAATAGGTGGAGAATTGAGAGGTTTGTGATGAGAATGAGGGGATGAAATTAGGGTTTAGAGAATACACGAGAAAGCATCCACACACGCATCCTGTAAGTATCACCTCAATTTTATGAATTCCAATTGCGTTTATGTGCTCGATCGCTGATTTAGATACAATTGGGTTGATGGGTTTGTTGATAATTGGAATTTCGATTAGTAATTTACTATTTTTTGTGCCCTGATTCTGATACTCTGTTTGCACTGTTCGATTTGAAGCTCAATTGCTGATTGAATTGGGTTTATGGGTTTTGCCGGAAGTTGGACATTGGTTACATGGGAACCGACAATTTTATGGTTTCTTGTTCATGATTTTCATGGATTCAGTGTAACTTTGCTTAACCTAACTTACTTAATTGTCATTCTGTGTTTTGTTCATCAACTGTTGTTACTTTGCTTAACCTAACTTACTTATGAGTAGAATGCCTGGTTCAACTTATATATATGTATGTGTATGTCTCTGTTTTCAACCTAATAAATCCGGTTTGGGGGTAGTAGTCAGGGCAAAAGCTGGCAAGAAGCAAATATCAGAAGACGCTGGTGGCAAAATTGCACGTTCTGCAGGAGCTTCAATGAGCACTAAACCCACAAGGTGATGGTAACTTTAACTCACATGCAACACGAAAACCACAAGGTGATGGTATTGTGAAAAAATGTGGTGGTTTGCCTTTGGCTATAAAGGCAATCGGAAGGCTATTGAGAACGAAAACAGATGGAGAAGATTGGGATGACCTGTTGAATAGTGAGATATGGGATTTAGAAAATGCAAATGAAATTGTTCCAACCCTTAGGCTAAGCTACCATGATGATGACGAGGACAATCGAAACGCTTTAAGGTGGATGAAGCCAAAGTTGTTCAAAGTAAACAAACGCACAGGTGTTGCTGGAATAGAAGCTGCAGCAGGGCTAATGAATGCCAATGTTGCTCATAAAGAGGCTTATGAAGGTTTGGTTTTATATTTTCGTGTGCATGTTTTTACTTCTTTTCCTGTATAATTAGAGGGGGCAATTTCTACGTAAACTGGTCATTTGGGTTATCTTCCATTTCCTTAAGAGTCGAATGGGCCAAAGCATAAGATTTTTCTAGAAAGGAAAACTGTTAATTTGGAGGAACGTAGACTCATACTCTAGTTTTACTGCAGACATCTTATTTGCTTCATCTAGAAAATTAGATTAGTGGTATATAAATCTTATTATTGTAAATTGTGATCTTCTTTAAAGCACTAGTGGACCAACCGAATATCTTATATGTTACTACTAAACTTGCAGGGAACTTATACCCATGGCATGCTAAAGGATCTTCAAGACCAGTATTGAGAAAGATTTTAGCAGTGTAATATACAGCAAAATGGAGTAAGCGGTCACATATGTTCATTGAATCAGCATTTTAATAACAATCAAAGTCTCAAGTGTAAGTTTTTTTAAGTCAACAACATTTGACCACCCATAAGTGAAGGACTTAGATTTAGTAACCTACTTGACCCGTACACAACCTGTAACATCAGTGGGTGTTGGGTTTGATTTTGATGTTACCGGTCATGTACGGGTCAAGTCGGTTTCCGATTTTGTTTAAATGGGCCACGGAATTGAAAACGGGTCATGGGTTGGTAGGTAAATGGGTCTTGAACCATCCAACGGGTTAAATTTAGAAACGGTCTATGTGTTGACCGAGTTTACCTTGGCCATTGAGATATAAAATGGATATTTGTATAGGAAGTTCTTGAATGTCTTGTTTCTTGACTATTTTTGTTTGTGCTTTGTTGGTAACTTTTGCTTTTTTATATGTTTGTTATAGTAGTTTTTATACAATGATAACAGAGGTAACAAAATATTTGGGTTTGGTGGTTAAACAGGCAATCTTTTGATATCCTCTGTTGATTCACAAACACTTTTTTATCCTTTTTTCTTTAAATATTTTATATAACTTAAATATTTAAATTACTGTTAAGAGCAGAGCCGGCCCTGGGGTGGGCGGGGAGGACCACCAGCCAGGGGACGTCTTTATATCGGGCTCATTTGCTTTTCCAACGCTCTTATTTCCGGCGAACCAATAAAAACTCATAAGCAGGTTTCACAATCACGCAGAGTGATGAGAATTCTATTGATTTTGTAGGTCATCGCCATTTGTTGACCCGTTTTCCCCTGTGCAGCTACCAGATAACTGGGAGAATACACCCCTTGGCCATTATAGCTGGTCCTACATGACATGACATGGTGGTTGTGGGCTTGATCTCTTAAAGGGTGGTTTTGTTCCAACGGTGGAAATAGATGGCGGTGGGTGGTGGTTGACGTGGGCGGTAATGGAGCGAGAGACAGTGAGGTAGCGACCGGATATGGGTGACGCTTGCGGGGAGGGATTTATCGGAGACGGTGAGGGGTGGTCGCTGGTCTTTAGTCTTTATGCCATTGCATCTAAATATTTTTAAAGGTTGCAAATAGTCCCTAACAAGATATAAAGTTGTATCTTATTATTGCAATAAAATTTAACCTTATTATTAGTTGGAAAAGATCAGTATATCAATATAAATAATAAAAATAAGGTAGAATGTTTAAAATTATTAAATGATATTGTAAAAGTATATAATTCCAACTGAAATAAAAATAAGGTAGAGTGTTAAAAATTATTAAATGATATCGTAAAAGTATATAATTCCAATTGAGATGTGAAAAACAAGAATATATATTAGATAGGGATCCATATTAGATTGTTAGATATTGAAAGATGTGGTTATAGAAAGTTGAAGTCACGTGTGTTTTCAAGTGGCAAATGAGATGAAGAGGTATGGTGAAAGAATAAAAAGGAGACAAGCTAAACCGGTCGAAGAGTTCTAAAAAATGTGTTAAACTATTCGATGGGTTGACTTGTTTAAATAAATGGGATGACGGGTCAAACTATGTAATTAAATTAACCGGTTAAATAGATCAACCAAACATAACCGGTTTTATCATAACATCAAACACAAGCACAATGTGTTTATTAAACCAGAAACATGCCGATCTTGACATGATTTCCTGTTTTTATGTAGAAAGCACACGCAGGACAAAGAATTTGTTTGGATAGGGAATTTGCGTATTGGCAGATGAAGATCTTTGCTTTCATTCTACTAAGTTGTTTCATTTTCAAGCTGAACAACTAAAACAAAACTGCAAAGTTTGAAATGATGCTTAATCTTCACGTTGACAAAAGGTTACTACTTTTAAAGACTTGTCACTAATAAGGTTTTGTTGCTAATGAAGAAGACTCACCAAAGGAACCCTTGAGCTGTTACAAGTTGTGTCTGGTGGCATTTGTCGCTCATGGGCTAAATTACCTTGATGGCAACTTATAAGCGATGAAGAATCAATGGTTAAGAAACTTGCATATGATGACAAGTTGCCAACTGATGAAGAGAAAAGGAACTGGCCAATGAAGCAAATCACCTCTACTGAAGATTAATGAAGAAGTCTCGCCAATGAAAAAGAGATGTCACATGTCAGCCTATCATTCGATGACGACAATATGCTGAGAAGATGTTATGCGTAACTGTCACTTGTCAATTCTGTACATCTCAACAAGATTATAAACACATGTGTCCGCATTAAATTTATTTATCACTTGACCCCGTAGCTTAGTCTGTCAAGCTTTTGAGTGCGAGTTCAGTGTGTGGCCTATATGTGTAAAACCTTCGAAGGAAATTTGTAAGTCACCATCTTCATAGCTAGAGTGTTAGCTAGGAAAGTGTATGTAATTATAACTTTAATCTGCAACTAATTTTACATGATGTATTGAAACACCCACAACCATCCCTCAATCTCCTCTTCTCCTTTTTATCTCAAATACACCACACCACCCCCATTCCGCCTCGATTTAATGGCCGGCCACCACTGTGGTGGTGGCAACGAGAGAGAGAGAGAGAGATCGGAGAAGCAAAGAAGACGGAGGAGACGCTGATTTCCCGACAACTGCTCGTCGACGTTGGAAAGGTGGCAGTGCGGAGGTGGTTTTAGGTATTCGGTGGTTTGTGGTGGACGAAGGTTGTTCAAGGGTGTTTGTTCCGGTGGTGGACATGGGTGATGGGTTCAAGGGTGTTTGTTCCGGTGGTGGTTGTGGGACCCAAACCCACCGATTATCACTGTTGAAAATAAATCAAAGCTTCAATCCACCATCGACACACTTCAATATCACTGTTGAAAGATAACTATGCATCTATGCATCCATCAACGTCTTTTGAAGGTACTCCTTAGTGATACATAGAAAGTCGAGTAGTTGAGTGTTTTTAGAGTAGTTGGTATGTTTTGATCACCATTCCGTTTAGGTTTATGTCAAAACTTCCAGGTCTATAATGAAAATGAAGATGCATTTGAGTTGTTTAATTTGCATATAATTGATTAACTAGGTTAGTTACCCGTGTGATACACGGAGTTGGATACCAAATATAATGTAATTAATAACCATTTATAAAAAATAAGTACATGTTATTTTATAATGAAAGATGATTAATGTTACATTTACAAATTTACCTGTCATTTGTTTGATTGAGTATTTAAATGTAAAGAAACGGAAACTGGTTTATACATTTAGAAACTGTCAGAGGCGTCTCTAAAAATTCACGTACCCTGTTCAAGATTGAAAAAATGTGCCATTCCGTTATGTTTTGTTATTATTTAAAAAAAAAATCAAATTAGCATTGGGCTCAATAAACCTAATTTCAAGCGGGCTAAATTCTAAACCATAAAAAATGATTTGTAAATGAGCCTATATTGGAAGTGGTATGTGTTTGTTGTTTAAAAAAATAACATATACGTATCGGATTTTTTTTTAAATTGCATGCCCCTCGAAATTGCGGGCCTTGTGCAGAGGTCCTCCCCGCACACCATCAAAGCCACCCATGGAAACTGTAACATGGCACACAAAAAAAAATCAATTAGCTTACACACGTGGATTTGATACACCTCTACTTCAGGATCGCTTACCACTGTGCTACTGTTTAGTTATGTACGTTGTGTAGTATTTTGAGATAAAAAAATATGAAATAGTAATTAAACAAATACAAATGTCTAAAATCAACTTTTGAGGCAAATATGGTAACTGAAGCTTCTCTATTCACACCAATCTGCAAATATCCCAAGGTTACACATTTCTCTTATTGATATCTTCTCTTTGAGCTCCAAAATCCCTCCCACTCCCATTCAACCATCTTCTTCCTTGGTTGTTGTTTCTCCTCTAACGTAACAAAATCATAAAAGAATGAAAATTAAAAAAAAATCTGAAATAGAAATATAAAAATTAAGGATCATGACTATGATTAAAGAAAATAATCTACAAATAGCAAAAACCCCAAGAACCAAAATTTATAGGGTTAATTGAACCACATACCATGCGATTATGGATGTAACCTTCAATGGCATCCATAGGAGAGTTAAGAAGTAAAATCATGGTCCAAAGTTAAAGAACGAATACTGAAGATATTTTTATTTTTAACACTAATCTAGTAGTGACTCATCATCATATGCATAAGCTATGTTTAACAAAAAAACATACCAATATAGAAGTAATAGAAGACAAATTGATGCAAATGAAAAAATATGAACCATTCATAACCAATCAAGCAGATCTACCTGTTTGGTGGTTCACAGGCTGAAACAATAATCTCCATGAGGTGGATAAACCTATTTTTTTCCATTATCATACTATTTAGTACTACAGACTCCAATTTAACCCATTTGTCTAAGTGGGTCGATTTAGGCTGTTCACAATAATACACATGGGCCAAACAAATAAAAGATTACAGAAGGCCAAACTAATAAAAGGTCAGCCAAAGTATTCTCAACCGCACAAAGACCCAAAAATCACTATTTTATATATGAATGAATAGATTTGACATTTGGCCGATTTAGTTTTAAAAATGAATCAGCACATTTCTAATTAAAAATTAAAAAATATGGATAAAAAGTGCCAAGGCTTGATCCCATCCAATCTGTTTGGACCTATATTAAAAAAATGTTGACCCGAGCTGGTCCAATTTGCCTACAATTAACCCGATCTTCTGTTTTAATACATACCAAAACTATAAGCTTCACACTGATTCTTGCAGGCAGATGTACCATTGTTGTCTTTCTAGTACCAGTTTCACCAACCAAACGAAGACGCTCGTCATATTTGACAGATCCGGCTAGTCTATCCAAGATATGAAATGAAGTACGAATCTCAACGAATGATCTGATCACAGGAAACACTTTATAAAAGCAAGTTGAATAAACTAAAAACTGAAACGAAAAACAACATTAGAAATAATGTAAATAACATGAAATGGGAACCCACATGTTTTCATGTTCTCTGAAGAGCTACTCATCCAATATGTACCTTAGACCGCAAATCCTGCATATAAATATAGAAGGTTAAGAAAAAAAAAAAATAATTACACACTATGCCGTACGAATGTAGTTAGTTACAGAAATCGAAACCTTGACAAGAACAAAAAATATTGTATTGGCTTGAAATATGCATTTCCCAAATCTCGAACAACTCTCTCATATTTCTTAAGCGCATTTGTAGAGGTTGAGAAAACATCCACAGTCTGCTAAAACACAAATTTGTTAACAACCCACGATTTTTACAAATGTAATCAATAGAGAAAAGGGAAGATAATATGCACTTAGCCACATCAACTGGCAAATTATTCCATGCCCCCAAATCAACAATTCTCTTGCACCACTTTAAAACATGCCTGCCAGTACAAAAAGATAACTGAATACATCAAAACGCAATCGGCCAAGAGAAAAATAGATGCAACAGGAGTGGATGATATGCATTTAAGAAACCCCAAACATTCATAAATCGATTAGAAATGCGAGAAACTATAACGATTTAATAAAACAAAATACGGAACAAAACACTAAAACAGAAAAGGGAACCACCAAAATCATAACTTACTTTAGCAGAAATCTTCTAAGGTTCAGACGTCGGCGATCGAATAGGTGATGAGACTTCAATCGAAGAGCGTGGACAGAGAAGAGAATAACTGTGGCGACCTAGGGCTCGAGAGAAAAAGGGTTACGAACTTGTGATAAGGGAAATCGATGTTATTGATTTAAGGGGGAGCTGATTCAGATGAAAAGAATTGCGTTTGGGGGTGTTGTCATTGATTTAGGGTTTTAATCATAGGGGTGGCTCAAGGTAGGAGAAGGCGACCAGAGAAGAAAATACGCCACGTGTAAAAAGTGCCATATGGCAGCAAGAGGGTTCTATAAGACCATCCGTAGTGGTCTATATTTGGGCATTTTCTCCCCCCAATAACGCCCAATCACGCCTGGCAACCACTACATATGGGCGTTATTTAGCGTTTTTTGGCAAAAAATTTCCCTTGGCGTGTTTTAAATCACGCCATCAACATTTGTGTTTGGCCAATAGCATTTAATATTCCCTTTTTTAATCCAATAGGTTTTTTTGTTGATTTTTTTTATTTTTATTTAATTATTTACACCCTTTAACATAATGTCCACATCCCCACTACACCCATTTTAGAAAAACGCCCAATAATGCCCCTTGCTGACTGTACTGCCACATGATGGAAAACGCCCTAGGGTAAGGGCATTATTCACCCAAACCACTACACATGGTCTAAACGTAGGAGAAAATTAGAGATGTAGGCTGAAATTCAGAAGTGTACAAACATTTTTATTTATAAGTATAAAGATATATTTGATTGTTTAGATCATGTTGAAAAACCTTGGAATCGTTAACGGTGGTTTTGAATGTGATGAATAAAATGAGAAGAAACAGAGAATTTTTATTTTTAACTGGCGGGCCGAGCAGCTAGGCTGTGGCTTTGTTTAGGCATTCTTCATTGGGCCTAAACCTAGTCATGGTTTCTTTGCTAATGAGCTTGAAGCCCACCTATTAAAAGATAAAGAAAAATGGGTGGCAATGAGGGATTTGGACTTTGAGGACTGCATAGGTTAATTTCCTATATAAACTAATTATACATATATTAAAAAACAAAGCTAATGAATAGTAGCTGTCACATCATAATGAATAGTAAAGCTTCCTTATTGGTTGTCTTTGTTGACTTTTTTCTCCTATACCCTTTTTAAGTGTGTATATATATCCATTTTCTTCAAAGTTAGTTAGATTATTCATCATGGTAGAGTGGTTTTGTGGTTGTATGTGTTTTAAAGAGACTCAAGTTCAAATCATGGGGTCTTTTTTTTTTTCCCATGTTTTAAAGAGACTCAAGTTCAAATCATGGGGTCTTTTTTTTTTTTTCCCCCATTTTATGCTTACATAACTTCACGTCATCTTCCTTTTTCTCCTCTTTCACACGTTTTCTGATTGTATTTATACACAATTCTTATTCCTTATTTGTTGGGTTAGTGGATACTTAGACATCGCAATAGTTGCCATCGCCAGGAGTTACTAACTCGCTTGCTACCAACGGCTCTGTTGTATGAAAACTCCACTTGTCAACTTAAATAAAAGACACTAAATAGCACAGCTTTAATAACAACCAAGTATTTAGTCGCAATAAATAGTTTTACAATGACTTAGTTTTGTCGCGCCGCAATGCGGCGCGCAGCATTAAAACCTAGTTAATATATATGATTAAGTTTCAATAATTAATGATTGTTATATTGAAACAAGCAATTGATTTGTATGGGTATTAAATCTAATTATTCATTTTTTTATTTTTTGCTCACCATAAAACCTAACTAATTTAGTTAAATTGTTTTCTTGTATTTATTTCCCAATTTAAAGTTATTATTTCAATAAAATAAACTTGTTAATGGTTTGAGTCAACAAAGGTCAAAACCAGCTTTGTTTCGAACTGGATTTTTAGGCGGAAAAAAAGCCGTTTCAAAATCGGGTTTTACCATTCGATGTATATGTTCCCACACTGATTACAACCCATATGCTTGGGTCGATTCAGAACCAATTTCAATATCAGTCCTGGTTCCGAATTACAAACATGCTCTTGTTAACCAGTTTTTTTTCACTTCCTTAACCCTAGTAATATTAAGCTGGACTCAAATGACTTATTTAAGAAGCTGGATTTGGCCTAACTTAATCAGCAATGACCTATGTTACTCAAACCACTTAAATCTTCTCCCCTTTGGAGACGAATGGAGTTCACGTTCAGCCACCATGCCGCCGTTATCCCTTACTTTTTTTTCATGTTTTTTTCCAAACCAGTTCAGGTTTGAGTCAACAAAAGTCAAAACCAATTTCTCTTGGAAGTACAACTTACGTCTCTGTGGTTTACATGAAATTGCAGATTGAGCCCCCAACTTTTTTTTTCATACCATGCCATCTAAGTTTCCTTGGTTGCATTGTTGACCGTTTATTGAAAGGAGTATATTCGTCTTTTTAACTTGATAACTAAGGGCATTTGTGTCATTATACCAGTGGCCCTAAATTACACAAAATCTTCTTCTTCATCTTTTCATGAAATCTCTTCCTCTCTCATGGGTGTCAGTTTCAATAATTCGTGGAGAAATAGCAAGTGTTCATTGAAACTAAAGAGGTATGGTTTTGAATGACTGAAGCATTGGGAGGTTTGTGATGAGAATGAAGGGATGAAATTAGGGTTTAGAGAGTACACGAGAAACCATCCACACACGCATCCTGTAAGTATCACCTCAATTTTATGAATTCCAATTGCGTTTATGTGCTTGATTTCTGATTTAGATACATTTGGGTTTATGGGTTTGTTGATAATTGGAATTTCGATTAGTAATTTACTATATTTTATGCCCTGGTTATGATACTCTGTTTGCACTGTTCGATTTGAAGCTCAATTGCTGATTGACGGGTTTGATTTTATGAATGTTAATTGCATTTATGTGTTTGAATTCTGATTTTGATTGAACTGGGTTACAACTTACATGGGAACCGACAATTTTATGGTTTCTTGTTCATGATTTTCATGGATTCAATGTAACTTTGCTTAACCTAACTTACTTAATTGTCATTCTGTGTTTTGTTCATCAACTGTTGTTACTGGTTACTTTGGATTTTAACTAACTTATGAGTAGAATGCCTGTTTCTTTTTTACATATCTGTGTTCATTTATGTACTAACCGGTTTATTGGTTCAACTTATATATATGTATGCGTATATCTATGTTTTCAACCTAATAAATCCAATTTTGGGGTAGTATTTTTTAGACAAAGTACTATAGTATAGGGACTAATGTGATTCAAATGACGGCTCTTATTAGTCCCTATGCAAAGCATTTTTATATTTCTTTATTTACAAGCTATGAATTAAATGGTAAAAAATACACATTACAGTAAACAGCAATCTTCATCAACATTCTACTTATGCTATTAAGACAATGGAATATAGATGCTCATTATATGACCCGCTTCACTAATAAAGCGTAAACTTTAAAGCCATATGCCCCTATATATCTGATCAGTTTGAGATAGAAAAAGTGGAAAACAAACGAAATCCACCCATCTTGACATTCATAAGTGAATGGGTTGAAATTGCCCTCCATTCTCACAGTTTCTGACGAAATTTTGTGTACAAGATAATATAATATGGTATCAAGGCAACAGGCTTTTTTATGCAATTTTAGTTCTATTAGTTTCACTTCAACTTGAAATTCTTTTTTATATGACTAAACTGCTCTGCTGCCTATCAAAATATGCATAGTCCGTTGGTAAAATGCTAAAAATGCTACCTTTACATGTAGATAGATATGGAGTAAGGACGAAAGCTGGTAAGAAGCAATCATCAGAAGATGCTGGTGTCAAAATTGCACATTCTGCATGAGCTTCAATTCGATGGCACAATGAACTTGCCTTAAATAAGGTATGTTTTAACATACATATTAATTTTTTTTTATGAAAATCAAAATATATTCATATCAATTCCAATTTTGGAAAATTGTTGTTTTGACCTTTATAGTCAAAGTGGGACAGGTAAAAGAGCTATACGATGAAATATGACTTCGTTAACCTCACTGAGTGGTGGATATAGTTAGACTATGATTTGTAACGCCAGTATGTAGAGGTGACCTAATTTGATGTTGTTGTGGTCCCATCTGATTATATTAAACGAACATTTGAAATTTAATGACGTTATATGACTGGGTTATCAAATTACTGTTCATTCTTATGCTGTCAGTTTACTGTTTCGTTGTTTCTGATGCTCTATCAAACTCTGCATTCATCACATTCAATTTTTAGAGCTAATTGATTTGGCTGTGTAGGATTCTTGAACTCTGTTATGCATTTTGATCTAGCTCATTGTATGGTTTGGTATAAGATGGACACGCTTGTGTATCTGTTACGTGTATCCATGAGCGGGCCCACCTTATCAAGACTGTGTCACATGATACTTGTACTTTTTATGTGTTATAGATGTATGTACATGACGTTGGAGTGACACTGTATATTTTCAGGCAACAACACCTACATTCAATCACAGTAAACTTGAATCACCTGAAGCTTGTAGGCTTTACGTCACAAACTTGATGCATAGTTACTTCTTTAGAATTTTCCCAAGTTTTTGAAGAAGCTGATTACTAGCACTTGTTTTGTTCTGAAGCAAACATATCTCATGCATTCACATTTTGTAAGAATATCATGATTACCTGGCTATGCAAGATGTTTATGCCTAGGGATTAGCATAGCAGCACTCTGGATTTTGGAAGGTGAGTGCACCGTTTAGATCTGCCTTGTGAAAGTTATGTTTTCACATGTCTAATTACTTTCATTTTAGTTATGTTATATGATAATATATAAGTTGGTTGTTATGATGTCGAACTACTTTTTAGTTGTATTTGATCTTCTAACTATGCATCCATCAACTTGTAATGAAGGTACTCATTAGTGATGTAACACCTCGAAAATTCACGTCCTATAATGTGTTGACACGTGTCATATGTTTGAACGTGTGAAAGAATGTTATAGAAGGATTTAAGTTGACAATCATGAAAAGTAAATGAAAATACGAGTTCTAAATGTCAACAGTGAATAAATATATTGTACATTAACCCTACATGATGCTCATACCTTCAAACGAATAAATCATGGATCATGCGAAGCTAAAAGTGAGAGATTACAAACTACAGGGGTTAAATGTGTCAACATGTTTAAGTTATACCTCTGAGTGACCTTTTGACAAACCCGAAGCTTTGTAACGGTTAATTATGCTCACTAGAATGCACGATATAAATTTCATAAAGTTTCGTTATCGTATGAGAAAGTTATGATCAAATTCGTATACAAGGGGTTAAAGCGTTAACATTGAAAGTTATGACTTTTCGGGTTAACCATAAGTGTCCAGGGACTTGGTAAAGTGGGTACAAGTCTTAAAGCCCTTGTAGGTATATAAGAAGGGGTCAAAAAGCCTAGTTGACCTTTCAAAAGGGCCAAGAGACGAGATGCAACAACTTGAAAACGTTTTGGTCTGATCAGAGAGCCCAAGCGGGCCGCGTAAGACCCATCAACATCTTACGCGGGCCGCGTTAATCGCCCAGATACAGAAACATTGGGACAGCAGCTTGTAAACGCGCTTAACCGACCTTTAACAGATATTTTCACATTGTGGGCAACCCCTAAACAGTTCCTAGAGAACTAGGGACACTTGTGGGTAAGTTATGGTCAGTTGTAGACTTAGATGTCAATAATCTATGGTGATTTAAACACTATAAAAGGCCACTAAGTTGCAACAAGTTCTTCACACCTTCCATCTGCACTTTGGAGCATTTCTGGAGCTAAAGACTTCTCTCTGAGCTTCACAAATCGTGCATAGGACTTCAGTAAGTTTGCTTATCCTTCCTTAGTTAAGTTTTTGCTTAGTTTTAGCTTAAAAGTCAAACCGTCGTAATTAACGGTTGACTTCAAGATTAATCACTAATAGTCCAGTGATTAGTCGAATTGAAAGTAGCTATAAGTTGGTAATTATGTGGGTAATAAACCCTTAAAAGGGTTCCCCCTGATTCCCACTCTAACTAGGTCAAATGTTGGGTCAAACTTGTTATTAAAAAGTCAACAGGATACTTAAATTTCAATTTATGCATAATTAGCAATGTAGAACACATACAACCTGTTTGATCATTATTATAACTTAGTAATTAGTGTAAGAACATGTCTAAACATGTTCAACCCGACAATTCTCTGTAATGACCCGGTTCGGAACCGAAAGTCACATAGTTTGACTTTTGCTTTGACTTTCAGTTCTGACCCGTTTAAGCATGTTTTAGAAATGCCTTAGAGCTTTATTTGGACCAGGTAACATGCTAGTATAACCCTCTGTGATTATACACCATGGTTCATTAGTTAAACCAATTAATATGCATGATTCCGTTAATTGCTCATATGTTGACCATTATGCCCTTTTCACCTTAAAACGTGATTTTTGAAAATGTAAAAGAGTAGAAACCTTAGTTACTGATATATAAACTTGCACCCAAAATTTGACATCAGTTTGAGGTGTAGATTGAGAGTTATGCTCATTAGCGTAATTAAAAGCTTCTTTAGCGATTAAACGACATAATTAGCGTATAGCCTATTTAAACATACTTTTTGATATCAAACTCTTTACCCACTGATGTAATATATTATTTTGGGATTTTTGAAGATTTTTAATTAATTTTAGGCTGAGCATAACTTATAGTCGTAGGCTTAATCCGGTAATTGTCGGTTTTGCCCTTACGGACTATAAAATGAGTTTTACATATCTAATTGACTCCAAACCTTTTGCTACTGATTACATATGATAAATAAATTATTTTTAGCCTTCTGGAATGATAAAAATATCAGCTTTATATATAGAACCCGGAAACGGCTTCTAATCGCCTTATTAAGCGTTTTTAGCGCATAGTATGTACTAAGACTATTTTTAAACATACAAGGGTGATACCTACTGATATTTTAGGTAAATTATAATATTTTAACAGTAAGCAAAATTTGTTTAACTCAGACTTCAGTTTTGAGCTTTACGGCTTATGTGAAATTACCAAAATGCCCCTACGGTGCATAGTTTGGTTATAATTGATAAATTTCACATATATACTTTACCCTACTGATATAACTTAGAAAATTGTGTATTTTTTCCGATTACATCAGACCTGTAACTCAGGATAATACTTAAACTCTTTTACAACCTTTTAAATGACCAAACTACCCCTACGGGGCATAGTTTGTGTTTAAATTCATTTCGGGCATAATAAAAGACATCTTACTGATGTCACAACATATTTGAAGCATATTAACTAAGGAAACCTGTATATGGCTCTTACGGATACCCGTTACGCTTATTACGCGTTCGGTTCGGTTTATGTAACAAGTTTACATAAATTAGCCGAAACGGGTCAAACCTTATCGGTTTTATCTCAAAATCCAGAATGTGTATGAAATACCCATATTAAGCAAGTCTCCGAACTTGTCGGGTCTAAATCACATTCTATCCGGTCTTCGCTTAATCGTGCGTACGAACCGTATCTTTGAAACTAACCGGTCAAAGCTTAAGCTTAACTAAAGACCCGTTAGGATTCTAATAGGTTATTATAAACCTTCGTTCCAGATTAGGAGGACCAGTAAAAGCTACTTGCATTTGCTTATTGTGATTATTACTTTTCTCAGGTAAATACTTTTAACTTATTTTCCCTATACGGGCTTGGGTTACGGTATATAAAATACCGCTTGGTCGGGCATCAAATCTTCCATCGTTAGGTGGTTAATTGAATAATTTGATCGGCCCGTTTAAATTGTTTTGTTTGCTTAAAGCCTTTGGGGGGTTAATGACCATGTCCCGGATATCCTTGGCATCATTTTACGAAATGGCCACAACTTAAGCGCGGGGTGTAGGCGTACACCCGTCAGTGCACAAAAGAATAATGTGGTGTGTCTATTGATCTTTAACCCGGACACGATCCGGGCTACTGAACGCATAAGTAACATGTAATTCTTTTACAAGATTATATATTTAAATAATTCTCCCAAGTTATAAAATGTTTATGCCACGTGCATCCAAATCAATTTTCAATCATTTTTAAAATGAGTCAGTTGATTGTATTTACCAGTGTAAACTGACGTATTTTCCCAAAAAGACTAAATGCAGGTACTAAGCGTAATTGGTTGGATATCTCCTTAGCATCAATAGAAGTCTCGCAAGCTTAAGATGCCTATCGTCTGTTGAACTACTGTTTCCATTTTATTTTCGATCCGTCTGTGGATAAACAATCGACTATTGTGATACTTGATATTACGATATTATATTCGATTGAAACTTATCTTTTATTTGCTTCCGCCGTGCATATTAAATATTGTGTTGTTTGACTATTATGTTGCCAACCACGTCACGATACTCCCCACCGGGCCCACCGGTGACACGTGGAAATCGGGGTGTGACAAGTGATACATAAAAAGACGAGTTGTGATACCTAGAAACCATTCCGTTTAGGTTTTAATGGAGGTTGATGAAAAAATGGTTAACTGAGTGGGGTTAACTCACTGGTATCGTCAAGTAGGGTTAATCCCTTCTTTCCGAGGATCGCTGGCTGGATCATCCGTTGGTTGGTTCCCTGCACAAGGAAACAAGCCGTGACTCGTAACAAGGAGGATGGGGTGGGGGTGCTCCTTGTTACCACTCTCCGGCGTAAGAATCAGTACTTTGCTTGGGAAGCAAAGTGTGATTGTAGTAGTAGTGAGAGAGTTAGAAGTGATACCTCAAACCTGGTTTGGGGTCGGTATTTATAGCCGAGGAGTGAAGGAGGGTAGTTGAGTAGCTAGTCTGACATCGCACAGCTACTTGCAGGTGTGTCAGACCTGTCGGTTACGGTGGTGATGCCACGTCCTGCTGTGGTGTCAGACTGTTGCACACATGTGGGCTGATAGGCGACTGTTCCCAGTGCCACTTGCACTGTGGTGTCAGACCCACATGCTTTGTAGGCAGGATGCGGTGCCAGGCCGCATCGCTGCTTGCGGTCACTGAAGTTGTTCCCGCGTTCTTTGATTTATCCAAGATTCATGCGGGATGCGGTGCCATGCCGCATCGCCGCTTGGTGACTGTTACTGTTGTCCAGATCCCTTGTCGTGACGAAAATGTTCATAGGATGCGGTGCCAGGCCGCATCGCTATGCGTAACATTTGTACTTAAGGTAAGTCTTCTCATCACTGGACAGATTGGACCGCTGTGTTCGCGTGTGTCTGCGAGGACACAGGTAGGTTCTTGCTGGTGGGGGTTTTTGATAAGGGTAATGGTCATTCGCGGTCGTGCTGACGCGAGATCTGGGACCATACCCCTTCAAGTCCCCCCAGTCTAGTGTTCCTTCCTTATGGAAGTTGCATGTGGGAGGGATACTGGACTATGGTGTCTAGAAGGTAGAATATGGGCCATGCAAATGGCTCCTACTTTTAGTAGATCAGGCTGCTGATGTAGGTCGTTCGAGTGGATTATTTCTTCCTTTGAGAAGGATGTGTTTGTGTATGATGGTTTCGGTGACGTCTCTTCCGTACCGGTGAGCAAGTTCCGTCTGATGCGGAATTCTCAGCCAAGGATTTGACTTGGTACCAAGGTGTACCTTTTTCAGATGTCATCAGCCACCTGTTGGTGTTTCGAACCAACCTTTGTAACGGTGACTGAAGATGTTAGCAGAGTTCGAACCAATCTTTGAGATGGTGACGGAATGTGTTCTGCAGGGTTCGAACCAACCTTTGAGATGGTGACGGAAGGTGCCCATTATCGCAACTCTAGTTGTAGCCTCTGTGTCAGCTTATGCAATGTTTGTAAGTACTTTGCTCAAGCTCTATGTTCAACTGGACATTCAACGATGATCCCTGCTTTGTGGGGTGTTCGTGTTTTCCAGTTAAGCTCTCTAGTAACCGCACGTCCTCTGCGGTTTAGCTCTCAAGTAACCGCATGTCCTCTGCGGTTTAGCTCTCAAGTAACCGCACGTCCTTTGCGGTTACCTCGTTGCTGCACCTTGTTGGCCATGTGTGTTTGAGCCACGTGGAGTAGTTACGTCATTGTTGGCCGTGTTTGGTCGAACAATGTGAATCTGGACTATGGGCAGATAAACATGGTCATAGGCATGGTTGTGCCCACCATTGTTTATTCTATGCAGTCCATAGGTGGGTAACCAGTCATAAGCAGATTTGTTACCACTGTTCTGGAGCTACTTTCTTTCACGCTTTGGTGAAAAGTAGTTTTCTTTCAAATGGTGTCGCCGGAGGAGATCACCTTAGATCCTTGGGAAGTTGGTTGAAACTCTTCCGCAGTCATTCTGTAACCACTTTCCTTCACGTTTAGTTGGAAAGCAGTTTTCCTAGAAGTAGCTTTGATAAACCGCGTGGTGGTTTAGTCGTGGCTCTTCCGTAGCTACCGTTAGGGTAATTGTATTCCGCCGCAGCTACTCGTGAGTGTCTGCGGTTTGCATCAAAGAACTTGCTTCTAGAGAGTTTGAAGCTTGGATGTGGCTCTTGAAGGATCAGGAGTCAAGGTTGCAGATGTGCGGTTGTTCATCATTTTTGTCCTTTGTCCTAAGGAGAAGCTGTTTGTGTTCCCTCCGTGGTTGTGAACCGGACACGAGGGATTTGAAACTTGAAGAAGCTTAGATGGAACGCGGTTGGCCGCATCCTGAGAAGCAGTTTTCGCAGTCCAAAGAACCACACTGGTTCTGAGTATCTGACACACCTGTACGGGTTCATGTGTGTCATCTCCGCATATTCCACGTGTGCCCGTGGGTAAGTGCGGTTATTGTTTATACCCTTTTATATAATTTTAGAGATATATATTTTTGCCTTTTTTGAGGGGTATGTAAAAAACGATATGCGGTATGGGTTATGGTGCGGTAAACCAGAGAAACCGCATGCCGCTTATGTTTGGATAATGTTGTCGCTTTCTGTTGCATACGTCACGATCGCACGTGTGGGTTGGTGAAAGTTGGTATGATTCTGTCATGTGCTGAAAGGAAAGGACGTTTGCACTGCCCGAGGTCATAAATGCACTGTAGCAAGGAGTGAAAAAGTCCCTTTTGTATGGCGCATGGGCGGCCACGCGCGCGTGATAACCGTCAGCGGAAACGTCGCTGAACATGTGGCGGCTCATAATTGGCCCTTTTTGAACGTGATGAGTCGGTTTACTGCATCGCATTAATTGCGATGAGTATATAAGGGGAAACCGTTCGTGGTTTCCCCACTTGTTCAAAATTTTCAAATTTTTCCGGTGAAAAAGAGTGTGCTCTTTCCATTTTCTCCGATCAATCTGTCTGAAATTCCGGTAAAGTTTCTGAGTTTTCTCGTAACTCATTCTTCTATCTTCTTTATTACGTTTCTTGATGGCTGAACCATCTAATCCACACAATGTTGAGGGTGAAAACCCTGAACATTCTTCGTCGCTGGCGGCTGAAGAGGAAGACGACGGTGGTAGCGCCCCCGGCGGTGGCCTACCGGTGCTGAAGTATTCGAAGGTGTCGTTTAACCAACTGATGACCAGCATACAAATGCCCCAGGAGTTTGGGGCTGTTTATCCCAAGGAGGGTGACACCGGTGCCGATGCTCCGGCCGGTAATATCACCATGTGGGCTGATTCTTTCATTTATGGTAACCTTCGTTTACCATTAACTGTTTTTGTTGCTGAGGTCCTGGAGTTTTACAGGGTCCATATCTCCCAGATGAGTCCGTTTGGGATGATTCATATTAGAAACTTTGAGTACACTTTTCGTGCTCTTGGTTTGCCGGTTACCGTTGAAAATTTCCGGCGGTTCTACCAGTTGACGGTGAACACCGGGATCTTTTCTTTTAGCCAACGGTACGGAAGCACCAAGCTGATGACCCCTCCCAAGGGCATTACAAAGTGAAAGACCAAGTTCTTCTATATTAAGGCTGCCACGGTTGTTGTTAACATGACCTTGCGGAATGTTAATGAGGCTATCCCTGCGGAGGACATTGCCCTTGCTAGTGCGGAGACTGTGGAGTGGTTCCCAAGGTTGAGGACTATTGAGCATAAGCAGCTGGACAACAATCAGTTGTGGGTGCTGCGGATGATGCTAACCAGGCCTGATAGGCATGCAAGGCCCGTTGTGCGGGAAAAAAACTGGTGGTAAGTGTTCTTGCTCTTGTGCGGTTTCTTTATCCCCTTGCTTGTTACTGATTTGTAAATGTATTATCAGAAGTTGTTGAGTTGTGGAAGATATTTGATCCACCAGTTGACGGTGAACACCGGGATCTTTTCTTTTAGCCAACGGTACGGAAGCACCAAGCTGATGACCCCTCCCAAGGGCATTACAAAGTGAAAGACCAAGTTCTTCTATATTAAGGCTGCCACGGTTGTTGTTAACATGACCTTGCGGAATGTTAATGAGGCTATCCCTGCGGAAGACATTGCCCTTGCTAGTGCGGAGACTGTGGAGTGGTTCCCAAGGTTGAGGACTATTGAGCATAAGCAGCTGGACAACAATCAGTTGTGGGTGCTGCGGATGATGCTAACCAGGCCTGATAGGCATGCAAGGCCCGTTGTGCGGGAAAAAACTGGTGGTAAGTGTTCTTGCTCTTGTGCGGTTTCTTTATCCCCTTGCTTGTTACTGATTTGTAAATGTATTATCAGAAGTTGTTGAGTTGTGGAAGATATTTGATCCGGCCTTTACGGGCAAGGTTGATATTGTTAAGTGTGCGGAAGGTGAAGGTTTCAACTTGACCATTGTCAATAACTTTCGCGTTCCTATACGCGAGGCACTAAACGCACCCCTGCCGCAAGGCAAAGGTATAATTCATATCCTTGTTACTTGCCTTATAAGGTTCACTTTGCTGATCTTTTTTGATGATCTAAACGCAGGTACTCTTGGGGTCCTGGGTAAATTTGAGTCAAGGGGGCCCCTAAGAAGCATGCAGAGAAAAAGCATGTGGAGAAACCCGCGCGGGGTCGCGGCAAGAAAAAACCTGATGCTCCTACTGTTCCGCCTTTGGTGCCGCAGGCGGCAGGTATCTCTCGTTCTCGTTTTCGCAAGTATACCGATTACGTGGTAGTATCTGACACCCTTGAGGGTTTGGGTGTCCTAGGTGGTGGTGCGGCTGGAGGTGGGACCTCTGCGGGTTCCAAGCCTGTGGATGAGAAGAAGAAGAGAAAAGCAGAGAAGGCTGTTGATGCCGGTGAGAAGAAACGTCCAAAAATACAGACCAAACGGGCAGCTTTTGTGGGACCTGTGAAACCTGTGGTTGTTTATGGTAAGCGATTCATAACTTGTACATGTATTTTGTCTTTGTACTTGTAGTTTAAATTGTTTATGCTTCGTTTACAGAACCGCAAGATGAAGGGTTTTCTATTTTTGATGCTCCTCATTCTCCCCCGCATGACACAGCTGTGGATGTGGGGGTTAAAGTGGTGCCTGAGCCCTCTGCGCGGGCGGAGGATACTGGGAAGGGGCCTGCGGCTCAGATTTACGACACGATGGACTCTGCTGATAATCTGATCTCCCCGCAGGACACTGATGATCTGAGCCTGAAGTTTGCTTATACTGAGGGGAAGAAATCTCCCGCTGCTGAGAAGGCTTCTGGTTCCGCTTCTAGGGGTGCGGGTTTTACAGGGACTCCTATTCAGCCTGAAGAGTCTGAATTGGAGTTTTATTACCGCACCTATACTGAAGACCGGGCCATGACCTATCACCGCCCCCCATGGACTGTAATGCAAGGGGATGATATTTCTGCTGACCCCTCCGCGTGTAGGGAGATTTTGGGTGGTTTGGGCACCCCTTTTGAAGTCAATCGGGCTCGTTCTTTGTCAAGTGAGGCCCAGATTAATCAACTCTCTTCCATGCTTGTGGGGAGTTCCGTAATGGCAAATGCCATTATGGAAAACTACAAGGTGTTGGGGCGCAAGGAGGAGGAAAATGCTCGCTTGCGGGTTGAGGCCAAAGAGTTGGTGAAGGTTGCACGTGAGGGTGCAGAGCAGCTTGAAAGGGACAGGGCTGCCTTTGAAAAGCGTAAGCAGACTGAAGAGTGGGCCGCAACTGCTGAGCTTAAACAGGTTCGTACCCTTGCAAAACTGCTTTCTGATGAGCGCAAGAGTTGGAAAGAATCTCTTTCTAATGAGCGCAAGACACTTTCTGATGAGCGCAAGACTTGGAAAGAATCTTGGACCAAACAGAATGAAACTCTCTTTCGTGTTCGTCAGGAGCTTACCAACGCCAAGGCAGCGAATGCTGCGTTGGTTAAGGAGAGAGCCGCAGCTGATGCGGTTGCCAAAGAGGCAGAAGCTCGCCTTGCCAAGGCTCTTGAAGAGGCTAAGGAGACGGAGGCCTATGCGGCCAAGGCTCTTGAAAGGGCAAATGCTGACCGTACCAAGTTAGACAAGACTGTTCAGGGCCTCCAGGTATGAAATTCTTTTGCTCTTGAATTTGTATATATATTTCATAAGTATGTTGATCAACTTTGTGTACTTGTGTTTTCCTTGTTAAAAGGCTGAAGTGCGGAGCCGTGCGGCCATTATTGAAGAGGTTTCTGCCCGTGCTGCTGAAGCTGAAGCGCGGGCAAGGGAAGCTGTCGAGACTAGGGATAGCCTTGTTTCTTCATTCGATCAGCTCAAGGAGGATCGCGAATGGATGCGTATTCACGGTATTGGGCATGTAAGTATCCGTTGCCTATGCTATCTTTTTTAGGTTTGCCTTTGATAACCGTAGTTTTCTTGTTTCGCAGATTGTTACGTCCATCCTTGACGCACCTGAGAATGTGGCAGGTGTCAATGAGATTAGGGAGCGCGCCCGGGATGCTGGTTTTAAAGCTGGCTACAATCGTTGCATTGCTCATATGAATATTCTGGCCCAGGGTAAATATACTGATGAACGGTCCGGTTTTCATGGTGTGGACACTGAAGCGCTTCTTGCTGCCGCGCTTGACGCGTATAACGATACATCCATTTCTGCCCTTGAGAAACTTAACGAGTGCCTAGACGCGGAAGACTACGTATACCGCTTGCGGTTATTATATGCGGATGAGGAAGATGAAGAAGAAGAAACTGCTGGTGATAGCAAGGGTGGTGCGGGTTCCAGCGGTATAAAGAAAGACTAGGCTGGCCTGCGTGCCTTTTTTGTTTCCTCAATGTAAATGTTAAGAACTTTATGTAAATCCCTTGTGCACCGCGTAGGTGTAGAAATTTTTTGAATATAAAGTTTCAACCGTTTTGTTCAAGTTATACAAGTGTTTTTACTACTTGCATGTGTGAACTTGTATGAGTTTAATGTTATTGTGAATAACACTAAGTCTGTATTTGCCTTTTGCATATCTAGATGATATGCAAGTATGAAGAACTTTACCCGTTGCTGGCCTATTACAATAGTTGCGTGTGGTTACCACTCTGTGTGGGTATCGCGAATGAAGATTTTACCAATCTGTTTTTGTAGATACCGCAGAGTAGAGCACGCATTTGTAATAGAAGTAAATAAACAATATTGCATTGAATCGTCTATTTATGTATTTGCAAATGGCCTGCGGCCCGATAGGTTACAAGGTGAATATAAAAAACATGGCTTACATGTAACATCGTCGAAGCTGTTGTGCATTCCATGTGCGTGCGATAGTTTCGCCTTCTAATGTTTGCAGTTTATACGCGTCTTTGCCTAGGACCTCTTGGATGAGGTAGGGTCCTTCCCACTTGGGGGCAAGTTTCCCTGGGCGTTCTGCGTTAGATGCTTCATTGTCACGAAGGACGTAGTCTCCCGGGCTGAAGGCACAAATGTGGACGCGAGCATTGTAGTACTTTTCAAGTTTGGTTTTGTACTTGGCCTCGTTGATGGCAGCGTTTTCATGCCTTTCTTCCAGGAGGTCCAAGTCAACCCTGCGTTCCTCATTGTTGTCTATCTTGTTGATAGCCAACATTCTAGGTGAGGGGAGGCCTACTTCCGCGGGGATAACCGCTTCAGTGCCATAGACCAGGCTGAAGGGTGTCTCACCGTTACTTGTCTTTGGGCTTGTCCTGTGGGCCCATAAAATACTTGGGAGTTCATCAACCCAGCCGCGTCTGGCTGTTCCCAACCGTGCTTTGATGCCTTCGACTAAACTTTTATTGATACTCTCGACTTGGCCATTCCCTTGCGGGTGCGCCACTGAGGAGAATATGTGTTCAACGTTTAATTCCTTTAGCCATTTTTGAAAATCATCGGCAGCGAAGTTGGTACCGTTATCGGTAACAATGCACATTGGTAGATCGAAACGGCAGATGATATGTTCCCAGACGAATTTCCTTGTTATCATAGCAGTGGTTGAGGCGAGCGGTTTTGCCTCTACCCATTTTGTAAAGTAATCAACAGCTACTATGATAAACTTCACTGCACCTGGTGCGTTCGGAAATGGTCCCACCACATCGATTGCCCACTTTTGGAATGGCCATGCGGTGGTGACGGGGATCAGGTTGTTCTTGGGGCGCAAGGTCTTTGGAGCGTGCCCCTGACAATTGAAACACTTGCGCAAGACTTTGACCGCATCTAGGTGCATTCCGGGCCAGTAGTACCCGGCGTTCATGATTTTGGCCACCACCATGCGTGGGCCTGCGTGTATGCCACATATTCCCTCGTGTATTTCTCTGACAAGGTATGTGGCATCTTGGGGGTCGACGCATCGTAGGAGTGGCCCCAGGTATGATTTACGGTACGAGATACCGTCCCCCATTTGATAATGACACGCTTTGTACTGCAATTTACGTGCCTCTGACTTGCTTTCGGGGGTAACACCTGATTGCAAGTATGCAATGATTGGTGTCATCCATGATGTTGTACCGTACTGGATGACATTGACTTAGCGCAGGGGTACCGAGGGATTTTGCAGGATTTTGATGCATACCTCCTTTGCCAGGTGTTGGAGGTTGGTGGATGCCAGTTTTGACAGTGCATCCGCGGGTTTGTTTTCACTCCTGTTGATATGGCGGATATTGAAGGAAGTGAACTTTGTTCTCAGTTGCAAGGCTTGCTTGATATCCCCTTTTGCGGCATAGTCGCCGCGCATCTGTCCTGCGACTAATAGTGAGTCGACATGTGCTTCCAAATGTTGGACGCCGAGTTTGACTGCCAGACGCAGCCCTGCCAGTAGAGCCTCGTACTCTGCCTCGTTATTTGTGCTTTTGAAATCGAGGCGGATTGCGTAGGTAAGCTCTTGGCCATCGAGGCTGACAAGTCGCAGACCTGCACCTGCACCATCTTCGTTAGATGCACCATCTGGATATAGTGCCCAGGTTTCTGTGGAGGATGGTGGCGATGCGGGGTTTTGCTCTTCTTCGCATTCTTGAATGCGATTTGCTGGTACTTCGGCAGCGAAATCAGCCAAGACCTGGCCTTTGATTGCGGGGCGCGGCTTATAGTTCAATGAAAGTACGCCCAGCTCAATTGCCCATTTTGCTAACCTCCCAGAGATGTCGGGTTTAGATAGGATCGGGCCGATCCTGTAGTTGGTCAATACCGTGATGACGTGGTTTGCAAAGTAACGTCGTAACCGTCTCGATGCGTGCACTAGTGCCAGTACCAATTTCTCTATGATGGAGTATCTCGTCTCTGGGTCGTTGAGCATTTTGCTGATGTAGTAGATGGGTGTTTGAACTCCTTCTCGTTCCACTATGAGTACCGCGCCTACCGCGTTGTCCGCGGCAGATAAGTACAAGATAAGTGGCTCATCCTTGCGTGGTGCGGTTAGAGTTGGGAGTTGAATCAAACACTCTTTCATCTCCCGGAAGGCTTTTTCAGCCTCTGCGGTCCATTGGAATTGTTCCTTTTTTAAGCAGCTCCGCAGGGTCTTGATGAAAGGGTAAGACTTAGCTGCATGGTTGGCTAAGAATCTATTCAGTGCTGCTAGCCTGTCGGCTAGTCGTTGCATTTCTTTCATCGTAGAAGGCGATGGCATGCGCTCGATTGCCTGAACTTTTTCTGGGTTCACCTTGAATCCATCTTTAGTTACGATGAATCCAAGGAATTTGCCTTCTTCCATTCCAAACGAGCATTTCCTTGGGTTGAGCTTCATGTTGACGTTCGCAGAGTTTGGAATGTTCTTTCGATATCGTTGAGCATGGTGTCTTCCTCCATGCTCATGACGACCAAGTCGTCCATATAGATTTCGACACTTTTGCTGATTTGACCGCGAAAAGTGTCGTTCATCAACTTTTGATAGGTTGCACCCGCGTTGCGCAACCCGAACAACATTTTTGTGTAGCAGTAGTTCCCGGTAGGAGTGCGGAATGCCGTTTTATCTTCATCCTCGATTGCCATCTGTACCTGGTGGTAGCCTTTGTAACAATCGAGGAAACACTTCCACCGAAATGGTGCGAGGTTGTCGACCTTTTCGTCGATCTCCGGAAGTGCGTAACAATCCTTGGGGCAGGCTTTGTTGAGATCTTTATAATCGACGCACATGCGCCAGCCCCCGGATGGTTTTTCTACCATGACTGGGTTTGACAACCAAGTCTCGTAGTTGACTTCCCGCAGGATACCTGCGGAGAGCAGCTCTTGGACCTGCTCATGCATCGCCTGGTTCTTTGCTGATCCAAGGTGGCGTTGGCCTTGGATCACCGGCTTGATACCTGGCATGGTATTCAAGAAGTGTTGCGCGATTTCACGTGGTACCCCTGTCATATCTGCGGGTGTCCACGCAAAAATATCCTGGTTCCTGAAGAGGAGCTGCTTCAGGTGCGCTTTGATAGTAGGGGACAAGGCGTGGCCCAACGTAACTGTTTGTTCTGGGTGTCTTGCGTTAAGAACCCATTTTTCTGGTTGAGTGTTGGGAGTAGGCCTTGCTACCTTGGCCGGACATAGCTCATCCGTAGACATAACTTCTCTTCGGGCGTATATTATCGCGACCCCCGTCTCGGTTGGGAAACCGATGGTAGAATGGGGGACGGATGTGATCATGTTGAAGTCGCCCTGGGACTCTCTCCCGAGAAGTACGTCGTACTTGGAGGTGTGTGGTAAAACCATGAAGTTTACCTCCTCCGTTCTTGTGTGCCTTCCGTTGGTAAGGCGCACAGGAAAAGTAATCTGGCACAGGGGGAATACGGTTTCCCCTGCAAACCCGGCCAACGGGTAGTCCGCCGGCTGTAACCGATCTTTGTCTTCTTGATCGAATTGGTTGAAGCACTGCTCGTATATAATATCAGATGTACTGCTCGGGTCGATGAATAATCGCTCGGTGCAGTAGTGAGCCAAGTGGCCTGTGATAACGACTACGCGCCTGTCGCGCGGTCCGCCTCGGACTTTTGGAAAGACCACTTGTTCGTCTTTCCAGTCATTGTCCGGTCTTCTTGCCGCCTTGCGCGGTCTTCCTCGTCCTCCATTTATCATGTGGGTTGAGGCCACGTACATGGCCCTTTTACCTGTGGAGGGGCCCTCATTGTGGGGGGTGATGCGCTTGGTTGGTTTTTACGCGCCTGGCAATAGGTGTTGCAGTTTCCCCTCTTTTAGGGCTCGCTCAATCTCCAGTCGGAGACCGATGCAGTTGTTTGTTGTATGGCCCGAGTCCTTGTGATACTCGCAATAGAGTGCGGGATCCTGGTTTTTCTTTGACTTCATCGGTTGGGCCGGTCGCAGGAATTGCGCGTCCGTAAGGAGGACGTCGCTTGGTGACTGGTTGATCTCGGTCCAATTACGGTCCCGAGACTCCTTCTTCGACGCCCGGTTTTCACGTTGGGCGTTGATTGTTGCCCTTGCATCGGGCTGGTTGTTGCGAGGGACATATGGTCTGGGATCGCTGCCGCGATTCCAGGTGTCTCGGTTGCGCTTGTTGTTGCGCTTGTGGTCTTGATGGGAGGACTGGCCTTCCGTTTGGGGCTGTGCCTTTGAGACGTGCGGTTTGAGGGACTGCTGAGTCTGGGCGTATGTGTTGACTGCCGCCATGACATCTTCCCATTTTTTAGGCAAGCCGTCCTTGCCGGAGATAGTCATAACCATTTTTTCGTCCTTAACGGTACGGCCGCGATATGTACCGTCGTCCGGATCGGTACGGCCCTGCCCTTCACGGTGGGTGATGCGTGCGAAGTGTTATATATATTAGGTGTATATTTTAAGCCCTTTTTAACACTTATTTTAGCCAAGTTTTAAATTTATAAAACACGATATTTCACTAACACTAAACACACATATGGGCAAGTGCACCCATCGTTGAGTGTAGTATAGCGTTGGTAAGATACCGAGGTCGTCCAAGGACACAAGAGCTTTTAAATGTTTTAAGCTAAGAAAAATAAAAACTAACTAAAATGCTGAAAATAAAAATAAAATAAAAACAGATAGACAAGATGAATCACTTGGTTCCGACTCGTATCTAGTATAACCTTTGATTATTTCCGCACTTTTGCACATAATTAAGAGATTATCTTAGTTATTGTAGTAGGCCCCTCTTTTGAAGGTGACGTTACCCTCACCCCAGTAGTTTGAGTCAGCAAGGATACAATCCTAAAAGGGTGGATTATTGGAAGATAATGAATTAAGTTATTAATGCAGTATTGTGGTAGGCCCCGCTTTTGGCGGTGACGTTACCCTCGGCTAAGTAGTCTGAGTCAGCAAGGATACAGTCCTAAATAGCCGGGTTATAGTATTAATAGTAGTTAACTTATGAGGGGATCAAAGAGTTTGGACCCCCGCCATCCAATACCGTGAAGTATTGAAGGAGGTCCTACTAAATTTGACCCAGGTCCATTGCAGGACCTCTAAACGCTGAACAATGGCAAGACCTTTACCAAACCGTTCCCTTAACCCCCGACCAGGTAGCTAACATACCTCCATATAGACCGTGGAGATATGAATGGTGAAAATCCTTTATTTTATATAGACAGTAAAATAATGCCAAGACGCCACGGACAAACGATAAGGAAAGATCACCTTCAACATAAGTAACTAGTTATTAAAGTCATTAATACAAAACCAAATAAAAAGTGCAAAAGATTAGAAATAAAAAGTATTATACTAGACACTTTGTCTTCACCAAGTGATGTAAGAGACTTAGGCAAACATGGCCTTGATTGTCAAGAACTCTTACGATAAATCTTGGATCCCGAGACGACTCACACACTCTACGATGGATAATGGATGATGGTGGTGGATGATGGTGTTGTGATGGTGGTGGGTGGTGGATGAAGTGTGAGAGAGGTGGTGTGCCAAGGGATGAGTTGAAATGAATCCAAGCACTCCTATTTATAGGCTGAACAGAGAGCTGGGCACGGCCCCGTGTCCGCTGGGCACGGCCCCGTGCCTGTCTGACACTCTCTCTCCTCATTAATTGTAATTCGCAATTACAATAAATGCGCCTGCTGTACTTTCGACACGCCCCCGTGTCCGCTGGGCACGCCCCGTGGTGGGCAATAGAAGCTTCTATAGATTTGTCTTTTCTGCTGCTTCTTGGGCACGGCCCCGTGCTGGCTGAGCACGGGGCGTGTTCAGTCTTCTGACTTCTCTAATTTGCTTTGGAAGGTGCCGTTGAGGGGTCGGGCAGTCCACTAATGTTCCTTTTCTTGTATTTATGTTGGATTTAGCTGTCTTTTTGCTTCTTTTGCGTTTTTGAGCTCATTTAATCCTGAAAATACAAAAGGAAGACAAAAACACTCTTTTTCCAATATTAGTACTTAAAAAGGGTTAGTTTTATGCCTTATTTGATGTAATTTATATGTTGCATTTTACACACATCAAATACCCCCACACTTGAACTTTTGCTTGTTCTCAAGCAAAACTCTTTAATATGTGGCTTACACTCCCAAATGGAATAGGTAGAAGAGAAGGTTTTGGGTTTGTCGTAGAGTGTCGGGATGTCCAAGATCTTTTTGGGTTTTATTTTTATTTATTTACAATCCTATTCGTAATGATTTATTTAGAACGTTTCATAGGAGAAATTACTTATTTGGGCATAACATGCCTTTTTAAAATTCCATTTATATACAAGTTCACATACCTCACGGGAGAAATCACTCACACTCGGCCGAAGGTGTATTTTTAGTGAATCACTCGAGAGCGGCATGGAACTTATTCCTACCATAGGCTTGCCAAGCAATCAATCCTTCTCCTTTTTAACTTTTATACCTTTGTAAATATCAAGAGGACTTTGTGGGTTAAGGGTTAGGCTTGGGTTAAAGGTAGGTGGTTGGGATAGTGGTTAGTGGTTAGTAGAAAAAGGGCGAAAAAGCGTAACAAGTGTCGGTTTTCGTAAGATTTTCTATTTTTGTAACTTTTTATTTTGATGAAGCTTTTATTCAAACAAAGTTATTTTAGATGAACTTGTTTGTTTATTTTTCTTTGGGAAATTGGATTTAAATAATCCGAACTTTCACCTGTTGGCCAATAACACTCCGAACTTTCAGTTTGGCCAGCAGCACTCTCAACTTTCATCCTATTTTCCCAAAACACTCCCAAACTAACATATCACTAACCAAGTTAGTTTTTAAGTTTTATTTATTACACAAACAGTCCCTGTGGTTATAATTTACTAGTTTTAAGTTTTATTTATTACACAAACAGTCCCTGTAGTTATAAAAAAAATCATAAAAATAAAAAAAAATCAAAAAATTCAAAAAATCATAAAAATTCAAAAAAAATCAAAAAAATTCTAAAAAAATAAAAAAAAAATAAAAAAAATCATAAAAAATCATAAAAATTCTAAAAAATATCAAAAAAATTCTAAAAAAATCATAAAAAACCGTTTCGACCCGTACCGTTTCGACGCGAACTGTTTCGACGCGTACCGTTTCGACCCAGACCGTTTCGAACCGTACCGTTTCGACCCGGACCGTTTCGACGCGTACCGTTGAAACGGTACGGGTCGAAACGGTCCGGGTCGAAACGGTACGGTTCGAAACGGTCCGGGTGGAAACGGTACGGGTCGAAACGGTCCGGGTCGAAACGGTACGCGTCGAAACAGTTCGCGTCGAAACGGTACGGGTCGAAACGGTTTTTTATGATTTTTTTAGAATTTTTTTGATATTTTTTAGAATTTTTATGATTTTTTATGATTTTTTTTTATTTTTTTAGATTTTTTTTTATTTTTTTTAGAATTTTTTTGAATTTTTATGATTTTTTTTATAACTACAGGGACTGTTTGTGTAATAAATAAAACTTAAAACTAGTAAATTATAACTACAGGGACTGTTTGTGTAATAAATAAAACTTAAAAACTAACTTGGTTGGTGATATGTTAGTTTGGGAGTGTTTTGGGAAAATAGGATGAAAGTTGAGAGTGCTGCTGGCCAAACTGAAAGTTCGGAGTGTTATTGGCCAACAGGTGAAAGTTCGGATTATTTAAATCCAATTTCCCTTTTTCTTTTTGCTTCATCATCAACACATTTTTTTTTTTGATCATACGAAAAACCGAACTTGTTACTAAAACAAAGGGTTAAAATGAAAAAGGTTTTGGTGGGTAAAAGGGTTTTTGGTTTGGGTGATGAAATGAAAAGGTTTAGGCTCAAAGGGGCTAACTAGGGGGATTTTTGGGTAGGTGGTAAAAAAAAATAATGGTGTAGAAATAAAAAGGGGTTAGTCCTAATGCCTCCATCATTTACTTACTCGGGTTTAAGTTGATAAGGACCGGGAATGTATCGTCATGGCAAGTTCTAGAGTTGTAAGAACCAAGCGGCTATTCACACAAGAAACGAAAGATGAGCATTTAGTCTAATGATATGTAATTATATGCTCAATAAAGGCTCAAAACTCACTTTTGTGGGAATGGGTTTTTATGTGATCAAGTATATATAATCAAATTTTAACTAAGTTTGTCATGCCTTTTCATAATTTTCTTATGTTGGTTCTTTTTATCACTACGCTATCGGTTGTAAATTCGTAAAAATATAACCTTTTTGAGAACTTGAATTTCCCGAGTTAAACCTAGACAATTAAAAAAATGAAATTTTTGAAAAAAATTTGGGGTGATTAGCGGTTCCAATAGAGTTTTGTGTAAGGCTTGTGTTTAGGACTTGCAAAATTCAAGGTTTTAGCATCCCCCCACACTTAAATTACACATTGTCCTCAATGTGTCCCAAAAATAAATTTTTAGGTTGATTAGATGTGTAAAATAGTGTTTAAAAAGTAAAAATTTGTGTTACTGGGCACTAAACACGGCCCCGTGTTATCCGGGCACGGCCCCGTGTTCAAGTGCCAGTAACAAAATTAAAACAAGAGAAACAGAAGTCTGGACACGGGGGCGTGTTGGGTGAACACGGCCCGTGTCCAGGTACCTGAACTGGGCGTTTTTCTGCAGGTGGTTCAACACGGGGCCGTGTTGGTTGGGCACGGCCCGTGTTGAACCTTCTGGACTGGAGAGAATTGTCGGGTTGCCTTGTTCTTGTGCAGGAATTCATTTTTCTCGTTCCCCTTTTCATCCTTTACCACCATGAGTGTGTTTTATTCCTGAAAATTAAACTAACTAGAAAACATAAAAACTAATCTAAATTAAACTAAGGATAGTTCCGTGGAATGCCTCCATGGTGCGCCACGTTTATAAGGGTCCTTGGCTAGACCCAAGGCCTGGTCATATGTTACCCAAGTGGGATGTATTGCATCCCATGTTACACCGTCGGAGAGCGTCATCCAAGCTTGAGTCTATGACCTTCATGTAGTTGACCGGATCTTCTTCCTCTACTCGCTTTCCACATTCAAATTTTACTTCCTCATCCCCAAACTTCAATGTTAGAGTTCCGTCATTCATATCCACCAATGCTTGGGGGTGGCTAGAAATGGCCTCCCTAGGATGAGAGGGACATCGGTGTCTTCTTCCATGTCTAGGATGACAAAGTCGGTTGGAAAGACGAATTTGTCAACCTTGACTAGCAGATTTTCGGCGACACCTTGTGGGAATTTGACGGACCTGTCGGCGAGTTGTATGCTCATCCTTGTAGGGCTTGTTGTTCCTAGGCCGAGTCGTTTGAACATTGATGTGGGCATGAGGTTGATGCTAGCCCCAAGATCGGCTAAAGCATTTCGGACGGGGGACTTCCCAATCGAGCAAGGGATTGTGAAGCTCCCGGGGTCGATTTTCTTTTGTGGAAGTTTGTTGAGTACTAAAGCTGAGCATTCTTTGCCTAAGTTAACTAATTGCAATGATTCAATTTTCCTTTTGTGAGTGAGGAAATCCCTCATGAATTTTGCATATTTAGGCATTTGGGTTAGGACCTCAATAAAAGGAATATTAACATGCAATTGTTTTAGTAAACTTTCGAACTTTGCGAATTGCTCATCGGTCTTTTGACGATTTAACCTACCGGGGTACGGGATTGGAGGAGTCTTGGTGGGCTCTTGATTTGGTGTAGAAGCCTTTTCTGGCGCAGGAGGAGTCACGGGCTGGCTAGAATGGTTTCTTTCATTTGGCGGCAATGGAGCATCCTCGGGACCCACGGTTCGATTTCTTAATGTGATGAGATGTACTTGTGCCTTCGGGTTTGTTTCGGTATTACTAGGTAACGCGCCTTGTGGTCTCTCGGAGAAATTTTGAGCTAGTTGATTTAATTGTTTTTCAACATTTTGAATGCTAGCTTGTTGATTTCTGAAATTCGATTCCAATTGTTGAAATCGATCCGAGTTTTTCTTTTCAGTGTTAGAGATGAGGCGAGATACAGTATCTTCAAGCCTTTCTCTTCCACCTTGTTGTTGAGAGAAATTTTGCTGTTGTTGAAAATTAGTTCGTTGGTTTTGTTGGTTACTACTATTACCGGGATCTCTCCAACCAAGATTTGGGTGGTTACGCCATCCTTGGTTGTAGGTACCCGTTGGAGGACCCGACGGCCTAGGTCTATTATCCGTGTAGTTTACCGTTTCTGTTTGTTCATCTAATTCTTTCATACAACTCCAATTTTCATGTGACCCACCACATCCCTCACAAGCCATAACCGAGGCCGTTTTTGTCATTTCTAGCCTTTTTATTTTTGAAGAGAGGGCCTCGATTTGGGCTCCTAAAGAGGTGCTTTCATCAACCTTATGGGCGCCCGGGGCAATAGATTTATTACCTCAGGGAGTGTGCCACTGAAAATTGGTTTGAGCAATTTCCTCAATTTGATTATATATTTCATTTGGGCGACGATTACCTAAAAGTCCCCCGGAGCTTGAATCAAGTGTTTGTCTTGTGTGTGGCAACAACCCATTGTAGAAAGTGGATACTTGTTGCCACACCGCTAGACCGTGATGAGGACACTTTCTTAGAAGCTCCTTGAACCTTTCCCAAGTTTCATATAAGGATTCCCCATCCTCTTGTGAGTATGTATTAATTTCAGTCATTAATTTAGCCGTTTTAGCAGGAGGGAAATACTTATATAGAAACTTTTGGGCAAGTTCATCCCAAGTGTTTACCGATCCAACTGGGAGGGTGTTAAGCCAAGCCTTAGCTCGGTCTTTTAGTGAAAATGGAAACATTCGAAGGCGGATGGCGTCATTTGATGCTCCATTGATCCGAAAGGTATCACATATTTTTAAGAAGTTAGTAATATGTAGATGGGGATCCTCGTCCGCAAGCCCGTGGAAGGTTGCGGAGTTTTGGAGCATTTGTATCAAATGCGGCCGAAGTTCGAAGTTGTTGGCTTCGACATTCGGTGCGTTGATAGCGGCGCCGAGATTGCCTACGGTGGGCCGTAGGTAATCCATGAGGGTACGTTGGTCCGCCATTGGAAGTGGGTCCCCCGAGACTTTCTCTTGATTTTTGGCTTTAAGTCTTTTTCTGAGAAAGCGTTCGGGTTCGTCTAGAGGTTCTTTTATGTCTCTACTAGAACTGGAGCTCATGCACTACGTAGGAGGTTCAAATGTGGCGCCTGGGTTCCAAGTCCTGTAACAAAAACAGAAAAGAACGTTGGTCAGAATGTTCACCACGGCCCCGTGCTCAGTGAACACGGCCCGTGGTCAGAAGTACAGTAAACGTTTTCTGTATCCCAGTTACTGGGAGTTGGACACGACCCCGTGTTCAGCTCTTTGTAACTCAGAAAATAAAAACTGCCAGTGATGATGCTGGGCACGGCCCGTGTCTGACCGGGCACGGCCCGTGCTGAGCTCTGCAGAAGCTGAAAAACTAAGAAAATCCTAAAAAATTTAAAAGAAAAATAAAAGATGATTAGGCCGTTGATTCCTAACTTTCTTAAAATCCTTGTGTCCCCGGCAACGGCGCCAAAAACTTGATGCGTGCGAAGTGTTATATATATTAGGTGTATATTTTAAGCTCTTTTTAACACTTATTTTAGCCAAGTTTTAAATTTATAAAACACGATATTTCACTAACACTAAACACACATATGGGCAAGTGCACCCATCGTTGAGTGTAGTATAGCGTTGGTAAGATACCGAGGTCGTCCAAGGACACAAGAGCTTTTAGTACCGGTTTATCCTCAACGTCTAATCAAAATAAAAAGTTTAGAAAAATGTTTTAAGCTAAGAAAAATAAAAACTAACTAAAATGCTGAAAATAAAAATAAAATAAAAACAGATAGACAAGATGAATCACTTGGTTCCGACTCGTATCTAGTATAACCTTTGATTATTTCCGCACTTTTGCACATAATTAAGAGATTATCTTAGTTATTGTAGTAGGCCCCTCTTTTGAAGGTGACGTTACCCTCACCCCAGTAGTTTGAGTCAGCAAGGATACAATCCTAAAAGGGTGGATTATTGGAAGATAATGAATTAAGTTATTAATGCAGTATTGTGGTAGGCCCCGCTTTTGGCGGTGACGTTACCCTCGGCTAAGTAGTCTGAGTCAACAAGGATACAGTCCTAAATAGCCGGGTTATAGTATTAATAGTAGTTAACTTATGAGGGGATCAAAGAGTTTGGACCCCCGCCATCCAATACCGTGAAGTATTGAAGGAGGTCCTACTAAATTTGACCCAGGTCCATTGCAGGACCTCTAAACGCTGAACAATGGCAAGACCTTTACCAAACCGTTCCCTTAACCCCCGACCAGGTAGCCAACATACCTCCATATAGACCGTGGAGATATGAATGGTGAAAATCCTTTATTTTATATAGACAGTAAAATAATGCCAAGACACCACAGACAAACGATAAGGAAAGATCACCTTCAACATAAGTAACTAGTTATTAAAGTCATTAATACAAAACCAAATAAAAAGTGCAAAAGATTAGAAATAAAAAGTATTATACTAGACACTTTGTCTTCACCAAGTGATGTAAGAGACTTAGGCAAACATGCCCTTGATTGTCAAGAACTCTTACGATCAATCTTGGATCCCGAGACGACTCACACACTCTACGATGGACAATGGATGATGGTGGTGGATGATGGTGTTGTGATGGTGGTGGGTGGTGGATGAAGTGTGAGAGAGGTGGTGTGCCAAGGGATGAGTTGAAATGAATCCAAGCACTCCTATTTATAGGCTGAACAGAGAGCTGGGCACGGCCCCGTGTCCGCTGGGCACGGCCCCGTGCCTGTCTGACACTCTCTCTCCTCGTTAATTGTAATTCGCAATTACAATAAATGCGCATGCTGTACTTTCGACACGCCCCCGTGTCCGCTGGGCACGCCCCGTGGTGGGCAATAGAAGCTTCTATAGATTTGTCTTTTCTGCTGCTTCTTGGGCACGGCCCCGTGCTGGCTGAGCACGGGGCGTGTTCAGTCTTCTGACTTCTCTAATTTGCTTTGGAAGGTGCCGTTGAGGGGTCGGGCAGTCCACTAATGTTCCTTTTCTTGTATTTATGTTGGATTTAGCTGTCTTTTTGCTTCTTTTGCGTTTTTGAGCTCATTTAATCCTGAAAATACAAAAGGAAGACAAAAACACTCTTTTTCCAATATTAGTACTTAAAAAGGGTTAGTTTTATGCCTTATTTGATGTAATTTATATGTTTCATTTTACACACATCAGTGGGACTGAGGTCCCAGCCGGCTATGGATGCCGGGGCCGTGGTGGGCTGTCGACTGTCGCCTAGTCTCGCCATGGGGTCCTAGGCGGCTATGTATGGGGCCCCTGCTGCGGGACCCATACGAGGAATCGTCCTCCGCCAGTGTGCGGACGTCGCAGTAAGAGGAACCGCGGTCTTCATGCCTACTCCGGGAGGCTAGATTTGTGGTAGCCCTACCGTCGTATTGTAAAATACGACTCGCAGGTGTATGCGGTGCCGGGGTGGGCCCCGCAGGTACTTGCGCTTCTGCGCAAGCTCGGTTGTATGCTGCAGCCAGCAGAGCTTGTTGCTGGTCATACCAGGTATGAAGGTTCATGCCTGGAGGTATCACAGAAGCGTATTGTGATAAATCGTGTCCGAACGTAAGGGAAGCGCCCCCTTGTGTCACGACCCCCGACCCACCCTGGACTGAATCGGAAGCCGCGAACAGCCCAGTGGTACCGGTGATTTATTTTTATAAAATATTACAGCGGAAATTTCATCAGGACCGTGAGTTAGGAAAAATATCAGAGTTTTAGAAACACCGGATTTTATTTATTAAATAGATGGGATAAACCCATGTTTTACAAAGGTAGCTTTAATAAGATAAATTATAAAACAATATTTCTTAATTTGATTTAATTAATAAAATAAGCCACTTCTTGAAGCCTTTCAGTGCTGTATCTATCTCTTACTCCAATCTACTATAATTACCTGAAACATGTTTGAAAAAGGTTTTGTCAGCGAAAAATACTGAGTGGGTTCATTCCATCTTTATAAAACATATTGTTATACCTTACAACATTAAGGTTTTTATATTTATTTATATTTACCCAACTCAATCAGTATTTGTCGCATGATGGCAGTATATCACTCATTGGCTCACTTTAGTCCAATAGTGAATTTATCAAGTAATTATATTTTACTATTATTCAATTTATCTGTCACTAGGCGATTCCTGTGACGGTGGTTATATCACTGTTGATCATTCTTTCAACTAGTGACTCTGGTTATATCACTGTTGATTATTCTTTCAACTAGTGATTCTAGTCATAACACTGTTGATCATTCTTTCAACTAGTGCCTTTGGACATGTCACTGTTGATCATTCTCTCAACTAGTGACTTTGGACTTAGTTATGTCCCATGACATTACTTTGTCAAATATATTACTTATAGCACAAAACCATTTAACCCAGAAAATGACATATATCATTTTATGTCAAACTACTATAACTTATTAAATATAATATGTTAATTAAATAATTGTAATATCATTATTTAATATATTAATGTGACTAAGACTAAAATATAATCTTAGTATAGTAGAATATATTATACTTGACTATTTTATTATGGTATACACCATTTAGATTTATTTCAAACATACATTAAATTTATTAACGATTTAATGTTAAAATAATATTAGTTATAGGCTATGGCTACTGGAGCATAATTCCCACTGTGATTGTGGTAATGCTACTATTGGCTAACTTTCTGGCTAATAGTAACGAGGGTCAAATAATGTATAAAACCTCCCATACCGGCAGTTATTTATAGAATATAGAAATTTAATCACTGTAAGTATAACAGATAAACATTTAGGATTGTGGAAAGCATTTTTAAATATAATTGTATCACAAAAAAGTGATAAAACTGTGAGAAAAGAGAATGGACTCACATTGCAGATTTCTACGGGCAAAGTTTAGTCTACAGATAAGCCTTGATATATTGCAGATTTATACAGGCAGAGCTTAGCCTATTAATTAGCCTTGTAACCTAGTGCACACGAACTAGGTAAGTAACTAATACAACATTTACGATAACTCACGAGATAAAAACCCTCACAATGAATGACAAAGTGCAATCACTTAAACATCCCTCGGAATCACAACGAATGACAAAGTATAATTACTTAAACATCCATCGGATTCACATCGAATGACAAAGGATAGTACTAAAACATCCATCGGATAGTTTCAATCGATCGGACATTGAATCGTAGCAGCGATCGAGTTAATACCCTGTTTGCGGCAGCACTTCGTGAATCGTGTGTGTTTTGATAGTGTTTCTGCTATAACTCAGCGTATATTACGAATTTCTTTGTCGAACGAACACCCAGAATCAAGTCCCAATCTCTGCTATTTATACACGAAAAGTGACATGCTTACGGACCGTAAGACTAATCCCTTACGGTCCGTAAGGGATATATTTTCAGTATAGGGTGGCCACGTGTGGGTGTAGGCTTGCTGAGTTGACATTTTCGTAAAATTCAATTTAGACAACAATTTGTGAGGATAATCGTCGAGTAGGGAATGCCCCACCTGAGTTTTAGAGGCCCTGATCATGATTCTGATTGTTCTGAAATTTGTAGGGTTTGTGCAGAATCACTTGGGTGTCTCAATTAGGGTTTCCTATTGAATAAAATAATAAAATAAATAGGACTTTTAATGAGGGTTGTTACATTCTCCCCACCTTAATAAAATCTCGTCCTCGAGATTTGGTTTACGATATTTCTTTTAGACTTATGTCATATTTTAGTCAATAAAAACAATATTAAGGTAGATGACACAGAATCAAATTTTGTGAATACTAGTTGTACCATAAGTAGGATTCAAAGGTTTAATTGAATTAATTCAAGAAATCGATGACAATCGAATAAGATGAAATGATATAATTTCCAATAGATATTTTGTCAATAGATATTTAGAATGAATGTGAAGGACTTTTAGAATCACTAAAAAAAATCTTTTGTCAAAAGAAAGCTTACTTTGATTGGCAACTGAGGAAGACTTTAGAATTGACATGTTCAAAATGAAATAAAAGCACGAAAATGATTTGTCCACTATTAAACCATGATATGAGAAAAAAAAAATTAATGTGTTGACATTTATAGAATTGCAAGGATACACTGAAATATAACGGAGTTTAGTGTATCATTGTCTTAATACATAATTGCATCAAGACTACTTTTAAATGATGAGTCAAACGAAAGAAATACATGGTTTTGAGTGATTCGTATGCTTATGATTAGCCCAAGCTACAAGTTTATAACGACGCCGCAAGGTGTCGAAATGATTGAAATATTTCAATAATTACGGTGACCGAACAATTTCACCGTGTAATCAACTGAAAGCTTTAATGAAGTAAATTTGGATATTTATTTCGAATAGGATTTTCAATTTGATAATGAAAAGACCAAATGAATCTTATAGAATTTTCGATCAATGATAAAAGAAACTTTTATAGATACACCGGAATATGATATGAATTTGTGTACTCTTATCTTAACACATAATTGTATTAAGACTGTTTAAGATAATGAACCAACAAAAAGGAAATAAATAAATCCGTACATCAGGTGTGAAAATGAGAATAGCTCAAGCTTCAAATTTATTGTAACACCACATGGTGTCGTAATAATTGAAAATAGTAGCGGTGAATGAAATGAGTTTTACCATGCTTTAAATCAAATGAAGTAAGTCCGAATGTTTCAAATAAATCTAGTAGGATTTTTGATTGAAATTGAAATAATTGAATAATGTTTTTCGATCAAAGATGATAAAGCAATAAAGATTACGAAACGCTCGATTGCTGATATAAAAATCATTAAGAGATACATTGAAATATGAAATGAATTTGTGTATCATTATCTTAGCACATGATTGTAATCTTTCAAATATTTTTTCTTAAGAGCATTGATATTTTTCTTTTCCTTAGGTCACTAAAGATCAAGTTGCTGCTCTGTTTAGCACCTATGGGCAAGTAACTCCTCTTTGCTTTAAATTTACTTTAATATTTTTAACTTTATGTCGAATTGATTATTTCAACATTTTGTACGCCAGTATAAACGAATTTGAGGCGATCCATTTTGATGTCTATGCTTTGTATTTTTGGAATTTGCTGATAAGAGTATGTAATACATTTTAGCTTATAAAGGTTCGTGTTTATTTATGTGTCCCTTTGTGTGATCCTGTACTTGGCCTCTTTTCCTAGGTGAGAGTGGAGGTGACCAGGTTGTAGAAGTTATATACACATACATGAGATGGTTTAATAAACTATTCTTTGTAAATTTACATGTAGTTTTTCTGTATTTATTTTATTTATACGCTTTGTAAATTAAATGGTCCAGCCCATGTAGTACACGTGTTATGACCTTATAGAACCAAAATGATAATTAGGTATTGTGACGGTCGGCTATCCACTTTACCATATTTTTAAACTTTTTGAAAATATATATTTATTATTGTTTTTTTTTGTTATTGATATAATGTTGTCAGTTGGGCTGATTTGATCAAATCTAGGGAACTTCTATAGAGTAAAATGGGTGTTTTCAAATGGTCAACTAGCGAAGGGAAGCTTCTGTTTGCAATAGATGAATAAGAATTATGATAGTTCAAAACAATTATTTTACCAACTTCGTGTTTTCATAACATTCTTAGTCTTTTTGTACATGTGAATACATCTGTCTGTAGCTTTCGTCATGTATTGAGTCTTATTTTGTTTAGTATTGTATTGTATGTTTTAGATTGTGTTTCGTATCGAAATGGATGGTTTTGTTTGTAAATATCCCATTCGTACGAATGACACATTCGTACGAATGGGACATAGTGCCATTTCGTGCGAACCTGCCCATCCGCCCATGGTGTACTGGAAATAGTATAATAGTGATGTGAAGTTTACAACAAGAAAAAGTTTAAGAAACCGAATTAAAAATTTACGGTGGAGAATGGAAAGAGGATACTTTAGAGGTTAAAAATGTTATTTTTATACTTTTATTTGTTGTAAATTAAATTTTCCTCCCCGGGTAGGAAAGACGATAGAGTTTTGAGGATTGATGTTTTTTGTTTGAACTGTATTTTGCTTGATTTTGGTTGTTTTCGTTAATGCTCAGTGCCATAATAAATCAAATTTCAGAAGAAGAAAATGGTGAAACCGTTGGTTTTTCAGGCTATTTAATCGGCATTAGGGTTTGGTTTGATGAATCATGTGATTGACGTTAGGGTTTGGGAAGAATAGCCAAACAAAAAATCAAGATTACCTGATTGTTGATCCGAAGGAATACAGAGGATTAAGGAAAAATAAGGATTCTTTGATTTACAGACGACGAATGAAGAAGATGAATACATGATGGATCCGATATAGGAGATGAAGTTGTCGGTTAGGGTTTAGAGAGAATAGGTGAAAAAGTTATGGTTGTGGCATCTATATATATATAATGAGATGGATTTGGGCCATGTGGCATGTGATTTTGGAGCTTTTTGATGATGTGGCAACCTATGGTAGAGGTGTTTTGTGAGTTTGGGAGGGAATTGATAAAAGAATTCTAAGTTGACTACTTTGTTCACAAATGGACGCGGCATCCGAATGGAGTTGGACGCGGGATCCGTTTGAGTTCGGGTCATCCTATACCTGACAATGTTACCTGCTAAGTTTATAAAGAATAAGGTATTCTTATGGATAGATTTAAACATTCAAGACCTTGTCATGTAATTTGTTTTCGGGTTTTAGTTCTTGCTGGTCCGTTTTTTATATTTCTATACAGAATCCCTAATCATCTTTCACAACCGCAGACATCCGAACAGCAGCAGAGAGAGACAAAACTTTGATAGAAATTGGGCAGAGAGTTTTGTTGAAAGAGGGGTTCTAGGAATTGCACCGGCTCTCGCATACATCGTCTTTATCGCCTACTTCTGTGTTCATCGTTGCAAGTTTATCTCTCGACATTTCTTGCGGTTAGCTTTAATTTGAGCTTATGTTTTTCGCTGTTACTAGCTTTGTTTCTTCCGGTAGTCTTTAGCTTATTTGACGACATGGATGCTTAAACTGATTATTCATTTGTTAATTCATCTTTTGGAGCAATCTGAGCATTCATTTGTTGATCCGTCATTAGGGTGGTAAGTATGAGACTACTATCTTCTTGGGGTGTTGGGTCAAGTATCGACTATTGTTTGCACAAGTGGTGTTTAGATCTTCTTTGTACCTAGAACCAGACAAGGGATGTATGGCTATTTGGATGTGTGATATGAAATTAAATATCTAATCATCTTGCTGTGTTACTATCTAAATAGGTAGAAAGAATGGTTAATGAAGCAATTTATTAGAAATCAACTTTGTTTTTCTCAGTATTACATTTTATAACTGTTTAATTTTACAAACATTATCATTTATTAATCTACCTTATTTATCATTTATTAATATATATGTTTATTTATTTGTTTAGATAAAAAAATTCACAACCCGTGAGTATTACATTTTATACATGGTACATGCTTTATGGCTTCTTTTTCTTTGAATTCGAGGACCAGTTGAAGTTTTATAAGCAAGTGAGAGGCTCTGTGAAGTGGAGAAAGGTTGTCTACTCCATTATTCTAATGGTCGTGTGGTGCATTTGGCGAAGTCAAAACAATATTATCTTCAACCGTAAACAACATAAGGTGGAGAGTTTAAAGTAGGAAATTAGAGTTTTGACGTACCTATGGGTTAGACGTCAGTCAAAATCCGTTGGTTTATCATGGGAAAACTGGCGAAATTTTGTGTTAATTTTTTTGGGTCTATGATGTAGTTTGTTGCCTGGTTGTTTTTGGATGTGGATTAGCACAATGCTAATCTGTTTTTTAATAAAATTTGATTTGTTGGCTGTTTAAAAAAGGAAATATGTCTAAATTATCTTCTTTTAATGTGTTTAAAAGTTTTGTTGTGGAAAGTTTGATGTGGAAAGTTTTTGTTATGTTTTTACTTAGGTCATGTGTGGCTTCATGTACAATTGTGTTAAATACTCGGTTTAGGTAGCATTGGGTCAGGTTTGGTAATCGGGTTTCGGTTAAAAACGGTAAAAACATAAGTGCCTTTATTTCTTTGGGATTATGGTAAAAAAAGTTGTTTGGCTCAACTCATTTCTTCATAAGTGCTTTGGCTTAACCGGTACCGTATCGCATAGCATAGGGATGCACATGTAAAGAAAAGGAAGGAGGCGCCCCATGGAAAAAAAGTGTTATTTTACGGCAAATAACGTTTGAAAACATGTCTCTTAATTTCAACACTGGTACCGCATAGTATTGACACCAAATTTTAACTTATTTATTTAAACACTTAATAACGTTTGAAAACATGTCTTTTAATTTATTTAATGACATAATTAGATTATAAATTGATTTTTTCTGCCTGGGAAGTTCCCGGGTTATAAAGATTCACAACTACATGGTATATTTTTATTAATTAATATATATAGATGTATATTTATTTTTTAGATATAAAGATTCACAACCCGGGAGTATTCCCGGGTGATAACCTAGTCTCTTACAAAACAAACCACATTACTTTAATCATTCAATATATTTGTTAATTTAGAATGTTATAATATAGTACAAGTTATTAATAGAACACAACTGTAATTAACCAATTTTCAAAATGAACTAAATTTTATTAAAAAATAATTTTTAATATGCTTTATCTATTGAGCATCTGATAAATGTTATTTTTTTCTTTTTCTGATTATTATATTTATAACAATAATTTATTTGCTCTGAAATAAAATTTAATTTTATTTATTGGAATAAAAATAATTATAAGATATTTATTTAATTAAAATATTGAATTTGGACCTTTGGGTTGGATTGAACTGGACTGAGAATGGGAATGATCTTAGCTCACAAATGATAACAATTACGTTATCTTTGAAGAGCCTAATATGAATGAATGGTCAAACTTCAAAAGTCAAAATTCAGTGACGCCACACTTTTTCCCCTTTTTAATCTTGGCGGCAAGACGTCTTCTGCATTTGATTTTTATGATTAAAGGGATTATTGGTTGCGGGTAATATGAATGAATTTGTATTCTTTTCTCTTTTAATAAATACGTGTCGTTGCTTGTAATCAAATTGCAAATTGTGAAATTGTAGGTTTTATGAATTGAGTTGAGTTAGTTCAATAATTGATTCTTAGGAATTCCATTAACTTTGAAAGTTTATCTTTAGTCTTAAATCTTTATAAATTTGTTTTTAACTTTGATTGATTTATGGAATAACTGATTTGACCTCAAAAGTCGTCTTCCTTTTGATTGCATTAGACTATATAATTTGAGTATTAATTGAAGCCTATGTAGACATGCATGTTGTTTTTAGCTATTGTGGACTTCATTTTTACAACCCATATCTCTGAATCATCTGCGTACACCAATGAGAAAAAAAAATAAGAAGTGTTTGTGTCAGAGGGTGGGTCTGGGTGGTAGGGTTGGGTGGTAATTTAAAAAAAAAAAGTTTTTATTAGAAATAATGATGAGGTGGCATTGGCATTGGGTGTTTTTAGATTGGGGAATTCTATTCCCACACATCATTATCTATTTGCACACCATGGATTTTGAATACGCATCGTATAGGCCTATACGATGCGTATTGACACCCTGAATTTTTGAAGTTTATTTTTTGTGTGTTGTGTTGGGATTTTGGTGTTTTGGGTTTGTTATTGGTGTTTATTATTAGTTACTTTTATTTTAATAAGTTTTAAAATCTTTATTATTTTTATATCGTTAAGTATCGTATTATTTTTATATCGTACCGTATCACATTTTTAACTTAATATCGTATTATCGTTTGTACGTAACCAAGCATACCAATCTAAACAGTTAAAATAAACAATCACAAATACAAATAAACTGACATAATAAGTTTGTACATACACAGGCAATTGTTCAAAATACATAAACCGTCAAAATACATAAACCGTCAAAATACAAGAAAAGTACAACGATCCAAAACCTATGGATCCTGAGTGGTGCCTGAGGTCCCCGCCCCTTGATCCGAACCGGACTGCTCACCACGCTGGAATGCCTGGATCGCCTCCATGAGAAGACGCTCCATACGGCCGTGAGCGGCGTCCATCCGCGCCTGCATCCGGTCCTCCAACTCATGTAACGCACGTGCCACAGCTGGATCGAGCTCGTCGTTGAATACGTGCTGGGGGTACTGAGCCACCCCATGTGGCTACGGCTGCTGTGCCGGAGCACCTAACGGAAATGGAGGCGGCAGCGGAGGTGGTGGTGGCTCAACGTGGTCACCATCGTCGTCATTGGAGTCGTCGTCGCCCTCTGCGGCATCACCATCTGCCAGCTGACCCTCACCCTGTGCCGGCTCCGGAAGCAACTCTGGTAGCTGGTCTGAGAGAGCGGCGTGGGCGAACACCTGCCCGTCCCCTCCTATAAGTCGCAGACTGAGCCCAGGGAAGTTACGCGTCACGTGCATGCCGATCAGGGTAGCACGGGTCAAAAAGCTCGGCTCCACCGCCCCCCTGCGAGAATAATTGGTCCTGCTGGGGAACAAGGCCCAAGGAGACGGTGATACATGTGATGTATGCCCCCCCCCCGTACAGCAAAGACCGGTCCTGCCTGTGGAACGCCGTCATGAACCACTAGGCTAGGCAGCGATGGAGGGCGCACCTCTCCCCCCCATATACGGCAGTACAGGTAGAAGAGATCCCCCTGAGTGCACCACTTCGCGACTCTGCTCGCGTGGTGCTATAGATGTGGCAATAAGCTTGTGCAGGTAGCGGTAGAGGGGATCGGTGATAAAGGAAGCCCTCTGCTTCGACGTAGTGCCGAAGGGACGCGTGCTGATCTCCTACCAGAACCTCATCAGAGTCGTACAGGGGGACATCCATATGTCGTCGGTGTAGATGGGGGTGTCTAACTCCTCCACCATGTAAAGGTCGCAGTGCTCGGCAAACCGCCTGAGTGACATCAAATGCCACTGCCCCGCTAGACGAAAGTGGACCTCTATCCACAGATCGTCTGGGTCGTCATCCTCCTCCGGACGATCTGCAGGCCTGGGAGCGAAGTCGAAACTCGACAAAAACTCGCACGCCATGACCCTGTAAGACGACGTGTATGCAATATCGAACAACCTGTCACACAGTGTGGTTAGTATGCATGTCGTATACAAAACAATGAAAAAACAGTAATAAATAGTATACCTCGACCATGGAGTATCGTGTCCAATGAACTGTCGGGCTCTCGCCGACTCCTCGACCTCTTCTAGAGCTCCCCAATCGAGGTCACAGTGGCCGCCGATCTCCATACGATGAAACTTTTCACATCTGTGATAAGCCTTGCTCCCCTCCTCGAACCTCAGATAATCATTCTCCAACAGGGGATCCTCTCCAGGGTCAGCGCCACGCCCGCGCCCACGTCCAGCGCCACGCCCTCGCCCACCAGGCACCGCCACCTCTATAACAACCCTCCAAAATTATTTTCGACACCCTTAATATATTTAAAATGTCCCCATAATGCACCCCGTATACGAGAACCGAGCCCTAAATACTTTATATAATTAAAGATTTAATAAAAATCAAGTTTATAAGCCACTCGCGGGCCGCAAAGACTTACTCTTCGGGCTACGCGGGGCGCGACAGTCAGTCACCAGGGCGACACCCTGAGCTGCCACGTGTCACCACTCGTGTCAAACCTAGTTCGACAAATCAGCAAAGCTAAAACCTACAACCCTACGTCGCGGGCCGCGAAGGAGTAACCTTCAGCTTACGCGGGCCGCGAGGAAGCTCAGATCAGCAACTATAAGTAGGAGGCTTCGGCTGTTCGTTTTCGTAGTTCAGTTTTCTTTCTCTCTCGAATTTCTATATAGTATAAGCTATACTCGGGCATTATACCCCCCTAATTAACGAAGTTCTGCCCCATTGTAAGTATTATAACCCCGGTTACGTATTAGATATGCTTCCCGATTGATCCAGGGTTCCATAACGGCTGTCGTGGTTCTGCCCGACGTAGTCGTTGGAATACCGTCTCGGGGAGAGTATTACTAATGTAAATATTGGGTTATTATACTAAGGCGTGTGTATTTGTGTAATTAATAGATAATCATCAGGAAATCCTTAAGGAAAACCCTAAGACAGCAATGTGAGTAATCCTTCTTTTTGTGTAAACCTTTTTGTGAGTAATCTCTCTTTTTGCAAACTGTTTTTACAAAACCTCATATGATTAATAATATATTAAAAAGTGATTGAGTATTTGTATTCTACAATTATCGTCGGTATGTTAGGGTTTTGTATACAAAATTTGTTACTACATTGTGAGTAGTAACATGACCACAAGTCGGGTTGACAATACCGTGGGTGGTAATTAAAGTAGATGGAAACAAATGTAATTGCACGACCGCCCTCAGTGTTGTAGACTGATAAAACCTGTTTTGATTAAACTGGGATTCACTCACCAGTAATTCCCACTGACAAAATGTTTTTAAACACGTTTCAGGTAACAAAATGTGAAAGCCAAATAGAAGCCAGCTGGACAGCACTGAAGGCTTGGAAAAGTGGCTATAAAAGTTACCTAAATAAAGAGATGTTTTATTTGAATAAAATAGGGTTTATCCCTATGAAAATATGTGTACTTGAAACTTGGGAATTTCCCATGCGTTTAATATTATAAAAACGTGGTATTTTACTCTGATAAAATATTTCCTAACTACGGTCCTGATGTAAATTCCGCTGCCAAAATGATTAAACACCCGATACCACCAAAACTGGCCACGGCCGCTCGTTCCCAGGGTATTAGGGGACGAGGGTTGCGACAAAAGGTGGTATCAGAGCTAAGCCACTGATTCAGCCGCAGAAGAGTTCTGCTGACACCAAAGTATTATTTAATATGTTAGGAAATTATTTACGGAACTACATGCACATCTGTATATTATTGTTGTGTGTTATTTGACTATTTGTTAGTTTATAGTATGAGCGACCAAGGACCTTCGGACGCTTACCGTCAGTTGTCCAGCTCACCTAGGGACTAAGGCACCTCTTCACAGCCATCCCTCTCAGGGTATTCGGCTGACAATGAATATGGGATATTCGTGTTCAAGGCCCAATCTGAAGAGACATTCCCTCCCAAGAAGAGAGGATGGTTCAGCAGAGGAGCGCATGAACGTAGAAAAATGATGAAAAAGTTATAACAGCAGCGAGCCTTAGCAGCCGTTAAGAGAGAAACAGATGCCCACACTCAGGATATGCTCAATAGGAGTCTAGCAAATTTTCATATCTTAGCAACTACAGCTGCAAACCCTAATCTAGAGCAACTCATAGCACCCCAGCCCTTACCACTGTTTCCCACACAGCCAATGGAAATTGAAGCCAACCCAGAAAACCAAATCCCAATGCTTAACATTGACCCACCTGAGATAACTAGGATACCAGCACCCTATCCCGCTGACCCAGACTATGACCCGTGGCTTGATGACCATAGGGATTACCAGCAACGCTACCCAATACCAGAAAACGAACCCATGCCAAACCTAGCTGCTTACCCAAACTTGGACCCTCTAGATCCCTACTACGATAATGATCAATACATTAGGGAGATTCTAGAAAATCTGTATCCTTATCAAGAACCCATTCCCCAGTTCCCAAACCCAGTACCAGCCCCTGCACCACCAATGAGCACTGAGAATGTGCAAGAACTCCGAACCTTTGGTGAGGAGATTTTAGAAAGAAGTGAAAGGATGAGGCAGATAGGAGAGCGACTCGTCTGGAAGTATGACGAGCGTAATATGGAGTTCTGGATGAACCCATATCAGTAATAGTAATAGTAATAATAATAATAATAATAATAATAATAATAATAATAATAATAATAGTAATAATAGAATAATAATAGATAATATGTGTGTATGTTTGAAAAAAATATATATATCTTATATAATAATAATATATTGTAGTATAGACCATTTTGTGGTTAATGATGCATAATAGTATTGTAATTTCAGTTCCAGTTTATACTAGAAGCATACTATATAAAATAGAGTAAGTCGCAATGTTCGACGATTTTGATCAATATGCGTGTTACGTAATCATTTGCATTAAATATTACTTTGTGATATTAACATGTGGCAAATGTTTACAATTCAGATGGACAACGAAGTGAACCAGGAAAACCAGAATAATGATAACCAGGATAACGATAACCAGAATAACAATAACAATGGAAACCAAGTGGATGGGTGAGCAGAAAACCGAAATAACCGAACCGTAACCGAAATAACCGAAAAAACCGAACCGAAAAAATCGAACCAAAACAAAATCCGACGGTTCGGTTTCGGATTTTTAATAACCGAAAATTTCGATTTGGTTTTCGGATAACTATTTTCAATAACCGAAAAAAACCGAACCGATAAGTTACAATACATATATTTTTATAATTAAGTTTAAGTTGTTTAAGTGTTTAACCCAATGCTAGTAGATATTATTAATTTTATTCTTGAATGTTAAGTCTTTATAATAAAAACATTATATGTTTATTTATAATTGAAATGATTTATTTATTACCTACAAGAAATAACACATATTAATATAAAAATTAAATGATCTTCAAATTATTATAAAAAATGTCTTAATAAAAATTTTGGAGAAACATAAAAATAGATTAGAAGGCAAGATTTATGTAAATAATATTAATTAAAAAGGTAACTATTATATCTTAAATGTAATCATATAAGAACGATTCCTATATTATAAATTATATTTTTTATTTTTTGAATCTTACATAATTTTGTTCCAAAAAACCGAAATAACCGAAAAACCGAACCGAACCGACATAAAAACCGAAGAAACCGAAACTGAAAAAACCGAAACCGAACGGTTTTAAAAAACAAAAACCGACATTTCAGTTTCGGTTTTGGTTTTGTACAAAAACCGAACCGAACCGTGCACAACCCTAGATAACAGTGCCATCCAACACCTAGTGGCACAAGGAATTATAGATGCACTGCCATTTATTATCCAAACTGTTAGGGAAGCTGATAATAAAAGTAATCATGACAGTAAATGACCAACCAATGAACTCAGTCACAGCGTAAACAATGGACCCAAACTTCAAGTGCCCATTCCCAAAAGAAGGAGAACCATGTCTTATGGTTGTTCTTACAAAGAATTCTGGTCCTGTAAGCCAATAGAATTCTCAGGCAATGAAGGAGCCATTGCAGCTTTACGTTGGATAGAAAAGACTGAGGCTGTCCTAAAAATAAGCAAGTGTGCGAAAGAGGATAAGATAATATTTGCTTCCAATCTGTTTAAGAACTCAGCTTTAGAATGGTGGAACACTATCCTCCAGTCTAGAGGAAGTGATAGAATTTACAATATGGAATGGGAAGAATTTAAGAACATGGTGGAAAGAAAATTCTGCCCTCCCAATGAAAAAAAAAACGGATAGCAAATAAGTTCTTAAACCTTAGAATGACTGGAGTGGATAGTAAGGGTTACACTACGTTATTCTTCGAATATGCTAGAATAGTGCCAACCCTTGCATCACCTGAACCAGTATTAATCTCCCGTTACATCTGGGGATTAATCAGTGAGATTAGGCATGTAGTCAAGGCAGCTAGATCTCAAACCATAGAAGAAGCTGTAGAATTAGCGAACACCTTGACCGATGAGTTAATATGTACACAAGAAGAGGACCAGAGAAGGAACCTAGCTCAAAGGCTTACCCAAGAATTTGGTTATGGAATTTCCAACCGTGGGAAAAATGTAGGTTCTACCTCTGCACCTTATTGTAAGGCCTGTAAGAAGAAGCATTCAGGAAGATGCTCCACTTACTGTAATTTCTGCAAGCTACCAGGACACAACGAAGAAGATTGTAGGAAGAAACCTAATAATGGAATGTGCTTCAACTGTGGAGAAAAAGGTCACATCAAGCCGAACTGTCCAAAACTAGCTCCAGCTATGGGCAACAAGACTACTAAAAATGCTAGAGCATTTGTTCTGACTGCAGAAGAAGCCAAGCTGATCCCGGACGTGATAGCTGGTACGTTTTTAGTTAATGATGTTTTTGCTAAAGTATTATTTGACTCTGGTGCGAACCAAAGTTTTATTAATACTTCATTTTGCAAACTTCTCAATCAACCATTAACTAAAATTCCACAAGAATGTCTAGTAGAGACAGCAAATGGGGAAACCATTAAGATTTCTGAAATCTTGCAGGGAGCAAGAATAGAATTTTTAAATCAAAAGTTTATGGCAAACCTTTACCCAATGAATCTGTCAGGATTTGATGTTGTATTAGGAATGAATTGGTTAGCAGCCAATAAAGCCAGTATTTTATGTGATCAAAAGTCAATACAAGTAAATTCACTAAAGGGTGAAAAGATCACAATTAAAGGAGATAAGCCATCTAGATCCACAAAATTCATCTCTGTGATGAAAACAGAAAGTTATGTAAGAAAAGGATCATTAGTGTATTTGATTTCTGTAATCATTAACACTAAAGGAAAAGAACCGAAAGATATTCCTGTAGTATCTCAGTTTCCAGATATATTTCCCGAAGAATTACCAGGACTAACGCCAGACAGAGAAGTCGAATTCAGAATCCACCTGCTACCAGAGACAACACCAATTGCCAAAGCACCCTACCGATTGGCACCAGCAGAAATGCAAGAGTTAAAGAAACAGTTAGATGAACTGTTAGAAAAAGGATTCATACAGCCTAGTTCATCACCATGGGGAGCACCAATATTGTTTGTTAAAAAGAAAGACAGATCAATGCGTACGTGCATTGATTACCGTGAATTGAACAAAGTCACGATTAAAAATCGGTATCCATTACCAAGAATCGATGATCTGTTCGATAAATTGCAAGGAGCTCGATTTTTCTCTAAAATCGATTTACGCTCGGGATATCATCAATTAAAGGTACAGGAAGAGAACATTCCTAAGACCTCTTTCAGAACAAGGTATGGCCATTATGAATTTACCGTCATGCCATTTGGTTTAACCAATGCCCCAGCTGCATTTATGGACATGATGAACCGAATATGTAAGCCATATTTGGATAAATTTATAACTGTCTTCATAGATGATATTCTCATTTACTCTAAAAGTAAAGAGGAACACGCAACGCATCTGCATGCACTTCTAAGTTTATTAAGAAAAGAACAGCTTTATGCAAAGTTTTCAAAGTGCGAATTTTGGTTAGAACAGGTACAATTTCTTGGACATTTAGTTAACCATGAAGGAATTCATGTAGATCCCACCAAGATCGAGGCAATTACTAAATGGAAAACCTCTGAGTCACCAACCGAGTTTAGAAGTTTCTTAGGATTGGCCGGTTATTATAGAAGATTTATTCGAGATTTCTCTAGAAAAGCCATTCCCCTAACTAAGCTAACCTGTAAATCTGTTAAGTTTGAATGGGGACCAAAACAAGAAGAAGCCTTTAGAATTCTTAAGCAAAGATTAACCAACGCTCCCATATTAGCATTACCAGAAGGAACTGAAGATTTTGAAATTTATTATGACGCTTCTAAATTAGGATATGGACGTGTGTTGATGCAACGTCAAAAGGTTATCGCTTACGCATCTAGACAACTTAAGAATCATGAAGAGAATTATTCAACCCATGATCTAGAACTAGGAGCTATAATTTTTGCCCTGAAAATTTGGAGACATTACCTTTACGGTAGTAAGTTTACCATTTTCACCGATCATAAGAGTTTAAGATATGTTTTTGGGCAAAAGGAGTTAAATATGAGACAAAGACGCTGGATGGAAATTCTTAGTGATTATGATTGCAATATCCAGTATCATGCAGGAAAGGCTAACGTAGTAGCCGATGCTTTGAGTCAAAAATATCACGAAAAGCCAAAGAGAGTACGTTCTCTTAAATTAAATCTACAAGTAGATTTAAATGATCAGATCAAGAAAGCACAAGAATCAGTAATCAAGGATGATACTGAAGAGTTAAAAGGAATGATTAAGGAATTAGAACAGGGAACAGATGAAATATGGAGATTCCATAAGAAAAGAATGTGGATACCTAAATTAGGAAATCTACGCCACCGTATATTAGAATAAGCCCATAAGTCTAAGTATACAATGCATCCCGGAAGTGATAAGATGTATCAGGACTTAAGAAAGAATTTCTGGTGGATAGGAATGAAGAAAGATATAGCAGCTTATGTTTCTAAGTGTTTAACCTGTTCACAAGTCAAAGCTGAACATCAGAAACCCTCAGGCTTATTACAACAGTTAGAAATGCCGGTGTGGATGTGGGAATTGATAATAATGGATTTTGTTACTAAATTACCCAAAATAAGAAAAGGTAATGATACAATCTGGATGATTGTAGACAGGCTAACTAAGTCAGCTCATTTCCTACCAATGAAGGAAACTTTCAGTATGGAACAATTAGCTAAATTATATGTAAATGAAATAGTTTCATTACATGGAATTCCTTTATCAATTGTTTTTTATAGGGATAGCCGTTTTACCTCTCATTTTTGGACAAGTTTCCAAAAAGCCATGGGAACCAAGCTAAATCTAAGCACAGCTTACCATCCTCAAACGGACGGACAAAGCGAAAGGACAATTCAGACAATGGAAGACATGCTTAGAGCTTGTGTAATTGATTTCGGAGGTAATTGGGATGATCAATTACCATTAATAGAATTTTCTTATAATAACAGCTATCATACCAGTATCAATGCTGCACCATTCGAAGCACTTTATGGATGAAAGTGCTGAACTCCAGTCTGTTGGGCAGAAATTGGAGAAAAGCAACTATCCGGACCTGAATAGTACAAGAAACAACCGACAAGATTATTCAAGTTAAGGAACGACTGAAAGCAGCACGCGACTGACAAAAGAGTTATGTTGATAACAGAGGGAAGCCATTGGAGTTTCAGATAGGAGACAAGGTATTATTAAAAGTCTCTCCTTGGAAATGAGTGGTAAGATTCATCAAAAGGGGAAAGCTAAGCCCCAGGTATATTGGACCTTTTGAGATTATTAGAAGAATAGGACCTGTAGCCTATCAGCTAAACTGCCAGAGGAACTGGCAGGAATACATGATGTATTTCATGTATCTAATCTCAAGAAATGCTTAGCTGATGAATCGTTAGTCATGCCTCTTAAGGAAATAGAGGTAAACGAAAAGTTAAAATTTGTAGAGAAGCCTCTACAGATTGAAGACAGGAAAGTCAAGAATCTCAAACACAAGAGATTAATTCTGGTCAAAGTGAAATGGGATTCCAAGAGAGGACCAGAATACACATGGGAGCTTGAATCAGAGATGCAAAGGAAATATCCACACTTATTCCAGTAGACCTCGAGGACGAGTTCTAAAACAAGGTGGGGAAGATATAACAACCCTCCAAAATTATTTTCAACACCCTTAATATATTTAAAATGTCCCCATAATGCACCCCGTATACGAGAACCGAGCCCTAAATACTTTATATAATTAAGACAAAATTGCAGAAAACAACCTTTATGTATACCCCAAACTGCACTTTATACCTTTCACTATGAAATCCGCCAAAACCAACCTTTACGTTCATGTTTTGTTACACATAACAACCTTTACACCAAACCTAGTCAAAAAAGTCAGTTAAGTTGCCTCATGTGCGATGCATGTGAGGGCATATATGTCTTTTCCTTTGACCCCTTTTATTTCTAAATTAAATTAAAATTAATGTATCCCCACCATCTCCGTATCTTGCCTGCTAACATCAATATTTCATCATCTTCTGCATCCATACATCCCAAAACCCAATTGCCCTAATTAAAACGACCCCATTTTCTCCTCCTCAATTTGCTTCCACTTTCCCACTATATACACAAACACCTCTTCAAGATCAGCTCTAATTCTATACACATATACGTATACTTTACCTGGAGCCCGAACCCGACCCATCATCCAATGCCCCAATCTCTCAACTTTTGAAGAGTCTCCAACAACTTCAACAACCGGGTCATTCGGATCTGGACCCTCCCGGAGCGGAGACAAAGCTTCCACCGGCCTCAAACTCCCGGATCTTGCCAAAACCAGTTCGGGTTGACCCGGATAATGCCCTTTCCTATTCCTCCGACTAAGAAGACCCGAACTGGGTGACCCACTTCGGCTCCGACCCGGTTTAGGTGTTCTGTTTCTTGATCTTCTTGGAGATAACCCTCTTACTACTTCTTTCAATGTAGAGAAAAACCCTTGTTTTTTCTCCATAATTACGATAAACCCAGATGAGATTTAGCTATTTAAGCACGAATTATCACTCAAATAGCTGGAATTTGATATGGGAATGACGTTTAATTGAAGGAAAATATGTTAATAATACTAATGGGGAACAGGGGTGAATAATAAAGGGGGTATTGGGTTAGCAAGAACATGATGCAGGTAATAAATAAAAAGGTTTAAATATAATATTCATTGTAAAAGGGGTCAAAGGAAAAGACATATATGCCCTCACATGCATCGCACATGGGGCAACTTAACTGACTTTTTTGACTAGGTTTGGTGTAAAGGTTGTGATGTGTAACAAAACATGAACGTAAAGGTTGGTTTTGGCGGATTTCATAGTGAAAGGTATAAAGTGCAGTTTGGGGTATACATAAAGGTTGTTTTCTGCAATTTTGTCTATAATTAAAGATTTAATAAAAATCAAGTTTATATGCCACTCGCAGGCCGCGAAGACTTACTCTTCGGGCTACGTGGGGCGCGACAGTCAGTCACCAGGGCGACACCCTAAGCTGCCACGTGTCACCACTCGTCTCAAACCAAGTTCGACGAATCAGCAAAGCTAAAACCTACAACCCTACGTCGCGGGCCGCGAAGGAGTATCCTTCGGCTTACGTGGGTCGCGAGGAAGCTCAGATCAGTAACTATAAATAGGAGGCTTCGGCTGTTCATTTTCGTAGTTCAGTTTTCTTTCTCTCTCGAATTTCTATATAGTATAAGCTATACTCGGGCATTATACCCCCCTAATTAACGAAGTTCTGCCCCGTTGTAAGTATTATAACCCCGGTTACGTATTAGATACGCTCCCCGATTGATCCAGGGTTTTGTAACGGTGGTCGTGGTTCTGCCCGACGTAGTCGTTGGAATACCGTCTCGGGGAGAGTATTACTAATGTAAATATTGGGTTATTATACTAACGCGTGTGTATTTGTGCAATTAATAGATAATCATCAGGAAATCCTTAAGGAAAACCCTAAGACAACAGTGTGAGTAATCCTTCTTTTTGTGTAAACCTTTTTGTGAGTAATCTCTCTTTTTGCAAACTGTTTTTACAAAACCTCATATGATTAATAACATATTAAACAGTGATTGAGTATTTGTATTCTACAATTATCGTCGGTGTGTTGGGGTTTTGTATACAAAATTTGTTACTACATTGTGAGTAGTAACATGACCACAAGTCGGTTTGACAGTACCGTGGGTGGTAATTAAAGTAGATGGAAACAAATGTAATTGCGCGACCGCCCTCAATGCTGTAGACTGATAAAACCTGTTTTGATTAAGCTGGGATTCACTCACCAGTATTTCCCACTGACAAAATGTTTTTAAACACGTTTCAGGTAACAAAATGTGAAAGCCAAATAGAAGCCAGCTGGACAGCACTGAAGGCTTGGAAAAGTGGCTATAAAAGTTACCTAAATAAAGAGATGTTTTATTTGAATAAAATATGGCTTATCCCTATGAAAATGTGTGTACTTGAAACTTGGGAATTTCCCATGCGTTTAATATTATAAAAGCGTGGTATTTTACTCTGATAAAATATTTCCTAACTACGGTCCTGATGTAAATTCCGCTGCCAAAATGATTAAACACCCGATACCACCAAAACTAGCCGCGGCACTCGTTCCCAGGGTATTAGGGGACGAGGGTTGCGACAACCGCGATCAACGCCCCCGCCGCTACATGTGCGCGGCCATGTCCAACTCCACCGCCACCTCCACCGCCACCTCCCCGGCCTCTCCCTCTACCAATAGCAACTTCCATATCTGCATGATTAAACAATTTTAATCAATTTTTTTTTCAAAATATAACAATTTCACAGCAGGACAGTGAGAACAAGTTCACAGCAGGACAACGACTCGAATGGCGAGGTTTCTCAGTGAGAACAAGTTCACAGCAGGACAGTCACTCGGTCAGATGTCCATCCGAGCGGGTGGCAACCCTGTCGTTGAACAAGTTGAAAATTGTTTAAGTTTTGAATCAAGATACAATCTGATCATACAGTGGGTCGCTCGAGTGGAAACCCGATCGGACGGCAACTCGTCCCATCGTTCTGACCGTTGTTGTTACTTGATTTTGTTTGAAGTGTTGTAGCTTGGACGAGACGTTGTGATGGCTGGTTTAAGCAATGGGAACCCCATCTCATCCCCAACGACCTGACCGAACAGGAATCACCCTTGTCCGACGGTGCACGGTTCAAGACGGTTGTTCATATTCAAACCCGAAATCACTATCTCTCATATGGAACTTGGATCTAGCACCGATACATCACTAAGAATGAGTAGACAATCAGTATTAGCTCTGATTCCATCGGGTTTGAGTGCAATGAGTGTAAAAGAGTTGAAAGAAAGTTGGAAAAACCATCTTTCAATCCTTTTTCACCGTGAATATGTTCAGATCTATGCAAGATCCTTGTTTATTCATGTGGAAATCCTTCAGATCCAAGTGGTTCTTGGTTGATTGAGGCCAAAACATGAAGTTCCTAAGAACACATGATGACATCATCCTAGAACACCTCAAATCTAGTGATTTCACGGTTAAAAGTTAAGATTTAAAAGATAGAAAGGTGTAGGAGTGCGTGTAGATCAAGGAAATACAAGAATCTAGGAGAAAACTTACAAGAATCGCGAGAAATCTGAAGAAAAGGTGACTGGAACGAGTGGAGAGCAAGTGTGAGCTGAATACTTTCCCAAAGTGGAAAGTGAGGGGTATTTATAGGGTTTCCCGAAGTGGAAAGGGCTGGTTGGTCGAATGGCAACTCGCCTGGGTGGCAGCCCGGTCGAGTGGCACCTCGATCGGGTGGCAGCCCGGTCGGGTGGCAGTTCGGTCCGCTGGCCCTGGTTCGAGTGCTCGGCGCGACGAGTTTTGATGTTTCGATTCGCGTGTAGCGCGTTGCGGTGCGATTTGAGCGAGCGATGCGATAGAGTTGCTTATCAAATTACTTTTAATCCCAACTATTATATCTAACATACAATCTCTATATTTAACTTGCGTTTCGCGTATTCGAGTAGATTGCGATTCGATTGAGTTGCGATTGCGTTTCGATTGATCACCACATATAATATAAATAAACATGCACAAGTAACACATAAGTAGCACACACACGTAAAACAATATCCAGAACGCATATTTCGAGTTGCGATTCGTATTACGATTCGATGTCGATTTGATTAGCGTAGTTTGATTACCGTTTAGTTAACTTTATCGCATTGTTACTGCCTATAGTTCATAGTCGTAAGTCGATTAAATAGCGAATAACACACGTCGATTACCGCGATTATTGACAATTACTCCACATAATACAACTAAAATAAACACATAAAAGAAAATCACTACAAGTCAAGTCGCGCGATCGGTCATTGACTTTGACCTTGACTTTGACTTTGACTCTTGACTTTGACTTTGACTCTTCAGACGGGTTCTTAGGTGTAACCCAACTCCTGACAGCTTCGATCTTCGCGGGGTCGACGTGGATACCTTGACTATTGATAATGTGACCGAGGAATTGAACCTCCTCTATCCAGAATTCACACTTAGAGAACTTGGCGTAGAGTCGATTCCCTTGGTGTAATTCGAGAACCAAACGTAGATGTTGCACGTGTTTGGTTTTTGACTTGGAATAGATTAGGATATCGTCGATGAACACGATGACAAAAGGGTCGAGATAAGGTTTACACACGCGATTCATCAGATCCATGAAAACCGCGGGTGCATTAGTTAAAGCGAAAGGCATAACGACGAGCTCGTAGTGGCCATAGCGAGTGCGAAAGGCAGTCTTGGGTATATCCTCCGCTTGAATACGTAACTGGTGGTAGCCTGAACGTAGATCGATCTTGGAAAAACATGTAGCGCCTTGCAGTTGGTCAAACAGATCATCAATGCGGGGCAGAGGATAGCGATTCTTGATTGTCAGCATATTCAACTCCCTATAGTCGATGCACATCCGAAACGACCCATCCTTCTTTTTGACGAAAAGGACTGGTGCGCCCCAAGGAGAGGTGCTAGGGCGAATAAAACCCTTGTCAAGCAATTCCTGGAGTTGACTCGCGAGTTCGCGCATTTCTGACGGTGCGAGTCGATAAGGAGCTCTGGCAACGAGATTTGCTCCAGGAATGAGGTCGATGCGAAAGTCGATATCACGACTCGGAGGTAGACCCGGAAGATCTTCAGGAAAAACGTTAGGAAAATCTCGAACAACAGGAACGTCTTTCACTCCTGTCTTTCTTTTCTTTTCCTCCTCCGCTACTACAATGTTGGCCAAGAAAGCTCTATATTCCTTGCGGAGATACTTACTAGCTTGGACACATGACATAAGTTGTAATTTCTTTGAAGCGAATTCTCCGTAAACACACAGCTGATCTCCATTGGCGAGCGAGAATCGAATCATCTTGTCGAAGCAAACAACTTCAGCATGGTTTTCGCGAAGATGTGATTGTTGAGCGAGAATCGAATCATCTTGTCAAAACTTCCGAGTTGCATCGGAATAAGGTCGATAGGAAAGATGTGATTGTTGAGCTCAAGAGTTCAATCACGAAGAACGGAGTTAACGGCGACGGTTCTTCCAGTGGCGATTTCAACATCGAACGTCGAGGGGAGATGGGCGCGCTTACGATCAAGTAACTTTTCGAACTCAAACGACACAAAGCAGTTATCGGCTCCAATATCAAACAAACATGAAGCATAAATACCATTTACAAGGAACGTACCATTGACGACGTTGTTGTCGGCCTGGGCTTGGCGCACGTTGATGTTGAAAGTTCGTGCGCGTGCTGCTTGCTGTTGTTGCTGCTGCTGCTGTTGTTGTGGCTACTGCTGTGGCTGTTGCTGGGGCTCTTGTTTCACAACCCTGTTCGGGCACATGTTGGCGAAATGGTTAGGATCGCCACATGTGAAGCAGGCTCTGGCGTTGACCGCGGGTGTCGGAGGAGCTTGTTGATACTGAGGGGCAGGAAGTAGAGCTTGATGAGTAGTAGCTGGAGCTGGAGCTTGGGCTTGACGACCACGGAAGTTGATGGTGAAGTAACCATACATATTGCAGTTTGCACAGAAACGACAAGCGATGGTAGTAGGGTGGTGGTAGGTACAAGTAGGGCAGAGCGGGTGTGGCCCAGTATATGCACGCTTAGCAAGCGGTGCATTTGCCACAGGCGCCACTACTTGACGCTGTTGTTGAGCAGGTACGGCTTGAACTGGTGCAGCAGTGATCGCACAGTTCTTGTTGCTGGAGTTGCTCTTTCTCTTGTTCTTTCTCTTGTTGCTCGATGTGGTGGTGGTTTCGGCAGTTGGTGCGGTGGTGGTAGCTTGATGCAGATTCTTGGGAGCTTTATCCCAGACACCAGACTTGACCCGCTTGTCATTTATCTCAGCGGCCAGTAGATAAGTCTCTTCGATGGTTGTGGTCTTGGAAGCTTGAACAAAATCTGCAACACAATCCGGCAGAGCGTAGATGTATTTCTTGATTGCGATCTCCGGAGTCTTGACTTGGTCGGGACAAATGATACTGAGCTGCTTAAAGCAAGCAGTCAAAGCAGCGTTTTCACCATCCTTCTGCCTTATGTGCCAGAATTCATCTTCCAGCTTTTGACGTTCATGGGGAGGGCAAAATTCTTCGAGCATGACCTTCTTCAACTCATCCCATGATAACCTATAAGCTGCATCGTTCCCCCGCTTGTTTCTCTCAGCCATCCACCAGTCTAAAGCGCGGGACTGGAAAACGCCGGTAGCATTCAGAGTGCGGAGATCGTTAGGACAGCCACTCTGGCGTAACGTAACCTCAATGGAATCGAACCATTGGAATAAAGAAGTAGGACCTTTTTCGCCAGTGAATTCCTTTGGTCCGCAGGCCTTAAACTGTTTGAAGCTAAAAGCAGCTTTCGGAGCTTCAGTCCTCGACTCCTCAGAAGATTTGCTAGTATTCTCCTGAATCTCGCTGAAAATCTGCGGGACGACGTCCGCGACTGATTGAGCAATGAGTGCCGCGAGACGTTTGTCTCTCTGTTCTCGGTGAGCATGACGAGCGTAACGAGGTCCAGATCCTGACATTGTCTGCAACAGACATCGTCACAGGACTCAACACAACTTTGATTACCCCTAGTGTAGTCTAACGATTCACCATAAACTCAGGAACACATTCAATCACTTAAACATGTAATCACGTAGGCATATAATCACAGGAACACATAAGCATGTAAGCACAGAGGCACATAAGCACACTATATTTTGCACGTATTCACCTATATGTATCATACATGTTCCTTTATCATTCAAGGTTCGCGTGTTCGAGAATAGCGATTGCGATTAGCAAGTACATAGCGAGTACTACAACACAATTGAGCAACGTAGCATGCGATTATCCACAAGTAGTAACGATATGTCGGCGTGGTGTGAGTTGTGTGTGTTTAGGTGGAGCGAGAAGCGAGTAATCAAAACCATCAGTACAGTGACACTGTTTACCAAAAAACGCTAACAAATAAAATTTAAACTAAAATTCAAGTAAAAACAACAAATATCAGAGTCAGCAGTTGCGGGCTCAGAATCGAAACACATAAAAATCGAGGATGGATTCTCTGCGGCTGTTAGACATCGACTACCCAAAGTGATCCGACTATTCTCAAGGACTTTTAGTGCACACTTTGGGCCTTCTGGACTGTGCTCTTGCCTCGATTCTGGGTAGTCGGCACGCGTCCTTCCAGTGATAGTGTGACTTCAAGTCGATGGAGTCCGTCGAGACTTTGGTGAGAGTCTTGTTAAAACAAAATAGAACACGGATCAAGTCACTAAGATTCGGGTTTCACCCCTGACTTAGTAACTTTATTCCTGTTTTGATAAAATATAGAGGAAATTTTGCGTCAAAGTACGGGTTTCACTCCTAATTCAGCGCAATTTCCCCTGTTTGAAGATAAAATGCGGGTTGAACAAGCGATTTAGTCGAGAGTTTGCGGTTTTCACACCTAATCTCGACCTAATCATTCGTTCGTTTTTGAAAATTCGAATGCAGTGATAGTGTAGTGTAAGCGAGAATAGCGAGAAATAGTAGGTAAGCTCGTACAAAACCCCTACCGAGTATGCACAAGTCAGTCTGTTGGTACTTAACTATAGACTAGGTCGTTTCTAAGACATCGACCCGGACTAGGTCGAGTCTTGCCTAATTCCCTATAGTTATGGCTCTGATACCAATCTGTCACACCCCAACCGATGGCGGAAACATCGGGGCGCGGCACTGAGCGAAACAGATTGTCCAGAAGTTTCCATAACAATTATAATTACCAAATATTTAAAGCATCACGTCCCATACCATGACATATGAAGTAACATAATTATTACAGACAAAATCTAGTCAAGTAGTTCTGTTCCGACAACTCAGATTTACAAAATTGGTAAGTAAATGTTTATTTATCCCTAGGACCCTTCTCCTAGCCTCGATTTCATCACCTATTAAGCAAGGCGTCCTAGGTCTTTCCTCGCCTCAATTTCACAGCGAGCTAAGCATACAAACAACTTAAGCACCTGTCACATACGTTAAAGTAAAAGTCAATACACATAGTGTAAGGGTGAGCATACAAGTTTAATAGATATAATAAGTTCGAAATTCATTTACGCATAACCAGCACGTACGCATAGTGAAATGAAGCACGTTAGTTATCGACATAGACCTATCGATACCAATGACTGCGGGTTGACTGTCCGGGATAGTTCGTAATACATAATCACCACTGTGATCCATGCAAATAATAGTCCTCAACAACCCCCGCGAATGGGTGCTGAGTCCAAACTATAGTACTATCGTTGCTAAGGCAGGTAGACAGCATTCCATGTGTAAACATAACAAACAAGCATTCATTAAGCCACGTAATACATGCAATAACGGTTAGCGTTTAAATAGTATTGAGTAGTGTGATTGATGTGATTTGAATATTAGGAACGTATGTAACACTCAAAAGTGCATAAAGCAAAAAGGGTTCGAGTACACTCACAGCGTTGATGGATTGAAGGGAGCGCGTAGAGTAAGATTAGCCTGAACAGTTAATGATAGCATAAAAGATAAGCGGCGCGTATAACGAGAGAGTTACCAAGTGCAGAATAGTGATCCGGTCGGATGGAAATCCGGCCGGTCGGCCATTCGCTCGGATGTCAGTCCGTCTGGGTGGTTGTCCGTTCCGACGGCCACTCGGTCGGTTGACATTGTTGGCATAGATGTGTTTGTGTATGATGGCTTGACTTTTGAAGTTTTCGTTGTAGCATTTAGAAAACAGAGAAGTATCTCTACCCTTCAGGTCGGTCGATCGAACGGTCGTTCGATCAGACGGCGACTCGAATGGCGAGGTTTCTCAGTGAGAACAAGTTCACAGCAGGACAGTCACTCGGTTGGATGTCCATCCGAGCGAGTGGCAACCCTGTCATTGAACAAGTTGAAAATTGTTTAAGTTTTGAATCAAGATACAATCTGATCAAACAATGGGTCACTCGAGTGGCAACCCGGTCGGACAGGAGTCCGATCGGACGGCAACTCGTCCCATCGTTCTGACTGTTGTTGTTACTTGATTTTGTTTGAAGTGTTGTAGCATGGACGAGACGTTGTGATGGCTGGTTTAAGCAATGGGAACCCCATTTCGTCCCCAACGACCTGACCGAACAGGAATCACCCTAGTCTGACAGTGCACGGTTCAAGACGGATGTTCATGTTCAAACCCGAAATCACTATCTCTCAGATGGAACTTGGATCTAGCACCGATACATCACTAAGAATGAGTAGGCGATCAGTATTAGCTCTGATTCCAACGGGTTTGAGTGCAATGAGTGTAAAAGAGTTGAAAAAAAGTTAGAAAAACCATCTTTCAATACTTTTTCACCGTGAATATGTTCAGATCTATGCAAGATCTTTGTTTATTAATGTGTAAATCCTTCAGATCCAAGTTGTTCTTGGTGGATTAAGGCCAAAACATGAAGTTCCTAAGAACACATGATGACATCATCCTAGAACACCTCAAATCTAGTGATTTCACGGTTAAAAGTTAAGATTTAAAAGATAGAAAGGTGTAGGAGTGCGTGTAGATCAAGGAAGTACAAGAATCTAGGAGAAAACTTACAAGAATTGCGAGAAATCTGAAGAAAAGGTGACTGGAACGAGTGGAGAGCAAGTGTGAGCTGAATACTTTCCAAAAGTGGAAATTGAGGGGTATTTATAGGGTTTCCTGAAGTGGAAAGGGCTGGTTGGTCGAATAGCAACTCGCCCGGGTGGCAGCCCGGTCGAGTGGCACCTCGATCGGGTGGCAGCCCGGTCGGGTGGCAGTTCGGTCGGCTGGCCCTGGTTCGATTGCTCGGCGCGACGAGTTTTGATGTTTTGATTCGCGTGTAGCGCGTTGCGGTGCGATTTGAGCGAGGATGCGATAGAGTTTCTTAACAAATTACTTTTAATCCCAACTACTATATCTAACATACAATCTCTATATTTAACTTGCGTTTCGCGTATTCGAGTAGCTTGCGATTCGATTGAGTTGCGATTGCGTTTCGATTGATCACCACATATAATATAAATAAACATGCACAAGTAACACATAAGTAGCACACACACATAAAACAATATCCAGAATGCATATTTCGAGTTGCGATTCATATTACGATTCGATGTCGATTTGATTAGCGTAGTTTGATTACCGTTTCGTTAACTTTATCGCATTGTTACTGCCTATAGTTCACAGTCGTAAGTCGATTAAAGAGCCAATAACACACGTCGATTACCGCGATTATTGACAATTACTCCATATAATACAACTAAAATAAACACATAAAAGAAAATCACTACAAGTCAAGTCGCGCGATCGGTCGTTGACTTTGACCTTGACTTTGACTTTGACTCCTTGGGAACACGGGGTGTTACAGCCTCCCCTTGTTGAGGGAATTTCGTCCCGAAATTTGGATGAAGCCGTAACGAACAACTGCGGGTACTTCGCCTTCATGTCACTTTCGAGTTCCCAAGTGAACTCTGCGCCTCGTTTGCCTTCCCAGCAAACCTTCACAATGGGAATGCGTGAGCGCCTGAGCTGCTTGGTTTGTCGGTCCATGATTTCGACAGGCTTTTCCATGAAGTGTAATGTTTCGTTCACTTGGAGATCCTCAAGAGGTACGTGTAAATCATAATCCGCCAGACACTTTCTGAGGTTCGAAACATGGAAGGTCGGGTGGACGTTGCTAAGTTCCTCCGGTAGTTCGAGTCTGTAAGCCACTTTGCCGATCCTTTCCAGAATCTTAAAGGGTCCCACATATCGAGGCGCGAGCTTTCCTCTTTTTCCGAATTTGACCACACCCTTCCAAGGTGATACCTTTAGGAGTATGTGGTCGCCAACGTCAAATTCAAGGGGCTTGCGTCGTTTATCGGCGTAACTTTTCTGACGATCCCGAGCTTTCACCAGATTGTCTCGAATTTGGAAGATTTTGTCTGTCGTTTCTTGCAATAGCTCAGGACTAGTTAATTGCGAGTGCCCAATCTTGTGCCATACAATAGGCGATCGATACCACGCTATCCGTTCCGTGGCAATAAACAAATGGAATAAATTATACAAATAAATTATTCTTTAAAATTACAAATCAATCAATAACAAGCAATGTAGGGTCAATGTTAGGCTTCGTTAGCATATCATACCACGCTATCCGTTCCGTGTAGTTTTCGGTCCAATGTAAAGCTTCTGAGCGCGCGCGTCTACTCCACGTAAGGTTCGGTGGCGGCATTGGATAGTCCCCTTAAAGTCTGACGTCGATGAAATGACTACCATTAACAAATAACAGTGAAACGAACCGATGGGGGTCACGTGCGTACTCTGGATCATATAAGGGAAATACAGTAGAACAACCTTAGATGTCTAATATGTGAACAATCACACCAAACCTATTGGCAAGAAGGAGTGCTGCTTGAGGCATCTCCATCCAATGTTCGCTGGGTGCCATTCCAACCCCGGTAAAATCTATTCTCTGTACTTGTTGGTCGTAGTCCCCTGGTAATTCACTATCGAAGATGTACTTCCATATTTCTTTGTTCGGACCCGTCAGCTCTTCAAGTAGTTGGTTTCGAATATACCCAAAGTAGTCTTGTTCAAACCCTAAACCCACAGCCGCCGCCCGAAACCCACAATGTCCATCCGGCCTGACATCTTTTATTCTTGAAATGTAGGGGTGGAACACTTTTGGAATTTGTTTTTTGTATCTGTGTGCATATTCAAGCATTCCCTCATCAGTGATTAACGAAAAGCCATTGCCCTTGCCAGGCTCTTCTTCGCGTGAAGATGTTGAACGACCGCGTCGATTTAACGACCTTTGAGACTTTAGAGACATTGCAGACGTAGACGGTATTAGGGAATCTTGCGATGGTACATAAAAGCTATGTCGAGGAGGGTCACACCTACTTTGTTGTCTGGGAGGCCCAACTGAGCTATTTCTAGCAGGTTGTTCTTTTCTTTGTTGTTGGACCTTGGAAGTTGGCCGCCCGCGAGTGTTTTCTTGTACGACAGGCGGTTTTTTGTCGCTCATATATGGGTTTACCAATGCCATGATCTTCGATAAGACGCTTTTCGTCACTTGCGGGGGTTGGGTAGACATTTTTTGTTTCACATATTCTAATTGTTTGTCTACATCAACATCATCCTCATCAAAATTTGATGGGTTCAGGTCAAGTTTTATCCAGAAAATGTCTATATCTTCGAGCTGAATGACGTAGTCTGCAAAACAAAAAAAAAGAGCATTAGACAATCATATTAAATTAAGACAACAAAACATTTTTTATAAGTCTATAAGTACCTGTATTCTGCAATCTCTCCAGGCGACAGGCACATAACAACCCGGCACCCGAGTACAGCTGGCAGCCACATGTTGATCCGAATGACCGCAACGTGTCTATTCTCCGTGTTACCTCGTTTTCCAATAGGTTAAGAGCATGGATGGAAACTTTAAGAAGTAGGTTGCAAAACAAAGGAATCTCAAGGTAGCTGTTCATTCGCTTGGTGCGGCTTTTGATGCGTGTGAAGTGTTATATAGTTTTAATGTATATTTTAAGCCCTTTAACACTTTTTAGCCAAGTTTTAAATTTATAAAACACGATATTTACTAACACTAAACACACATATGGGCAAGTGTACCCATCGTGAGCGTAGTATAGTGTTGGTAAGATACCGAGGTCGTCCAAGGATACAAGAGCTTTTAATACTGGTTTGTCCTCAACGTCTAATCAAATCAAAAGTTTAGAAAAAGGTTTTAAACTAGAAAAATAAAACTAAATAAAACGCTGAAAAATAAAATAAAAATAAAACAGATAGACAAGATGAATCACTTGGATCCGACTCGTGTTTAGTGTAACCTTTGATTATTTCCGCACTTTTCCACTTTTTAAGAGATTATCTTAGTTATTGTAGTAGGCCCCTCTTCTGAAGGTGACATTACCCTCAACCCAGTAGTTTGAGTCAGCAAGGATACAATCCTAAAGGGTTGGATTATTGAAAGATAATTAATTAAGTTATTAATGCATATTGTAGTAGGCCCCTCTTCTGGAGGTGACGTTACCCTCGGCTAAGTAGTCTGAGTCAGCAGGGATACAGTCTTAAGTAGCCGGGTTAAAGTATTAATAGTAGTTTACATATGAGGGGATCAAGGAGTTCGGACCCCTGCCATCCAATACCTGTGGGTATTGAAGGAGATCCTACTAAAGTTAACCCAGGTCCTTGCAGGATCTATACACTGAACAATGCAAGACTCTTACCAAACCATTCCCTTAACCCCTGACCAGGTAGCCAACATACCTCCATATAGACCGTGGAGATATGAATGGTGAAAATCTTTTATTTTATATAGACAGTAAAATAATGCCAAGACACCACGGACAAATGATAAGGAAGAATCACCTTCAACATATAAAGCTAGTTATTAAAGTCATTAATACATAACCAAATAAAAAGTGCGAAAAGATTAAAAATAAAAAGTATTACACTAGACACTTGTCTTCACCAAGGGATGTAAGAGACTTAGGCAAACTTGGCCTTTGATTGTCAAGAACTCTTACGATCAATCTTGGATCCCGAGACTACTACACACACTCTATGATGGATGATGGATGATGGTGGTGGATGTGGGTTATTGTAACACCACGTAAAAACGTGTCCAATTATGTAAAGACACGTGTCCTAAACTCTGAATATGTGAAAGATTGAGTTTAAAGGACTAAAGTTGTCGAACGATGAAACTATGAAACCACAGGGACTAAAAGTGTCATTATGCCAAACTTGTGCCTCTGAATGACCATACGTGAAAAATATATTCTTAAACGAGTGATAGATTGGGTATAAGAAGCCGTTTATGAAAATAATCGGAAGATTATTAAATTACAAGGGTTAAACGTGTCAACATGTCGATTCTAACCTCTGAGTGACCTTTTAACGAAACCGAGGCTTTGAATTATTCAAATATACTCTCAAGAATAAGTGGTATAAATTTCACATGGTTTCGAGATCGTTAAGCATGTTTTCAAGACTTTGGTCCAAAAGCGTCAACTTGATGAAACTTGCTTTTATAGTGATATTTAACGAACCCGAGCCTAACGAAGTTTGTTTATACATCCTTGGGCCCCAAGAAATTAACTACAAGGATCTCTATTGCCAAAAACCATGTTAAAAAGGATTAAAAACAAGCAGGGACTGAATCTGCCAGCTTTTAAACTTGTTTGGCCAGTTTAGCCAATCCAAGCGGCCCGCGTAAGACTCCCTTAAGTCTTACGCGGCCCGCCTCAGCATGCCTAGATCAGAAAACAGCTGCCAGGTGCGGGTTCTGGCTGTTCCACTGCCTTAACCTAGTTTGTAACGATCTATTGAGCTATAAGTCGGTTATTATCAATAGGTAGGACACCTGGGGTGATCCCAGGGCCTCTAATAACACCTGGAAATGATCTAGATTCATGAACTTGGCTATATAAGGAATGCTAGTTCTTGAGTTTCAAAGCACATTTGCAACAATTGCTAATATACAACTTCTGGAGCTTGCTAAGGACAAGGAGAAGACTTTGAAGTGTAGAAAAGTTTGCTAGGACCTTAAGTAAGCCTCTAATTACTTGTTTAGTTGTTTAATTTAGCTTAATTACTCTAAAGTCAAACTTATAGTAAAATTAGTTTGACTTTCATTTTAATTACATGTGACTTAACCACTGATCAAATTGAAAGTGGTTATAAGACCACATTAGTGTAGGTGATTAACCCCTAAGAGGGCACCTCCTAATTATCTCGTTTGACTGGTCAATTGTTGGGTCAAAATAGTTTGACAAAAAGTCAAACTGGACAGAACTTGCAAAAACAATTCTAATTGATAAACCAAAGGTTCTAAATTATATTTTAACATTCTAATGACTTGGTAATTAATAATTAAACATGTTATATCAGTCCTAACCCGACAATTAATAGTCTAAGGTCAGTTTATAACCGAAAGTCGCAAAAGCTTGACTTTTGCTTTGACTTTCAGTTCTGACCCGTTCAAGCTTAATTCTTCTATATTTTAAGCTTTCATTAGGACCACATTACTCAGTAGTATAACCCTCTGGAGTTATAGCACATGGTTCCTAATGGTTTGAATTATATACTCTTGATCGCAATTATGCTTAAAAAATGCCGTAAACGCCCTTTTGACTTACAACTGAGATTTTTAGCAATGTAAATGGTCTAACACCTTTGCTACTAATATTTAGTCATGTCCCGAAAAGTTGACATCAGTTTGAGGTCTAGAATGGGAGTTATGCTCAATAGCGTAATTAAGAAGCTTTTTGTTATTTAAATGGCGTAATTAACATAAAGCCTATCTAAACCAAATTTTTGATACCAAACTTTCTACCTACTGATGTAAAATAATATTTTGGGATTTTTTAAGATTTTTATTTATTTTTAAGATGAGCATAACATAGGATTATAACTTGATTTCGGTTATGGTCGGTTTTACCCTTTTCATGCATAAAATGAGTTTTACATAACTTTTCAATGCCAAACCTTTTGCTACTGAATCTATATGATAAATAAAATATTTTGAACCTTTTAAACTGGTCAAAAACTCAGATTTCTTATTTTAACCCGAATACCCTTTTTAAACCAACTTTTAAGTGTTTCTAGCATCTAGTATGGGTCAAAACTATTCTTGACATATGAAACTTATTACCCACTGATGTTTTAAGCTAATTTATATAATTATACAGTAAGCTAAAGTTTTTAAACACAGAAGTCTATTTTTGATCTTTAAAGCCTATGTAAAATTACCAAAATGCCCCAACGGGACATAGTTTGGCTATATAAGATAATTTTCATATATATATAAAGTATCCTACTATTATAACTTATAAAATACATATTTGTACTAATGTAATCAGACCTGAAACTCAGTTGCACAATTAAACTCTTTTATGGGCATTAAAATTACCAAAATGCCCTTATGGGACTTATTTTGGTTTAAATTATTTTTCGGGCATATATGTTAACATCTTACTGATGTATTAACATATTTTGAGGATAATGATGATTAAGACCTGTATATAATTTATTTGGTTACCCGTTACGCGTTTACGTGTTCAGATCGGCTTATGTGACTAGTTCACATAAAGTGGCCGAAACAGGTCAAACCTTATCATTAAATCCTTAAATTCCAGAATGTGTTTAGTTTACCCATATTATACAAGTATCCAAGCTTGTCGGGTCTAAACCACATTCTATTCCGCACTACAAAAAATATCGCAATCTGAGACTGAAAAATCAGTCTCTAAAACTCCTAAATCAGTCCCTAATGGTTATTAGGGACTAATTTTGCCAGTCCCGAGCCAGTCCTAATTGTCTAGTCCTAGATACTTTCATTAGTAACTAAATTTCAGTCCCTATTGTATGACACCAATAGAGACTGATATTCAGTCTCCTATACATATAAAATCAGTCCTCAATATACGTTGTGGTACAACATCATTTCAGTCTCGAATACATTTCGTCGGTGACTGAAACTCAGTCCTTGATACTGAAAATCTGAGACTGAAAAATCAGTCCTTGATACTGAAAATCAGTCCTTGATACTAAAAATCTAAGACTGAAAAATCAGTCTCAAAAACTCCTAAATCAGTCCTTGATACTAGGCCTTTCAGGACTGAAAATCAGTACTTGAACCTTGTCTATTTTATCCCAAATACATTTACTTAGATTTAGGTTCCATGACAATTCAGTCTCTAATAGACGTTGTAGAGACTGAAAATTTAGTCTCTGATATATAGAAATCAGTCCCTAATGGTTATCAGAGACTGATTTGCCAGTCCCCATCTAGTCGTTGATACCTAGTACTAGATAGTGGTTTTACTGTTTTAGTAACTAAAAATCAGTCTCCATTGCATGACACCAACAACGACTAACAGTCAGTCTCTAATACATACAAATTCAGTCCTCAAATTGTCCCATGATACCACGTCATTTCAGTCTCTGATACATTTCTTTAGTGACTGTAAATTAGTCTCGGATACTATGATATTTCAATCCCTAATGTATAACTTTAGGGACTAAAAGTCGGTTCTCTAAACATGTCGATATTGTCCCTAATATTTTTTATTAGATTCGTAATTCATATCAAATCAGTCTCTAATAAGGTGTTCTAGAGACTGAGATTTAGTCATAGATACCACATGATTTCAAAGTGCCAATTTGATTAATACATCAAACAAATGTAAACTACAAGGCAATAAAATCATCCACGGTATAACCCATCAATGTCGTCTGATGCGTATGTCTTCTTGTAAACGTCGATTAAACCGTTGAACTGCCTATCACCACCCTTCTTCGCTGCCAACAGCTTCTGGATCTATATAGCTACAATCAAAGAGGATATGCTCTATTAAATGCGTTTTTAACACCATGCAATTTAACTAAATATAAACAAAAAAGATAATAAATATAAAATGAGATTTACAAATTGTTTACCACATGCAAGCACTTTTAATTTTTTTTTTCAACAAACCATCAGACATATGTGTATTACCATTAATCAAAAAAACTTTTGAATTCTCATGTACATTTGCAGTCAACAATTAATATATAATCATTCGACCAAGACCATTAACTTGATTATAACTTGTGGCAAGACTATAATAAGTCAGCAAACATATAACAGATTGTTATAAAAGTCATACCATCATACATATCAAATTCGAGAAAGGAACACATGCTTTACTACACACATCTTATCCTCTTTTCAATCTACATTCAAAGTAACTCAAGCATCTGGTTTATCAAAATTCTATCATCAAACCTATATTTAAATTACAATAGTCATATTAATAAAAGCCTATGGACTCATCAAATATCAACAGCTCATATACATCGAAGATCCCAAAAATCATTTACCAACTATTCAACTTCCAAATCTTATGTATATATATCAAAAAGTTTAAAAATCACAAGGATACAAGACAAAAACATCAAAGATACACTCTAATTCACGTCTGTTGTGTTCCAAGTCAAAAGCACCAAAACAAATTTTAACATGCATTCAAATCATTTACAATAAAACGGTTAATCAATTGTGCACAAGATTAAGAACTACAAGATGCAGGAAAATCAGTGAACACATCCTAGAAACACATTCATATTTTTCTTCAACCAATGTCCATATAAACACGATTATACAAGATAACACACCTGTTGATCGAACCCCTGTAGTTGCTGTTCATGTCGCCGGCACCTCTGATTCGTCAGGGAACCACCACAGTCGGAGCTACTGTGCCGCTGCTTTGCCGCCGTTTCATGAAACATTTAACATCGGCCGAAAAATCCATAGATCTACAACGATCTTGAAGAAAAGAAGTATAAAATGAGAAGAAAAAGGAACCAGGTTTTACCGTGAGACCTGTCAGAACAAAACACCACCAGTGCCACTGCGGCTCCGCCGCAAACGGTGGTTCGTCGCCGTTCCACTCCGCTTCTGGTTCTCCTCTCTCTCACTTCTAGTCTCTCTCATCTCTGTCTGCCGTTCTCCCTCTTTGTTCCGTCATCGCACCGCCACCAGCCGGTGGTGGTGGTGGTCGGCCGATTATCCAAATCGAAGGGAGGGGTGGGTGTATCGGAGGTGAAGAGGGTGTGGTTAGGGGGTGTCAAAGCATCTCGCCGAGGGGGAGGGGGCTGTCGCCAACAGTCGGCTCCGGCTTGCCTGCCGAGAGGAGGGGGTGGGGAAGTGTTAAGAGGATGAGGTTGTTTTATGTGTGTGTATTGAGAATATAAAGCTCTGATCTTATATGTATGTGTTTTGTGGAGAAGATGATAATAAAGGTTAGGGTTTTTAGGAAAGTGAAGAAGATAAAAAGAAATCAGGGGTGTGCGCATGTGAAATCAGGGTTTTTAGGAAAGTGAATAAGAATAAAGGTTAGGGTTTTTAGGAAAGTGGAGAAGATGGATTCTTGGAGATGAATGAAAGGATAGGGTGTATTTTCATCCGTTGATTTGAAAGGATGTGAGCCCTAGGATTGCAATCCATGTGATGGCTGACCAAATATTTTGATTGGCTCAAGTGTTTTACCACATGTGAAGCCAGGTTCCTTGTCAAAAATTATAAATATTAAAACTAAATTATGATAAGATAATTGGAAGAAATAATAATAAATAGCATTTTTATAAAATATTTTTTTAAACTATATATTTCAAAAATTGTATTTTATACTATATATAAATAGACGAAGTAATTTTTTTAAATCTTATATTTATTATACATATATGGTGGTCGGCTGTTTCCGTTGTCGGAGTTGCAGGAAGTCACTAGCTAGGGGAGCGGGGGTGTGCGAGGGTTGCAGTACATCAAGAGAGAAAGGGGTGTTTACCGATGAACGGGACCATACTCGTGTCCGATGCTTCCATTTCGTTGTTGGTGCGTTCCTATAGTCAGTATTTTGTACGGTGTCAGTTCGTTAGCGTTTAACGTTCAGCAGCTTTCCCGTAAACCACCATTCGCGCAATATGAAGCCGGTTAGACGTTCCTGGACACTCCAAGGGTCTAATTAAGAGCCGTAAATTACCGGTTGAAAATTGGACATAAATTGTCAATATATTTTTATAAAACATTTTTTAAACTGTTTATTTCAAAAATTTAGAAGGTTAAAGTATGGGTTGTTAGGCAATGTGTAAGGGCACTATTTGGGCGTGAAGAAGCTTGATAACACCCCAACACTGTCCTCTTGTACTTTATAAAGCCATTTATATTATGATGCCAAATGAGGAGCAACTGAATTGGATAGTAATGATTGAAAGGGCATTAAGAGATGTACGGTAATAATAAAATATGGGTAATAATAAAACTAGTTAAATATTTAAATATGGTAATAAATTTTCCATCACAAATGCGTAGCAAGCTGCTACACATTTCCTACGCAATAAATTTTCCATCACAAATGCTCAACAAGTTGCTACACATTTCCTACGCAATAATTAATAATAATGTTGATTAAAGATTAAAATATAATCTAAGTATAATAATAAATATTTCGTCTCTAATATATTCCATCTACATTAGAGACTAAAGATTAGTCACCAACACGTATACACCATTTTTTCATTATAAAGGGAACATATTTGAGACTGAAATTCAGTAGCCAATAAGTGTCCCTCCATAAATCTATATGGCGCAAACATATCTGCGAATTAAAATTTAGTCTTAAATAACGTGTCAGAATATTAGAGACTAATTTTTAGTAACTAATATATGTCACGTAGAAATCAATCCTCAATATTATTAGTGACTGATAAATCAGTCTTAGATATATCAGTCCTCAATATTATTAGTGACTAATATATGTCACGTAGAAATCAATCCTCACGTATTAGAGACTGATATATCAGTCCCTAATAGTTTAGTCTCTAATGGCCACTTTTCTTGTATTAGAGACTGATTATTAGTCACGGACATCAGTCACAAAAAAATCAACCTCTAATACAATTAGTAACTAATAAATTAGTCCCAGATACTACGTATCCGAGACTGATAGATTAGTCCTTCATAGTTTAGTCCCTCGGTGTCAATATATTAGTGACTGAATATTAGTGACCAATAAAATGGAGCCATTTTTATTAATGGGGGCAGTTATTTAGGACTGAATTTCAGTAACCAATAAGTTTCCCCCCAAAATTTATTTTTAGACAAACTTATTTGTGACTAAAATTTAGTATCAGATACGTTTTCCAAGTATTAAGGACTGCTTATTAGTCACGGACATCAGTCACAAAAAAAATCAACCTCTAATACAATTAGTAACTAATAAATTAGTCCCAGATACTACGTATCCGCGACTGATAGATCAGTCTCTCATAGTTTAGTCCCTCGGTGTCAATATATTAGTGACTGAATATTAGTGACCAATAAAATGGCGCCATTTTTATTAATGGGGGCAATTATTTAGGACTGAATTTCAGTAACCAATAAGTTTCCCCCCAAAATTTATTTTTAGACAAACATATTTGTGACTAAAATTTAGTCTCAGATACGTTGTCCAAGTATTAAGGACTGATTATTAGTCACGGACATCAGTCACAAAAAAATCAACCTCTAATACAATTAGTAACTAATAAATTAGTCCCTCATAGTTTAGTCCCTCGGTGTCAATATATTTGTGACTGAATATTAGTGACCAATAAAATGGCTCCATTTTTATTAATGGGGGCAGTTATTTAGGACTGAATTTCAGTAACCAATAAGTTTCCCCCCAAAATTTATTTTTAGACAAACATATTTGTGACTAAAATTTAGTCTCAGATATGTTGTCCAAGTATTAAGGACTGATTATTAGTCACGGACATCAGTCACAAAAAAATCACCCTCTAATACAATTAGTAACTAATAAATTAGTCTCGGATACGTACCCCCAAAATTTATTTTTAGACAAACATATTTGTGACTAAAATTTAGTCTCGGATATGTTGTCCAAGTATTAAGGACTGATTATTAGTCACGGACATCAGTCACAAAAAAATCACCCTCTAATACAATTAGTAACTAATAAATTAGTCCCAGATACTACGTATCCGAGACTGATAGATTAGTCCCTCATAGTTTAGTCCCTCGGTGTCAATATATTAGTGACTGAATATTAGTGACCAATAAAATGGCGCCATTTTTATTAATGGGGGCAGTTATTTAGGACTGAATTTCAGTAACCAATAAGTTTCCCCCCAAAATTTATTTTTAGACAAACATATTTGTGACTAAAATTCAGTCTCAGATAAATGGTCCAAGTATTAAGGACTGATTATTAGTCACGGACATCAGTCACAAAAAAATCAGTCTCTAATACAATTAGTAACTAATAAATTAGTCCCAGATACTATGTATCCGAGACTGATAAATTAGTCCCAGATACTATGTATCCGAGACTGATAGATCAGTCTCTCATAATTTAATGCCAAACCTTTTGCTACTGAATCTATATGATAAATAAAATATTTTGAACCTTTTAAACTGGTCAAAAACTCAGATTTCTTATTTTAACCCGAATACCCTTTTTAAACCAACTTTTAAGTGTTTCTAGCATCTAGTATGGGTCAAAACTATTCTTGACATATGAAACTTATTACCCACTGATGTTTTAAGCTAATTTATATAATTATACAGTAAGCTAAAGTTTTTAAACACAGAAGTCTATTTTTGATCTTTAAAGCCTATGTAAAATTACCAAAATGCCCCAACGGGACATAGTTTGGCTATATAAGATAATTTTCATATATATATAAAGTATCCTACTATTATAACTTATAAAATACATATTTGTACTAATGTAATCAGACCTGAAACTCAGTTGCACAATTAAACTCTTTTATGGGCATTAAAATTACCAAAATGCCCTTATGGGACTTATTTTGGTTTAAATTGTTTTTCGGGCATATATGTTAACATCTTACTGATGTATTAACATATTTTGAGGATAATGATGATTAAGACCTGTATATAATTTATTTGGTTACCCGTTACGCGTTTACGTGTTCAGATCGGCTTATGTGACTAGTTCACATAAAGTGGCCGAAACAGGTCAAACCTTATCATTAAATCCTTAAATTCCAGAATGTGTTTAGTTTACCCATATTATACAAGTATCCAAGCTTGTCGGGTCTAAACCACATTCTATTCCGGTCTCCGCTTAATCTAGCGTTCAGAACCGTAAAGTTTCTTTCTAGCTAGCCGGTCTAAGTCCTTGACTTAACTAAAGGCCCGTTAGCATCCTAATAGGTTATTAAACCTTCTATACAGATTAAATAGCTTCCAATAGAAGGTGCCTTCAAAAAGCCTTAGGATTTTACTGCTAGCATCAGGTAAATACTTTTAACTTATTTTCCCTTATACGGGCTTGGGATATGGTATTATAATAATACCACTTGGTCGGGTATGGAATCATTTAATTGGATTGTTATTAATAAATTTACATAACCCGTTTTAATCTGTCTTGTTTGATAAAATAAACATTGGGGGTTAATTCGACCGTGTCCTGGATATCCTCGGCTCATTTCATTTGAAAATGGCCACGGCCTATGCACGGGGTGTAGGCATACACCTGACAGATGCAAATGCTAATTTCCCACACGTTGGGGATAACTCCTCTGTGGGTTTTATAAGTGGTGAGTCGGTTAATCATGACCGGCTTCCAAACCGGCCCCATATGTATGACAAACATGTAAAACGGTATACAAGATTATTTTTAAATAATTATCCCAAGTTATAAAATATTATGCCATGTGCACTTAAATCAATTTTCATAAATGTTTTCAAAAGAGTCAGTTAATTGTATTTACCAGTGTAAACTAACGTATTTTCTTAAAGACTGATTTGACAGGTACCTCTCGAAATAGGCTGGAGCTATAGGTGTCATAAGAGGATCTTGCAAATCCATAGATACCTAAAGTCTGTTGTTTTTGTTTCTTTGTACATTTATGATCCGCCTGTGGATCTTATTACATTCCAGTCTGTACATTCATAAACTCGAACACTCAGACATTATGGTTTGTAATAGTTTATTCACCAAGCCTTCCGCTGTGCTATTATATTGTGTGTATTGACTATGATGATATCAACTACGTCACGATACTCCCCACCGGTAATACGTGGAAACATCGGGGTGTGACAGGTTGGTATCAGAGCCAACATTGAGTGAATTAAACACTAGCCTTTTGTGTTTAATCTCAATGACACAATAAGCACATTCCTTAGACTCTCGAGTCTAGGCAAATGACCTAGGAAGTATTCTTAACTTTCCTTTACTATTTTATTTTATGTTGTTTTGTTTTTTTTCTTGATTTGACAGGAAGATCAACTTCAATGCCTCCAAGACTAAGGGGTAGAGGAAAGGGTCCCATGCGAGGGGGACCATCTGCAGCTGGACCATCACATCGACGCACACCATCTGCGTCAGTCTCCAGTTCTGACTCTCACAATCTGTGGGGTCACTCCCTTGAACCAGCAAGACATTCTGTCTCCCTGGGATCCTCACCGACTGACCTTCCATACTTTGGAGCACACATTCCTGATGAACCTCAACATTCTCACCATTCTCAAGGATCGCACCACTCCCTTCACTCCCACTCCTTACACTCTCATTCCTTTCACCAATCAGACTCTACCTACTCTCCCGCACAGTTTAACCCAAACGATTACGTTAACGACTTTTTGGGCTACAACCCTTTGGGGCCTGAGGATCACTTTTCCCAGGAAATGGAGATGGATGACGACCCGGACCCAGAGCTGCAAACAGGAACACCGGGCCACCCAATTAGTATCTCAAGCGGTTCCCCATTTCAGGGATCACCGTACCGTGGGCCCGATTCATACCAAGCAAGGATGGCCACATATGATTGGTACTTTACTCCTTCGTACCATAACTCTCAAGCTCAACCTCCCTTGGTTGAACCCCAGCTTCAGGCAATTTCACCTCCACCACTTCCTGTTGAGGAGCCGCCTCAACAGCCACCTCAGCCACCTCCCGAGCCTTCAAGGCAAAGGAGGAATGCACGTATATCCGTGTGAGGAGGACCTCGTTTTAGTTCTCCTCAGGGTTCAAGTTCTTACCCTCCTATCCACGAGGACCCCCAAATGGGTGGACCCTCGAATGCGGTACCGGAGAACAATCCTCCGTCAGCTCCTTATGCACCACCACCACCAATGGGTTTCAATAACCCGATACCGACATACCCGGGTTCATCTGGGTATAATCCATCTGGTTATCCATCTGATTATGGAACCCATGATCCATATCTCACAGCTTCACTATATCATCATCTTTACCCTTCTTCTTACCCTCCAGTTTATCCAACTGGATACCCGGCGCAGGATTATCAATACCCGCCATACCAGCAACCTCCTCAGTATCAGCAACAGCAAACTCAAGAGATTCTAGAGAGGTTAGACAGGGTTGAACATAAAGCCCATGAAACAAAGAAGTAGCACAATAGTTTTGTTAAAGGTCTTATGGGCCTTCTTAAGGGCAAGAAAAAGTAGGAAATTGTTGTTCCATGTTGTATTGTCTTTCAATAAGTCCCTGCGTTCCTTGTACCAAGTCCCTGCGTGGACTTCTTTCCTCTTTCAGTAAGCCCCTGCGTGGGCAGTGTGTTGATTCAAGTCCCGTTTAGGGCATCGTTGTACTAGTTTCTCTAATTAATGAAGTTATTTTCGATTTTAAATATGTATTTTATTACATCATGTTATATCATTACAAAATTTTTATTTGATCTGCCAATAATTTCTTAAAGGTATAACCTAGCCAAAATATTAAATGGCTATGATGGTACAACCTTTTTAAAACAATAAATCTATGTTGACATCTGAAAACATGTTAACATTCCTAGCTGTGCGGTACGAGAAACCACACAAGCTCCCAAATGTTCTTGGATTTTTCCAAGTCACTTATATATATAGCCAATATGATCAATGCGAATCATGGCTGATAAACATCAATATGATGTAAACACCTAAACATCCGCTAGAGGTGTATGCTTATAAGCAAAGGTGTAATAAGACAATGAATATTTATTTTATAAACTTCTTGTCAAAAGGGGCGATGAACCTTGTTCGACCCTTAAAAAGGTCATTGACCCAAAAGATCAATGATTATGATTGTCCCTGTGACAAGGCCTTGTGCTATCTAAATGTCCCTCGAGACAAGCCTTGTGCTATAAGAAAATGTCTTTCATGACATCGACAGTGGTGATTCATATCCCCTGTCTAATCATTCTAAAGGATTATATCCTATTAACTGCTTATTATGGTTCCTCTATAACCTAGGCAAATTATAATTGAACTGATTTTTATTTTAAGTGGTCTATATGGTTTAATAATACCATGACCATCTAATCATCAATACGATGATTTATTTAAATATAGCGTTACTGTTTGATATAGTATACGAAAAATGGCTGGATCGGATGAGGCGAACAGTCATCCTGCAGAAGGAAATAACACCAGGATTAGCATCACTGGTGCCGAACTGCAGGCTATGATCACCGCAGCAGTTACTCAGGCGGTGGATGCTAGATTTAAAGAGCCGAGTGTTGTTCGGTCTCAAACTCATTCAAAATCCCACTCTCAACCTCATACTGATAAGAAAAGTGAGTCTCAGCACTCATCTAACCAGAATAGTGAGCCTAAGAGGCAGCTTGTCCTCGAGCCAACTCCCAGATACACCAAGGGATGTACCTATAAGTACTTTGTCTCCTGTAAACCGAGGGATTTTACAGGAGAAAAGGGAGCAATTGATTGCATGAAATGGCTGGATGAGATGGAGACTGTGATAGATATTAGCGGATGTGCTAAAGAGGATTTACTGAAATTTGTATCACAATCTTTCAAGGGCGATGCCCTCACTTGGTGGAAAGCATTAGTGCAAGCCACTGGAAAGGTTCCTTTGTATAATCTGTCATGGAAAAAAGTTTGTGGATTTGGTCAAGGACACCTATTGTCCTCAGCACGAGGTTGAGCGGATAGAGACTGATTTCCTCACTTTAGTAATGAAGGATCTGGATTGTAGATCCTACGTGACTAGCTTCAACTCAATGTCAAGGCTTGTGCCATATCTAGTCACTCCTGAACCCAAACGCATTGCGCGTTTCATCGGTGGATTGGCCCCTGAAATAAAAGGGAATGTTAAGGCTTTTAAACCAGCCACTTATAGATCAGCTGTAGATCTATCTTTGTCCCTAACTCTTGATGTTGTAAGGAGTAGGACAAAGAAAACCACTGATGAGGGAAAAAGGAAGAGGGAGGAAGATCAGTCCCATCATTCGAACAAAAAGAACAGAGGGAACTCTGGTTCCAAGAAAGGGCAGTCGGGTGATAAGCCCAGATGCAAGACTTGCAATAAGAGGCACTTTGGAAAGTGCAATCAGGACCCACAAGCTAAACTGTAACACCTCGAAAATTCGTGTTCAATGAAATAACGACACGTGTCATATAAGACAAAAGTGATATAAACCCGGGTGTAATTAAAGATGTATGGCAGGATTTAAAAGTATCGTCATGTTAAATTTTTACCTCTGAACGACCTCATATAAATCCCAAGACCCTAATATTTATTATAAACATCAGATATACTCCGGTAAATACCCACAATAATTGAATTCAAAGAGCAAGATAAGATACTACGGAAATTTCTACGGTAAACCCTTTTGTTCGGCACTTTCAATAAGGATTCAATGAAACATACCAAAGTGGTAGGGTATGTCACTGTTCAAGGCACATTTTAGTGGCCCCTTAATGTAAAATAATGTCCCAAATTCGAAACAAGTGGTTGCCCTTTCGAAATCCTGAAAGAACAAAAGTTTTATGCTCCTGATCATAGGCTTACGGACCGTAAGCCTACCCCCTTACGGTCCGTAAGGGGGTGCCAGCGACAGGGAAACGGGCTGCAGCCTGATAAAAGCTTGTAACTGACCCATATTCGATTTTCCTCATATTTCTTGACCCCTAAACAACCCCTAAACATCTAGGGACACTTGTGGATGAATTGTGGTTAGTTATAGACTTAGATGTCAACATTTTGTGGTGTTGAAATCACTATAAAAGGCCAATGAGTTGCAAACATTCTTCACACCTTCATTCTTGCATTCCTGATCACTTCTGGAGCTCAAGACTTCTCTCAAGTGATCTCTGGTCGTTCATAGAACTCTTGTAAGTAGACTTAACCTTTCTTAATTAAGTTTTAGCTTAGTTTTAGCTTAAAGGTCAAACCGTCGTAATTAACGGTTGACTTAACGAATAATCACTAATGGTCCAGTGATTAGTCGAATTGAAAGTGGTTACAAGTTGGTAATTATGTGGGTAATAAACCCTTAAAAGGGTTCCCCCTGATTCCCACTCTAACTAGGTCTAATGTCGGGTCAAACTTGCGATTAAAAAGTCAACAGGATACTTAAATTCTAAATTATGCATAATTAGGAATGTAGAACATATACAACCTGTTTGATCATTATTATAACTTGGTAATTAGTATAAGAACATGTCTAAACATGTTCAACTCGACAATTTCCTGTAAAGACCCGGTTCGGAACCGAAAGTCGCATAGTTTGACTTTCGCTTTGACTTCCAGTTCTGACCCGTTTAAGCATGTTTTAGAAATGCCTTAAAGCTTTATTTAGACCAGGTTACATGCTAGTATAATCCTCTGAGATTATACATCATGGTTCATTAGTTAACCAATTAATATGCATGATTCCGTTAATTGCTCATATGTTGACCATTATGCCCTTTTCACCTTAAAACGTGATTTTTGGAAAAGTAAAAGAGTAGAAACCTTATATACTAATATATAAACTTGTAACCAAAATTTGATATCAGTTGGTGGTGTAGATTGAGAGTTATGCTCATTAGCGTAAATTGAAGGCTTTATGTTAATTAAACGGCGTAATTAGCGTATAGCCTACTTAAGCCTACTTTTTGGATATCAAACTTATTACCCACTGATGTAATATATTATTTTGGGATTTTTGAAGATTTTTAATTAATTTTAGGCTGAGCATAACTAATAGTCGTAGGCTTAATCCGGTAATTGTCGGTTTTGCCCTTACGGGCTATAAAATGAGTTTTACATATCTAAACGACTCCAAACCTTTTGCTACTGATCCTAAATGATAAATAAATTATTTTAAGCCTTCTGGAATAATAAAAATATCAGCCTTAGGTATAGAACCCGTAATCGGCTTCTAATCGCCTTATTAAGCGTTTTTAGCGCATAGTATGTACTAAGACTATTTTTAAACATACAAGGGTGATACCTACTGATATTTTAGGCAAATTATAATATTTTAACAGTAAGCAAAAGTTGTTTAACTCAGACTTCAGTTTTGAGCTTTTCGGCTTATGTGAAATTACCAAAATGCCCCTACGGTGCATAGTTTGGTTATAATTGATAAGTTTCACATATATACATTATCCTACTATTATAAATTAGAAAAATAAGTATTTTTGCTGATTACATCAGACCTGTAACTCAGGATAATACTTAAACTCTTTTATAACCTTTTAAATGACCAAACTACCCCTACGGGGCATAGTTTGTGTTTATATACGTTCCGGGCATAATAAAAGATATCTTACTGATGTCACAACATATTTGAGGCATAATTAACTTAGGAAACCTGTATATGGCTCTCATAAATACCCGGTACGCTTATTACGCGTTCGGTTCTGTTTATGTAACTAGTTTACATAAATTAGCCGAAACGGGTCAAACCTTATCGTTTTATCTCAAAATCCAGAATGTGTATGAATTACCCATATAAGACAAGTCTCCGAACATGTCGGGTTTAAATCACATTCTATCCGCTCTTCGCTTAATCGTACGTACGAACCGTATCTTTGAAACTAACCGGTCTAAGCTTAAGCTTAATTAAAGACCCGTTAGGATTCTAATAGGTTATATTAAACCTTCGTTCCAGATTAGGAGGACCAGTAAAAGCTACTTGCATTTGCTTATTGTGATTATTACTTTGCTCAGGTAAATACTTCTAACTTATTTTCCCTATACGGGCTTGGGTTACGGTATATAAAATACCGCTTGGTCGGGCATCAAATCTTCCATCGTTAGGTGGTTAATTGAATAATTTGATCGGCCCGTTTAAATTGTTTTGTTTGCTTAAAGCCTTTGGGGGGTTAATGACCATGTCCCGGATATCCTTGGCATCATTTTACGAAATGGCCATGACTTAAGCGCGGGGTGTAGGCGTACACCCGTCAGTGCACAAAAGAATAATGTGGTGTGTCTATTGATCTTTAACCCGGACACGATCCGGGCTACTGAACGCATAAGTAACATGTAATTCATTTACGAGATTATAAATTTAAATAATTATCCCAAGTTATAAAAAGTTTGTGCCACGTGCATTCAAATCAATTTTTAATCATTTTAAAATGAGTCAGTTGATTGTATTTACCAGTGTAAACTGACGTATTTTCCCAAAAAGATTAAATGCAGGTACTAAACGTAATAGGCTGGATTGTCTCCTTAGCATCAATAAAGAGTCTCGCAAGCTTAAGATGCCTATCGTCTGTTGAACTACTGTTTCCATTTTATTTTCGATCCGTCTGTGGATAAACAATCGATTATTGTGATACTTGATATGACAATATTATATTCGGTTGAATATTATCTTTCAATTTGCTTCCGCTATGCATATTAAATATTGTGTTGTTTGACTATTATGTTGCCAACCACGTCACGATAATCCCCCACCGGGCTCACCGGTGACACGTGGAAATCCGGGGTGTGACAGGTTGGTATCAGAGCCAACACTGAGTGAATTAAACACTCGCCTTTTGTGTTTAATCTCAGTTACACAATTGCACATTTCAAAACTTTCGAGTCTAGACAAAGAACATAGGAACAATCCAGATTTGTTTCAATTTAAATTTTTAACTTTGTCTTTTATTTTATATTCTTGTCGTTATCTTATGTTATATTGACAGGACTTAATATGCCGCCAAGATTCTTTCGACGGAGTGGACGAGGAAAGGGGCCAATCACCGCCCCCAATGACCATGAGGCAGGACCTTCGCACATGCGAGCTCCTTCCACCACTGCGAGTGCTGACCCTAGAGAAAACCGGAGGAACCTATTTGAACCAGCTAGACGATCCGTCTTGCACAGTTCGACACCTCCCATTCACAACTCTTATGGACCACAGTCAGAAAATGAGCCCGACAACCCTCAACCTTCCTACATACCTCTTCAGCGATCCCTATCGCATAGTTCCTTTGGAGACCCCACACCTATTTTTTGGGGCCGGTTTAATCCGGAAAATTACGTACAAGAACCAGTGAGTTTTAACCCATTGGGGCCAGAGGATCATTACTCCGGCGATCATGCAGAAGACATGGACGAGGACACGGATCCCGTCGAGCCAGCAACCGGAACTCCCAACCATCCGATCGATGTCTCAGATGGTTCGCCTTTTCATGGATCACCTTACCTTGGTCCGGACAGTTACCAGGCACGATTTAACCGGTTCGAGTGGTGTTTTACACCCTCACACCATTCGTCGCCTCACCAGCAGCAACAGCAGCAGCATCATCAAGATTCCTCTGGGATTCACGATTCGTGGCAGTCACGCCACCGCCTCCACCGCCACCAGTTCAGCCGGCACCTCCGCAACCACCAAGGCGTAGGAGAACCGGAGTGCGGATGTCCGCGCGAGGAGGAGATTTTCATTTTAGCTCTCCTCGACAATCAAGTGGCAGTCATTATCTGCCACTTCCAGAAGATCCGCAAATGGGTGGACCTTCGAACCCAGTTGCACCGCAACCACCACCGATGGGTTTTGATAACCCGATTCCAGCATACACGGGTTCTATGTCGTATAACCCATTTGAACCGCCGACTCACAACAACTATGGTTACGCTAAAGCCGACCCATACATGGTAGCGGCCAATTATAACGCCCATCACCCAGAAGGACCGTATGGAGCTCCTTGGGGAGTAGGTTACCCAACTCATGGGTACCAAATACCTACTAGACCTATTATTCGGCAACAATCGCAGCCGCCAAGGTTCTCTCCACCAGAGCATGAAGAAATTCTTCAAAGGTTGGACCAGGTCGAGCGAGATTTTCACAGGGACCGCAGGGAGCGACAAAGTTTCTTCCAAGGATTGACAAGCCTAATAAAAGGGAAGAGCAAGAAGGACCATTGAATCCTTCCACTGTTGTTGTAATTTTCCTTGTATCAGTTGAGCCCCTGTGTGGGCCTGTCTTGCTGTATTGACCCCTACGAGGGTATGTGTGTTTGTTTGTTTTGACCCCTGCGTGGGTCTATCTTTCTGTAACCCCTACGAGGGTATGTTGTATGTTGAGTCCCTGCGTGGACTATTATTTCAGTTTGACCCCTGCGTGGGTAAGTGTTTGTTAAAAAGGCCCGTTTAGGGCAATATGTAATCTTTTAATAATTAATGGAATGTTAAGTTTATAAATTTCATTCTTGCTATTATACGCATAAATATATTATATGAAATAAATGAATCAAAATCATTCCTTTTAAATAATCTGCCTGTTTAATATTGAATAAGAATCTTAAGAGTGAAACCTAGCCTTCGGGTCATTATAAGACCGGGCCAAGATGGTAAAGCCTATTTAAAAGATTCAAATCCTAGTTAACATCTGAAAACATGTTAACACTCCTGGCAGATGTGATTCGTTAAAATCACACACGTCATTTTTATTTAAGGATTCTTTAAAAGATTCCTAACCCAACTTAATGATCTCTGAATCATGGGTTTAGATCATTAATTAAGATGATCATATTTTGACCATACTTTGGTAATATAATGCCTACGGGCCTTGCTCATTTCTACATGAGCCAAAAGACACTGGTAGCTATGACTCCCTGTCTGAAAAAGGTAATGAACTTTCATTCAAACCTTAATGCCTCGATTCTCTAAAATCATGGCTTATATAATCCTATAAGATGATCATATTTTAACTATACATTAATAATATAACGCCTACGGGCCCTTGCTCATTTCTACATGAGCCAAAACACAGTGGTAGCTATGACTCCCTGTCCGAAAAAGGTAATGAACTATGTTCAAACCTTAAAAGCCTTGATTCTCTGAAATCATAGCTTATGGTTTAACTTGTCCTTGTGACTAGGCCTTTTGTGCTACAAATAAAACTGTTATTGTTTTATAATTAGGATAAATTATAATAGAAATCCTAAATAAATATGATTAATAAATTAACCAAATATGGTCTCTGTCTACCGTGGTTAATGAATTGCCATAAAAGACAATTCCATAATAAACTCCCAAGTAAACTATTGTCCTTGTTTTCTGTAACAGTTCAATTAAAATGGCTGACTCTGATGAAATTAATAGTCACCCCATGGAGAATAATGATAACGCCCAAATAAATCTAACGGGTGCTGAATTGAAAGCGCTAGTAGATGGCGCAGTTACAAGGGCCTTAGAGCGGCAGTACGAAGAATATAGTGGGACTCGGAGTAGGACCCTATCTACACCACATTCAAAGCCCAAGACACATTCTGAGGCTCATAGAAAGCCTCCCTCCAAGAAGGATGAACCCAAGAAAGATGATGACGATCGTCAGTCCACAAACCACAACAGTGCTCCGTCTCAAAAGATTGTTTTGAATCAAGAACCCCGTAATAAGGGTTGCTCCTATAAATACTTTGTTTTGTGCAAACCCAGAAATTTCACTGGGGAAAAAGGAGCCATTGACTTCATGACGTGGTTAGATGAGATGGACACGGTAGTGGATATCAGCGGATGCGCTGAGAGGGATATAGTCAAGTTTGTGTCTCAATCTTTTAAAGGCAAGGCCTTAGCCTGGTGGAGATCACTGATTCAAGCTACCGGGAAGATCCCATTGTACAACATGACATGGGAGCAATTTGATGCCCTCATCAGGGAAAATTACTGCCCTCAACATGAGGTTGAGAAGATAGAGTCTGATTTTCTATCATTGGTAATGACCAATCTAGATTGCCAAGCTTACCTCACGAGCTTTAATACCATGTCGAGATTGGTTCCGTATTTGGTGACTCCGGAACCCAAACGAATAGCTCATTTCATTGGGGGGTTAGCCCCCGAGATAAAGGCAAGCGTGAAGGCTTCTCGACCAGCTACTTTCCGATCGGTAGCTGACATATCTTTGTCCCTCACTCTGGATGCGGTCAGGCAAAGATCGCTGAGGAATAAGGATGCCGAGAAAAGAAAACGTGAAGATGATAATTCACGGAGGTCAAACAAAAAGCACCGAGGAAACGGTGATAACAAGAAGGGGTCTGAGTCAAGGAAAGATGGGCATCAGTCTGGTGAGAAGCCCAAGTGCAAGATTTGCAAGAAACAGTACTACGAAAAGTGCAGGTTAGAATCGAACTCGGAGACCCAGTCAAGAACTTTTGCTTGCGGGATATGCAAGTCCAAGGAACACAAAACCATGGATTGCAAAAAGCTGAAGGATGCAACTTGCTACAGTTGCAATGAGAAAGGGCACATTAAAACCAATTGCCCTAAATACGCCAAGAAGCCTGAAGAGGCCAAGAAGACCAATGCTAGGGTCTTTAGGATGGATGCGAAGGAGGCTGTGCAAGACGATAACGTGATCACAGGTACCTTCCTCATAAATGATATCTATGCAAGAGTACTTTTTGATTCAGGCGCAGATAAATCATTTGTAGATAATAAGTTTTGCAAATTGCTGAATTTACCTATTAAAACCTTAAGTGTGAAATATGAGGTTGAGTTAGCAGATGGCACCTTAGAAACCGCCTCAACTATATTAGAGGGATGTTTCATATCCATTAAGAACCACTCTTTTCCTTTGTCCCTACTTCCTTTGAAGTTGGCCGGTTTCGACATCGTTTTAGGCATGGACTGGTTATCTCATAACCAGGCCCAAATTATCTGTAATAAGAAGCAAGTGGTGATCAAGACTCCGTCTGGCGAATCACTTACCATTCAGGGAGATACCCGGTATGGATTGCCTGAGCAAGTGACTATGCTCAAGGCCTCTAAGTGTTTAAAGAAGGGTTGTGTCATCTACATGGCACAAGTGACAATTGATGAGCCGAAACCGAAGATGGAAGATATTCCTGTCATTTCTGAATACCCAGAAGTTTTTCCTGAAGAACTACCTGGTCTACCACCAGATAGACAAGTGGAATTCAGAATCGACATCATCCCTGGAGCAGCACCTGTTGCTAGAGCGCCTTACAGGTTGGCGCTAACAGAGATGAAGGAATTGAGGACACAACTAGACGAATTGCTAGCTAAAGGTTTCATTAAACCTAGTTCGTCTCCTTGGGGAGCGCCAGTCTTGTTTGTCAAAAAGAAGGATGGATCGATGCGCCTGTGCATCGATTATCGTGAGCTTAACAAAGTCACAATAAAGAATAGGTATCCTTTGCCCAGGATCGACGATTTGTTCGATCAATTGCAAAGGGCAAGTTACTTCTCGAAGATTGACTTGAGGTCAGGCTACCACCAACTGAAGGTTAGAGATGAGGACGTACACAAAACTACATTTAGGACTCGTTATGGTCATTACGAGTTCCTAGTGATGCCTTTTGGGCTCACTAATGCACCAGCCGCGTTCATGGATCTCATGAATCGCGTTTGCAAGCCGTACTTAGATAAATTCGTCATCGTTTTCATCGACGACATTCTCATCTACTCGAAGAACTAAGCTGACCATGAGAAACACCTTCGCTGTATTCTTAAACTGCTACATCATGAGAAACTCTACGCCAAATTCTCCAAGTGTGAATTTTGGCTTCGAGAAGTCCAATTCCTTGGACATGTGGTTAGTGAGCGTGGTATCCAAGTGGATCCCGCTAAGGTCGAAGCTGTTATGAACTGGCAAGAGCCGAAGACACCTACCGAGATTCGTAGCTTCCTAGGCTTGGCAGGATACTATGGGCGATTTATTGAAAAATTTTCAAGGATTGCTGCACCCCTAACTTCTCTGACTAGGAAGAAGATTAAGTTTGACTGGGGGCCTAAGCAGCAAGAAGCTTTTGATATTCTGAAGCAGAAATTGAGCAATGCACCTGTGTTGACATTGCCTGATGGAATCGAAGAATTCGTAGTTTACTGCGATGCATCACACACTGGCATGGGATGTGTGCTTATGCAGAAAGGCAAGGTTATTGCCTATGCTTCAAGACAGTTAAAGGTGCATGAAAAGAATTACACCACCCATGACTTGGAGTTGGGTGCCATTGTATTTGCACTGAAACTATGAAGGCACTATTTATATGGTATCAAATGTGTGATCTATTCTGATCACAAAAGCCTCCAGCACCTGTTTAATCAGAAGGATTTAAACATGAGGCAGCGCCGTTGGATGGAGACTTTGAATGATTATGATTGTGAAATCAGATACCATCCCGGCAAGGCGAATGTAGTCGCTGATGCCTTGAGTCGAAAGGAAAGGGTGAAACCCATCCGAATCAATGCCAAGAGCATTGAGATTAAGAACTGTTTGAATGAAAGGTTGTTAGCTGCACAGAAGGAAGCTGTGTTGGAAGCTAACTATCCTAATGAAAAGCTAGGGGTAACTGAGAAGCAGTTATCTCTTGGCAAAGACGGAATACTGAGATTGAATGGACGAATATGGGTTCCAATTTATGGAGGACTTTGGGAGGTTATCCTCCAGGAAGCCCATAGTTCTAAATATTCTGTTCATCCTGGAGCTGATAAGATGTACCAGGATCTAAGGGCAAACTATTGGTGGATAGGCTTGAAGAAGTCTGTAGCTACCTATGTAGCTAAATGCTTGACGTGTGCGTAAGTCAAAGCAGAACATCAAAAACCATCAGGTTTGCTACAACAGCCTGAACTTCCTACCTGGAAGTGGGAAATGGTAACTATGGATTTTATCACCAAGTTACCTAAGACAAGGAAAGGAAATGATACCATATGGGTAATCGTAGACAGACTGACTAAGTCAGCAGATTTCCTACCCATTAAGGAGACCTACAGCTCCGACATGTTAGCCCAGTTGTATGTAGACAAGATTGTAGCTTTACATGGCATACCTGTGTCTATTATCTCTGACAGAGATACTAGATACACGTCCCATTTTTGGAAAAGCTTCCAACAATCTTTGGGCACACGTTTGAATTTTAGTACGGCTTACCATCCTCAGACAGACGGTCAGAGTGAGCGTACTATTCAAACGTTGGAAGACATGCTTCGAGCATGCGTGATTGATTTGGGTGGCAGTTGGGATAACCACCTACCACTAATTGAGTTCTCCTACAACAATAGCTAACATACCAGCATTAAGGCTGCGCCTTTTGAGGCCTTATACGGTAGAAAGTGTAGAACGCCCGTTTGTTGGGCGGAAGTTGGAGATGTCCAATTATCAGGACCAGAGATAGTCTTTGAAACGATGGACAAGATTGTCCAGATTCATGACCGTCTCAAAGCTGCCCGAGATAGGCAGAAGAGTTACGCTGATCCAAAGCGTAAACCTATGAAATTTGAAGTAGGCGATAAAGTCTTACTTAAGGTATCACACTGGAAAGGAGTGATGCGGTTTGGTAAGAAAGGTAAGTTAAGCCCAAGGTATATAGGACCATTCGAGATTATCGAATGTGTTGGGTCAGTGGCTTACAAGTTAAACTTACCTGAAGAGCTCAGTGGTATTCATAACGTATTCCACGTCTGCAATCTGAAGAAATGCCTAGCTAATGAATCGCTAGTCATACCACATACGGATGTGCATATAGATGAGAGCTTGAAATTTGTGGAAAAACCATTGTCGATTGAAGATCGACAGGTAAAGAAGCTTCGAAGGAAGCATGTACCTATTGTAAAGGTCAAATGGGATGCCCGTAGAGGTCCCGAATATACGTGGGAGGTTGAGTCCACGATGAAAGAAAAATACCCTTATTTGTTTCAATAAATCTCGAGGTCGAGATTTCTTTTAAGGGGGTGAGGATGTAACACCTCGAAAATTCGTGTTCAATGAAATAACGACACGTGTCATATAAGACAAAAGTGATATAAACCCGGGTGTAATTAAAGATGTATGGCAGGATTTAAAAGTATCGTCATGTTAAATTTTTACCTCTGAACGACCTCATATAAATCCCAAGACCCTAATATTTATTATAAACATCAGATATACTCCGGTAAATACCCACAATAATTGAATTCAAAGTGCAAGATAGGATACTACGGAAATTTCTACGGTAAACCTTTTTGTTCGGCACTTTCAATAAGGATTCAATGAAACATACCAAAGTGGTAGGGTATGTCACTGTTTAAGGCACATTTTAGAGGCCCCTTAATGTAAAATAATGTCCCAAATTCGAAACAAGTGGTTGCCCTTTCGGAATCCTGAAAGAACAAAAGTTTTATGCTCCTGATCATAGGTTTATGGACCGTAAGCCTACCCCCTTACGGTCCGTAAGGGGGTGCCAGCGACAGGGAAACGGGCTGCAGCCTGTTAAAAGCTTGTAACTGACCCATATTCGATTTTCCTCATATTTCTTGACCCCTAAACAACCCCTAAACATCTAGGGACACTTGTGGATGAATTGTGGTTAGTTATAGACTTAGATGTCAACATTTTGTGGTGTTGAAATCACTATAAAAGGCCAATGAGTTGCAAACATTCTTCACACCTTCATTCTTGCATTCCTGATCACTTCTGGAGCTCAAGACTTCTCTCAAGTGATCTCTGGTCGTTCATAGAACTCTTGTAAGTATACTTAACCTTTCTTAATTAAGTTTTAGCTTAGTTTTAGCTTAAAGGTCAAACCGTCGTAATTAACGGTTGACTTAACGATTAATCACTAATGGTCCAGTGATTAGTCGAATTGAAAGTGGTTACAAGTTGGTAATTATGTGGGTAATAAACCCTTAAAAGGGTTCCCCCTGATTCCCACTCTAACTAGGTCTAATGTCGGGTCAAACTTGCGATTAAAAAGTCAACAGGATACTTAAATTCTAAATTATGCATAATTAGGAATGTAGAACATATACAACCTGTTTGATCATTATTATAACTTGGTAATTAGTATAAGAACATGTCTAAACATGTTCAACTCGACAATTTCCTGTAAAGACCCGGTTCGGAACCGAAAGTCGCATTGTTTGACTTTCGCTTTGACTTCCAGTTCTGACCCGTTTAAGCATGTTTTAGAAATGCCTTAAAGCTTTATTTGGACCAGGTTACATGCTAGTATAATCCTCTAAGATTATACACCATGGTTCATTAGTTAACCAATTAATATGCATGATTCCGTTAATTGCTCATATGTTGACCATTATGCCCTTTTCACCTTAAAATGTGATTTTTGGAAAAGTAAAAGAGTAGAAACCTTATATACTGATATATAAACTTGTAACCAAAATTTGATATCAGTTGGAGGTGTAGATTGAGAGTTATGCTCATTAGCGTAAATTGAAGGCTTTATGTTAATTAAACGGCGTAATTAGCGTATAGCCTACTTAAGCCTACTTTTTGGATCTCAAACTTATTACCCACTGATGTAATATAATATTTTGGGGTTTTTGAAGATTTTTAATTAATTTTAGGCTGAGCATAACTAATAGTCGTAGGCTTAATCCGGTAATTGTCGGTTTTGCCCTTACGGGCTATAAAATGAGTTTTACATATCTAAACGACTCCAAACCTTTTGCTACTAATCCTAAATGATAAATAAATTATTTTAAGCCTTCTGGAATAATAAAAATATCAGCTTTAGGTATAGAACCCATAATCGGCTTCTAATCGCCTTATTAAGCTTTTTTAGCGCATAGTATGTACTAAGACTATTTTTAAACATACAAGGGTGATACCTACTGATATTTTAGGCAAATTATAATATTTTAACAGTAAGTAAAAGTTGTTTAACTCAGACTTCAGTTTTGAGCTTTTCGGCTTATGTGAAATTACCAAAATGCCCCTACGGTGCATAGTTTGGTTATAATTGATAAGTTTCACATATATACATTATCCTACTGTTATAAATTAGTAAAATAAGTATTTTTGCTGATTATATCAGACCTGTAACTCAGGATAATACTTAAACTCTTTTATAACCTTTTAAATGACCAAACTACCCCTACGGGGCATAGTTTGTGTTTATATACATTTCGGGCATAATAAAAGACATCTTACTGATGTCAAAACATATTTGAGGCATAATTAACTTAGAAAACCTGTATATGGCTCTCATAAATACCCGGTACGCTTATTACGCGTTCGGTTCGGTTTATGTAACTAGTTTACATAAATTAGCCGAAACGGGTCAAACCTTATCGTTTTATCTCAAAATCCAGAATGTGTATGAATTACCCATATAAGACAAGTCTCCGAACATGTCAGGTTTAAATCACATTCTATCCGGTCTTCGCTTAATCGTGCGTACGAACCGTATCTTTGAAACTAACCGGTCTAAGCTTAAGCTTAATTAAAGACCCGTTAGGATTCTAATAGGTTATATTAAACCTTCGTTCCAGATTAGGAGGACCAGTAAAAGCTACTTGCATTTGCTTATTGTGATTATTACTTTGCTCAGGTAAATACTTTTAACTTATTTTCCCTATACGGGCTTGGGTTACGGTATATAAAATACCGCTTGGTCGGGCATCAAATCTTCTATCGTTAGGTGGTTAATTGAATAGTTTGATCAGCCCGTTTAAATTGTTTTGTTTGCTTAAAGCCTTTGGGGGGTTAATGACCATGTCCCGGATATCCTTGGCATCATTTTACGAAATGGCCACGACTTAAGCGCGGGGTGTAGGCGTACACTCGTCATGCACAAAAGAATAATGTGGTGTGTCTATTGATCTTTAACCCGGACACGATTCGGGCTACTGAACGCATAAGTAACATGTAATTCATTTACGAGATTATAAATTTAAATAATTATCCCAAGTTATAAAAAGTTTGTGCCACGTGCATTCAAATCAATTTTTAATCATTTTAAAATGAGTCAGTTGATTGTATTTACCAGTGTAAACTGACGTATTTTCCCAAAAAGATTAAATGCAGGTACTAAACGTAATAGGCTGGATTGTCTCCTTAGCATCAATAAAGAGTCTCGCAAGCTTAAGATGCCTATCGTCTGTTGAACTACTGTTTCCATTTTATTTTCGATCCGTCTGTGGATAAACAATCGATTATTGTGATACTTGATATGACAATATTATATTCGGTTGAATATTATCTTTCAATTTGCTTCCGCTGTGCATATTAAATATTGTGTTGTTTGACTATTATGTTGCCAACCACGTCACGATAATCCCCCACCGGGCTCACCGGTGACACGTGGAAATCCGGGGTGTGACATAAACCTTGTGGGATCTGCAAAAAGAAGGGGCACAAATCTATAGAGTGCTGGAATATCAAGGATGCAACCTGTTACGGTTGCAATGAAAAGGGGCACATCAAAACAAATTGCCCCAAGAACGCCAAGAAGCCCGATGAGGCGAAGAAAAACAACGCTAGAGTTTTTCAGATGAATGCAAGGGAAGCGGTGGATGACGAGAAAGTCATAACAGGTACCTTCCTCATTAATAATATTTATGCTAGAGTCTTATTTGATTCAGGTGCTGATAAGTCGTTTGTAGACCATAAGTTTAGTAGATTACTGAATCTGCCTATTAAGACTCTAGACATAAAATATGAGGTAGAACTTGCCGATGGTACCTTAGAAACAGCCTCGACTCTTCTTGATGGATGCTTCATATCCATTAAGATTCATTCTATCCCGCTATCCCTCTTGCCAATGAAATTGGCTGGGTTTGATATAGTTTTAGGCATGGATTGGTTGTCGCATAACCAAGCTCAAATTGCCTGTGATAAAAAGCTAGTTATTATCAAAACCCCTTCTGGTGAATCTCTTCACCATTTAAGGAGACACACAATACGGATTACCCAGCAATGTGTCTATTCTCAAGTTATCACAGTGTATGAAAAATGGATGTGTCATTTACATGGCACAAGTGACTGTGAATGATCCGAAACCTAAAATTGAAGACATCCCAATCATCTCTGAGTATCCTGATGTCTTTCCTAATGAATTACCTGGATTACCTCCAGAAAGGCAAGTAGAATTCAGAATAGACATTCTGCCTGGATCTGCACCTATTGCGCGAGCTCCTTATCGTTTAGCACCTACTGAGATGAAAGAACTCAGGACACAATTAGATGACTTATTGGAAAAGGGTTTTATACAACCCAGCTCTTCGCCTTGGGGAGCTCCAATATTGTTTGTGAAAAAGAAGGACGGATCAATGCGCTTATGTATTGATTACCGTGAATTGAATAAGGTAACGATCAAGAATCGTTATCCCTTACCCAGGATCGACGACTTATTTGATCAGCTCCAAGGGGCGAGCTTCTTTTCAAAGATTGATTTAAGATCGGGGTATCATCAACTCAAGGTCCGGACTGAAGATGTGCCTAAGACAGCATTCAGAACAAGGTATGGACATTTTGAGTTCTTAGTGATGCCTTTTGGGCTCACTAATGCGCCCGCAGCATTCATGGACCTCATGAATAGAGTCTGCAAACCATACTTAGATATGTTTGTCATAATCTTTATAGACGACATACTTATCTACTCTCGTAATATAGTGGATCACGAGAAGCACCTTAGATGTATCTTAGGATTGCTTCGACAGGAGAAGTTGTATGCTAAATTCTCCAAGTGCGAGTTTTGGCTTCGCGAAGTCCAGTTTCTTGGACATATTGTTAGTGAGCGTGGTATCCAAGTTGATCCTGCTAAGGTAGAAGCTGTAATCAACTGGGAAGCACCAAAGACTCCAACTGAAATTCGTAGCTTTTTGGGTTTAGCTGGATACTATAGAAGATTCATAGAAAACTTCTCGAGGATAGCAGCACCATTAACTTCACTGACCCGTAAGAATGTTAAATTTGATTGGGGTCTAAAGCAACAGGAATCCTTTGAGATTCTAAAGCAGAGATTGAGCAATGCTCCAGTATTATCTTTACCAGAAGGAGTAGAAGAATTTGTTGTATACTGTGATGCTTCACACACCGGTATGGGGTGTGTACTCATGCAAAAAGGCAAAGTGATCGCCTATGCATCACGACAACTAAAGGTGCATGAAAAGAATTACACCACCCATGATTTGGAATTGGGTGCCGTTGTATTCGCACTAAAGTTGTGGAGACATTATTTGTATGGAACCAAATGTGTGATCTATTCCGATCACAAAAGTCTCCAACACCTATTCAACCAAAAAGAGCTCAATATGAGGCAACGTCGTTGGATGGAAACTCTGAACGATTATGATTGTGAAATTCGCTACCATCCTGGTAAAGCGAATGTGGTCGCGGATGCTCTAAGCCGAAAGGAAAGAGTCAAACCAATTAGGATTAATGCCAAGAGCATTGAGTTGAAAAATAGTCTGAATGAACGACTATTAGCTGCACAGAAAGATGCTATATTGGAAGTTAACCTTCCAGAAGAAAAATTAGGTGTAACTATGGAACTGTTAACACCAGGTAAGGATGGAATCCTTAGAATGAATGGAAGAATTTGGGTTCCTATTCACGAAGGACTTCAGGATGTAATCCTCCAGGAGGCTCACAACTCCAAGTATTCAGTTCACCCTGGAGGTGACAAAATGTATAAAGATTTAAAGTCTAATTATTGGTGGATAGGTTTAAAGAAATCTATTACCACACACGTAGCAAACTGCCTGACTTGTGCTCAGATTAAGGCTGAACATCAAAAGCCATCAGGCCTACTACAACAGCCGGAACTTCCTACATGGAAGTGGGAAATGGTAACGATGGATTTCATAACCAAGTTACCTAAAACAAGGCATGGAAATGATACAATATGGGTCATAGTTGATAGACTGACTAAGTCAGCACACTTCTTACCCATCAAGGAGACTCATAGCTCTGATAAGTTAGCCCAGTTATATGTGGATAAGATTGTAGCTCTTCACGGAGTACCGGTGTCTATCATCTCTGATAGAGAGACTAGATATACCTCACACTTTTGGAAAAGTTTCCAACAATCTTTGGGCACACGTTTGAATTTTAGTACTGCTTACCACCCTCAGACTGATGGACAGAGTGAGCGTACAATTCAAACATTGGAAGACATGCTTCGAGCGTGTGTTATTGATCTAGGAGGTAGTTGGGATGACCATCTACCCTTAATCAAGTTCTCCTATAATAACAGCTATCATACGAGCATTCAGGCTGCGCCTTTTGAGGCTTTATATGGTAGGAAATGCAGAACGCCTGTCTGTTGGGCAGAAGTAGGAGAAGCTCAGTTATCAGGACCCGATATAGTCGTTGAAACGACAGACAAAATTGTCCAAATTCGTGATCGCCTGAAAGCTGCCAGGGATAGGCAGAAAAGTTATGCTGACAAGGGGCGAAAACCTCTAGAGTTTGTGGTTGGCGATAAAGTCTTACTGAAAGTATCCCCCTGGAAGGGTGTGATGCGTTTTGGTAAAAAGGGCAAATTAAGCCCTAGATATATTGGACCATTCGAGATTATTGAACATGTCGGTAGTGTAGCTTATAAGCTAAACTTGCCAGAGGAGCTGAGTGGAATCCATAATGTGTTCCACATTTGTAACCTCAAGAAATGCCTAGCCGATGAATCTCTAGCTATGTCTCATAAAGACGTACAAATTGTTGAAAGCTTGAGATTCATTGAAAGACCTATATCGATTGAGGATCGACAGGTTAAAAAGCTTCGCAGGAAGCATGTACCTATAGTAAAGGTCAAATGGGACGCTCGCAGAGGTCCCGAATTTACGTGGGAAGTCGAGTCCACTATGAAACAGAAGTACCCTCACTTATTCTAGTAAATCTCGGGGTCGAGATTTCTTTTAAGGGGGTGAGGATGTAACACCACGTAAAAACGTGTCCAATTATGTAAAGACACGTGTCCTAAACTCTGAATATGTGAAAGATTGAGTTTAAAGGACTAAAGTTGTCGAACGATGAAACTATGAAACCACAGGGACTAAAAGTGTCATGATGCCAAACTTGTGCCTCTGAATGACCATACGTGAAAAATATATTCTTAAACGAGTGATAGATTGGGTATAAGAAGCCGTTTATAAAAATAATCGGAAGATTATTAAATTACAAGGGTTAAACGTGTCAACATGTCGATTCTGACCTCTGAGTGACCTTTTAACAAAACCGAGGCTTCGAATTATTCAAATATACTCTCAAGAATAAGTGGTATAAATTTCACATGGTTTCGAGATCGTTAAGCATGTTTTCAAGACTTTGGGCCAAAAGCGTCAACTTGATGAAACTTGCTTTTATAGTGATATTTAACGAACCCGAGCCTAACGAAGTTTGTTTATACATCCTTGGGCCCCAAGAAATTAACTACAAGGATCTCTATTGCCAAAAACCATGTTAAAAAGGATTAAAAACGAGCAGGGACTGAATCTGCCAGCTTTTAAACTTGTTTGGCCAGTTTAGCCGATCCAAGCGGCCCGCATAAGACTCCCTTAAGTCTTACGCGGCCCGCCTCAGCATGCCCAGATCAGAAAACAGCTGCCAGGTGCGGGTTATGGCTGTTCCACTGCCTTAACCTAGTTTGTAACGATCTATTGAGCTATAAGTCGGTTATTATCAATAGGTAGGACACCTGGGGTGATCCCAGGGCCTCCAATAACACCTGGAAATGATCTAGATTCATGAACTTGGCTATATAAGGAATGCTAGTTCTTGAGTTTCAAAGCACATTTGCAACAATTGCTAATCTACAACTTCTGGAGCTTGCTAAGGACAAGGAGAAGACTTTGAAGTGTAGAAAAGTTTGCTAGGACCTTAAGTAAGCCTCTAATTACTTGTTTAGTTGTTTAATTTAGCTTAATTACTCTAAAGTCAAACTTATAGTAAAATTAGTTTGACTTTCATTTTAATTACATGTGACTTAACCACTGATCAAATTGAAAGTGGTTATAAGACCACATTAGTGTAGGTGATTAACCCCTAAGAGGGCACCTCCTAATTATCTCGTTTGACTGGTCAATTGTCGGGTCAAAGTAGTTTGACAAAAAGTCAAATTGGACAGAACTTGCAAAAACAATTCTAATTGATAAACCAAAGGTTCTAAATTATATTTTAACATTCTAATGACTTGGTAATTAATAATTAAACATGTTATATCAGTCCTAACCCGACAATTAATAGTCTAAGGTCAGTTTATAACCGAAAGTCGCAAAAGCTTGACTTTTGCTTTGACTTTTAGTTCTGACCCGTTCAAGCTTAATTCTTCTATATTTTAATCTTTCATTAGGACCACATTACTCAGTAGTATAACCCTCTGGAGTTATAGCACATGGTTCCTAATGGTTTGAATTATATACTCTTGATCGCAATTATGCTTAAAAAATGCCGTAAACGCCCTTTTGACTTACAACTGAGATTTTTAGCAATGTAAATGGTCTAACACCTTTGCTACTAATATTAGTCATGTCCCGAAAAGTTGACATCAGTTTGAGGTCTAGAATGGGAGTTATGCTCAATAGCGTAATTAAGAAGCTTTTTGTTATTTAAATGGCGTAATTAACATAAAGCCTATCTAAACCAAATTTTTGATACCAAACTTTCTACCTACTGATGTAAAATAATATTTTGGGATTTTTGAAGATTTTTATTTATTTTTAAGATGAGCATAACATAGGATTATAGCTTGATTTCGGTTATGGTCGGTTTTACCCTTTTCATGCATAAAATGAGTTTTACATAACTTTTCAATGCCAAACCTTTTGCTACTGAATCTATATGATAAATAAAATATTTTGAACCTTTTAAACTGGTCAAAAACTCAGATTTCTTATTTTAACCCGAATACCCTTTTTAAACCAACTTTTAAGCGTTTCTAGCATCTAGTATGGGTCAAAACTATTCTTGACATATGAAACTTATTACCCACTGATGTTTTAAGCTAATTTATATAATTATACAGTAAGCTAAAGTTTTTAAACACATAAGTCTATTTTTGATCTTTAAAGCCTATGTAAAATTACCAGAATGCCCCTACGGGACATAGTTTGGCTATATAAGATAATTTTCATATATATATAAAGTATCCTACTGTTATAATTTATAAAATACATATTTGTACTAATGTAATCAGACCTGAAACTCAGTTGCACAATTAAACTCTTTTATGGGCATTAAAATTACCAAAATGCCCTTATAGGACTTATTTTGGTTTAAATTATTTTTCGGGCATATATGTTAACATCTTACTGATGTATTAACATATTTTGAGCATAATGATGATTAAGACCTGTATATAATTTATTTGGTTACCTGTTACGCGTTTACGTGTTCGGATCGGCTTATGTGACTAGTTCACATAAAGTGGCCGAAACGGGTCAAACCTTATCATTAAATCCTCAAATTCCAGAATGTGTTTAGTTTACCCATATTATACAAGTATCCAAGCTTGTCAGGTCTAAACCACATTCTATTCCGGTCTTCGCTTAATCTAGCGTTCAGAACCGTAAAGTTTCTTTCTAGCTAGCCGGTCTAAGTCCTTGACTTAACTAAAGGCCCGTTAGCATCCTAATAGGTTATTAAACCTTCTATACAGATTAAATAGCTTCCAGTAGAAGGTGCCTTCAAAAAGCCTTAGGATTTTACTGCTAGCATCAGGTAAATACTTTTAACTTATTTTCCCTTATACGGGCTTGGGATATGGTATTATAATAATACCACTTGGTCGGGTATGAAATCATTTAATTGGATTGTGATTAATAAATTTACATAACCCGTTTTAATCTGTCTTGTTTGATAACATAAACATTGGGGGTTAATTCGACCGTGTCCTGGATATCCTCGGCAAATTTCATTTGAAAATGGCCACGACCTATGCACGGGGTGTAGGCATACACCTGACAGATGCAAATGCTAATTTCCCACACGTTGGGGATAACTCCTCTGTGGGTTTTATAAGTGGTGAGTCGGTTAATCATGACCAGCTTCCAAACCGGCCCCATATGTATGGCAAACATGTAAAACGGTATACAAGATTATTTTTAAATAATTGTCCCAAGTTATAAAAGATTGTGCCATGTGCACTTAAATCAATTTTCATAAATGTTTTCAAAAGACTCAGTTAATTGTATTTACTAGTGTAAACTGACGTATTTTCTTAAAGACTGATTTGACAGGTACCTCTCGAAATAGGCTGGAGCTATAGGTGTCATAAGAGGATCTTGCAAATCCATAGATACCTAAAGTCTGTTGTTTTTTGTTTCTTTGTACATTTATGATCCGCCTGTGGATCTTATTACATTCCAGTCTGTACATTCATAACTCGAACACTCAGACATTATGGTTTGTAATAGTTTATTCACCAAGCCTTCCGCTGTGCTATTATATTGTGTGTATTGACTATGATGATATCAACTACGTCACGATAGTCCCCACCGGGCCCACCGGTAATACGTGGAAACATCGGGGTGTGACAGTTATGATGGTGGTGGAGGGTGGGTGTAGTGTGAGAGAGGTGGTTTGCCAAGGGATGGTTTGCAAATGAGCCAAGCACCCCTATTTATAGCCTGAACAGAAGCTCGGGCACGGCCCCGTGTCCATTGGGCACGGCCCCGTGTCCATCCTCTTCTCTTTCTTCATTAAATGCAGTTTGTCTGCATTAGTTGACCACGCCCCCGTGTCCGCTGGGCACGACCCCGTGTGCAGAAGCGTATCTGTACTATCAAGATTTGCTAAGATTCTACGAATCTTTGTCTTGACCACGGCTCCGTGTCCGCTGGGCACGCCCCGTGTTGGGAAATAGAAGCTTCTACAACTTTGTCTTTTCTGCAGACACTTGGGCACGCCCCCGTGCTCACTTAGCACGGGGCGTGTTCAGCCTTCTGTTTTCTTGTTTTTGCTTGGGAAGATGCTGTCGAGGGGTCGGGCATGCCACGTTTATTCCTTCTCTTGTAATTATGTTGGATTTAGCTGCCTTTTTGCTTCTTTTGTTCATTTGAGCTCATTTAATCCTGAAAATACAAAAGGAAGACAAAAACACACTTTTTCCAACATTAGTACTAAAAAGGGTTAGTTTTATGCCTCATTTGATGTAATTTATATGTTGCATTTTGCACACATCAACTTTCTTCCAAGGATTTCTTTATTTGCGCATATTGCTTTAGTACCAAGGTGTCCACCTTTTTCACCAGCGTTTCCAGACTGTATTTCGGTGTAGTCAATTGTTTCTTTAATGCAGCATGTGCGCCTTCAGCTCTATTTGTTGTATTTTGGAAGAATGTCAGGGTTTGATTGGTCCATGCAGATACGAACAATTGGCGGGAGGTGCTTAACCAGTTATTCCATAGGTAATAAAAAATATCTAAAAAAATAAACATATTCAAATTATATATCTATTTGTATGAATGTATTTACTTAGAGAGAACATACGTGTACGTTATTGATTGATAAGGTGTCTCTGAAGGTTGAGGACGTAATATTTGAATAACTCCTCGGTAGCGGAATTACACACTGTTTTCCACTGAGCAATAAAGGCTTCCCAATCTTGCGTATTAAACGAATTCTTGCAGTGCTTCACAATATTTTGTAAGATGTGGAACCTGCATAGATATCTGTGTGCGCCAGGGAATATTTATAACAACCCTCCAAATTATTTTTGACACCTCTAATATAATTAGAATGTCCCTATACGTCTTAAAACGTACCCCGTATACGAAAACCGAGCCCAAATACCCTTATATAATTAAAAATTAAATAAAAATCCATTTTTATAATCTGTTGCGGGCCGCGAAGGCCCACTCTCCATCTTACGCAGGCTGCGAGCACCCTGACATGCGGCCTAACCCGGAAGCCGCCACGTGTCAACACGTGGAGAAGCTAGATCAGTGACAAATCAAGGCTAGGCCCTATGGACCCTTTGTCGCGGGCCGCGTAGGCCCTCCCTTTCTCTTTCGCGGGCCGCGAGAACCTGGTCGACCAGCCCTATATAATGGGAGCTCAGGCCTTTAGTTCCAAATCGCACCACAATTTCTTTCTCTCTCAATTTCTGAATAGTATAAGCTATACTCGGGCATAATACCCCCTAAATAACGAAGTTCTGCCTCGTTGTAAGTATTATAACCCCCAGACCGATTGATCCAGGGTCCCGTAACGGCTGTCGTGGTTCTGCCCAACGTAGTCGTTGGAATACCGTCTCGGGGAGGGTATTACTAATGTAAATATTGGGTTATTATACTAACGCGTGTGCATTTGTGTAATTAATAGATAATCACCAGGAAATCCAAAAAGGAAAACCCTAAGACAGCAATGTAAGTAATCCTTCTTTTTGTAAACCTTTTTGTGAGTAATCTCCTTTTTGCAAATTGTTTTTACAAAACCTCACATAATTAATGATATATTAAACAGTGATTGAGTATTTGTATTCTACAATTATCGTCGGTATGTTGGGGTTTTGTATACAAAATTTGTTACTACATTGTGAGTAGTAACATGACCACAAGTCGGGTTGACAGTACCGTGGGTGGTAATTAAAGTAGATGGAAACAAATGTAATTGCGAGATCGCCCTCAATACTGTAGACTGGTTTTACCAAACTGGATTAAACTGGGATTCACTCACCAGTATTTTCCACTGACAAAATGTTTTTAAACGCGTTTCAGGTAACAAAATGTGAAAGACTAATAGAAGCCAGTTGCATAGCACTGAAGGCTTGGAAAAGTGGCTATAAAATTTACCTAAATAAAGAGATGTTTTATTCGAATAAAATAGGGTTTATACCTATGAAAATGTGTGTACTTGAAACTTAGTAATTTCCCATGTGTTTAATATTATAAAAGTGTGGTATTTTACTTTGATAAAATATTTCCTAACTACGGTCCTGATGTAAATTCCGCTGCCAAAATGATAAACACCCGATACCACCGAGACTGGCCACGGCCGCCCGTTCTAAGGGTAATTAGGGGACGGGGGTTGCGACAGAAGGTGATATCAGAGCTAAGCCACTGATTCAGCCACAGAAGTGTTCCACTGAAACCAAGATATTATTCAAAGTGTTAGGAAATAAACTATGAAAATACGTGCATATCTGTATTTTATTGTTGTGTGTTATTTGACTATTTGTTAGTTTACAGTATGAGCGACCAAGGACCTTCAGACGCTTACCGTCAGTTGTCCAGCTCACCTAGGAATGAAGGCACCTCTTCACAGCCATCCCTCTCAGGGTATTCAGCTAACAATGAAGATGGGATATTCGTGTTCAAGGCCAAATCTGAAGAGTCATTCCCTTCCAAGAAAAGAGGATGGTTCAACAGAGGAGCGCATGAACGTAGAAAAAGGATGAAAAAGTTACAACAGCAGCGAGCCTTAGCAGCCATTAAGAAAGAAACAGATGCCCACACTCAGGATATTGATGCGGGCCCAAGTGTGGAGGAACAGGCTATTTTGTATTTGGAGGCCCAAGACCGCGTAACAAAAGGGGCTTCACTAAAATGGCTCTAACTTGGGCTACGGAGGTCCGTTTTGGGCGTGCGACCAGGCGAAACGAACGTGAGAAAAAGCTCCATCTTGCTGCAAACGCCTTTGGCGGTTTGGGTCATCGTCCGGGCCAAAAAACGCTTATTTCTATTACTTATTTGCATTTTATTGTTTTTTGAACTATTTTGGGCTTTTTGTTTTAGGCCGTGTGTTTGGCCCGTTATCTTTTTTAGGCCCGTTTCGAATTTCCGTCTCTATTTATATGTTGCTAAAGCTAATGAGAAGTTTAGAATTGAATTTTGAGAAAACTGAATTTTCACTTCAAATTCCGTGGCCTTTGGGTTGCAATTTGGGGGTTGGGGAAGAACACACGGGTATTCTTAGAATCAACGTGTTTGATCTTCGTTTCCGTATCACGCGCTACATCAGATATGCTCAATAGGAGTCTAGCAAATTTTCATATCTTAGCAACTACAGCTGCAGACCCTAATCTAGAGCAACTTATAGCACCCCAGCCCTTACCACTGTTTCACACCCAGCCAATGGAAATTGAAGCCAACTCAGAAAACCAAATCCCAATGCTTGACATTAACCCAGCTGAGATACCTAGGATACCAGCACCCCATCCCTCTAACCCAGACTATGACCCGTGGTTTGATGACCATAGGGATTATCAGCATCGCTACCCAATACCTGAAGACGAACCCATGCCAAACCTAGCAGCTTACCCAGACTTGGACCCTCTAGATCCCTACTACGATAATGACCCATACATTAGGGAGATTCTAGAGAATCCATATCCTTACCAAGAACCCATGCCCCAGTTTCCAAACCCAGTACCAGCCCCTGCACCACCAATGAGCACTGAAAATGTGCAAGAACTCCGAACCTTTGGTGAGGAGATTTTAGAAAGAAGTGAAAGGATGAAGCAGATAGGAGAACGACTCGTCTGGAAGTATGACGAGCGTAATATGGAGTTCTGGATGAACCCATATCAGTAATAGTAATAATAATAAAATAATAATATATAATATGTATGTTTGAAAAAAAATATTTTATTTTATATAATAGTAATATATTGTAGTATAGACCACCTTTTGGTTAGTGATGCAAAATAGTATTGTAATTTCAGTTTCGGTTTGTATTAGACGCATAATATAAAATAGAGTAAGTCGCAATGTTTGACGATTTTGATCAATATGCGTATGACATGATTGTTTGCATTACATATTATTTTGTGATATTAATATGTGGCAAATGTTTACAATTCAGATGGACAACGAAGTGAACCAGGAAAACCAGAATAATGATAACCCGGATCACGATAACCAGAATAACAATAACAATGGAAACCAAGTGGATAACAGTGCCATCCAACACATAGTGGCACAAGGAATTATAGATGCAATGCCTTATATTATCCAAACGGTTAGGGAAGCTGATAATAAAAGTAATCATGACAGTAAACGACCAACCAATGAACTTTGTCACAGCGTAAACAATGGACCCATACTTCAAGTGCCCATTCCCAAAAGAAGAAGAACCATGTCTTATGGTTGTTCTTACAAAGAATTCTGGTCTTGTAAACCAATAGAATTCTCGGGCAATGAAGGAGCCATTGCAGCTTTACGTTGGATAGAAAAGACTGAGGCAGTCTTAAAAATAAGCAAGTGCGCAGAAGAGGATACGATAATGTTTGCTTCCAATCTGTTTAAGAACTCAGCCTTAGAATGGTGGAACACTATCCTCCAGTCTTGGGGAAGTGATAGAATTTACAATATGGAATGGGAGGAATTTAAGAACATGGTAGAAAGGAAATTCTGCCCTCCTAATGAAAAAGAATAGATAGCAAATAAATTCTTAAACCATAGAATGACTGGAGTGGATAGTAAGGGTTACACTACATTATTCTTTGAATATGCTAGAATAGTGCTGACCCTTGCATCACTAGAACCAGTGTTAATCTCCCGTTACATCTGGGGATTAACCAGTGAGATTAGACATGTAGTCAAGGCAGCTAGACCTCAAACTATAGAAGAAGCTGTAGAACTAGCTAATACCTTGACAGATGAACTGGTACGTACTCAAGAAGAAAATCAGAGAAGGAACCTAGCTCAAAGGCTTACCCAAGAATTTTGTTATGGAAATTCCAACCGTGGGAAAAATATAGGTTCTACCTCTGCACCTTATTGTAAGGTCTGCAAGAGGAAGCATTCAGGAAAATGCTCCACTTACTGTAATTTCTGCAAACTACCGGGACACAAGGAAGAAGATTGTAGGAAGAAACCTAATAATGGAATGTGCTTCAACTATGGAGAAAAGGGTCACATCAAGCCGAACTGTCCAAAACTAGCTCCAGCCATGAACAACAAGACTACTAAGAATGCTAGAGCATTTGTTCTGACTGCAGAAGAAGCCAAGATGATCCCGGACGTGATAGCCGGTACGTTTTTAGTTAATGATGTTTTTGCTAAAGTATCATTTGACTCTGGTGCGAACCAAAGTTTTATTAATACTTCATTTTGCAAACTTCTCAATCAATCATTAACTAAACTTCCACAAGAATGTCTAGTAGAGACAGCAAATGGGGAAACCATTAAGATTTCTGAAATCTTGCAGGAAGCAAGAATAGAAATTTTAAATCAAAAGTTCATTGCAAACCTTTATCCAATGAATCTGGCAGGATTTGATGTTGTACTAGGAATGGAATGGTTAGTAGCCAATAAAGCCAGTATTCTATGTGATCAAAAGTCAATCCAAGTAAATTCACAAAAGGGTGAAAAGATCATAATTAAAGGAGATAAGCCATCTAGATCTACAAAATTCATCTCTGTGATGAAAACCGCAAGTTATGTAAGAAAAGGATCATTAGTGTATTTGATTTCTATAATCATTAACACTAAAGGAAAAGAACTGAAAGATATTCCTGTAGTATCTCAGTTTCTAGATGTATTTCCTGAAGAATTACCAGGACTACCGCTAAACAGAAAAGTCGAATTCAGAATCCACCTGCTACCAGGAACAGCACCAATTGCCAAATCACCTTATCGTTTAGCACCCGCCGAAACGCAGGAACTAAAGAAACAGTTAGATGAATTGTTGGAGAAAGGATTCATACAACCAAGTTCATCACCATGGGGAGCACCAATCTTATTCGTCAAGAAGAAACACGGGTCGATACGAATGTGCATTGATTACCGTGAATTGAACAAAGTCACGATTAAAAATCGGTATCCATTACCAAGAATCGATGATCTGTTCGATTAATTGCAAGGAGCTCGATTTTTCTCTAAAATCGATTTGCGCTCAGGATATCATCAACTAAAGGTACCGGAAGAGGACATTCCTAAGACCGCATTTAGAACAAGGTATGGCCATTATGAATTTACAGTCATGCCATTTGGTTTAACCAATGCCCCAACTGCATTTGTGGACATGATAAACCGAATATGTAAGCCATATTTGGATAAATTCATAATTGTCTTCATAGATGATATTCTCATTTACTCTAAAAATAAAGAGGAACACGCAGCGCATCTGCAAGCACTTCTAAGTTTATTAAGAAAAGAAAAGCTTTATGCGAAGTTTTCAGAGTGCGAATTTTGGTTAGAACAGGTGCAATTTCTTGGACATTTAGTTAACCATAAAGGAATTCATGTAGATCCCACCAAGATCAAGGCAATTACCAAATGGAAAACCCCTGAGTCACCAGCCGAGGTTAGAAGTTTCATAGGATTGGCCGGTTATTATAGGAGATTTATTCAAGATTTTTCTAGAATAGTCATTCCCTTAACTAAGCTAACCTGTAAATCCATTAAGTTTGAATGGGTACCAAAACAAGAAGAAGCCTTTAGAATTCTTAAGCAAAGATTAACCAACGTACCCATATTAGCATTACTAGAAGGGACTGAAGATTTTGTAGTCTACTGTGATGCTTCTAAGATAGGTTATGGATGTGTGTTGATGCAACGTCAAAAGGTTATAGCTTACGCATCTAGACAACTTAAGAATCATGAAGAGAATTATACAACCCATGATGTAGAACTAGGAGCCATAATTTTTGCCCTGAAAATTTGGAGACATTACCTTTACGGTAGTAAGTTTACCATTTTCACTGATCATAAGAGTTTAAGGTATGTTTTCGGGCAAAAGGAGTTGAATATGAGACAAAGACGCTGGATGGAAATATTGAGTGATTATGATTGTAATATCCAGTATCATGCAGGAAAGGCTAACGTAGTAGCCGATGCTTTAATTCGAAAATATCACGAAACACCAAAGAGAGTACGTTCTCTTAAATTAAATCTACAAGTAGATTTAAATGATCAGATCAAGAAAGCACAAGAATCAGTAATCAAGGTCGATACTGAAAAGTTGAAAGGTATGATTAAGGAATTAGAGCAAGGAAAAGATGAAATATGGAGATTCCATAAGAAAAGAATGTGGATACCTAAATTAGGAAACCTACGCCACCGTATATTAGAAGAAGCCCATAAGTCTAAGTATACGATGCATCCTGGAAGTGATAAGATGTATCAGGACTTAAGAAAGAATTTCTGGTGGATAGGAATGAAGAAAGATATAGCAGCTTACGTTTCTAAATGTTTAACCTGTTCACAAGTTAAAGCTGAACATCAGAAACCCTCAGGTTTATTGCAGCAGCTAGAAATGCCGGTTTGGAAATGGGAATTGATAACAATGGATTTTGTTACCAAATTACCCAAAACAAGAAAAGGTAATGATACAATCTGGGTGATTGTAGACAGGCTAACTAAGTCAGCTCATTTCTTACCAATGAAGGAAACTTTCAGTATGGAACAATTAGCTAAATTATATGTAAATGAAATAGTTTCATTACACGGAATTCCTTTATCAATTGTTTCTGATAGGGATAGCCGTTTTACCTCTCATTTTTGGACAAGTTTCCAAAAAGCAATGGGAACCAAGCTAAATCTAAGCACAACTTATCATCCTCAAATGGACAGACAAAGCGAAAGGACAATTCAGACAATGGAGGATATGCTTAGAGCTTGTGTAATTGATTTCGGAGGTAATTGGGATGACCACCTACCATTAATAGAATTTTCTTACAATAACAGCTATCATACCAGTATCAATGCTGCACCATTCGAAGCACTTTATGGACGAAAGTGCCGAACCCCAGTCTGTTGGGCAGAAATTGGAGAAAAGCAACTATCCGGACCTGAGATAGTGCAAGAAACAACCGACAAGATTATTCAAGTCAAGGAACGATTGAAAGCAGCTCGAGATCGACAAAAGAGTTATGCTGATAACAGGAGAAAGCCATTGGAGTTTCAGGTAGGAGACAAGGTATTATTGAAAGTCTCTCCTTGGAAAGGAGTGGTAAGATTCATTAAAAGGGGAAAGCTAAGCCCCAGGTATGTTGGACCTTTTGAAATTATTAGAAGAATAGGACCTGTAGCCTATCAGCTACAACTGCCAGAGGAAATGGCAGGAATACATGATGTATTTCATGTATCTAATCTCAAGAAATGCTTAGCTGATGAATCATTAGTCGTGCCTCTCAAGGACATAGAGGTAAATGAAAAGCTTAAGTTTGTAGAAAAACCTCTACCGATTGAAGACAGGAAAGTCAAGAATCTCAAACACAAGAGATTAGTTCTGGTCAAAGTAAAATGGGATTCCAAGAGAGGACCAGAATACACTTGGGAGCTTGAATCAGAAATGCAAAGGAAATATCCACACTTATTCCAGTAGACCTCGAGGACGAATTCTAAAACAAGGTGGGGAGGATATAACAACCCTCCAAATTATTTTGACACCTCTAATATAATTAGAATGTCCCTATATGTCTTAAAACGTACCCCGTATACGAAAACCGAGCCCAAATACCCTTATATAATTAAAAATTAAATAAAAATCCATTTTTATAATCTGTCGCAGGCCGTGAAGACCCACTCTCCATCTTACGCTGGCCGCGAGCACCCTGACATGCGACCTAACCCGGAAGCCGCCACGTGTCAACACGTGGCGAAGCTAGATCGGTGACAAATCAAGGCTAGGCCCTACGGACCCTATGTCACGGGCCGTGTAGGCCCTCCCATTCTCTTTTTTACGGGCCGCGAGAACCTGGTTGACCAGCCCTATATAATGGGAGCTCAGGCCTTCAGTTCCAACTCGCACCACAATTTCTTTCTCTCTCAATTTCTGAATAGTATAAGCTATACTCGGGCATAATACCCCCTAAATAACGAAGTTCTGCCTCATTGTAAGTATTATAACCCCAGTTACGTATTAGATACGCTGCCCGATTGATCCAGGGTTCCGTAACGGCTGTCGTGGTTCTGCCCGACGTAGTCGTTGGAATACCGTCTCGGGGAGGGTATTACTAATGTAAATATTGGGTTATTATACTAACGCGTGTGCATTTGTGTAATTAATAGATAATCACCAGGAAATCCAAAAAGGAAAACCCTAAAACAGCAATGTGAGTAATCCTTCTTTTTGTAAATCTTTTTGTGAGTAATCTCCTTTTTGCAAATTGTTTTTACAAAACCTCACTTAATTAATGATATATTAAACAGTGATTGAGTATTTGTATTCTACAATTATCGTCGGTATGTTGTGGTTTTGTATACAAAATTTGTTACTACATTGTGAGTAGTAACATGACCACAAGTCGGGTTGACAGTACCGTGGGTGGTAATTAAAGTAGATGGAAACAAATGTAATTGCGAGATCGCCCTCAATATTGTAGACTGGTTTTACCAAACTGGATTAAACTCACCAGTATTTCCCACTGACAAAATGTTTTTAAATGCGTTTCAGGTAACAAAATGTGAAAGCCAAATAGAAACCAGTTGGATAGCACTGAATGCTTGGAAAAGTGGCTATAAAAGTTACCTAAATAAAGAGATGTTTTATTCGAATAAAATTGGGTTTATCTCTATGAAAATGTGTGTACTTGAAACTTGGTAATTTCCCATGTGTTTAATATTATAAAAGCGTGGTATTTTACTCTGATAAAATATTTCCTAACTACGGCCCTGATGTAAATTCCGCTGCCAAAATGATAAACACCCGATACCACCGAGACTGTCCGCGTCAGCCCATTCCCGGGGTAACTAGGGGACGGGGGTTGCGACAATATTTTTGTACACGCTTTTATCAGTGCCTGGTCCCTGTCCGTTAGAATTACACGCGGCTCCATGCACTCGTGCAGCATAGACCTGATCCTCTCCATGACCCAGACGTACGTTGCCTCCTGCTCGTTTGAAAGAAATGCATGCGCAATACTGAAGGTTTGGTTTGTCAACGTCATACCCACAACTTGCAAAAATGAAAGATTGTACATGTTAGTCTTGTAGGTAGCGTCGACCATAAGCATATGCGGGAATGCCCTCCACATTTCAAAGGACTTCTCGTGACAGAAAAATACATGCTGAACGACGTTGGTGGAAGGTTCCGCCTGTATGTAATAGGTCATCTTTTTTTCCTGGAGGATTTGTTCCAGCCGCTGCATGGAAGACGGTTTTTTCTCGAACTTTGCGGTCCTAATCTTTTGGCGAGCGTTGTGTATGTCTTTCGGAACACATTTGTTCTCAGGGTTCTATTCGGTTACGACCTTCCAGATTGTATGGGGCTGTATGTCTTGATCTGTCAGCTCTTGCACCAGCCTAAACTCATTAGGAGTAAGCCTCCTGGCATACGCGTAACCCTCCAGATGTTCAGCAGGGCCGTGGTTGTGTGTCTCGTTAAATTTTTTGTTCAGATAATCTATCCGCCAAGCCCGAAGACTTTGGTCGAGACGACCTATCACCATAAAAGCGCACGCGCATTTTTTGCTGCCGGTTTTCCTAACAGTGGCCTTACTCTCATGCTCGCCGCTACGACAACATTGGAGCCACACCCGGTGATCCTTGGAACGTCTGGTAACAATAACGTATCCGTTGGCTAAACCTCTTCGTTTTACCCAACTTTCCAAATCATCACGGGATAAAAAATCCTAAAAATATAACAAGTAATTTAAAAAAATATAACAATTTTGAATGTAGTTTTTTAAAAATTCTTAAAAAAAATATAACAATTTTAATTAATTTTATAAAAACATAACATTTTAATTAATTTTATAAAAATATAACATTTTTAATTAATTTTTTATCCTATTTACAAAATATAACAATTTTGAATGTATTTTTTCTTTACAATTTTTTATTATTGTGCAAATTATTATTGTTTTTTATTGCGAGAAACGTGCGAATTGTGCATCGGTTTTGAAATGAACGAGGTAACAAGTATTAAAACACATAGAAATTGAGATAATGTAAAAGAGAGGCTTGATAAAACATCGGATTGTTTCGGGTTTAGAAACTTCGACTATTCCAAAGTGAATCGAAAGTCCTTTCAAATTAGGGAAACGTGCTTTGGCCTATGGATAAAATACTCTCGTCGAGAAGCGAATAACGGTACTTTACCCTTCCAGTTACTACACGTCCCTAATCGATTGAAAAATCGAAACTTTGGCGGGATTGAAAATTGAGGAACGGGACTAGTCGACAAGATGCGGGTTTCACCCCTAACTTGAAGATTTCGTACCATAAGTGTGGTTGGTATTCATCAGGTCAAGAAAGTTAATTCCGACAGTTTGACGAGGGTCCACTAGAGTTTGAATTGGAAACTTACCGTCAAGATGTGGATCTCACTCCTAACTTGATGGCGTAATTTCGTGCAAAATTGAATAAGCAGATTGAGAGTCATTCACCAAATTATGGGTTTCACGCCTATTTTGGTGAAATCATCTCGTTTCTATAATACGAGTGTCTTCAACTCTTCAACGAATATTTTAAAAAAATATAACAATTTTTAATGTATTTTTTTTATAATATTTAAAAAAATATAACAGGTTTAATTAATTTTATAAAAATATTTCATATAACATTTATTAATTAATTTTTATCCTATTTGAAAAATATAACAATTTTAATGTATTTTGTATTAACAATTTTATAATAATTTTTTAACAGAAAAAAAAAAATATAACATTTAACAAAAATATATATCGTTCGTACGATCAGTTTTGTACGAAACTTCAGGGTAAGCGGGTGTCTCGTCACCCAATGACTCTTGCACGGGTGGCTCGTCACCCAATGACTCTTGCACGGGTGGATCGCCACCCAATGACTCTTGCACGCAAGAAGGCTGACCAACGTCTTCTTGTAGTCCCGAGGCACCACTAACGAAAACGTTATTGCCATATTCTTTGTGTCCGTACGAGGGAACGTAACCGGGTTCATAATACGGAGACCTATAACCTTGATCATGGCTACACGCGTTCAAATCTGGTAACAACGGTTGGCGGGGCATAACAGACTAAAAAAAACCAACGGGTAAAAGGTAATGGTAAGTTTAATGCCAAATAGAAAAAAGTAAATATATGTACTTACCTCGTTGAGGTCTGGCAACAACGATTCATTATGATGGGGACGATAGCCGGACACGACCTCGTGCGTGTGATCATCATTTCCACCCCAATCGTAAGAATCAGAGACATTAGACCCCGCCTAATACAAACGGTGTGCTAAGTATTTCTTAAAAAAAAACAGAATAAGTTAAAAAAATGATATACCACACTGCTATCCGAAATAAACGTGCTCGTGTCCGCCTCAAACGGCTCACCGAAAACATAGTTGTACCAAGACATGTTTGTTAGTAAATGTGAATATATAACGAAGACGATATATATATCGTCTTCTTCGTCGTTTAAATAGGGGAAGAAGAATTCAAATTCAGAATAGAATACAAGTCGTATAGCCCTATACGATGCGTATATGGCTTACGTCAATCACTTTACGTCACTCAACAGTGACAGAAAGTTGATCGTACTTTCTAAAAAAAGTAATACGCATCGTATAGGCCTATACGATGTGTATTACTTTAACCCCGTGAGACATTGTCAGCCTTTGACTGACACGGAATTAATTAACCAACTCAATACGCATCGTATAGGCAATTAACCAACTCAATACGCATCGTATAGGCCTATACGATGCGTATTGAGGGTGTCGATTTAATAAGCCAAGGTGTGCCAATAATACGACCCTTTTAGATTTTGTTATTGATTGTTTTTATAGAATGATGTTTTTATGATGTGACAGCTTTTTAGTGTTTTTAAGGTTTTTTTTATTGTGGATGGTCTAAACAACAAAGATTGAAAATTAACTTAGGTCGTTGATATTTTGGGAGATGGGTCCCTCCTAGGTATTTGAATGTATCTTACAAATTACAACTACGGGTATGTTTGGATGAGCTTTTCCATTTCTCCTTATTGACTTTTTAACCTTCTTATCTTCTTTTTGGAATAGTCACAATCAAATGACTTTTTCATTTCTCCTTTTCAATGCCTAAAAAGCTCATTTTCACCTTATTACCCAAACATCATTTCACAAAAACTCTTTTTCCAAAAAGTCAATAAGTCATAAGGAGATAAAATAAGCTCATCTAAACATGGTCTAAATAAATGTTGCTGGGAATCTATAACCATGACATCCTAAACGATTTTCTTTGTGGTGAGCAATTGAGTAGAATTGTAAGTAATACATTAAATGCACACCACCCGTTTGATAAAAGGTATGTGTCCGCTTTTCCCTTATTTTCTATAGCAATGATGTAATTTGACTTGGGTACTGTAGATGAATACTCAAGTTATGAAAAACATAAAGATACGAAATTAAGAATGAAACGAGAGTTATTGTTGCAATACTGATACACTTAATCATAACCTCCTAAAAATGGTTGTTGATAAGTTGTTAAGAGACTTAAAAGGAGTAGAGTAAACTGCCATTTTGGTTCCTGAGGCTTGGTCACTTTTGCCAATTTAGTCCAAAACTCAAACCTTTTTAAATATGGGTCCCTGTGATTTCACTTTTATTGCAATTTTGGTCCAAAAATCAAATCACCTGATATTTGGCTAATAAAATCTTGTTATTTTGTCTTTTTCCTCAGGGGCAAAATGGTCAATATGAATTTATTATAACATATTATTAATTAAATTAGAGTAAACTGCCATTTTGGTCCCTGAGGTTTGGTCACTTTTACCACTTTAGGTCCCTGTGGTTTCAGTTTTATTGTCATTTTGGTCCAAAAGCAAAGTCAGCTCAAATTTCAAAAAAAAAACCTGGGTTTTTGTCCTTTTCCTCAGTTTGTGAAGGGCATTTTGGTCATTTTGCCCACCTGCCCACCCCCGCCCCTTTTCTTTTCTCTTTCCCCTTCTGATCTACACGACCAAAACAACCATCATCACCTTCACACCTTCACACCTCCACTCCGTCACTTGTTCCGACGCTGCCGCCACCACCGCCGTCGTCCCTGCCATCACGACCAAACCACCATCCCCTGTTCATCACCGGTAAAGGAAACAATCGATGTCTCAACAAAACCCTAAAATTCGACCTATATGCACCATAGATCACTCAATTTCAGTTCAAACACCTTCAAACCTACCACAAATTCAGCATCATGTTCAAAACTGAACAAACCTCAAGGACGAAAATGACATTCTACTCATTTGTAAATCTTGGAAAAATTTACTAAATTCAACAACTTTTTTTAAAACCCAGATGGTTCTTAGCAAATCTAGAAATAAATCCTACTGTAAATTCAGTAACTTTTTATTGAAACCTAGATGGGTATACGCAGATCTTGGAAAAACTTACTGCAAATTCGGTAACTTGAATCTTATTTGCGAGATCACCAAAGAGTCCTGCTTCTTTGTACATTTCAAGGATGAAAGCAACACAAGAAGTCGATTTCCGTCAACGTATATCCAGTCATCCTGCTCGGGAATCGTTAATAACTGTGCAAAAGACGAACCACGCCTTTCAACCTCTACCAAAATTTCAGGAAGGTAATGATCCTGCAAATAAGACACATTGTTATTAACCATCGAGCACTGCCTCAGAACCGCCATCAGACACCTTCAACACCGGTGGGGATGGTGGTGGTGCAGTGGTGGTGCGGTGGTGTTAATGGAGGTGGTAGGGGTCTCGAGATATTGCAGGTGTGTTTGATAGAGAGAGAGAGAAGAGAGAGAGAGACAGAGGGGAGTTTAGAGAGAGAGTAGAGTTTGAGGGGTGTTTAAATCTTTGTATATTATATAAATTTTCTATATAATGACTATTTTGCCCCTGAGGAAAAGGACAAAATAGCAAGATTTAAGAGTTAAATGTCATTTTAGTCCCTGTGGTTTGGGTCATTTTGCCAGTTTAGTCTAAAGGTTTCATTTTTCACCTGTGGGTCCAAAAAGGTTTCACCGTTGCCATTTTAGTCCACTGGGTTAACTTCATCCATTTTTTTTTTTTTTTGTTAACGAAAAGGCCAATTCGATCATTTTATATGTAATTCTGTTAACTAGAATGGCAATTCAACCATATAAAATGGCAGTTTACTCATTAAATTAAATACCCTACAATCTCATAAAAGATTAGATTACATCATCTTCACCAAATTATATCATCTTCCCCAAAATCATGTCCCAAACCCTCCCAACTACGATTTGGAAGAACAACAAGAAACCAATCTTGATAGAAGCCTTTAAAGCTTAAAACTTTATTTATTTTCATTGGGTTTTGATCAATCTTCTGTTTTGAGATGTGGGATTTGTTGGGTAGTATTTTTTTATGATTGGGCTTGTGATTCCGGTGGTTATACTTTTGTTAACTGCTAACTGTTTGAGTTGTAATCAGTACCAGATTAAAGGGTTTGAGCTTGTTATTGTGGCTTCACATGCTTGTTTGGCAGCTGTTGCTCTGCTTTGTCTTTCACATAATTTGAGGAAGTATGGGATTAGAAAGTTTCTGTTTGTTGATCAGTATAATATAATGGGCATGTTGAAAGGTTTTCAAAGGAGTATATTCAGATGCTCTCTGTAAGTAATTTCTCAATTCCAACACACACATACTTATATGTGTATATGCATATATAGGCTGTATTTATTGTTCGAGTTGGGAGGGTTTGGCACAAGATTTTGGGGGAAGATGATATAATTTGGAGAAGATGATATAATCTGACTTTTTATGAGGTTATAGGGTATTTAATTTAATTAATTTAATTAATAATATGTTATAATAAATTCATATCGACAATTTTGCCCTTGAGGAAAAAGACAAAATAACAAGATTTTATTAGCCATATATCAGGTGATTTGATTTTTGGACCAAAATGGCAATAAAAGTGATACCACAGGGACCCATATTTAAAAGGTTTGCGTTTTAGACTAAAATGACAAAAGTGAACAAACCACAGGGACCAAAATGACAGTTTACTCAAAGGAGTATAATAACTGATGCATGTTTGTAGCTCTCAAGTCTTAACACTTCTGTTTGTGATGATTTATATTATTTTAGTAGCAATATGATATTTTAACTACAACGGATTTGAAGGCTTTATGGTTTAATATATATATATATATAGGGAGAAGATCATGCGAGAACCACCTCTTATTGTGAGAACCGCGAGAACCAATGTGAACACACCAAAAATGCCTAAAAATAGCTAAAAATCTGTAACACCCTTAAATTTTCACTAGAATTAATCACTAGATTTATACATATTTATACCAAAAGATACTAGATTTACATAAGTTTAGAAGTATCATAAAACATAGTCAACACTTGACCAAATTAGAACATTCAAAAGTTGTTTGAGAATTTAGATACAACCCATAAACAAAGTTTAAGTAAGATTAAGACACATAGCGGAAGCTTCAAAAATTGTGTTCGGTTCTTCGACTTCGCTTGATCACTATCCATACGGTCCATCTAAACACCTAGGGTCAAAACCAATTAAAACATTAGTTTGACTTTAGCACATAATATTTAAACATATAAATCAATCATCAATTAATAATAAAAACAATTTAAAGTTTTTCTGGGTTTACCGTAAATTACGGTCATACCGTAATTTACGGTGAGATCTGAAGACCTATGGTCACCGTAAATCAGGTGGTTTCCACCGTAAACAATAAACATCTACCGTAAATTACGGTAATACCGTAATTTACGGTAATACCTGGGATTTCAAGTTTTGTTTTCTTGGTTTATTACACCAAGATTCTAACTCTTTAAATTCAGGTTTTTCTATGATTCCTAAACCTTAAAACCCCATATTTCTCAAAAGATATATATTAATCAATCATCAAAGATCCTTCTATCATATTCCTATGTAATAATCATACCTTACTTGATTTGTTCGACCCGTTTAGGCACCAAGAATTAATCATCAAGCAAGGTAATTCGAACATAGATTTTCTAACAATTGTTTTGACCCGTCTCAATAGATTAAGACGAATAGACACTTACTTGATATATTGATCCATCTTGTTTACCATGTTTTCAAAACTACAACATAAAACTATCAAATAATTTACATTTGTAACGAAACGGTAATTTCGTACCTCTAAAGCACGCCTTTCCCTTGTGAATTTCCTCCGGCTTGTCCGCTTGATGATCCGGACTCTTTGCCTATAAAATTCAGTTTTACAACTTGTTTAGAACTCTTTTCATGACCATATTCATATCATTGTGAAACATGATCAAATCTGCGTTCTCATCATATTTTTATCATTTAAATCCTCTCTTAGGCATTTTAACAAACACCTCATAGGCAGAAATTTTTATATCTTTCGTATTCAATTTCATAGCTTGCTAATTAGCTATCTTGACAACAATAAGCCCTCATATAGTATTTAAACGTCATATCTTTCTGGAATCACTCTCTAGAATCAAATTACACTAGGATAATCATTCTAAACCCTAATGTTCATCATTATCTTGTAAAACCCACAACCCACCTTCAAGGTGTTCATGGAATTCCTGAATTTTGGTCATGATTTCACATGTAATTGGTTAGGTTTCACATCTAGACACCATATCAACTATAATCTAACTACATAACACACATGCAACATCTAATTCCAGATTTTACAAAATCATGAGCAATTCAAGTAAAGAGATTTCATCAGATTTTACATACCTTAGAATCCCCTTTCGATGAGGATCAGTAATCTATGTTTGATTTTTGTTTTGGGGCTGATCTTGACCTTTAATTTCTGAATTTTAGATAAGAACTAGGGTTGATGTTCTTCTCCTGGTCGCCCCTTGCATGTCTCGACCGAACACACACATCAGTTGTGTGTTTGGTGTTTATTTTTTTTTTTTTTATTAAAACAACTTTCAGTTTTTTTTTTACAAGTTTGGCCCCTCTACCTTCCTTTTTGTTTGTTTGTTTGTTTGTTTTTAACTACACATAAGTCATCAACTAACTAGGTTAATGTCATTCCTAGTTAATTTTTATTTTACAATAAAATTTGCAACTTTAAGAGTTTATATTTTCGGGATGTTACAAGTCCATCCCCCTTAAAAGGGTTTCGTCCCTGAAACCAAAGTACGTACCAAATAAAGTAGGGTGAAGACGTCGCATCTCCTCTTCGGACTCCCACGTAGTGTCCGAACCCTTTCTATGCTCCCATTTAACCTTGACTTGTTCAATTTGTTTATTTCGTAGATGTTTGAGCTTTCGGTCCAAAATCTCCACCGGTCTCACAGCATAATTCAAACTATTATCCACTTCGATATCGTCGTAATGAATATAGTCCGTTTCGTCCGCTAAGCACTTTCTTAGTTGTGACACGTGGAACGTGCCATGGATTCCACTTAACTCCTCCGGTAATTCAAGACGGTAAGCTACCTTGCCAACTTTCCCGATAATTTTAAATGGTCCAATAAACCTTGGGCTTAGTTTTCCCTTTTTTCTGAATCTAATAACACCTTTCCATGGGGAAACTTTTAGCATGACCCTGTCACCAACTTGGAATTCAATTGGCCTTTTCCTTTTATCAACGTACGCCTTTTGCCTGTCTTGAGCCGCTTTCAAGTGTGCCCGAACTTTATCGATCTTTTCATTTGTGGCTCGTACTATATCTTGGTGGGCGAGTTCACGTGGACCCACTTCACCCCAACATACTGGAGTTCGACACTTCCTACCGTAAAGCATTTCGTACGGTGCCATCTTAATACTAGATTGGTAACTGTTGTTATACGAAAACTCTACTAACGGTAGATGAACATCCCAACTGCCTCCAAAGTCGATTATACACGCCCGTAGCATGTCTCCCAATATTTGTATCGTTCTTTCACTTTGCCCATCCGTTTGAGGATGGTACGCGGTGCTAATGAACAATTTGGTTCCCATTTGCTCTTGGAAATCTCGCCAAAAATTCGAAGTAAACCGGGTATCCCTATCAGACACGATGGACACCGGCACCCCATGACGGGCTATTATTTCATTGGTATAAACTTCCGACATCTTTTCTGACGTGTAAGTCTCACGAATCGGAATGAAGTGAGCACTTTTCGTCAATCTATCCACCACTACCCATATGGCATCAAAACCACGATTCATCCTAGGCAGTTTGGTTAACAGGTCCATTGTAATATGTTCCCATTTCCAAACCGGAATTTCCAACGGCTGGAGTTTGCCATAGGGTTTCTGATGCTCCGCCTTGACTTGTAAACATGTCAAGCATTTTTCCACATACTTCGCCACATCCTTCTTCATTCCGGGCCACCAATAATTTTGTTTCAAATCATTGTACATCTTGGTCGCACCCGGATGAATTGAATAACGGGATTTATGAGCTTCATCAAGTAGAAGCGCCTTTACTCCACAGGTATGTGGGACCCATATCCTTCCGGATCGAGTCTTCAACCCATGATTCCCTTCCGACAAATCTTTCAATTGACCAATTATTCTTTCTTTCTTCCAATTCTCTTCTTTTACTGCTTCTAACGGCGCCTCTCGAATACGTTCAAGTATACCCGAGGTCACCACAAGTTGCATCGACCTCACTCGTATTGGGACATAGTCCGCTTTTCTGCTTAGAGCGTCCGCTACCACGTTTGCTTTTCCGGGGTGATAATGTATCTCACAGTCGTAGTCCTTCACCGTTTCCAGCCATCGCCTTTGTCGCATATTTAACTCCTTCTGATCAAAGAAGTATTTCAAACTCTTGTGATCGGTGAATATGGTGCACTTTACCCCATACAAATAATGCCTCCATATTTTTAATGCAAACACTACCGCTGCCAATTCGAGATTGTGCGTGGGGTATTTCTTCTCGTGTATCTTCAATTGTCTCGAGGCATAGGCTATTACCTTGCCCCGTTGCATCAACACGCAACCGAGCCCCGATAATGAAGCATCCGAATAGACCACCATGTCTTCGACTCCGTCCGGCAATGTCAGTACCGGAGCTTGAGTTAACTTTTCTTTTAGCGTTTGAAACGCTTTTTCTTGATCGATTCCCCAAATAAACCTTGCTTTCTTTTGGGTTAGTTTCGTTAGCGGCGACGCAATCTTGGAGAAATCTTGAATGAATCTCCTATAGTACCCTGCAAGCCCCAAAAAGCTTCTAATTTCTGAAGGGTTCTTCGGGGGTTTCCATTTTGACACAGCCTCTATCTTTGACGGATCCACCAATACTCCGTCAGCATTTATGACATGGCCTAAGAATTGAACCTCTCGTAACCAAAAGGCACATTTAGAGAATTTTGCATATAACTTTTCTCGCCTCAGTGTCTCTAACACTTCTTGTAAGTGGTGCGCGTGTTCAGCTTCACTTCTCGAGTACACCAAGATGTCATCGATAAACACGATGACCGACTTATCCAACATTGGCTTGCAAACCCGGTTCATGAGGTCCATGAAAGCAGCGGGTGCATTTGTTAGCCCAAATGACATCACGAGGAATTCGTAGTGTCTGTATCTCGTGCGGAAAGCCGTCTTCGGCACATCTTCTTCTTTGACCTTTAGTTGATGATACCCCGATCTAAGGTCAATTTTGGAAAACCAATTCGCACCTTGTAGTTGGTCGAATAAATCATCTATCCTCGGGAGCGGGTATCGGTTCTTTACCGTGAGTTTGTTTAACTCCCGGTAATCAATACACATACGCATGCTCCCGTCTTTCTTTCTCACGAACAATACCGGTGCGCCCCAAGGAGACACACTCGGCCTTATGAATCCCTTGTCAAGCAGGTCTTGGATTTGGGACATCAACTCTTGTAGTTCCGACGGTGCAAGTCGGTACGGGGCCTTTGCTACAGGTTTCGCGCCCGGAATCAATTCGATCCCGAACTCTACTTCCCGTTCAGGCGGTATCCCCGGTAAATCTTCCGGAAAAACATCTTCATAATCTCGTACTACCGGCACATCTCCAATCTTTGGTGATTCTTTCTCGGTCTCATTTGCATAAATTATGAATGCCTTGCATCCTCGCTTCATGAGCTTGTGAGCTTTCAACATCGAACATACTATGGGGTTGCCCCCTTTTTCGCCATAAATGGTAACGTGTTTTCCACTCGGAGATTTTAGTTTTATCTCTTTGCGGAAACACACAACCTTTGCATGGTATTGAGATAGCCAATCCATTCCCACGACTACTTGGAATTCTCCCATCGACATCGGGATTAGATTTATCAAATATTCTTCATCATCGATGCTCAGTTTACAATTTTCACATACATCACAAACAATAAAGCTTTTGTTATTACCTATCTCTACTTCTAAAGGCACAGGTAATTTGGTTAGAACAAATGAAGGATGTCGAATAAACCCATATGAAACAAAGGATTTATTCGCACCCGTATCAAATAACACGTGTGCGGGAATTGAATTTACAGCAAATATACCTGAGACCACGTCAGGTTCAATCTTCGCTTCTGCGGCGGTTAATTGAAAAGATCTTGCCTTTGCTTTTGGGGCTTCACCTTTCGGTTCCTGCCCATCTTTCTTTCCAATCAATTCCGGGCATTCCGACTTTTTGTGACCCGTTCGATAACAATTGTAACAAACCGTCACTTTCTCCGGGCACGACATAGCCATATGTCCCGTTTTCTTGCATATGGGACAAGGCTTATCCTTGTAACGACATTCGCCTTTATGATTTTTCCCACAAATTTTGCAACCTGATGTACTACCTTTAGCATCTGATTTCTTTGCTGATTCATTCGTTCTTGCTTTCTTGGCAGGGCTTGGATTCACATCTTGTGCCCTTCGTTCACCCCGTTCTATACTCTTCTTCAATTCGATCTCCCTTTCCCGAGCAGCATTGACAATCTCGGTAAGGGTCTCGTACTTTGAAGGGGTTATGAACTCTCTATACTCCGCGCTTAGCATGTTATGATAATAATAGACCTTTTGCTCTTCATTCGTTATCAAATCATCACAGAACTTCATCTTGTCCATAAACATCCCCGTGATCTTGTCTATGGATTCACCTTTGTGTCTGAGTTGCATGAATTCTTCCTTGATTTTATTTATGACCGCCTTGGGACTATGGTGTTTAAGAAACGGCGTCTTAAACTCCTCCCAAGTCATGGCCTTAGCCGCTTCACTTCCAATCTCCTTCTTTTTGTTATCCCACCAATCTTTCGCTTGACTCCTTAGTTGACCCGTACCATAGGCTACGTAGTCTTCTTCGTCACAATGGGTTCTCTCGAATACCCCTTCGATGTCACTTAGCCATCGTTGGCACACTATTGGGTCAACCTCCCCATTATATGTTGGTGGTTTACAAGCCATGAATTCCTTGTATGAACAAGGCTTTCGTCCTCCACGCTTTTCCTTTGCTACATTTGAATCATCTTCCATTTTCTTGATTCTATCTTCTACTATTGATAAAACCGTGTTTTGGATTTTATCAATAAAGCCCGACAAACTATTTTCGATCGCCTTTCCAACCTCTTCGGCAATCACTTCCCTCACTTGTTCGGTGACTCTTGGCACCGCATTATCATTGCCTCCATCAGCCATCTCGATTTCTGAAATGTTTACATAGATTGTTAAACATTCCATTTATAACACATGCTTTACTTGTTTTGATTTAATCAAGTTCATAACTTGATTTAATCATTCTTGTTTCAATTCAATCAAGTTCATAACTTGATTTAATAATTCTTGTTTCTATTCAATCAAGTCCGTAACTTGATTTAATCATTCTTGTTTCTATTCAATCAAGTCCGTGACTTGATTTAATCATTCTTGTTTCATGCATTTCTTGTTTTTGAGCGAGCTTACACACTCTTTTCATGCATTTTTGTTCATTTCTCATTTTATACGTAGTACATAATTTATTAACAAAACAAGTTAATTCTTACCGGACGATCGATCAAGCTTGAACCGAACACTTATTGACAACCTTGAGCTCTGATTACCAACTTGTAACACCCTTAAATTTTCACTAGAATTAATCACTAGATTTATACATATTTATACCAAAAGATACTAGATTTACATAAGTTTAGAAGTATCATAAAACATAGTCAACACTTGACCAAATTAGAACATTCAAAAGTTGTTTGAGAATTTAGATACAACCCATAAACAAAGTTTAAGTAAGATTAAGACACATAGCGGAAGCTTCAAAAATTGTGTTCGGTTCTTCGACTTCGCTTGATCACCATCCATACGGTCCATCTAAACACCTAGGGTCAAAACCAATTAAAACATTAGTTTGACTTTAGCACATAATATTTAAACATATAAATCAATCATCAATTAATAATAAAAACAATTTAAAGTTTTTCTGGGTTTACCGTAAATTACGGTCATACCGTAATTTACGGTGAGATCTGAAGACCTATGGTCACCGTAAATCAGGTGGTTTCCACCGTAAACAATAAACATCTACCGTAAATTACGGTAATACCGTAATTTACGGTAATACCTGGGATTTCAAGTTTTGTTTTCTTGGTTTATTACACCAAGATTCTAACTCTTTAAATTCAGGTTTTTCTATGATTCCTAAACCTTAAAACCCCATATTTCTCAAAAGATATATATTAATCAATCATCAAAGATCCTTCTATCATATTCCTATGTAATAATCATACCTTACTTGATTTGTTCGACCCGTTTAGGCACCAAGAATTAATCATCAAGCAAGGTAATTCGAACATAGATTTTCTAACAATTGTTTTGACCCGTCTCAATAGATTAAGACGAATAGACACTTACTTGATATATTGATCCATCTTGTTTACCATGTTTTCAAAACTACAACATAAAACTATCAAATAATTTACATTTGTAACGAAACGGTAATTTCGTACCTCTAAAGCACGCCTTTCCCTTGTGAATTTCCTCCGGCTTGTCCGCTTGATGATCCGGACTCTTTGCCTATAAAATTCAGTTTTACAACTTGTTTAGAACTCTTTTCATGACCATATTCATATCATTGTGAAACATGATCAAATCTGCGTTCTCATCATATTTTTATCATTTAAATCCTCTCTTAGGCATTTTAACAAACACCTCATAGGCAGAAATTTTTATATCTTTCGTATTCAATTTCATAGCTTGCTAATTAGCTATCTTGACAACAATAAGCCCTCATATAGTATTTAAACGTCATATCTTTCTGGAATCACTCTCTAGAATCAAATTACACTAGGATAATCATTCTAAACCCTAATGTTCATCATTATCTTGTAAAACCCACAACCCACCTTCAAGGTGTTCATGGAATTCCTGAATTTTGGTCATGATTTCACATGTAATTGGTTAGGTTTCACATCTAGACACCATATCAACTATAATCTAACTACATAACACACATGCAACATCTAATTCCAGATTTTACAAAATCATGAGCAATTCAAGTAAAGAGATTTCATCAGATTTTACATACCTTAGAATCCCCTTTCGATGAGGATCAGTAATCTATGTTTGATTTTTGTTTTGGGGCTGATCTTGACCTTTAATTTCTGAATTTTAGATAAGAACTAGGGTTGATGTTCTTCTCCTGGTCGCCCCTTGCATGTCTCGACCGAACACACACATCAGTTGTGTGTTTGGTGTTTATTTTTTATTTTTTTATTAAAACAACTTTCAGTTTTTTTTTTACAAGTTTGGCCCCTCTACCTTCCTTTTTGTTTGTTTGTTTGTTTGTTTTTAACTACACATAAGTCATCAACTAACTAGGTTAATGTCATTCCTAGTTAATTTTTATTTTACAATAAAATTTGCAACTTTAAGAGTTTATATTTTCGGGATGTTACAAAATCACACAAATTTTTTTTTTTGATTTTTTTAATATTTTTTAGGTTAAAATCGCTACTTTTCGAAGCCAAAAAAAAAAGAAATTTTTTTTTTTAAATATATATTTTTTTTTTTGGTTCGAAAGAAGTAGCGATTTTAACCTAA